>OU744721.1:84450275-85116661 GCA_916613615.1 Steromphala cineraria
CAATATTCACAAAGTAGTCTTTTGCAGCTAACCAGTAATCTACGACTTGCTTATGTATACTTTTGTTGGAAGAGACAAATATCATCTATTATACAACTGACAAACATTTGAAGACTTGTTGTTCTTTTCATTTGCAAATATCTCTGGTGAAGGTTTGGAATAAATATTGAAGAGATAAATTCGGAAGTTGTCTGCAAAAGCACCAGAAATGGCAATAACATGTTTCAAAGGCCTGATGTTTCTTTATCAGACACTTGGACTAGGGATTTGGTCACATAAGTACAAAATCTAAAATCTGTCAATGAGCCACTAATAAGAAATATTAAAGAGTTTTAAAGTCTTTGTAAATCCTAATTTTTACCTTCCCGTTGGTATGGCAAAATATGACTATATCTTGCTTCATTTTCAAAACTACTTCCATAGACTATTTTCAAGACATCTCGTCATTCTTAATGATCAACTTTCCCAAATGGTCGAAGATGCCTACTTAGCAATGAGTTTATCCTTCAGGAAGTCTGTGAGCTCTTGTTTGTCCAATGACGCCAAATATCCATCATGGCTGCCTGCACACTCCTCCTGAGCCAGCGACCACATCTTTGGAGTCGTCATCACTTGGAAACAGTGTCCTTCAGATGTCAGCTCCTCTCCTCCTTGACAGGGCACATGACCTTCAAGAACAAATTGTCAAAAAATTAAAGGAAGGGAAGTTAGATGTAGTATACATAAGAACAGCAAGATTTTCGGGATAACAACTTGAATATGGATATAAAAATGTTTTGGAGTAAACTTGCTTCATCATTTATTGAATAAGTCTTTGATACCTCATGATTTTTACAATAAAGAAGTTGAAAATCTTACTGTTGTAGAAAATAGTTACAACTTTCCTTCAACCATTAGGCCCCTATAGAATATAGATTCAAATCATTTTTACTATAGTATTTTAAATTCAATGGGATACACTACACATTAAAAGGGATGCTTAGATAAGAACATTGTTTTGACCATGTTGTCAATGCCACTCGTCTCTTCAATTGTTCATGTTCTGACTCAAAGCATTGAGAGTATCAAACAAATGAATTCAAAGGTTTTCTGTAGGCTATTGACATTTTCTGACCATAAAATTTTCTTTTGTAGATATTCAATTTTAATATCTTTTAAAATCATATCACTTAACTCATTCATCCCTACAAGCTCCAAATCAAAAAGTTTTGTTTTCCTGGTTTTGAAGAAATTAAAGACAGCAAAATGTGAAGTAATTATGAAGAATGAAAGAATCTCACTAGGCGTTCCTCCTTCTTTGGTTCTGCTCCAGACGATCTCCTCATTGAAGGCTTGAGTGAATGTTGCCTCCATTGACAGTGTGTCCGTTGTGTTTATGTACGGAGAGGTCGGACATATCAGCGTCCCAAGGTCACTCAGACTGGACACAGTAAGGTCAAGGTTTGTCTCTCGACACTTTGTTGATGAAGAACATAAGCTAATCATAACATGAAACAAACCCGGATATTGAAAAGTGTGAACAAAATCAAAAGTAGATGATACTTGGACATTGCTGCCATCACCAAAATCCAACTCAAAATGGTCAGCCGAGATATTCCAGTCCAGAGACAAGGTAAATGGTGTTGCTATGACAACTGGAGATGGAAAGCTGACCTTTAACCCGGATATAGTACTTGTGGCTCCTGGCATCATGTCATACAGACCGTTACAATCGGTGCAGGTACAGTTCTGGCTGATGTCTCCACACAGACATGTAGAACCGTCCACGTTGAAGTATGCGGTGCCGTTGTCAAAGCACTCTTGTTGACATGTCGCTTCGTTGGTGACGTCGAAGGTGACAGAGTAGATAACGAAGAGATATTTCTGGTTGACCACTATGCAGGATGCAGGGCCGTTGGAACCTGGATAGGGGCACGGTAACGTATCAATACTTGTCACAGCATACACAACTAGTGCCTCATTCTTATTTATCTGGAATTCATGTATCGAGTTGGAACTTATGGAACAATGCTTTATATATGAGATAATGTCTTTTGTAAGAATATCATTTCATGTAGAATCCTGACTATAGTTAAGTACCTGGCAAATGTGTTGCTTCCAAACTGATACTTACTTGGAAAATAAGGAGCTGAGTTACGTTTCTGATAGTATTATAACCAAATTATAATCTATTGTTGTAGTAGAATCAAATCACGAATAATATTCCATCTTGAATCATTTGCATTATTTAGAGACAACATGCCAAAATTAATCTTTTTCATATTCATCAGGAACAAAATTCATTGCAAATAAAACCATCTTTTTTGTGTTGTACAGTTAACTGGAATGAGGAAAAATTTAAAATAAATATTAATACACAATATTAAATGCAAAAGGCCTAATACATTAATAATTTCAAAAGTAATACTTTGACATTTTCATATAAAAAAATGAACATTTTTGCAAAAAATAAAACTGATAATATTATGAACATATCACAGCTGCAAGATAGACCTATAGAGTCTACATAGATAGATATAGAGGATGACTAGCTACAATGGAGTATCATAGAGAGCGAGATATATATTTGGGATAAAATATAAACAGGAGCATGCATTTGCAAAGTGAATGATAGAGAAAATCTCAGTAATGAGTATATATGACTTAGCTGTTTTGCATATGATACATTCCTACTAAATACGAAAACACTTTCTACAAAAAAGATGAAGAATGAAGTCTCCTTTAAAGTGATTTCATCTAAAAATGTGTAGAAATATGAAGTATAATGCATATAAAAAGAGCCTTTTATTAATAATATCTACTACTGATTACATAATTATACTGATTGTCATTAAGTAAAACTACCAATAAAACGTTGAGCTGTCAATATCAACTCTCATTTGTCATTTTTTCACACAATAATCTGTGTATCAGATCCTTTCATGATCATGATGAAACTACTGATGAAATACTATGTTCCCTAACACTAGTTTCAATATATGAGAAACTCTACTTTCTTCTATACTGCTTGACTCACCACTGATGATTTGTTTGTCTGTTGACTCCTTTTTAGGGTCAAATTGAAGGGTATCAGGAACAGCTCTTCTGGCAAGCTTATGGCATGGTTGAGCTATAGATTGAGTTAGCAAGAAGATTAGTACCCATTCAGCCTATACCCACTGGCCAAGAGCAGCAAGCAACCAACAAAACAGTTCAGCACGGGTAGCAAGGTACGTAGTCACTACAGGGTCTGTATCTATACAACTTGCTGCTTGGAAAATAGCTTTGTAGCTGATGAAAGTCTTTTTCATTCATTCGCCTATGGCTTTTGATAGTTGAGATAAAGGATCTGAACTTTTGGTCAGGGTTGTTGATTTTTTTGATTTTTTAGTTTCTGAAAAAGTTATCTAAACAATAAATATAAGGAACTAACTTCAAATTATTCAAATTATTTGATCAAGATAGTTAGAAACAAATCAGTTAGAAGACACTGAAAATAACTTCTGAACACAAAATCAGAATGGGGAAAACACGATGGTCAAACATAACGATGTAGCTGACAAAACTATTTTCTTTAAGATTAATTGTAAATAATTATTTTTATTTGTCTGACCCTGCATTGACCTCCACCTTGTACCGTGCTGACAGTCTTGTTATGAAGAATGATATACTGCCTTCCAGACAGCATATCTGCAGTAGAGCTTGGGACATTCACGGGCAATCTCAAGCATAGATTCTACTGATTGGATACTGGAATGGAACCTACGGTTGGGAACATTAAGTCTATCAACAGCAGAGCTTTGGACATTCATGGGCAATCTCATACAGAGCTTGTGGGAATTGGTATTGGAATGGTACCTACAGCTTAAAACATGGAGTCTTTCAACAGTAGAGCTTGGGACATTCATAGGCAATTTGATACACAGCTGCTACTGAATGGGTGTTGGAATGGAACCTTTGGTTGGGAACATGGAGTCTTTAACTGGATATTGGGCAGGTTTGTCTGATGGGGAACTTTGAGGAAATTTTTGTTTAAAAAGGACACTAAGCACAAGGTATTGGAAAGGCATAAATGATTGGTAACAATGAGCTTATTCAATGAACCTTTTGAAGTTAACAGACCTATGGAATGAGATATGGAATGAACCTTTTGGCAGAAACATAAACCTACAGGACTGTAGAAGTGACAGGTTAACAAACACAGATTATCTTCAGTTGTAGGAACATGATGCTTCAAAAACTTTTAAAGAGATATTCAATATCTTAAACAGATAAGTAATTGTAATAACGGTAGAGTCTCCCATCGTGAGTCAATTATTTCTTAGAATGGCTAGATAAATAAACGACTTCTTTCACTGCTGTAATTATTTGGCCAAAAATGTTGAAAAATAAAAATAAAAATTAGTTTTCAATAAGTACAACTGATGAAGCATCAAAGATAAGGATTTTTAATTTCATGGGTATAACCATCCAGCAATTCCCTTGAGTAGGGTTCTGGATGGCTTTTTATTGGATTTGTCAAAATTTTATGAATAAATAATTGGGTTTCGCCTTGCAACATACGGTATGTAACTAAGCAGCTTTTCCATACTTATCCATACCAGGAAGTCATGTTGTCTCATCTCATACATCTAAATCGTTTTGACCTGTTAGAATTTTCTTAACTACAACTATATCTTCTTTCCAAATATCTGAGATTTTCAATCATGCAGTGAGTGATGAAGTTGAATGGTAGGGTAAGGAGTAAGGGGTGGACATGCACAGGGAGCCATCTTGAAAGCATCAAGGTCAAGGAACACAAGGGAGACAACTGTGAGGCAAGGAGTGGATTCTGTTGGGTGTCTTCATGCATAAAACAAGTGCATGAAAATGTAACCAAAACCATAACAAAGGGGTGGATTGGGAAGTATTTGAGGTGTTTTCAAGGGTTACAACATATAACTAGGAAGACAGTACACATTCTAAACATTGAAACTGTCAGGTACCAAATTTGTGTACGAACTGTGTATAATTTTACAATACTATGAGGGTGTAAATTTTCCTAAACTTAAAATTCAGTATTCATTAAGTTCCGAAATTCTCATTTTTACAAATTGTCTATGTCTAAAGCTGACTGGAATGATTTAATATTTACATAAATTTGGTACCTTTAAGCAGTTGAACATCCTGTCAATGTTTGCTCCTTATAGTTCTAATACATTGAACATAGAAATGTTTTTGAATAGATGCAAAAGCGACTAAATGCTTACTGATGCTTAGTTGAAAAAACAAACATGGACAAGCAGATAGTAGACAAACATGCATGGATAATTCAGATCATTTATAGAAAATTTACCCAAAAATTAATATGAAAAAGTTAGCTGATAAAGACTAACTAAATCCACCATTAGTTTTGATATCATTGAGCCCGAAAAGTTGTTATTGGATAATTATACCATATACCAATATGAAAATTATATGTTCTGTAAATGACAAAACTCAAGGTTTCAATTGTTTTCAAGAATGCATCATTATTGCTGTTTCAAGCGAGATAATAACATGAGTTTTAAAACTTTTGTCATTTACAGTTTCCATCTATGAAACACATGGATAAACCCCATAAAAACTATTAAAAAATAATATTCAATGTAGAATCTTTTCATTATATTTTCAAAGAGAGAAAGTGCATCAACTAAAAATCAACAAGACTTGTATTCATAAACAAAAAAGATTCTGCAAAGAATAAAACTACCTCTATTGAAGAAAAATATCACCATTATACCCAATATCTTCCCAGAATTATTTGAAAAATAACTCTCTATATAGTAAGATTAAAAAAGACAATTAAAAAAGCAATGAACTCACAAATGAACTTGTCTTTGGAAACATCCTGTAAAGCAGATGTGGGGTGATCCTTACACCGAAGATTAGCTTTATTCTGGTAGAAGGAGTCGTCGTCCTGTAGTGCTTCGTGTAGCCACAGCATGTTGCAGTCACATTTCCAGGGGTTGTCTTCAAGGTACCTGTTTTTATATAAAGTAATACCTAATTACATCTTCATAACACAACCCTCATCCCTCCGAGTGAAAAACAATTTAAGACGTTAGGAAAGTTGTATAATGCTTTTAAACTTTATAGTGTTTCTAATAATGAAATATCCACATCATGAGAATTTTTTAGAGTATTTTAATAGTAATAATCATACAGTAGAACACGGATATAGCAAACTCGGATTTAGCGAACAATTGGATATAGTGAACAAATTTTCAAGTCCGGTCCCTGTATAATATCATTAAAATTATATGCGTATAGCGAACACCGGTTATAGCGAACTAAATCCTTTGGTCCCTTGGAGTTTTTATATCCTTGTCTACTGTAATATTACTTTGACAAGAGAATAAAGGACAAATTTGAATCCATAGAGTGAATTGTAACGATTTAATATCCACATACTCGTATTTTCGAAAACCATGAATAAAAAACTAAGCATTTCTAGACATTACTGCAAGTGAGATGTACAGATTACGTTTGAAGAACTTTTAAATGGTGAGTAATCTTCCACACTCACACTTCTTCTAAGTCTTTAAGTCCATCAAAGATATGCTCAGGGAGTGAGGACAGCTTGTTGTTTTCCACGTGTCTGAAATGTGTGTACAAACATTGTGTCATGCTGATATTATAACCACAAGCAAATAATATAAATGAGCTTGATAATCATAATGATAATGTATTTTCTACCTTATAACCTAGTGCAAGGAAATTCACCAATTCTTTATCACTTATTTTAATCCAAATTTACAACCAATCATGTCATTTAAGGGTTAAATTTCTCACTGCTAATGCTTAGATGAAATGCAGACCTCCAAAGAAACTTATCATTTTTGTTATATCAAGAAAACAACGCAATAAGATAAACATGAATAAGAAAACATCATACCGTATTTCCTCTAATACAACCCGGGCCTCCATTACAACCCGGGCCTCGAATATAACCCGGGGGGTAAGGGGGTGCTGACATTAATACAACCCGGGTCTCGAATAGAACCCGGGGTCTCGAATAGAACCCGGGTCTAACATAAATACTGGTATAATATGTCGATAGTATATACTTCACGGAAACCGTACATTGCAGGGATTGATACGGATTTTGACAAAAGAATGAATATCAACAGAAATGCCACGAGATATGTAGAACTAGATCAATAATTTTCCATGAAAACGCCATTCCTAGAAGATTTTGAAACGTCAATTCAGACCTGAAGAAATACAACCCGGCCTCCATTATAACCCGGACCTCGAATAGAACCCGGGGGGTAAGGGGGTACTGAACGAAATAGAACCCCGGGGTTGTATTCGAGGAAATACGGTATATAAAACATGAAGGAACTCACAGTATCTTTAGTTTCTTGTTGTTACCAAAAGCATCATTTCCAATGGTTGTTATCTGATTTCCTGACAAATCCCTTGAAAAATATAACAAAACAAGTTTATGATTATATAAACAATGAATAATCATTTTCCAGTACCATAAACCAAAAGATTAGCTTACACATCACACAATTAAGAGTATTTTCTAATATTAAAAAAGAAAAAAAATATAAGTCAAAATAAAAACATTTTTGGAATAATATATTTTTTTAGTTTGCAGAGGTAACACACTACAGAGAGAAACATTTTTCTTAATTAAATTTGGCACTTTTTACCAGAAATTTCTTTTAAATTATGTATTAAAATTTCTTACAGAATCTCCAGTTCAGGAAAAACTTTCAAAGCAGAAAATGGAAATTCCGTGTATTTCAAATCTTTCAAATACCTGTGAAAAAATACAGACATAACAATTATCATTAAACCTTTCTGAATTTGACATCAATTGATCTTATAGTATTCAGATATTCTAGTTGTCATCTTTCTGTTAATAAGTTAAGATTAATATATTTTATCCCATGATAAAAGAAATATATGTTTTAAATATATAGAGACAATCAACCCCAAAGTAAGGTTATTATGCAATAAGAGGAAATATAAATTGTTTTTTCTTTTTCTTGTTACTTTAAACACCGTTTGTAACTTACAATAAAAAACACCCAGAAATAACTTACAAATGGGATATTGAAGTTTCATCATTTTCACCATATTCAAATTTTTCCACAGGATTGTTTCCAAGATTCCTATAGTTTGCAAAATTAAGAGAAATATCTCAGATAAATAAAAGGATTGCAATGTTAGGAAGAAGAAAGATGTTTCTCACATATTTTTCAAAGTCGATAAAAGGACTTTTAATAAGGATCGATAACATACTAGATATTCTATCAATAAAGGATAATAATAAAGAATTAGAAATGAATGAAATGTAATAAAATAATAAATATTTTTTAGAAGTATGGCAAACATTTATACTAGTATTGTTTGTTGAACCATAGAAAGTTTCAACATGTCATATTATTAATTATTAATTAACTATCAATGATATGGCACTTATACAATTTATACGGCCTGCACTATGAGCCAATATGAGCAAAACAGGGCCAATACGAGCAGACTGGGCCAATACAAGTCTGAGCATGCGCATACACACAAATGGCGAGAGTCCGAAGCTATCGCTTCAAAACTTTCAACATATATGACAGTTTATCAATCTCATTGATAATTTTGATTTCGGTTAAAATTAACTCTCTAATGTTGTGCAAGTAAATTACAATGAAGTTAATTAATAAAAACGTCATTAATCAAATTTTTCCGTATTGGCCCAGTAACAGGTCCTCGGTCTTCTGTATTGGCCCTTGGCTTCGCTGGACCAATACGGAAAAACTTGATTAATAACATTATAATAATGTAGGAAAGGAATCTACATAAAACATTTCATACATTTGGAAATTAAAATACTGTACTTACAAAATTTTAAGTTTTGTGTTAGTCAGATAGCTTGTATCTATCAAGTTCAGCTGGTTTCCTTGTAGGTAGCTGCAATAGATTAATATGTCTAAAAGGAGTTTGTAAATGAATACACATAACATACCAGTTATACAATCAATCTCTCTTAGTAATGAATGAAAATTTATTATCATCTAAAACATGTTTCAGTGTTTCAGTTGAAATGATAAATAAGAATGTATCTAAACAACAAACTATAAAATCGTCTTTAACAATACCTAATAGAATAATTAATTTTCAAGGTAAAATCAATAAGGCAATGTTTTGGAAAAACATTCAACAATTTTCAATTATTTCCTGTCAAAAGGTTAAAACAAAGTTTTCAAAATAAAGTAGATTTAACATTTGCCAATTAATTCCTGCACAAAAACTATATATAAGATCATTTTCAATGTTAAAAGATTGAATAAGGGGGACAAAAATATGAAGAAAAATGATATTCTCTTTAGTATATAACATCATTTGACGAAGCGTTCACTCACAGCTCACTCAAGTTGTTGAGATAGTCCCTCACTGATTTACCGATTCCAGAATTACTAGGGAGCTCATTGAAGGAAAGGTCACTGCAGTATAAAGGTCAAATCATAATTGCATACTTGACATCATTGTCATTTAAGAATAATAATATTAATACCAATTTTTAAGACTGATATCCATTGCAAGCACTTCTCATTGGCTGTAGGAAGGAATTGTACTTTCAAAGCAGGTACTAAGCCCCATATAAAACCATATGGGTCCCTACTTCCTATATTTCGGTACCCAGTTGTACAGCTGTGTGGACTAAGTGCAGTGTGGATGAAGTGCCTTGCCAAAGCCCAGGTCACAAATGTTTGGTGTCTCCACCTTGATTGGAACAGGGTCTTCAGTGTGGCTGGTCAGCATGCTGACCACTATAACAACCTGCTCCACAATCATTTTGGTTTTCATCTTGTGTTTGTTCATTAATGCTATGTCCTAAGTAAAAATTCCTTAAACCTCCTTATCTTCTTGTATAGCAACTAATGGTACAACAATTTATTGTAGAATGCTGCAGGTAAAAAAAAAATGTGATGGCAATAAAGTCTAATAAATCTATACAGATTTTTCATTATAATGTTTCTAGGATATGTTTTAAAATATTTGACAATTTGATGGATAGATATTTGTAAACAACCGAAAATCATCTTTCAAGGCAATGGAATGGAAAATGATTAACTAAATATCAAAATAAACTAAAGATTTCCATTCCACATTCCTAGATAAACAAAATTGCTTTGTTTATGTGTCGTTGTTTATATGTATATGTATTTAAATGCATATATTGTATCTGTATGTGTATATGTATATGTATATATATGTATATGTTGTGTGCAAGTGAAACATCAACAGACCCAATGATTCCTTGAATGAAATAATACTCTAAATGGCTTCCCCCCCCCTCCTCCTTCTTTTCCTTTTTCTTTTTCATGTCAAAATACATAAATGAAATTACCCTAATGAGAGCACTGACAATGAGGGAACACAAACACAATCTGCCTTGAGGAATATTTACTTGATTGGTGGGAAAATAAATGCATTGCATTGTCAATATTGATTTCTTCAGTGGCTTGAAACAGTTTATCAATGATCTGTACAAAAGATGCTAAATATAGCCTTGTGTGCAGTCAACTGGAACAACTCAATATAACACAGAGTCCATCTTCTTGTTTACAGTGGTGAAATGGTAGCATCATTATTGGAATCATAAAATTTGAAATAAAAGTAATCGGTTTATAAAATTAATCATTTGACTGATGGTTAAAGAATCTGTTCTTACATCTTGACTTTACTAGAGACCTATCGTTTCTTCTTCAAATGATCTTAAAAATGATCTGTTTTCTCATATGAATCTGATAATGCTCTATAGTACATATTTTTGTTTGTAATATGAAGAACAGTTTGATCATTGGAATCACCTTCTTCTTAAATATATGTTTTGACTTGTGTACAAAATCAACCATTAAACTAAGCCATTCTGGAGACTTAAACTATATGGAAACTGTGCCGTTTCCTAAGTGATAAGATGATTTGTATGGACGTACAGAAAGACGCCGCTTAATACATAGTCTCCCGTTCCGAGTTGCGGCCGTGACAAAAAACTACCAAATAGTTGATGTCGAGTGTTCTCATAAGAGCCTGATCCAATGCATCTCACTCCTTTATATATAGAGATTATTATTAGAAAGTGTGTCATATGACTTTTACGAAACGAGTATGAATTTTTGTATTACCCGAGCGAGAGCGAGACTTATACACAAATTTGCACGAGTTTCGTAAAAGTCATATGACACACTTCCGAGGGTAATAATTTCTTTATTACCGATTCTACTCCATTTTACCATCTTAGAATTGTGCAAGAAACGAGCCGCTTCCCTTGCGACGGCCGGCTACAGTGACGTCACAAACAATGGTGTTATGACGTCACAGGCGAAATAATACGGGAACTCGCGCTACAACAATCGTTGCTAGGCAAAAGTGATATGTGCACTAGTGCTCATATTGAAAATATGTCACTACTTATTTTCAACCCTATAGGCAATAAATTGATATATTGTGGTCATATTTGTTGGTTACAGGTTTATCTATAGCCATATTTCATAGTATACAATGTTCATTAACTCAATAGTCAACCAATATGTTGTTTTTGGGTGGGGAGAGACACAAGACTTTAAAATTTGTTGATATTGAAAATTTAAGTAGAGGACAGGAATAATAATCAAAATATTTATTAAAGAAAGGAATCAGTATAAGGTCAAACGGGATATAGTTTAAGTTGTTGAAGAGAATTTTACTTACAGAATTTCCAATGATTTGAATTTGTTGTCAGAAAAATCAACAGATTTCAATTTGTTTTCCTTGAGGTATCTGGAATGCAAAAGAAATATTTTGAAATAAAATAAATAATCTCTTTTATTGACATACAGGTATATTTATTTCAAATCAGGTGTATACATTAATCAGTGTCTATGTCAGAGAAGAAATAACATATCTAATCTTATCCATTGCCTCATGTTGTGTTACTAATGAAGAAGAAAAGATCTTTATTATATATGTGTATTATATTGTATATGTGGCCAATTATGACCAAAGGTACAAATCAAATCACATTTTTTTGTACATGTACAGAGATAAAATAATCTATCATACAGGTCAATTCATTTTCAGATGAATTGCAAACATTGAGAACATTTAGAAAACAAAAACGGGATAATCTTACCAATTATATTTCTCTATTTATTATCCAATATCTAACAAATACAGTACGTACATGATAAAACTTCACTAATAACAGAAATCTTTGGACAACTAGATTAATAAGAATAAATAACTTTCTTTCTTTCAATTATCTCGCAATAATAAAGCAAATCTAGCATTTGATCAAAATAGAACCATTGGCTCTGTAGCTCATCAGGCTTCATATCAATTTTGCTAAAGGGTATGGCAAATGTGGTTTCCCCCTTAGAAGGGGCCACAGAGTCACAAAATGTACAACTTAGGAGTCTTTAGACAAGGCTTCAGCTTTCTAGTCCTTAACCTTCTAGGGAAAAAAGATTAGAAAATAGGTTTTGGAGTGTGGCCCTTATTAGGGGCCACATGGTCACCAAAGTCATAAGTTATAATCCTAACTAGTCAAGGAGTATGTACACACGGTTTAAGCTTTCTAGGCCTTAGGCTTCTGGAGAAAAAGATTAAAATAGGTTTTAAGAGCGTAGCCCCTCTATCGCAACACAATTTATACCATAATGATGACCAGAACCTAAGATGCATTTCAGCATCCAATATGACTTACTGGTAAATAAACATTTTAAGAGATTTACATAATAAGAAAGAATGTTTCATATTTCGACACAAACAAAAAGTGGACCAGGGGGCAGGACTTATACTCAATCATGGAGACACAGCTGATAGTCCATGTTGCAGTAACTTAATAATGATCATCAAAAACGATTTCATTTAGATACTAACTTTTACATTATTGACAAATGAGATATCAGTGACATATTGTTTTTAATGAATAATTGGTCTTATGACTTTGTGTGTAGTGTTTTAGTACAGCTTTTGCAAACATTGCAATTAAGAAACCAGAGCAATACACAGCCCTACTCATTTTTTACAATTAATCATGAACCAAATAACCATCTTCTTCAAGACATTCAAACATTCAACCAAGTGGTAAAGCGACAGGGCAGTTCATAAGAGAAAACTTGCATGTGTGTAACCTCATGCAAAATGTATGAACATGTCAAAATAAGGTTGATTAATCCTTTTATGTAATATTCTGTTCAAAAAGAATAAATCTTTGTTTCAAATGACCTTTGTTTAAACAAAATATTGATAACATTATCACCCAAAAGGGACCAATTCTACTACCGTGTATACTTGTTTGGGTTTTTTCCAAGATTTGTTTTGGATAAATATGTTTCATGCTTGCCCAAAACATCATAACTTCTCAAGGAAATGTGTATCATTGATTTAAGATTTTAGAAGTTGACGTAAAAAATTTAAAAAGATTTGCTAATAGTTAAACGAAAAGGTATCGTTGTTTATAGTTTTCTTAATGTCCCTACTTGTTTATTTCCTTTAGTGTTGATTCTGTCGAATTCACAATATTTCACATATATTGGCACAATGTGGAGTTATTCCAGCACTTCAAATGTACAAAACATGAACTGAAAACTACTTAAAAAGAGATTCCAAAGTTGAAAGATTTGAAAAGCATAATCAATTAAATGTTCTTGTCAAGAAAATATGCCTTCAACCTTTAATCCCTAAAAAGCCAGTAACAGTAACAAGTAAAACATCACAAGGGAACAATAAAAGAGAAGAAGATTCTTCATCATACTTACAAGCTTTTCATGCCATTGGGAAAATAGTCCACCTTTGGTAACTCCGTGAGACCAACGGCATTACACAGGACCTCATCCTTGGTACAAGAACATCCATACAGGTCGGTGAGTTTCTGACAGTTCCCCTCTGAGGATCCCCCCACCCCCAGAGGCCATCCAGCCAGTAGCAGGATGATCCCCAGCAGCATCCCCGGCCACCCAGAGTCATGACCCCCACCGGTGGAGAGCCTTACCATACTCTGGGGGCGGGACTTGTCCAACATGAGGGCGGAGCTAACACAGGAAGTGGGTGGGGCTCCTGAAGACACATGCTGTGATGCTAGCACTGATTGGATGTCCACATCTTGTCAATTCTTTACTACCTGGAATTAAAGATTTAACAATTGTTATTGTGATTAAAGTCCATTTAATACAACTTTTAAGTAGTTATAATATTGGCTCAAAGGGGAACCATAAAAGGAATACTGAGAATCATAAAGTGGGAAAACAGAGGATAAATTGCGGTAGGTTATATTATTATGAAGTAATTATGATCTAATTATTGAAATTCTTCTAATTATTGACAACCAAACAACTTAACAACTGAAGATAATAAAATACCAAAAGAAGAACCTTTTCTGCTATAAATGAAAGATATGGTAAATGATATGATATCATTATAGGAAAGAATCGCTTATATTTACAGAAATAGACTTTGATCTTTAGAAACAAAATAGCTTATGAATGAAACAAAGAAAATGATTAAACGACCTGCTAGAAAGGGGTTGCCTTATAACTGAGATTTTGGCAGAAAGGGGATCGCCTCATGTATGAGGTCGCCTTATAAATTAAAATATATGGTAATTATTTATGGTGAAAAAAAAGAACATTATACTCATATGAAAGAGCTATTAAGTATTTATAGAAAGAGTGTTATAACAATTTTAAGCTTCCAATTGGCAAAAATGATCTAAACAACAATACAAATCATAAATAAAATTGTCATAGAAGAATGCCTGCATCACAAAGGAAATGGTATCAATACAGGAGCAAATGATATCATCATAGCAGAAGGCCTGCATTACAAAGAAAATGGTATCATTATGGAAGAAGAATGATAATGCTAAAGAAAATGGTATCAATTGAGAGAGGAATGAGTTTGTCAAAGAAGAATACCTGCATTACAAAGAAAATGGCATTAGTATAGATAAAAATAATCATATCATCATGGAAGAATGCCAGCATTACAAAGCAAATGTTATCATCATAAAGGAGGAATGATATCACCATTAAAGAATGCTTGCATAAAAAGAAAATGATATCATTTTAGAAGAAGAATGACATTGTCATAGACGAATGCTTTTATTTTAAAGAAAATGGTATCAATAAGAGAGGAATGAGTTTGTCAAAGAAGATGCCTGCATTATAAAGAAAATGGCATTAATATGGATAAAAGGAATATCATCATGGAAGAATGCTTACATTACAAAGAAAATGGTATCATTATAAAATGGAATAATATCATCTTTGATCAAGTATGCTTTCATTACAAAGAAAATGGTATCATTATAGAAGGGCATGACATCATCATAGATGAATGCTTGTACCGTATACAAAGTAAATGGTATCATTATAGAAGGGAATGACATCATTATAGATGAATGCTTGTACCGTATACAAAGTAAATGGTATCATTATAGAAGGGCATGGCATCATCATAGATGAACGCTTACATACAAAGTAAATGGTATCATTATAGAAGGGCATGGCATCATCATAGATGAATGCTTACATACAAAGTAAATGGTATCATTAAAGAAAAGGGATGATATCATCATGGAAAAATGCTTACATACAAAGAAAAGGGTATCAATTTGAAAGAGGAATGATTTCACCATGGAATAATGTCTGCATTACAGTGAAAATTGTATCATTATAGAAAAGAAATGATATCTTCATATAAGAATGCTTGCATAAAAAGCAAATGGTATCACTAAAGAGGAGGAATGATTATAAATAAGAATGCTTGCATTAAAAAAAGTATCATTATAGAAAAAGAATTATTATATCATAGAAGAATGCTTGCATTACAATGAAATCAGTAGCTTTATAGAAAGGGAATGATGTCATCAAAGAATAATGCTTGCATTACAAAGAAAATGGTATCACTAGTGGAAGAATGATATCATCATAGAAGAATGCTTACATACAAAGAAAAGTGTATCAATATAGAAGAGGAATGATATCATCAAAGAAGATAACAATGAAAATGGTATCATCAAAGAAAATAATAAATGATTTCTTCATAGAAGAATGCCATCATTACAAAGAAAATGGTATCATTATAAAAGGAGAATGACATCATCGTAGAAAAATACTTGTATACAAAGTAAATGGTATCCCTTAATAAGAGGAATGATTGTAAACAAGAATTCTTGCATTACAAAGAAATAAAGCAGTTGAAAGATATCATCATAAAAAATGCATCATAATGAAAAAGGTCCCATTATAGGAAAGGAATGATATCATGATAGAAGAATACTTGCTTTACAATGAAAATGGTATCATTATAGAAGAAGAATGATATCATCATAGAAGTATGCTTGGATTGCAATGAAATCGGTACCATTATAGAAAAGGAATGATATCATTATAAAAGAATGCTTGCATAACAAAGAAAATGGTATCATTATACAATAGGAATGATATCATTATAGAAAAATGCCTTCATTACAAATTAAAGAAAATGGTATCATTATAGAAAAGGAATGGTATCGCCATAGAAGATGATTGCATTACAAAGAAAATGGTATCATTAAAGAAGGAGAATGATATCATGACAACTTTACTCTGAACTAAAATTTACAGCAACATGATTTTCATAAAAGATATTTTAAAAATGGAGAATTTTCTATAAATCCTTCAATGTCATCAGACAAAATCATAGAAATTAAAGTATGCTTGGATTGCAATGAAATCGGTACCATTATAGAAAAGGAATGATATCATTATAAAAGAATGCTTGCATAACAAAGAAAATGGTATCATTATACAATAGGAATGATATCATTATAGAAAAATGCCTTCATTACAAATTAAAGAAAATGGTATCATTATAGAAAAGGAATGGTATCGCCATAGTAGATGATTGCATTACAAAGAAAATGGTATCATTAAAGAAGGAGAATGATATCATGACAACTTTACACTGAACTAAAATTTACAGCAACATGATTTTCATAAAAGATATTTTAAAAATGGAGAATTTTCTATAAATCCTTCAATGTCATCAGACAAAATCATAGAAATTAAATCTTTAGTCCTTTGTCGATCAACCTCCAAAGGTGTGCAATATCTCACATGAATTTGAAATGGATCACATTTAAATATTGTTATGTTATTTTGGTGCTTTACGTTGAGTATTTCTGATACCATCAAAACTACAAAACAGCAATAAATTACTTCAACCTTGTAGGAAATGAAATCTACATTCCAATCATTTACTATGTTAAGCATGTATTGTTCTTTATAGTACAAACATAGTTCTTAAAGAATACATGTCCTTATTTGACAGAAATGATATTTTGAGTTGAGTTGATGACTGAATTGAGTGTATGGTGTCCGAAAGCAAGACGCATAAATCACTTGGCACCTTCTTGACTATAGAATGTGTACTTATGACAACACAAATATGCAACTTAGCTTTTCTCCAGTTATCTCCCTTTTAAAACACAATCATAGTGCCAATAACAATATAAGTTTTTGTGTAAGTATCATTTTTAAGTATTATATCTACGAGTTAATGTACATGTCAGACCGCTCTTGGTTATGAATAATCAATCAATTAATTTTAATGTATATCATTTTTTTTTGTCTATGGTAAAATACTTTAAGGCACTTATATGTTTTTGAGTAAACAGTGATATAAAATAGTAACTTTAGAATAAGGTTATTAACAGACGTCTTTTCAAACAAGGTCAAAACGCCTAATTAGATAGCCGGTAAAGATCAAACGAATTTCACCTGTCCGATTGTACTTCCTGTCAGGTATAAACAAACGCCTTGCGGATTATTACAGAATACGTTAATCCACAAACATTAATCTTACAACGTTATACTGTACTTACTTATCAACGCTTAACGGTGTTAATCCTAACGGTAATTAAGTCGGGTATATTTTTCCGTACATTTTTCTTCATACACGTATATCCTTTCCCACACACCCGACATGTATAGTTCAATAACCAACCAGGTATGTCACGTGACCAGCCGCCATTGCTGCCCCTTCTACCGTTCAATGAAAATAGCCGTGCCCTTTCGGTTGCTTAGTAACCCGTGACGCTTTCACTTACTCAGCGAGCACCATGGATTTCTCCAAATGTTCATGTCGACTGGAACGGTTATGTTATGAGCTCTGGCGTTTATTGCGCATCATCGATTTGAGATAGATACATAGATATAACAATAAGTGAGACTTCTGTGGTATGTTCGGTCTGTGGTGTGTCACCGAGTTTTACTGGGTCATAACGCACGGCCAGGCAGAGCGATATTGTCACATTGCCCTTATATAGAGCAAACATATTGAAGCATGTCAATATTGAAATATGCAATTGGTAATTATTGACACGTTCAAATGTGTCTATGGACAAGCCTTGTGCAAGGTTCAATACATTGTGTGTAACTGGTTTATCTAAACAAATGAGGCATATCATTTATTGGCACTGGTTCTTTGTCAGTTTGTTCAATAGATATACTTCTATTGATTACAATGCACTAAATTGGTTTATAACAGTTCGGTACATTTAAATGGTCACCCATAGAATATGTCAATCATGACTGAGTGTGTACAGATATACGTTTTATGACAGGTAATCACACCTACGTGGTTTTATACGACAATGGTAACTATTTGAAAACACAAATGGACCATGATTTTCTCTTAATTGATCACGAAGTTTCGAAAGGTATTAAACATTATGAGAAGTGGAAATGCATATGACAATGTAACGGAGAAGCATTGTGAGTATCAAGGATGATAACGCAGAAAATGGATATGGCGGACAAACCGGCCCCCGGTTTTGGTCTAAATTGAAAAAGCTTAATACAATATGTCAGCTTTTGATTTTTTACAACTCTTCTTAAAGGAGCAGTAGCACGTTTTTGTAAAAAAATTATATTTTTATTTTTACTGATAATTGTACGTTAATGCTAAAAGTATAAATTTGATGGTGTAAAAAATCTCATTACACAAACCAATCATCGAAAGTCAGAGAACAAATTATAAAGATTCACATATAGTCCATTGGCGGCCATTTTTGTGTGTGAACACCTTTAATTTATTTTTTGTGAGAAAAAGGAATCGCATGGCTTAACTTTACATTATATATTTGATTTATTACTGCTTCATATATTTAGTTTAAATACGTTGTCTTCAATTTGAACCATTTATTTTCATTTTCCTGACATCACGTTATAGTCCCCCGAAAACGTGCCACTGCCCCTTTAAACCTCTGTAAGACATATGAAAGTGTCATTCATCAAAGAAGATTTTTTTTCTGGATAACAAATTCTTTTATTTAAAAGGACGGTATTTCGGAGTAAATGCGTCAGATGGATACTCTATTATATGAGTCATGCTTAACTTGTAAATGCTCATTGAAGACAACAAAGATTATGTATATGTACAACACTACAATTGCATGATTAATATTAATTTAAAAAATGACAATACTGAGATGGATAATACCGATGTGATGTTTTAAAGGGTGACAATGTCTATTGCCAATGATACAAGTACTATGTATCCTTACAGCAGCAATTGATAAAAGGAGATATTTAATGGAGGTTTTATTTATGTTTTTCTCTTCCAATCGAGGTTGATTAGCACGTGACCAAATCTAAACGAAGAGAATCCCTTATCAATAAATGGTACCAATGTAGCTTTTCCAGGTTATTCTAAGGAAAGGAAGGAACACGGTACTAAAAATAAAATTTTCTGAAAATGAACGGCTGAAAGAATGATCCCGTTGATATTATTGTACAAGATTGGTAGTAGTTTTTCTACAACAAATGAATATCAATATACACGAATGACATAATTGTAGAAGTACATCATTAGGATTTTATGAAATCGTTTTTCGGATTGGAAATATATAAGGAATATCATAAAAGAAGAATGATATCATAATTGGAGAATGAGTTATAAGTAAACGAAAATGAAACCATCATGGAAGAATGATATAATTGAATAATCCATTAAATATTGTTCAGAAATAAGATTTTTCTAAATCACAACTTGAACAATATACCATTAGCAAAACATAATAGAATTTTAAGAGTAAAATAACATTAAAGACGATGTATTATTTTAGAACTGATATTTGTTGAAAACTTATCGAAAAAATAAATAAAATAAAATAAAAAATTCTATATTCAAGCGCTAATGATCGTTATTAATTGTTCATGGCAATTAGGCGGTAAGTTAATGTATAAAGCGATTAAGGTCTTTCTGGTCAGTGATAATATTTAAACATAATCCGAAATGAGGAAATGTGTTTTTGGGGTAAACCTTATATCACGTCTTTCATTCGAGTTACATCAATTTAATGATTGTATGACGTCACATCTTTTGTTAACGCCTTCACAATGTAACAATGGTATGACGTTTCCATAAAATACTCAAAATGGATATCTATTTTATACTTATCTTATCTTTCACGATCAAAAAATATCATAATCTTGTTACAAAATAAATGTGTATTCAAAGAGTGGTCACCGTCTTTGCAATTCCTGAAATTATATTCGGAAATGAACATTTTTGTAGATAATTGCAACATCAACGTTGATCGTTTTAAATAATCATTGGAGAATAAGATCTTTTATTAGCATGAGAGAAAAAGTCTCAAGTGCATGAATTATAAAAAAAACAATTCTATCATTCACCCTTATCTTAGTTAATCATTTTATACGTGTAATTTAAGATAAGGGTGGTGGTGGTGATTTATGTGTGTTTCGAGAGTCAATTCTGTCAAGTTATATGCTATTTTCCATTTCATTCACTGCATGCCCCTGATATTCTTAATGACTGTACAAGGTATCGATGTATATATTATATTATCAACGTGATTTTACCTGAATGGTAATATTCTATTTGTAGCTAAATCTGAAAAGGTTCATGCCTTTCATGAATATAACGTTGATACGTGAAGACAAGTAAAGGTTTGCCTAGAGAACATGCTAGCTAAGCTATGCAGTGTGCGTGATATAATCTCTCACAGCTTAAGAATATTTCCATTAGGAAAAGTCATAAAAAGACAAATCTATTAACATAATGCTTTATTACGAGTCTGCTTTCATGTGCGGTGTGTGTACCTAATACCGTATTACTTTCAATATTCGCCTAGGAGTTGTTTAAAAAGACCTATCTATCGGCTTTAATCCGCCATCTTGAAATTTTAGCATTGCGAAAAACAACATGTGCTGTTTTATGCTAATTCATTAACAAAATTAACAAATAACTGATTGGTGGATAGAAGAAGAGCAAATTAACAAATAATTCATCATAAAGTAATCATTTACGGCAAACTTTTGCCGTATTAATTCATTCCACGCTGGTAGCTCTGGTCATTGGCGTCACTTCATGATGTTTTTCTTTCTTGAGTGATACACTTTATTCTTTGTCAAATTGTTAAATCTTTAACAACTGAAATATTTACCTCAGTAACATTTTTGAAATTAAGTATGAAATAATCTTGTTAAAATTATATATTTTTGTTAATAGGAAAGTCCTCCTGACTGTCGTTTCCCACTCATTCTCATTGACAGTCGTGCTGTAAAATATTTTGTATTCTCGTAAATACAACTCAATTATGTTGCACTTTCATATAAATACAATAAGAAATTTAATATTTAACTAGAAAAATTACAAGTATTTTACTTCTAATGTTTATACAGTTACCTTAATTGCCATGGAACATGCCTAAAGAGAAAAATTGTATCAGTTATTATCATCCAGCAATCCTGAGCATATTAATAATTAGCAGCCCCGTCTAAGGACGGGGCTGCTATCAGTTTTTGTGAAGTTTCCATCGCCTCCGCCGCCGCCGCACTCGTTCTACTAGCTATAACTTTTTTCCACTAAGCTTTCCAGAATTCTTATTCATACCTTACTACTCATACCTCGGGGGAACGATTTTGACACATTCACTTTCAAGGTCAAAGGTCAAGGTCACGAGCTATGTATTCACTCTAAGAATTCCTTGTAAACGCGATAACTTGAAAAGTTTTTGTGCTATGAAGCTCTAACTTGGTATATATCATCCTTGGAAAAGTAAAAACATTTGAAAAGGTTTCGGCTACAATCTGTCAAAGGTCAAGGTCACAGCAAGGTCATGACTTAAGCATGGTTTAGCGAAAATGCTTAATTTTAACTATGATCACTTTTAATCAATACATGATTGTTATACTCAATAAAAAGTGTTCAATTATTGTGTGACCTTGAAGGTCAAAGGCCAAGGTCATGAGATATGAGTTATTGCAATTCCTTGTAAACACAATTACTTGAAAAGTTTTTGTGCTATGAAGTTTAGATTTTGTATATAATATCTCTTGAGAAGTACAACATTTTGAAAAAGTTTTGGGTACTAACTGTCGAAGGTCAAGGTCACAGCAAGGTAAAAATATATGGAGAAAATGGATTAATTTAATTTTTAACACTTTATTTCATTACAATAATGTAATACTCAATGAAATGTGTTCATTGATTGTGTGACCTTGAGTGTCAAAGGTCAAGGTCACGAGAAAATTCCCAATTTGGTGAGGCCTGTAAAAGGCGGAACAGGGTAAGGCGAAACCCAAAGTTCCGGGGCTGCTCTGCTTTTGCGGTATCTCGCAAACGCTAATCTAGTTTGGGTATTTATTTGAAAAGAAAACTGCCAATATAATGTATGTAAACTTGACATGCGTTGATTTTGAGCTGTATTTTCATGTGCTTTTGGCCATGAGGCCTTTTCACAGAATAAACTTGTCACTTGTCACTTGGAACATGCCTAAAGGGTCCTGTCGTCCACACTGAAGAGATGTAACCTTGACAAAGCATCCGAAATGCAGGTATAAGTCTTGGAAGCGATAAAAATGTCCAGATATAGAAACCCTGTTTGCATGCATTTTTTAAGTGATGATTTAGGACATATTACTAAAATTTAAAAAAAAAAGTTATTTGGTTCATATTGCTGTTTTCACGTAATTTACATTATGGTTTTAAATCAAATAAGCTTTAAATTTGTTATTCGGCAGTGAACATGAGTATGTGAGTTTCCCTGTCAGTTATATAGAAATTGAAAAGAAAATTCAAGTAATTGACAGTGTGAACAAAGTAGCTGTTGTTTCTGACATATACTTTAAGGTGCAGGCTTATGATTAAGTCTACGGTATGGGTTTCTAGTAAATATTGCAAAAAATAACGTCTAATGAAATAATTCTTGAGATGTATAAAGTTCTAAAGTTTACTTGAAAGTTAACACAATTGCACCAACGCTGTAATAATACTTGTTGGACTCGAAGAAAACCCGTTTTGTATTTTACGTTTTATAATTTACGTTATGGTTGCATACCATATATTTACCCAAATTACTAAAAACGTATTGCAGAGGTAGGAACGTATTGACGACCAGATAAGTAAATAGACCATTCTATTAAGGCGAAAGTCACTGTTTTCTCTTTTAAAAAATGCTTTATGAAATACCCGTATGATTAGGGATGTAATCTACTTTTGTGCCTTTTCATATGTAAAATGGTCAAGAAATGTCCGTAAGCTGGTCTATTAGTACAATATTACTTAAAATAAGATACAATGTTAGGTTCTGTCTGTTAAAAAAAATTATTGTATAATTGCAAATAAACACATGGCCAAAATACCACTCTATTTATTTACGCAAAACAATCTTATATTTACGTTATGAGCCTGCGACTTTTGACCTCTTCAAATTTCATCAAGTAAAACAAAGAAAGTTCTAATCGAAACAAAATGAATTTTTTTCAACGTGTCACTTTTGTCTCGTGTTCGTTGTTCAGTAGAGTTCTGCAGCGCCTATATATCTTTATCAAGTAAAAAATAACGACATAAGTTTTTTTATCTAGAAGTTACGCCGTCTATTTCTAAACAGTTTTGCCCGTAGATACTGGTTTAAGTACTGTGGTGCTTACTTTATAAACGATAATATAAAAGAACCGATGTGTCTGATATTGTATGTTGAAAGTTGTTGCCTATCGAAAGGAACAAGCGTTTAAGAAATATCTTAAAGAAGAAAATAAATGTTACACATACAGCTTCTTGGTGCAATAAACGTTATTGCGTGTTGAACTCACATGGTTAAAATGGTATTGCTACACGTATAGTTAAAAGATCAAAGGACTCTTCTTTCAGGATTTGTGACGCTTTAAAGACATACTACATCATAATTCTATTTGGGATACGGTGTTACCGATAACAAGATGTGTGCAATTCGTTTATAGATAATTATAATTAAAAGTTAAAATAGTTGAAGTTTACTGAAAATTATATTGCAGTTCATGCAGAGAGAGGTTATCTTTTGTGTGAAAAGAGTCACAAACCGAAAATGTAGATTGAAACTGAATATGTTGTTCCAAAACCTTATAATGGTAGTGTTATTTACGTTATGGTCAGATGTATTCTATCTTTTGACAGTTAAGTACTTATCATACATACGTATAGGTATATTTTGATAGTTATCATAAACTTTCAATTTGTTTCAATTTATAAGTCTTTCTCTTTGAAGTTTCTGTTTGCTTAAACGGATTGCTTCATTACAGACGGGAAACGTATCCGTCCCTACTAAATACATTAACATGGTCTAACATATTCATAGGTCAAAATGTATATCGTTTTAATCTGAAAACTCGTTTAATTGATAGCTACAGTACTAATGTTAACTGTTTTATCAAATCGAAACTGATGACATGCGAACAGTTTGGTAGCATACGATTATTCTCAGTAATTTGCATAGTTTTCAGAATTCCGCTTCAATTAGATTTATCACGTTAATTTCTAAGACATTGACATAGCATGTGTGGAAAGCAGAAGTACTAAATCTGGAAATATTTGATGAAAGTTTACAATCATATTCTTTGATTACAAGAGGTTCAAATAACACCAATGTCAACGTCTGAAATTGACTTGTGAAGACAAACATATTCAATTATGCACTTTAATTGAGAATGAGTGATTCACAGAGTATACACCGATAGGACTGTCTCTTTTGTTGTTAGACAGACCCAGTCTTCTTACAGGCGTTTTACTAAACATCTATCGTAATTTTAGTATTTCGATACATTTCATCTTTTATTATGTTCTCGTGGATAGTTTTACCTGATACACCTTGTATACTATATACATGTACATTACCTAGTATCTACATCGGGCGATCGGGACATTTTGGCAACAAGAGGAACTACGGTATATTCTCTCCCAGTGAGATGGGCTGGGTCCATGTGAAAGACCCGTTGTTTGCTATATATGGGTTAATGCTGTCGACTCACGACCGAACGACCTGAGATTGTGAGCCAGATTGGTCCAAGGTTTCTGATATCCATTGATTGAGTGACTTGTTCCCGTATACATATCGCTCTTATCCTACCAAACTGCACGCATTATATAAACGTTTGACCTCTACTGTGACTCGAATTACCAAAATTAAAAACTTAATGAATATATTTATTCATTACAGATTACTATAAGCATATATATAGTTTTGAATAGGAGGTAAATCACTAATAGTAAAATACACTCTTCTGGCTTCGAAATAGAACATGCACCTTCAAATCAAAATAACGTTCTTAGAAGAAAAAATATACTAATATATTAACCAGACCGAGACAAAATACAAATGAACAAATCGACATTACCCTAAAGCCTTAGCTTACTAATATATCAAGGACGGCAACAGAAATAAATTTAGAACGACTGTTCTGAGTAATGTCAATAATGTAAAAACTATTGATTTTAAGTTATTTACACGAAGGAAGGGCGTCTACATGACAAGAAGGAATTATATTTTCAATATTGCCATCGTCTCACCTTGGCAGAGTTAATCCTGTACATTATGCCTTCATCCTGTACATAACTCAGCTGTTGGGCTTGTACACACCCGTACACACTCTCTACATTTATACAGGGGCATATCTGCCTTGAAGGTGTTGTTGTATAAACCCGTACACACTCTCTACATTTATACAGGGGCATATCTGCCTTGTAGGTGTTGTTGTATACACCCGTACACACTCTCTACACTTATACAGGGGCATATCTGCCTTGTAGGTGTTGTTGTATAAACCCGTACACACTCTCTACATTTATACAGGGGCATATCTGCCTTGTAGGTGTTGTTGTATAAACCCGTACACACTCTCTACATTTATACAGGGGCATATCTGCCTTGTAGGTGTTGTTGTATAAACCCGTACACACTCTCTACATTTATACAGGGGCATATCTGCCTTGTAGGTGTTGTTGTATAAACCCGTACACACTCTCTACATTTATACAGGGGCATATCTGCCTTGTAGGTGTTGTTGTATAAACCCGTACACACTCTCTACATTTATACAGGGGCATATCTGCCTTGTAGGTGTTGTTGTATAAACCCGTACACACTCTCTACATTTATACAGGGGCATATCTGCCTTGTAGGTGTTGTTGTATAAACCCGTACACACTCTCTACATTTATACAGGGGCATATCTGCCTTGTAGGTGTTGTTGTATAAACACGTACACACTCTCTACATTTATACAGGGCATATCTGCCTTGTAGGTGTTGTTGTATAAACCCGTACACACTCTCTACATTTATACAGGGGCATATCTGCCTTGTAGGTGTTGTTGTATAAACCCGTACACACTCTCTACATTTATACAGGGGCATATCTGCCTTGTAGGTGTTGTTGTATAAACCCGTACACACTCTCTACATTTATACAGGGGCATATCTGCCTTGTAGGTGTTGTTGTATAAACCCGTACACACTCTCTACATTTATACAGGGGCATATCTGCCTTGTAGGTGTTGTTGTATAATCCCGTACACAGTCTCTACATTTATACAGGGGCATATCTGCCTTGTAGGTGTTGTTGTATAAACCCGTACACACTCTCTACATTTATACAGGGGCATATCTGCCTTGTAGGTGTTGTTGTATAAACCCGTACACACTCTCTACATTTATACAGGGGCATATCTGCCTTGTAGGTGTTGTTGTATAAACCCGTACACACTCTCTACATTTATACAGGGGCATATCTGCCTTGTAGGTGTTGTTGTATAAACCCGTACACACTCTCTACATTTATACAGGGGCATATCTGCCTTGTAGGTGTTGTTGTATAAACCCGTACACACTCTCTACATTTATACAGGGGCATATCTGCCTTGTAGGTGTTGTTGTATAAACCCGTACACACTCTCTACATTTATACAGGGCATATCTGCCTTGTAGGTGTTGTTGTATAAACCCGTACACACTCTCTACATTTATACAGGGGCATATCTGCCTTGTAGGTGTTGTTGTATAAACCCGTACACACTCTCTACATTTATACAGGGGCATATCTGCCTTGTAGGTGTTGTTGTATAAACCCGTACACACTCTCTACATTTATACAGGGGCATATCTGCCTTGTAGGTGTTGTTGTATAAACCCGTACACACTCTCTACATTTATACAGGGGCATATCTGCCTTGTAGGTGTTGTTGTATAATCCCGTACACAGTCTCTACATTTATACAGGGGCATATCTGCCTTGTAGGTGTTGTTGTATAAACCCGTACACACTCTCTACATTTATACAGGGGCATATCTGCCTTGTAGGTGTTGTTGTATAAACCCGTACACACTCTCTACATTTATACAGGGGCATATCTGCCTTGTAGGTGTTGTTGTATAAACCCGTACACACTCTCTACATTTATACAGGGGCATATCTGCCTTGTAGGTGTTGTTGTATAAACCCGTACACACTCTCTACATTTATACAGGGGCATATCTGCCTTGTAGGTGTTGTTGTATAAACCCCAACACACTCTCTACATTTATACAGGGGCATATCTGCCTTGTAGGTGTTGTTGTATAAACCCGTACACACTCTCTACATTTATACAGGGGCATATCTGCCTTGTAGGTGTTGTTGTATAAACCCGTACACACTCTCTACATTTATACAGGGGCATATCTGCCTTGTAGGTGTTGTTGTATAAACCCGTACACACTCTCTACATTTATACAGGGGCATATCTGCCTTGTAGGTGTTGTTGTATACACCCGTACACACTCTCTACATTTATACAGGGCATATCTGCCTTGTAGGTGTTGTTGTATAAACCCGTACACACTCTCTACATTTATACAGAGGCATATCTGCCTTGTAGGTGTTGTTGTATAAACCCGTACACACTCTCTACATTTATACAGAGGCATATCTGCCTTGTAGGTGTTGTTGTATAAACCCGTACACACCCTCTACATTTATACAGGGGCATATCTGCCTTGTAGGTGTTGTTGTATAAACCCGTACACACCCTCTACATTTATACAGGGGCATATCTGCCTTGTAGGTGTTGTTGTATAAACACGTACACACTCTCTACATTTATACAGGGGCATATCTGCCTTGTAGGTGTTGTTGTATAAACCCGTACACACTCTCTACATTTATACAGGGGCATATCTGCCTTGTAGGTGTTGTTGTATACACCCGTACACACTCTCTACATTTATACAGTGCATATCTGCCTTGTAGGTGTTGTTGTATACACCCGTACAGACTCTCTACATTTATACAGGGCATATCTGCCTTGTAGGTGTTGTTGTATAAACCCGTACACACCCTCTACATTTATACAGGGGCATATCTGCCTTGTAGGTGTTGTTGTATAAACCCGTACACACTCTCTACATTTATACAGGGGCATATCTGCCTTGTAGATGTTGTTGTATAAACCCGTACACACTCTCTACATTTATACAGGGGCATATCTGCCTTGTAGGTGTTGTTGTATAAACCCGTACACATTCTCTTCATTTATACAGGGGCATATCTGCCTTGTAGGTGTTGTTGTATAAACCCGTACACACTCTCTACATTTATACAGGGGCATATCTGCCTTGTAGATGTTGTTGTATAAACCCGTACACACTCTCTACATTTATACAGGGCATATCTGCCTTGTAGGTGTTGTTGTATAAATCCGTACACACTCTCTACATTTATACAGAGGCATATCTGCTTTGTAGGTGTTGTTGTATAAACCCGTACACACTCTCTACATTTATACAGGGGCATATCTGCCTTGTAGGTGTTGTTGTATACACCCGTACACACTCTCTACATTTATACAGAGGCATATCTGCCTTGTAGGTGTTGTTGTATAAACCCGTACACACTCTCTACATTTATACAGGGGCATATCTGCCTTGTAGGTGTTGTTGTATACACCCGTACACACTC
Organism: Steromphala cineraria; assembly: GCA_916613615.1. Classification (NCBI taxonomy): domain Eukaryota; kingdom Metazoa; phylum Mollusca; class Gastropoda; order Trochida; family Trochidae; genus Steromphala; species Steromphala cineraria. The sequence goes on from OU744721.1 coordinate 84,479,527, forward strand.
TCTACATTTATACAGAGGCATATCTACCTTGTAGGTGTTGTTGTATAAACCCGTACACACCCTCTACATGTATACAGAGGCATATCTGCCTTGTAGGTGTTGTTGTATAAACACGTACACACTCTCTACATTTATACAAGGGCATATCTGCCTTGTAGGTGTTGTTGTATAAACCCGTACACACAATCTACATTTATACAGGGGCATATCTGCCTTGTAGGTGTTGTTGTATACACCCGTACACACTCTCTACATTTATACAGAGGCATATCTACCTTGTAGGTGTTGTTGTATAAACCCGTACACACTCTCTACATTTATACAAGGGCATATCTGCCTTGTAGGTGTTGTTGTATAAACCCGTACACACTCTCTACATTTATACAGGGGCATATCTGCCTTGTAGGTGTTGTTGTATACACCCGTACACACTCTCTACATTTATACAGAGGCATATCTACCTTGTAGGTGTTGTTGTATACACCCGTACACACTCTCTACATTTATACAGGGCATATCTGCCTTGTAGATGTTGTTGTATACACCCGTACACACTCTCTACATTTATACAAGGGCATATCTGCCTTGTAGGTGTTGTTGTATAAACCCGTACACACTCTCTACATTTATACAGTGCATATCTGCCTTGTAGGTGTTGTTGTTTACACCCGTACAGACTCTCTACATTTATACAAGGGCATATCTGCCTTGTAGGTGTTGTTGTATAAACCCATACAAACTCTCTACATTTATACAGGGGCATATCTGCCTTGTAGATGTTGTTGTATAAACCCGTACACACTCTCTACATTTATACAGGGCATATCTGCCTTGTAGGTGTTGTTGTATAAACCCGTACACACTCTCTACATTTATACAGGGGCATATCTGCCTTGTAGATGTTGTTGTATAAACCCGTACACACTCTCTACATTTATACAGGGGCATATCTGCCTTGTAGGTGTTGTTGTATAAATCCGTACACACTCTCTACATTTATACAGGGGCATATCTGCCTTGTAGGTGTTGTTGTATAAACCCGTACACCCTCTCTACATTTATACAGGGCATATCTGCCTTGTAGGTGTTGTTGTATACACCCGTACACACTCTCTACATTTATACAAGGGCATATCTGCCTTGTAGGTGTTGTTGTATACACCCGTACACATTCTCTACATTTATACAGGGGCATATCTGCCTTGTAGGTGTTGTTGTATAAACCCGTACACACTCTCTACATTTATACAGGGGCATATCTGCCTTGTAGGTGTTGTTGTATAAACCCGTACACATTCTCTACATTTATACAGGGGCATATCTACCTTGTAGGTGTTGTTGTATAAACCCGTACACACTCTCTACATTTATACAGGGGCATATCTGCCTTGTAGGTGTTGTTGTATAAACCCGTACACACTCTCTACATTTATACAGGGGCATATCTGCCTTGTAGGTGTTGTTGTATACACCCGTACAGACTCTCTACATTTATACAAGGGCATATCTGCCTTGTAGGTGTTGTTGTATAAACCCGTACACACTCTCTACATTTATACAGGGGCATATCTGCCTTGTAGGTGTTGTTGTATAAACCCGTACACACTCTCTACATTTATACAGGGGCATATCTGCCTTGTAGGTGTTGTTGTATAAACCCGTACACACTCTCTCCATTTATACAAGGGCATATCTGCCTTGTAGGTGTTGTTGTATACACCCGTACACACTCTCTACATTTATACAAGGGCATATCTGCCTTGTAGGTGTTGTTGTATAAACCCGTACACACTCTCTACATTTATACAGGGGCATATCTGCCTTGTAGGTGTTGTTGTATAAACCCGTACACACTCTCTACATTTATACAGGGGCATATCTGCCTTGTAGGTGTTGTTGTATAAACCCGTACACATTCTCTACATTTATACAGGGGCATATCTACCTTGTAGGTGTTGTTGTATAAACCCGTACACACTCTCTACATTTATACAGGGGCATATCTGCCTTGTAGGTGTTGTTGTATAAACCCGTACACACTCTCTACATTTATACAGGGGCATATCTGCCTTGTATGCTGCTAAATGGCGTCTCACCTACAATGCAGATAAAAGCTGTGTGATCGTCTTCAAAGGTGGACACTCAATTGATACACACTTGACTTTTACGCTTGGACAAAAGACTCTACCTATAGCAACCAACACCATATACGCTGGATCTTTAATAAGTAACAGAACACAAGCAGAGAGAACTGAGCGCTCCTGTGCAAAAGCAAGAAAATTAATATACTCGTTAAAAGACATAGGCTTAAGAGCTGGTGGAATTAGTCCAATAGGCTGTGTCAAAATATGGCGTCGAGTAATTCTACCCTGTGCCTTCTATGCATGCGAATTGTGGACACACATCACCGAAACGGAATATAAAACCATGGATACAATTCAAAGATTATTTGCCAGAATAGTTCAAAACTTTCATAAACGATCAGCCACACTGTCCACTGTACAAAGCCTAGGTCTGTGGTCAATGCACGGAACAATAGACAGACTCAAACTCATGCTATTCGGCCGCCTATGTCGAGCGAATATAGGAAGCATCCATAAAAGGATTCTTCTATTCAGAATAGGACAATTTACTGTTAATAACATATCATGCAATTGGCTAACCCATGACCTGCTACAAATCGTGCGTAAGTACGATCTCTGGGCAACAGTGACTGAGTTCATGATGACTGGGTATTTTCCAGGTAAACTGGAATGGAAACGAATGATTAACAGAAAAGTAGCAGAGACAGAGCAGTACAGCTGGACATCCATGCTCATTCAGACGCCAGCAATGAGTAGATTCTTTTGTATCCACAATGTGTTAGCTCCCCATAGACTCTGGGGAATGTGTGAGCTATACCCGATCTCAACCAGAAGTGTCCATAGTATAGTAAAACTAGGTATACTTCCTGTTGTAGGTGGCATGTGTCTACTCTGTGACTCTGAGTCTGACGACATTGTTAAACACCAACTCCTACACTGCTGCACTTTATTGTCAAAACGTAATGCATTATTTGATCGTCTATTTGACAATATGACTCTTGAATCATACATGAAATTCGAAGATTGCAATGATGATGAACTCAAGATTACTACCATGCTAGGTGGAATCACACCTCTCATAGACAACCTGTCGTTGCATGAGTGGGCTGTATTCATTGACATAACAGCACGATCTGTCAGCTCCTGGAACCTGCAATCACTACTGTATCTTTAAATGTTTGTGTACAATTATACAGCAATGTGTACATGTAAATACTGTTAATTTATTAACTTAAGATGTTCGTTGTACTCTTCATTCTACTGGAGGAAATAAAGATCATTCATTCATTCATTATCTGCCTTGTAGGTGTTGTTGTATAAACCCGTACACACTCTCTACATTTATACAGGGGCATATCTGCCTTGTAGGTGTTGTTGTATAAACCCGTACACACTCTCTACATTTATACAGGGGCATATCTGCCTTGTAGGTGTTGTTGTATAAACCCGTACACACTCTCTACATTTATACATGGGCATATCTGCCTTGTAGGTGTTGTTGTATAAACCCGTACACATTCTCTACATTTATACAGGGGCATATCTGCCTTGTAGGTGTTGTTGTATAAACCCGTACACACTCTCTACATTTATACAGAGGCATATCTGCTTTGTAGGTGTTGTTGTTTAAACCCGTACACACTCTCTACATTTATACAGGGGCATATCTGCCTTGTAGGTGTTGTTGTATAAACCCGTACACACTCTCTACATTTATACAGGGGCATATCTGCCTTGTAGGAGTTGTTGTATAAACCCGTACACACTCTCTACATTTATACAGGGGCATATCTGCCTTGTAGGTGTTGTTGTATAAACCCGTACACACTCTCTACATTTATACAGAGGCATATCTACCTTGTAGGTGTTGTTGTATAAACCCGTACACACCCTCTACATTTTTACAGAGGCATATCTGCCTTGTAGGTGTTGTTGTATAAATCCGTACACACTCTCTACATTTATACAGAGGCATATCTGCCTTGTAGGTGTTGTTGTATAAACCCGTACACACTCACTACATTTATACATCGGCATATCTGCCTTGTAGGTGTTGTTGTATAAACCCGTACACACTCTCTACATTTATACAGAGGCATATCTGCCTTGTAGGTGTTGTTGTATAAACCCGTACACACTCTCTACATTTATACAGGGGCATATCTGCCTTGTAGGTGTTGTTGTATAAACCCGTACACACTCTCTACATTTATACAGGGGCATATCTGCCTTGTAGGTGTTGTTGTATAAACCCGTACACACTCTCTACATTTATACAGGGGCATATCTGCTTTGTAGGTGTTGTTGTTTAAACCCGTACACACTCTCTACATTTATACAGGGGCATATCTGCCTTGTAGGTGTTGTTGTATAAACCCGTACACACTCTCTACATTTATACAGGGGCATATCTGCCTTGTAGGTGTTGTTGTATAAACCCGTACACACTCTCTACATTTATACAGGGGCATATCTGCTTTGTAGGTGTTGTTGTATAAACCCGTACACACTCTCTACATTTATACAGGGGCATATCTGCCTTGTAGGTGTTGTTGTATAAACCCGTACACACTCTCTACATTTATACAGGGGCATATCTGCCTTGTAGGTGTTGTTGTATACACCCGTACACACTCTCTACATTTATACAGGGGCATATCTGCCTTGTAGGTGTTGTTGTATAAATCCGTACACACCCTCTACATTTATACAGGGGCATATCTGCCTTGTAGATGTTGTTGTATAAACCCGTACACACTCTCTACATTTATACAAGGGCATATCTGCCTTGTAGATGTTGTTGTATAAACCCGTACACACCCTCTACATTTATACAGGGCATATCTGCCTTGTAGGTGTTGTTGTATACACCCGTACACACTCTCTACATTTATACAGAGGCATATCTGCCTTGTAGGTGTTGTTGTATAAACCCGTACACACTCTCTACATTTATACAGGGGCATATCTGCCTTGTAGATGTTGTTGTATAAACCCGTACACACTCTCTACATTTATACAGAGGCATATCTGCCTTGTAGGTGTTGTTGTATAAACCCGTACACACTCTCTACATTTATACAGGGGCATATCTGCCTTGTAGGTGTTGTTGTATACACCCGTACACACTCTCTACATTTATACAGGGGCATATCTGCCTTGTAGGTGTTGTTGTATAAACCCGTACACACTCTCTACATTTATACAGAGGCATATCTGCTTTGTAGGTGTTGTTGTTTAAACCCGTACACACTCTCTACATTTATACAGGGGCATATCTGCCTTGTAGGTGTTGTTGTATAAACCCGTACACACTCTCTACATTTATACAGGGGCATATCTGCCTTGTAGGAGTTGTTGTATAAACCCGTACACACTCTCTACATTTATACAGGGGCATATCTGCCTTGTAGGTGTTGTTGTATAAACCCGTACACACTCTCTACATTTATACAGAGGCATATCTACCTTGTAGGTGTTGTTGTATAAACCCGTACACACCCTCTACATTTTTACAGAGGCATATCTGCCTTGTAGGTGTTGTTGTATAAATCCGTACACACTCTCTACATTTATACAGAGGCATATCTGCCTTGTAGGTGTTGTTGTATAAACCCGTACACACTCACTACATTTATACATCGGCATATCTGCCTTGTAGGTGTTGTTGTATAAACCCGTACACACTCTCTACATTTATACAGAGGCATATCTGCCTTGTAGGTGTTGTTGTATAAACCCGTACACACTCTCTACATTTATACAGGGGCATATCTGCCTTGTAGGTGTTGTTGTATAAACCCGTACACATTCTCTACATTTATACAGGGGCATATCTGCCTTGTAGGTGTTGTTGTATAAACCCGTACACACTCTCTACATTTATACAGGGGCATATCTGCTTTGTAGGTGTTGTTGTTTAAACCCGTACACACTCTCTACATTTATACAGGGGCATATCTGCCTTGTAGGTGTTGTTGTATAAACCCGTACACACTCTCTACATTTATACAGGGGCATATCTGCCTTGTAGGTGTTGTTGTATAAACCCGTACACACTCTCTACATTTATACAGGGGCATATCTGCTTTGTAGGTGTTGTTGTATAAACCCGTACACACTCTCTACATTTATACAGGGGCATATCTGCCTTGTAGGTGTTGTTGTATAAACCCGTACACACTCTCTACATTTATACAGGGGCATATCTGCCTTGTAGGTGTTGTTGTATACACCCGTACACACTCTCTACATTTATACAGGGGCATATCTGCCTTGTAGGTGTTGTTGTATAAATCCGTACACACCCTCTACATTTATACAGGGGCATATCTGCCTTGTAGATGTTGTTGTATAAACCCGTACACACTCTCTACATTTATACAAGGGCATATCTGCCTTGTAGATGTTGTTGTATAAACCCGTACACACCCTCTACATTTATACAGGGCATATCTGCCTTGTAGGTGTTGTTGTATACACCCGTACACACTCTCTACATTTATACAGAGGCATATCTGCCTTGTAGGTGTTGTTGTATAAACCCGTACACACTCTCTACATTTATACAGGGGCATATCTGCCTTGTAGATGTTGTTGTATAAACCCGTACACACTCTCTACATTTATACAGAGGCATATCTGCCTTGTAGGTGTTGTTGTATAAACCCGTACACACTCTCTACATTTATACAGGGGCATATCTGCCTTGTAGGTGTTGTTGTATAAACCCGTACACACTCTCTACATTTATACAGGGGCATATCTGCTTTGTAGGTGTTGTTGTTTAAACCCGTACACACTCTCTACATTTATACAGGGGCATATCTGCCTTGTAGGTGTTGTTGTATAAACCCGTACACACTCTCTACATTTATACAGGGGCATATCTGCCTTGTAGGTGTTGTTGTATAAACCCGTACACACTCTCTACATTTATACAGGGGCATATCTGCTTTGTAGGTGTTGTTGTATAAACCCGTACACACTCTCTACATTTATACAGGGGCATATCTGCCTTGTAGGTGTTGTTGTATAAACCCGTACACACTCTCTACATTTATACAGGGGCATATCTGCCTTGTAGGTGTTGTTGTATACACCCGTACACACTCTCTACATTTATACAGGGGCATATCTGCCTTGTAGGTGTTGTTGTATAAATCCGTACACACCCTCTACATTTATACAGGGGCATATCTGCCTTGTAGATGTTGTTGTATAAACCCGTACACACTCTCTACATTTATACAAGGGCATATCTGCCTTGTAGATGTTGTTGTATAAACCCGTACACACCCTCTACATTTATACAGGGCATATCTGCCTTGTAGGTGTTGTTGTATACACCCGTACACACTCTCTACATTTATACAGAGGCATATCTGCCTTGTAGGTGTTGTTGTATAAACCCGTACACACTCTCTACATTTATACAGGGGCATATCTGCCTTGTAGATGTTGTTGTATAAACCCGTACACACTCTCTACATTTATACAGAGGCATATCTGCCTTGTAGGTGTTGTTGTATAAACCCGTACACACTCTCTACATTTATACAGGGGCATATCTGCCTTGTAGGTGTTGTTGTATACACCCGTACACACTCTCTACATTTATACAGGGGCATATCTGTCTTGTAGGTGTTGTTGTATAAACCCGTACACACTCTCTACATTTATACAGGGGCATATCTGTCTTGTAGGTGTTGTTGTATAAACCCGTACACACTCTCTACATTTATACAGGGCATATCTGCTTTGTAGGTGTTGTTGTATAAACCCGTACACACTCACTTCATTTATACATCGGCATATCTGCCTTGTAGGTGTTGTTGTATAAACCCGTACACACTCTCTACATTTATACAGAGGCATATCTGCCTTGTAGGTGTTGTTGTATAAACCCGTACACACTCTCTACATTTATACAGGGGCATATCTGCCTTGTAGGTGTTGTTGTATAAACCCGTACACATTCTCTACATTTATACAGGGGCATATCTGCCTTGTAGGTGTTGTTGTATAAACCCGTACACACTCTCTACATTTATACAGGGGCATATCTGCTTTGTAGGTGTTGTTGTTTAAACCCGTACACACTCTCTACATTTATACAGGGGCATATCTGCCTTGTAGGTGTTGTTGTATAAACCCGTACACACTCTCTACATTTATACAGGGGCATATCTGCCTTGTAGGTGTTGTTGTATAAACCCGTACACACTCTCTACATTTATACAGGGGCATATCTGCTTTGTAGGTGTTGTTGTATAAACCCGTACACACTCTCTACATTTATACAGGGGCATATCTGCCTTGTAGGTGTTGTTGTATAAACCCGTACACACTCTCTACATTTATACAGGGGCATATCTGCCTTGTAGGTGTTGTTGTATACACCCGTACACACTCTCTACATTTATACAGGGGCATATCTGCCTTGTAGGTGTTGTTGTATAAATCCGTACACACCCTCTACATTTATACAGGGGCATATCTGCCTTGTAGGTGTTGTTGTATAAACCCGTACACACTCTCTACATTTATACAAGGGCATATCTGCCTTGTAGATGTTGTTGTATAAACCCGTACACACCCTCTACATTTATACAGGGCATATCTGCCTTGTAGGTGTTGTTGTATACACCCGTACACACTCTCTACATTTATACAGAGGCATATCTGCCTTGTAGGTGTTGTTGTATAAACCCGTACACACTCTCTACATTTATACAGGGGCATATCTGCCTTGTAGATGTTGTTGTATAAACCCGTACACACTCTCTACATTTATACAGAGGCATATCTGCCTTGTAGGTGTTGTTGTATAAACCCGTACACACTCTCTACATTTATACAGGGGCATATCTGCCTTGTAGGTGTTGTTGTATACACCCGTACACACTCTCTACATTTATACAGGGGCATATCTGTCTTGTAGGTGTTGTTGTATAAACCCGTACACACTCTCTACATTTATACAGGGGCATATCTGCCTTGTAGGTGTTGTTGTATACACCCGTACACACTCTCTACATTTATACAGGGGCATATCTGCCTTGTAGGTGTTGTTGTATACACCCGTACACACTCTCTACATTTATACAGAGGCATATCTGCCTTGTAGGTGTTGTTGTATAAACCCGTACACACTCTCTACAGTTATACAGAGGCATATCTGCCTTGTAGGTGTTGTTGTATAAACCCGTACACACTCTCTACATTTATACAGGGGCATATCTGCCTTGTAGATGTTGTTGTATAAACCCGTACACACTCTCTACATTTATACAGGGCATATCTGCCTTGTAGGTGTTGTTGTATGAACCCGTACACACTCTCTACATTTATACAGGGGCATATCTGCCTTGTAGGTGTTGTTGTATACACCCGTACACACTCTCTACATTTATACAGGGGCATATCTGCCTTGTAGGTGTTGTTGTATAAACCCGTACACACTCTCTACATTTATACAGGGGCATATCTGCCTTGTAGGTGTTGTTGTATACACCCGTACACACTCTCTACATTTATACAGGGGCATATCTGCCTTGTAGGTGTTGTTGTATAAACCCGTACACACTCTCTACATTTATACAGAGGCATATCTGCCTTGTAGGTGTTGTTGTATAAACCCGTACACACTCTCTACAGTTATACAGAGGCATATCTGCCTTGTAGGTGTTGTTGTATAAACCCGTACACATTCTCTACATTTATACAGAGGCATATCTGCTTTGTAGGTGTTGTTGTATAAACACGTACACACTCTCTACATTTATACAGGGGCATATCTGCCTTGTAGGTGTTGTTGTATAAACCCGTACACACTCTCTACATTTATACAGGGGCATATCTGCCTTATAGGTGTTGTTGTATAAACCCGTACACACTCTCTACAGTTATACAGAGGCATATCTGCCTTGTAGGTGTTGTTGTATAAACCCGTACACACCCTCTACATTTATACAGGGGCATATCTGCCTTGTAGGTGTTGTTGTATAAACCCGTACACACCCTCTACAGTTATACAGAGGCATATCTGCCTTGTAGGTGTTGTTGTATAAACCCGTACACACTCTCTACATTTATACAAGGGCATATCTGCCTTGTAGGTGTTGTTGTATAAACCCGTACACACTCTCTACAGTTATACAGTGGCATATCTGCCTTGTAGGTGTTGTTGTATAAACCCGTACACATTCTCTACATTTATACAGAGGCATATCTGCTTTGTAGGTGTTGTTGTATAAACACGTACACACTCTCTACATTTATACAGGGGCATATCTGCCTTGTAGGTGTTGTTGTATAAACCCGTACACATTCTCTACATTTATACAGAGGCATATCTGCCTTGTAGGTGTTGTTGTATAAACCCGTACACACTCTCTACATTTATACAGGGGCATATCTGCCTTGTAGGTGTTGTTGTATAAACCCGTACACACTCTCTACATTTATACAGGGGCATATCTGCCTTGTAGGTGTTGTTGTATAAACCCGTACACACTCTCTACATTTATACAGAGGCATATCTGCCTTGTAGGTGTTGTTGTATACACCCGTACACACTCTCTACATTTATACAGGGCATATCTGCCTTGTAGGTGTTGTTGTATAAACCCGTACACACTCTCTACATTTATACAGAGGCATATCTGCCTTGTAGGTGTTGTTGTATACACCCGTACACACTCACTACATTTATACAGAGGCATATCTGCCTTGTAGGTGTTGTTGTATAAACCCGTACACACTCTCTACAGTTATACAGGGGCATATCTGCCTTGTAGGTGTTGTTGTATAAACCCGTACACACTCTCTACATTTATACAGGGGCATATCTGCCTTGTAGGTGTTGTTGTATAAACCCGTACACACTCTCTACATTTATACAGGGCATATCTGCCTTGTAGGTGTTGTTGTATAAACCCGTACACACTCTCTACATTTATACAGGGGCATATCTGCCTTGTATGTGTTGTTGTATACACCCGTACACACTCTCTACATTTATACAGGGCATATCTGCCTTGTAGGTGTTGTTGTATAAACCCGTACACACTCTCTACATTTATACAGGGGCATATCTGCCTTGTAGGTGTTGTTGTATAAACCCGTACACACTCTCTACATTTATACAGGGGCATATCTGCCTTGTAGGTGTTGTTGTATAAACCCGTACACACTCTCTACATTTATACAGGGCATATCTGCCTTGTAGGTGTTGTTGTATAAACCCGTACACACTCTCTACATTTATACAGGGGCATATCTGCCTTGTATATGTTGTTGTATACACCCGTGCACACTCTCTACATTTATACAGGGCATATCTGCCTTGTAGGTGTTGTTGTATAAACCCGTACACATTCTCTACATTTATACAGGGGCATATCTGCCTTGTAGGTGTTGTTGTATAAACCCGTACACACTCTCTACATTTATACAGGGCATATCTGCCTTGTAGGTGTTGTTGTATAAACCCGTACACATTCTCTACATTTATACAGAGGCATATCTGCCTTGTAGGTGTTGTTGTATAAACCCGTACACACTCTCTACATTTATACAGGGGCATATCTGCCTTGTAGATGTTGTTGTATAAACCCGTACACATTCTCTACAGTTATACAGAGGCATATCTGCCTTGTAGGTGTTGTTGTATAAACCCGTACACATTCTCTACATTTATACAAGGGCATATCTACCTTGTAGGTGTTGTTGTATAAACCCGTACACACTCTCTACATTTATACAGGGGCATATCTGCCTTGTAGGTGTTGTTGTATAAACCCGTACACACTCTCTACGTTTATACAGGGGCACATCTGCCTTGTAGGTGTTGTTGTATAAACCCGTACACACTCTCTACATTTATACAGGGGCATATCTGCCTTGTAGGTGTTGTTGTATAAACCCGTACACACTCTCTACATTTATACAGGGGCATATCTGTCTTGTAGGTGTTGTTGTATAAACCCGTACACACTCTCTATATTTATACAGGGGCATATCTGCCTTGTAGGTGTTGTTGTATAAACCCGTACACACTCTCTACATTTATACAGAGGCATATCTGCTTTGTAGGTGTTGTTGTATAAACACGTACACACTCTCTACATTTATACAGGGGCATATCTGCCTTGTAGGTGTTGTTGTATAAACCCGTACACATTCTCTACATTTATACAGAGGCATATCTGCCTTGTAGGTGTTGTTGTATAAACCCGTACACACTCTCTACATTTATACAGGGGCATATCTGCTTTGTAGGTGTTGTTGTTTAAACCCGTACACACTCTCTACATTTATACAGGGGCATATCTGCCTTGTAGGTGTTGTTGTATAAACCCGTACACACTCTCTACATTTATACAGAGGCATATCTGCCTTGTAGGTGTTGTTGTATACACCCGTACACACTCTCTACATTTATACAGGGCATATCTGCCTTGTAGGTGTTGTTGTATAAACCCGTACACACTCTCTACATTTATACAGAGGCATATCTGCCTTGTAGGTGTTGTTGTATACACCCGTACACACTCACTACATTTATACAGAGGCATATCTGCCTTGTAGGTGTTGTTGTATAAACCCGTACACACTCTCTACAGTTATACAGGGGCATATCTGCCTTGTAGGTGTTGTTGTATAAACCCGTACACACTCTCTACATTTATACAGGGGCATATCTGCCTTGTAGGTGTTGTTGTATAAACCCGTACACACTCTCTACATTTATACAGGGGCATATCTGCCTTATAGGTGTTGTTGTATAAACCCGTACACACTCTCTACAGTTATACAGAGGCATATCTGCCTTGTAGGTGTTGTTGTATAAACCCGTACACACCCTCTACATTTATACAGGGGCATATCTGCCTTGTAGGTGTTGTTGTATAAACCCGTACACACCCTCTACAGTTATACAGAGGCATATCTGCCTTGTAGGTGTTGTTGTATAAACCCGTACACACTCTCTACATTTATACAAGGGCATATCTGCCTTGTAGGTGTTGTTGTATAAACCCGTACACACTCTCTACAGTTATACAGTGGCATATCTGCCTTGTAGGTGTTGTTGTATAAACCCGTACACATTCTCTACATTTATACAGAGGCATATCTGCTTTGTAGGTGTTGTTGTATAAACACGTACACACTCTCTACATTTATACAGGGGCATATCTGCCTTGTAGGTGTTGTTGTATAAACCCGTACACATTCTCTACATTTATACAGAGGCATATCTGCCTTGTAGGTGTTGTTGTATAAACCCGTACACACTCTCTACATTTATACAGGGGCATATCTGCTTTGTAGGTGTTGTTGTTTAAACCCGTACACACTCTCTACATTTATACAGGGGCATATCTGCCTTGTAGGTGTTGTTGTATAAACCCGTACACACTCTCTACATTTATACAGAGGCATATCTGCCTTGTAGGTGTTGTTGTATACACCCGTACACACTCTCTACATTTATACAGGGCATATCTGCCTTGTAGGTGTTGTTGTATAAACCCGTACACACTCTCTACATTTATACAGAGGCATATCTGCCTTGTAGGTGTTGTTGTATACACCCGTACACACTCACTACATTTATACAGAGGCATATCTGCCTTGTAGGTGTTGTTGTATAAACCCGTACACACTCTCTACAGTTATACAGGGGCATATCTGCCTTGTAGGTGTTGTTGTATAAACCCGTACACACTCTCTACATTTATACAGGGGCATATCTGCCTTGTAGGTGTTGTTGTATAAACCCGTACACACTCTCTACATTTATACAGGGCATATCTGCCTTGTAGGTGTTGTTGTATAAACCCGTACACACTCTCTACATTTATACAGGGGCATATCTGCCTTGTATGTGTTGTTGTATACACCCGTACACACTCTCTACATTTATACAGGGCATATCTGCCTTGTAGGTGTTGTTGTATAAACCCGTACACACTCTCTACATTTATACAGGGGCATATCTGCCTTGTAGGTGTTGTTGTATAAACCCGTACACACTCTCTACATTTATACAGGGGCATATCTGCCTTGTAGGTGTTGTTGTATAAACCCGTACACACTCTCTACATTTATACAGGGCATATCTGCCTTGTAGGTGTTGTTGTATAAACCCGTACACACTCTCTACATTTATACAGGGGCATATCTGCCTTGTATGTGTTGTTGTATACACCCGTGCACACTCTCTACATTTATACAGGGCATATCTGCCTTGTAGGTGTTGTTGTATAAACCCGTACACATTCTCTACATTTATACAGGGGCATATCTGCCTTGTAGGTGTTGTTGTATAAACCCGTACACACTCTCTACATTTATACAGGGCATATCTGCCTTGTAGGTGTTGTTGTATAAACCCGTACACATTCTCTACATTTATACAGAGGCATATCTGCCTTGTAGGTGTTGTTGTATAAACCCGTACACACTCTCTACATTTATACAGGGGCATATCTGCCTTGTAGATGTTGTTGTATAAACCCGTACACATTCTCTACAGTTATACAGAGGCATATCTGCCTTGTAGGTGTTGTTGTATAAACCCGTACACATTCTCTACATTTATACAAGGGCATATCTACCTTGTAGGTGTTGTTGTATAAACCCGTACACACTCTCTACATTTATACAGGGGCATATCTGCCTTGTAGGTGTTGTTGTATAAACCCGTACACACTCTCTACGTTTATACAGGGGCATATCTGCCTTGTAGGTGTTGTTGTATAAACCCGTACACACTCTCTACATTTATACAGGGGCATATCTGCCTTGTAGGTGTTGTTGTATAAACCCGTACACACTCTCTACATTTATACAGGGGCATATCTGTCTTGTAGGTGTTGTTGTATAAACCCGTACACACTCTCTATATTTATACAGGGGCATATCTGCCTTGTAGGTGTTGTTGTATAAACCCGTACACACTCTCTACATTTATACAGGGGCATATCTGCCTTGTAGGTGTTGTTGTATAAACCCGTACACATTCTCTACATTTATACAGGGCATATCTACCTTGTAGGTGTTGTTGTATAAACCCGTACACACTCTCTACATTTATACAGGGGCATATCTGCCTTGTAGGTGTTGTTGTATACACCCGTACACACTCTCTACATTTATACAAGGGCATATCTGCATTGTAGGTGTTGTTGTATACACCCGTACACACTCTCTACATTTATACAAGGGCATATCTGCATTGTAGGTGTTGTTGTATAAACCCGTACACACTCTCTACATTTATACAGGGGCATATCTGCCTTGTAGGTGTTGTTGTATACACCCGTACACACTCTCTACATTTATACAAGGGCATATCTGCATTGTAGGTGTTGTTGTATACACCCGTACACACTCTCTACATTTATACAAGGGCATATCTGCATTGTAGGTGTTGTTGTATAAACCCGTACACACTCTCTACATTTATACAAGGGCATATCTGCCTTGTAGGTGTTGTTGTATAAACCCGTACACACTCTCTACATTTATACAGGGGCATATCTGCCTTGGAGGTGTTGTTGTATAAACCCGTACACACTCTCTATATTTATACAGGGGCATATCTGCCTTGTAGGTGTTGTTGTATAAACCCGTACACATTCTCTACATTTATACAAGGGCATATTTGCCTTGTAGGTGTTGTTGTATAAACCCGTACACACTCTCTAAATTTATACAAGGGCATATCTGCCTTGTAGGTGTTGTTGTATAAACCCGTACACACTCTCTACATTTATACAGGGGCATATCTGCCTTGTAGGTGTTGTTGTATAAACCCGTACACACCCTCTACATTTATACAGGGGCATATCTGCCTTGGAGGTGTTGTTGTATAAACCCGTACACACTCTCTATATTTATACAGGGGCATATCTGCCTTGTAGGTGTTGTTGTATAAACCCGTACACACCCTCTACATTTATACAGGGGCATATCTGCCTTGTAGGTGTTGTTGTATAAACCCGTACACACCCTCTACATTTATACAGGGGCATATCTGCCTTGGAGGTGTTGTTGTATACACCCGTACACACCCTCTATATTTATACAGGGGCATATCTGCCTTGTAGGTGTTGTTGTATAAACCCGTACACACCCTCTACATTTATACAGGGGCATATCTGCCTTGGAGGTGTTGTTGTATAAACCCGTACACACTCTCTACATTTATACAGGGGCATATCTGCCTTGTAGATGTTGTTGTATAAACCCGTACACATTCTCTACAGTTATACAGAGGCATATCTGCCTTGTAGGTGTTGTTGTATAAACCCGTACACATTCTCTACATTTATACAAGGGCATATCTACCTTGTAGGTGTTGTTGTATAAACCCGTACACACTCTCTACATTTATACAGGGGCATATCTGCCTTGTAGGTGTTGTTGTATAAACCCGTACACACTCTCTACGTTTATACAGGGGCATATCTGCCTTGTAGGTGTTGTTGTATAAACCCGTACACACTCTCTACATTTATACAGGGGCATATCTGCCTTGTAGGTGTTGTTGTATAAACCCGTACACACTCTCTACATTTATACAGGGGCATATCTGTCTTGTAGGTGTTGTTGTATAAACCCGTACACACTCTCTATATTTATACAGGGGCATATCTGCCTTGTAGGTGTTGTTGTATAAACCCGTACACACTCTCTACATTTATACAGGGGCATATCTGCCTTGTAGGTGTTGTTGTATAAACCCGTACACATTCTCTACATTTATACAGGGCATATCTACCTTGTAGGTGTTGTTGTATAAACCCGTACACACTCTCTACATTTATACAGGGGCATATCTGCCTTGTAGGTGTTGTTGTATACACCCGTACACACTCTCTATATTTATACAAGGGCATATCTGCATTGTAGGTGTTGTTGTATAAACCCGTACACACTCTCTACATTTATACAGGGGCATATCTGCCTTGTAGGTGTTGTTGTATACACCCGTACACACTCTCTACATTTATACAAGGGCATATCTGCATTGTAGGTGTTGTTGTATACACCCGTACACACTCTCTACATTTATACAAGGGCATATCTGCATTGTAGGTGTTGTTGTATAAACCCGTACACACTCTCTACATTTATACAAGGGCATATCTGCCTTGTAGGTGTTGTTGTATAAACCCGTACACACTCTCTACATTTATACAGGGGCATATCTGCCTTGGAGGTGTTGTTGTATAAACCCGTACACACTCTCTATATTTATACAGGGGCATATCTGCCTTGTAGGTGTTGTTGTATAAACCCGTACACATTCTCTACATTTATACAAGGGCATATTTGCCTTGTAGGTGTTGTTGTATAAACCCGTACACACTCTCTACATTTATACAAGGGCATATCTGCCTTGTAGGTGTTGTTGTATAAACCCGTACACACTCTCTACATTTATACAGGGGCATATCTGCCTTGTAGGTGTTGTTGTATAAACCCGTACACACCCTCTACATTTATACAAGGGCATATCTGCCTTGGAGGTGTTGTTGTATAAACCCGTACACACTCTCTATATTTATACAGGGGCATATCTGCCTTGTAGGTGTTGTTGTATAAACCCGTACACACCCTCTACATTTATACAGGGGCATATCTGCCTTGTAGGTGTTGTTGTATAAACCCGTACACACCCTCTACATTTATACAGGGGCATATCTGCCTTGGAGGTGTTGTTGTATACACCCGTACACACCCTCTACATTTATACAGGGGCATATCTGCCTTGTAGGTGTTGTTGTATAAACCCGTACACACCCTCTACATTTATACAGGGGCATATCTGCCTTGGAGGTGTTGTTGTATAAACCCGTACACACTCTCTACATTTATACAGGGGCATATCTGCCTTGTAGATGTTGTTGTATAAACCCGTACACACTCTCTACATTTATACAGGGGCATATCTGCCTTGTAGGTATTGTTGTATAAATCCGTACACACTCTCTACATTTATACAGGGGCATATCTGCCTTGTGGGTGTTGTTGACAACACAGCCCTGCTGTAAGGTTTCCTTTAAATCACGACGAACATTGTATAAGTTCACCATGATGACAAATCGCGATCATGTTCAATGGAAGTGCATCTTTTTTATTGCCAAAGTGCGACGTTTCTGTGTACTTGATATTACAAACGGATATATCCAGTATATGAGGAATGACGACGCAAGAGAAAAAACGCCGTAGTTTTGTATGAAATTTTATGACTGTAATTAACTGTCATCTGAATAGGATAAGCACCTGCTTGATACCTAAAATATCATTCATTAATTGATGAGCAATGCTTACTGTGATGATGTTTGTAGTGAGTCTCTAATTGTTAACACTTAAACTACCCTCTTGACTTAGAGGATCAATGGGTACCTACGCTCGAGCGGGACATGCTTGGTATTCTCACTAATTTCGCTGATTCATTCACGGTTTCATTTGCCACATGTAAGCCGGGGAATTTGCAAGTGCCCGATTGTCAAATTCAACATTTATTAACTTCTTAGTGAAGCAATAATTATTTGGTTGTATTGAATCTTGAATCTTTGTGTCCGAGATATTTGTTAACAATTATGAAAATTGTTATCTTTTGAGTCGAAATGTATCTATTATTGGTAATATGATTATATTTGTGAATTGCATTGAAAAATGATTGTCTAAATGTATGAATTATTTACACTATATGGGAATCCCCCCTTCCCGTATACGAATTATCATGATTATCAAGATAGGAATTTGCAATACAACATTCTTTCGATATATTTCCATACCTTCAGCTACAAGACAGGATTAGGCTGGACAGGGCACAATCAGACATTGTTACAAGTGGAAGAATGCTATCAAACTGGCACTAGGGTACACTGATAGCGTATCTAGTACACGGTATTGTACCAATACCGGTCACTCAATACCACCGCGTAGTTTATTGAATGTTCCCTGTAAATCTTCTTGTACTGGTAGCCAGAAACTGGGTATAATTATTGGTAATATTGAAATGAAATTGAGTGCACTTCAATCACAACTCACAACATGGAATTGATATTGGAATGAGATATATTATCATCCGATGGGACCGAATAGGTACAATGGTGTATTTTGAAGAAAGGAATTTATTAACATGTTCTATTAAGTGAAATATCATTTACGGTTATTTGACGTCATGTGATGACATTTTCACAAGCTACTGTAAATAATGTTATAATATTACTTAATTCCACATTAGTTTTAAAATGATTTATTTTCGATAAAAGGATAATTCTTTTCGTAAAAAAACAAAATGTTAAGACAGATTTACGTAATGGTCGATGTTTATTATTTTTTGAGATCAGCTTACGTCGATTTGGATATGGTCAAATTATTTCAATTAAAATTCCATGCTTGAAAATGTTACAAATTCTTTACTCAATAAAATCACTGTTTTAAACTGAGGATTATTTAATGTTTCCTTTCGTTGATATAAACAACTACACTTGAAAACACACATTCTTAGAGGGGTTTCTTTCTCAACAAGTAGGTTACTAAAATTATTTATTTCGGCCCAAAATCATCGTGTTCCTTTGATAAGTGACAAGTCAGGAGTTTCACCAAACCGTTGCGATCATCGAGTAGAGAGCGTTGCATTGTTTGTGGTAAATCATTTACATAACGAACTTCATCATTCACCAACGTTACAAGCCATCAGAAATGTTCTTCTCAAGACATCATTTGGTTAAGAGAAATTAACTTTAAAATATCAAACGGGCGAACAGCTGCACGTTAAACCTACTGATGTTTCAAATCGTAAAGAAACGTACAATGCGTAGAGTTGTGACCAGCTGTATAAATGATGGTCTCAATAAACAATATCGTGTTTTGAATCAATGAATGTGAGACATGACTTACAACACACCATGTATCAAGGAAAAGCTGAATTCGTTTTGATGATTGTAACTACTAGTACTAAACAGGGTTGTGTTAAATGAGAAAAGGTCACTGATTCGTGTACTATATATAAAAATATAACAATACCATTTTATAAAACCATTAAAAATATTTACGTATACGTGTACGTATAATGACCGTGTCTATTTGTAAAGACGTGAAATACATTTACATTGTTGGATGTTATTATTATTGATATGTTGGTGTACATCCTAACAAATAATATGTTGAGTCGGATTGAATAGCGCTGTCGTCCAAAGGGAGGTATGTACATTTCGTGATCATTACGTATTTGCAATCACATTGTGCAGACATTATTGTCCTGATTCGACAGTTTTAGCTTGTGAATTGTGACTAGCGGTAATAGAGGTGAACAGTTGTGACATATTCGAGTATTCGCTGAAAGAGCTTTTCTAAGTGACACGTTTTAGCGTTGTAAGAGGTTGTGGTATGTTTTGTGGTGAGCAGTTCGAATCTATACGTGTCTTGAATATGGCGTAACCCAGCACTCGGCCGTCATAATGGACGCATTTAAATCCTACCTATTCAATATCTTGAGCGGAAATTCTAATTCTTATTCCATCGAATCGCAATATCAATAATGTTTTTGTATCATAATGAGCTGTCGGATATATAAATTTTACCTTTCATTTCTCAAAATGGCATGTTTTGGTATTATAAAAAATGCTAATGAAAGCAAACTGATATAATTAATTGTCGTCATTATGATTTACAGGAAAGTTATGCAAAGACAAAATAGTAAATGAAGACCGATCAATGTTTTGATTTTACTCAGGCTCGATAAAGAATAATACTATTTGTAAATCTGCCTATCACGGAAAGTATTATATTCTGAACCAGTTGCACTGAATAAATAACAATTATTGAAGTATTTTCTTTTGAAGTTGGAAAGATTTGAGATGCATTGTAAGGCAAGGAGTTGAAGTAATCTGACCAATCAGCGACTGAGCTACACGATTCTATCTACACTGGGCAAAAAAAGAAACGCATCACAGAATTTATAAGTTTTATTTATACATTCTTTAACATAAAATTAACGAATAACGAATGCCTGTAAATGGACACAAAATGGCACTGTGTTTAACATGTGATTCCGGGAGACACTGGTGTAATCAAATGCCTCATAGAAAGTCATCGTCCGTGATAGTAGTGAGTCAAAGTCAGTACCTAGTGTTACCCCCTCGAGCATGGAGCACTGCTCTGCATCTCCGTGGCATAGATTAAATGAGGCGCCGAATCTGACGTTGAGGAACCCTTCGCCACTCATCCTGCAACGCATCCATCATCTGCTGTCGTGTCTGTGGTTGCTGCTGACGCCGCCGTAGACGTCGGTCCAACAGATCCCACAGATGCTCAATTGGATTGAGATCTGGCGATTTTGAAGGCCATGGGAGGACAGTCACATTGGTGTTGGCGAGATAGTCCATAGTAAGACGTGCTGTATGTGGTCTGGCGTTGTCCTGCTGGAAGATTTCCCTTCTTACGTCGATGGCAGGAACAAGGTGGCGACTGAGGATTTCATCTCTGTATCGTACAGCATTCAGATTGCCCTGTACCTGCACAAGATCGGTTCTCCCATTCATGGATATGGCCCCCCATACCATGACACTGCCGCCGCCATATCTGTCGACCCCACGGATGCGTTGTTGGGTATAGCGTTCGTTACGTCGTCTATAGATACGCATTCGCCCATCATGATGATAAAGCTGGAACCGCGATTCATCGCTGAACCATATCCTCCTCCAATGGACAAGGGTCCATCTACGAACGTTTCTGCACCAGTGGCGACGGGCACGACGATGATGACGTAGCAGACGTGGAGCTGTACAAGGCCTCATTGGTCGTAAGCCATGTTCTCGTAGGCGGTTTCTTATCGTCTGCGCGGACACTCTGCGAAGTCCAGGAACGTTGTCGGCGGTGTGAGTAGCAGTTACAGTTCTGTTACGCAGATGGAAGATCCTGATGTAGCGGTCCTGCGCAGGAGTGGTCACCCTTGGTCGTCCTGATCTTGGTCGGTCTCTGGTAGAGTTGTGCAGTCTGTAGCGCTGCCAAAGACGTGAAATCGTGCTTTGACTCACGTTGAAGTGTCTTGCAACTGAACGATGGCTTTCCCCGCGTTCTATACGCCCAATCGCTTGATTTCGGATTTCTTCGTTTAGTCTTGGCATTTTGCAGGTCGCACGTTGGAAAATTCGGAAAATGAATCGCAATGGGACTGGTGTGCTTTTATACCCACTATTGCCAGTGTGTAATATCCGAAGTTTCACGTGCAACATGCTTTCAGATTTTTCTGCATGCAAATTTCGGCACCTTTTTTTCAAGGTGCATAGTTTTGGCGATGAAACGTCAAAAGATGCGTTCGAGCGCATCACATTTTCGTATTGACTAGAACTGGTGATAATGAATCAAATTTAATCGATTTTAAACATTGATGGCTGAATTATTGCAATATGAAAAGTTGATTTTAGTGATGCGTTTCTTTTTTTGCCCAGTTTACCTAATGACTTCTATTGATGAGTAACACACGAACTCGCTGCTCCTTCATTACGCACAATCAAACTTACACGAAGTATTGTCATACACTTTAAACTCGTTTTAATTTTCTGACAGGCTCTTATGTTTTATTTTTCATAGCTTTATTTTTATTAATTTCTGCATTCTAAATTTATCAATAATTTCTACAGATTCTCAAATTCAAAACCGAGAGGTCACTGAACGTTTTGAAAGTATATGATTTACAGTCTTCATTGATAGGGAAATTTTAAAACATTTATTTACTTGTTTAAATATCAACTAATTCAATATATCTACGATTTATAACAGCAAAATATATTTGGGTAAACAAACCATTTGAATAGTTAAACCAAAGTCGTAATACATACCTGGGTATCATTTGACTCACTCAAGTCGATACGAATCAAACAAGAAGAGAATAAAACTCTTCCACTTGGTGATGATATGTTGATACACACAATATCCAGTAAAGAAGACGAACTATCCAAGACGATCTTGAGTTAATATCCACGACAAATTTCAGTTAATATCCACAGGAAAGACAACTTTCAGTTAATATTCCACAGGAAAGACAACTTTCAGTTAATATTCCAAGGAAAAGACAAGTTGGAGTTAATATTCCCAGTATCACATTACTAGCTGTCAGAGAAAGAGACGGGTACTTGAGCTAGTCGTGTTCAATGCAGGGAGAAAGTAATCGATCTGAAGCTACAACCAGGCTTTACAACAAGCCTTCAGTCAGTGGTCCCACCGACCAGCTCGCATGATAGATACTATATTGATATTGGAAACCACCTCGGGTCCACGATAGCGAAAGGCGGGTACAAAGAACCTTTCAGTGGGTAATCTTATACTGAAATTAGTCACAAAATATTATGGGGCCCGGCTCGTTCCCCTATCAGTACATGGTAAACAGGCTAGCTGTATAATACTTACAGCGACACTTGGACAGTTGACAAAAATCTTATCAGAAAACCACTACTCTTTAAACCAGAGGTGATTCCACTTGGTGGTGTAATACGAGTTTTAAACATATAGCCATTAACAATCTACGATTTATTATTTTCTTCATTGGTGAATGGCCCTTTAGAAATGAAATCCCATTATGATATATCCACAATGTGTCAGATGTACTTCCACTTGTCGTTAGTACAATCTGTTCTTCATTACTGAAAGGCTCTATGATAGATAGAAGTGGACATAAACCATGACACTCTATATCACAAAGAGAAATTTCTATCTGACACTTGGGTTACATAATACTGACACTTGCCATATCATTTTGGCACCTAACAGTTACAAAAATGTATTGTTGACAATATTTTGCGCAGTTTAAACCACTACAAGTTCCTAAAAGCAAGGGAATTGTACAAACAGATATTTTAAATAACAACGAACACCCCCTTTTGTGCCATGATGCACATGATGTAAATTTTAATTAAATTTCAAATATGATCAAATGTTTTGGATCATAAATATCAATTTAGATATTTCGATGATTGATGGGATCAACTTTTCGGATAGCGTTTGCTTTAAAGAAACAAAATCTGAGAGTGGGAGAAATGTGTTTTAACATTCACGTTGATATGTGCATTGATCAATGTGTGGACAAATATAGTAAAGGACAACTCAGTAAAATAATCCTAGTTGTATAAACATGGTATGATGCTCTGTATGCTTCACATTTCTACGTTAATTGTGTGACTACACGGCTTCCAGTTTACACACTCTTTGACCGTTTACATTTGTACCTGTAATTATCAGTAACAATGACAACAAAGGTTCATACCATTGATTATCAGGGAGCTTATTGCTACAACACATGAACAAATATTTAGATATAATTATACCAAAAAACGGGTTGAGTGACTAACAAAAACAGTATTCTTTTAGAATGTAACACTTGACTATATATAGTAACACTTGACTCTGTTATATCCTGATTAATAAGCAAGATAATGTGTGGAAGTTCATTCATCAAAATTATATAAGTATGTTCAATAATTCTGTTTAAGAAAATCATTTGAATTTATATTATTCATTGAATAAATGAAAGTAAGTAACAGAATGTAAACAGAAACGGCTTGGTCATTTAGTACACACCGGTTGATACAGTCTTGGAGTTCAAACTTCTCATATGACGAGAATAGATACTATTAGAAAAACAACTTTTAGAAAAACTCATTTTAATGATTAGCTTTAAAATAGATAGGATCAATGTTATTCAATGGCAATGATCAATGCCAACTTGTGGTAGATGTTGCTAAAGTATTGATAACACAAATGTTCAATTTTCATTGATGACATTGGTTTCATATCCGGTGTATGAACAACATCAGAAATTCCAGGGTATTTCTAACGTTCTTGTAATATTAATGGAGAGATTAAGATAGCGACATTCAAAGTAGGCTGTAGTCACTGCTTAACATAGCTGGCCATATTTATTGGGTAGCCATACATAATGACGTTCTAATTTTGAAAAAGTAATTAAAGAATCCATCTGAAGGTTCGATCGAACATTCTCCATATGAAAAAAATGTGTTCTTGTCAAGAATTCTGAATATTCATTCATTCACAACTAATTGAGCAAATCACAACAGAATGTACTCGATGCATGAACACTGATACTTACACAGATACTGTACAATCAGAGATCAGTGCACGGAGCTTGTATCGCTCCTATCTAACCTAGGAACTAAAGCTCCGCGACTCCTCTTGTTGTAATCGCTGAGTATCAGCACATCATACGGGCAATTCCAAACCAGGTTGGTCACATCGACTAACTTCAGGGACCTTTTGGGTCTTTCTAACAAGGCAATGTTGTTTCGGTACAAGTAAACCGGAAATCTTCGATCATCATGTAGATTCAGATCACACGGAATTCGTGCAGAGGTTACCGAAATGAGAGATTGCTTCAAGATTTCTTAAGATCGATGTTCTGAAGGTTACGACCGACCGATATGCTTAAAAAGTCACGTCTTCCTTGAAAATATTTTCATTTGTTGTAAATGATAGAATGTGGCCGAATATAAGAACGAATATTTACACATTACGACTTCTATATTCTGAGATTATTTTGATACTACACATCCTTGTAAGTTCTTTCAGAATAAAGTTTTTATCCATAGAAATGATTTTAATGCATAAAAGCTCGTTTTTTACATTATTGCAATTTATAAATTTCCAATTTTTCATACTCATTAGTGATTTTATTTAGCCACATAAAGCATCAAAGAGATATGTGCAGCAACCATTCTTGCCTGCAGAAGATAGGGTACGTGAGGTGTTTGACCACCGTTGTGAAGAGTATTTTCCTTTTGATAGAATAGGTCGTCTCTTTGAAGGGATTCCAGATTTTCACCGAAATGCATAATCAATATGGTGTAAAACTTTAATCTGTATCAATATGGTGTAAAACTTTAATCCATTCACTGTTATCAAAGTCAAATAATATTTTACCAAACACAATATGAAGCAGATTGAAGGCGAATCTGAGTTGAAAGTTTATCATTTTTAAAGAAAGAAAGCAATGAAAGGAAACGCCATATTTAACATCAACGTTCATTTTATCGCAAATAACAGAACATTTCGAAGTACAATCACTCTGTGTCAACAAGTTTTTGCCGTAAAAAGTAATGATAAAATGTTTCAGTTAGTACAAAATAACATAACCTACCGTGAACAGGAAGTGTGTATTAATGCTCTTGTCATGTACCTCGATACATCCATACTATGTATAAACGTGCATTCATCATTATAATGTACCTCGATACATCCAAACTTTGTATTAACGTGCATACATCATTATCATGCAACTAAATACACCTAGATTGTGAAGAATACCCTACATCTACCCGTCGCTTAGCGTCAATAATCCACAAATCACTTGATCAAAGAAGAGACACTCATATATTATTTAATCATCTGAAATAGATATTTCTCACTTAGTGACAGTAGTGAGTATGGCTTGTGTTGTATTTTATGTTTTTATGCGTTGTTGTGTAAGCGGAAGTAGGCCAACTTGTAACATTACGACTGACATGTCTCAGTTAAATGGAAAATCATTTAAACAACTAAAATACACACTTACCAACCAATGAATCGTTTAGGGCAGTGTATTCAGTACAGGGGACTATCATCAAACGTTTCTGTGTCACTCTGCTATCTGTAGATCAACCCCATTCCAGTACAGCTAATAAATGGCTCAAAGATTTTTTTTTATCTCAATAGATGTAGATTTTGTATTGAATGCCTCTTATCAGCAGGTCAAGAGTGTAATATCTTTGTCAATATCACAGAACAGTTGTCTTTGTATGCCTAGTAATCTTGTGTGCTCACTTGAAAAACAAATATACATACATTTTCCGAAGCATAAGTGCAAAATTATAATAAACATTATACAAATTTCATGAATATGTTAATCGTTTAAAGTGGCCGAATTCTTATTAATATCATAATCAATAAAAAAGACTTGCCTTATAAATTTGTAAATGTAGTTATTAAAAATTCTCGCTCGTATTGTTTACCATTAACAAACAGGCATATGAGTTATCAAATCACAATTCATAATTGATCTTGTATAAGTTTCTCAGACCATTCGGCCCATGAGGACCTTCAATAACGATGCAATTCAAAAGTCATATATAGAGCTATAAGTAGCCATTAATGAAGTTACATTGATTACTGAAGGAGATCAACGTGACGAGAATCAATTTCACATACCTGGTCACCTGAACGTGCTATCGACATGTAATTAACGCTGTGGGGGAGGGGAGGTTTGATAGAGGGAGGGGCGGAGATGGTAGGGGAGGTTTTACTGATGCGGTTTGATAGGTTTGATAGGCGGAGATGGTAGGGGAGGTTTTACTGATGCGGTTTGATAGGTTTGATAGGCGGAGATGGTAGGGGAGGTTTTACTGATGCGGTTTGATAGGTTTGATAGGCGGAGATGGTAGGGGAGGTTTTACTGATGCGGTTTGATAGGTTTGATAGGCGGAGATGGTAGGGGAGGTTTACTGATGCGGTTTGATAGGTTTGATAGAGGGTGGGGCGGAGATGGTAGGGGAGGTTTTTCTGATGCGGTTTGATAGGGGGGCGAGATGGTATGGGTGCGTAAAGGGGAGGTTTTTCTGATGCGGTTTGATAGGGGGCGAGATGGTATGGGTGCGTAAAGGGGAGTTTTTTCTGATGCGGTTTGATAGGGGGGCGAGATGGTATGGGTGCGTAAAGGGGAGGTTTTACTGATGCGGTTTGATAGGGTGTTTGATAGGTTTGATAGGCGGAAATGGAAGGGGGGATGGGGTAGATGCGGATGAGGGGTAAGGCAGATATTCAATTTGTTCATTTCTGTCAGAGAAATCTCTAACAATTAAGGATGTTTAAAGCCAAATGTTGTAAGTCAGTATTAACCACAGAATCAGCTAGACTAACTCTCGTTGAGGGACATGGTGTGTAAGTTGCTTGTGTTTTGTCGCTAATGTTCATCAGGCTTATAAACTAGTGATCAAACACACACCTACCAATTCGCCTCTATACAACTGTCGATTCTATGGGGATTATGTGACATACACATACATAAGGCACAAATCAGAATTGTTTTTTTGGACTCGATTTGTTTTTCAAATGTCCATATCATGTTTTGCGGGTATTTTTATGTGTATCAAAACTTAGTTTGAAGATATATCAAAAACTACAAAAACTATATTATGAATAATTGCCCGTACCATGAAAGAAGTGCAAAGTTCACTATTTAAGTTGTCTTACATTTAGCGAAGCAGTCTAAATTTATATCTATTGCTTTATATGAAGGTACAAAAGTTCGATTCTTTAGCTATATATTCGTTTCACTTCAGCCCAATATTCTTCACAAGAATATTCTCTTAAACTTCTGAATGGTGGAAGGTGTATTGGCAGGAAACTACCAGTGTTAATATCATATCAGCTTTGCATTAATTCAAAATGATAAATGAATAAAAATGAAAATAATTTCGTTTCAGTATTTTCAAGAACAATAAGTGTCCAAATAATATATATTTCAAGGTACAAAGCATATGGACAGAAAATCTAATCAAGAAATGTTATCAAATTGAAACTACGCCCTAATGAATGTAGATTAAGCCGTGACGTCAGCACTGGCTCAAGACATGAATTGTTATGAGATATTAGTTCTAACACGATATCGGCTTCACAACTCCCTCACGCCATTCCCATTCATCGTAATGAAACCTCCTACAATGACTCCGGACGGAGAATATCGCCACCGTCTATGTGGATATTGTCATTTCTTAAAGCAGGGTGAATCAACTTCCATTTTTATTCTTGTGTTGAGCAGATCGATATATCGATAAGCCTGGACAATCAATAACTCACAACTATTGACATAGTCCCGATAAAGTTATAGCTAGACGGGCGACTACTGACCTATTCTACATTTCTCAATGGTACTGCAATCCTCTGACTTGAATAATACACGTATGGCGGGCGAAATATACATATGTCACCAACGGGCAAGGTAGATAACCGAACTGATATTGACAAATGTAGTAACCTGTATAACCTTCGTGTATTGCTATAATTAAGATCCATTCATTGAAATAAAAGGTAGATAACTGCTGTTTTATAAAGAACATGGTGTCGACTTCAATAAGACAAGTTCATATATCGAATATATGGATTCTTGATCAAGTAGACAAGGCAGACAACCGCCGTGTAAGCCGAAATGTTGGTATCAAAAGTACTCCCATTAAATCGAGAGGATAAAAGCTTTATGAATATTTATCATTTGGTACTGTCCTAAACGGGAAAAGTCAATAGTTTTATTTGAAAGTATATTTTTGACGCCAAAGGCGACGTTTCGTAAGCCTGCATTATGTTGGCAAGTAAGCTACAACCTTGTGTATAGACCGACGTTCTCACCTTTGTTTGTTTTATGAATAATTGATTTATTGATCATTTTCAATGATATTGCGACAATTTCTTCAAAGATGCTAAGTCATTTTAATACCAACGGTCTTGATGCTGTATATGACGTAAAAGATGGGAAAGAGTTATTTGTTTTAAAAGCATTTGCGGTGTCAGCAGACCAGAGCACTTCAATGTGAAATAAGAGAAAATCTTTAAATAAGGGTTTTCAATCTACGACAAACTACGATAGGTTCATCGAAAGGTGATGTACACAACTACTTGATTGCATTCACCTCTATACATAGGAAATTGGAACTGGTCTTCTTTATAAGAATTAAGGCATAAACAAAGACAAGAGTAATTCTATGATGAAAACTCCTTTGTTTGACAGATAGAGCTTACTCTTGTCTTACCTATACCATCAACTGTTAGAATTCCATCCAAACAGCTCAATTATATTAAATCATGTAAATGGTGTCTAGAGAAAATAAAAAAAATTTGAGTTTGCACGATTTTACAGAATACTGATGTCTGTTATTTATATGTCATTGGTTACATGACAATAACAAATTTGATTGTCTAAACGTTTACACATCTTTATAATAATCATTTTTAAATATCAAGAGTTCATGAATGTTTACAGTGAAATAAAATGGATTAAACCATTTTTGATTTGTTAAGAGTTTCATTCTAAACAATATCAGTTACTTAGTGTGTTTAAGGGGAGCTCCTAGATGTATTTCACATAAAGTCCATTGGCTGCCATTTTTATGTGAACACCTTTAATTCATTTTGTGTAAGAAAAATGAATCGCATTGCTGAAATTCGCATTACATATTTGATTTATTACTGGTTCATTTACTTTAAAAACATTGTCTTTCAATTAGAACAATTTATTTTCACTTTTCTGACATCACCTTATATTCCCCCTAAAACGTGCTACTGCCCCTTTAAGGGGAGCTCCTGGACATATTTCGCCCATACCTACTGGCCTGCAGCATGTCTCTCGTTAATCCACGAGGCAATGACGTGTGTAAACACACAGGGAAGCTTTGAATCCATGTTGTCAAATATCCACTGCATATGTGGAAAGTTATGATACACACATATCGTATTCTGTTTAGTTTACAGATTACAAGTATTGACGTAAGAAATCTTTAATAAGCTAAATAAGTTAGATAACCTATTTTGGTTTAATCGACATCGACAAAACACAATATACAAATATTAAGTTAATATACAAGTTATGTGATCTTATGTCTCTTTTGTCGTCTACGATTGAGTAAGAGGCTAATATGTATATGAGATAAGACACTGAATGTACATATTGATTGCGATAAATTAATTGATATTTTCAATTAAAACAAATGAAAGACATTTCTTGTTATCAAGTAAAGTAAATTAAGTTTTGGATAAACTTCGTTGTGTTTCGTTATAACCATGATATTACAGCAATCACCACATATTTATACATGATAACATTATGTTAAATAAAATGCGTGATTTAAAAGATGAATGGTTATAAAATTTATCAACCTATTTAACTAATTTATTCTTCTGTAATAATTGATGTATGTTGTTATACTTACTAATCTGCATACCAATGCCATTGGTTTTATATGTAATGCTTTCGGCATGCATCTTGTGTATAAATGCAAGTAATAGATATACCCACACTAACAGAGGTGTATCACTCAATACACCTCCTGTTTGAATCGTGGGTCTTCGAGGCGTATAGCGTAGCGGAGCCGTGGATCCACGATTCAAACAGGAGGTGTATTGAGTGATGCACCGAGGGAAGTGTGGGTATATCTGACTGATATACCCACTCCAGTCGAGTTATAATTGACGAAAAAGAGCTGTCCACCTTCTATGTATAAATATGTCTTGACCTTGAAATTAAATGAATATCAACTATACTCTTCTTAGTATGTTTAAGAACATATATAATGACTTCATTGAATTAAAATTTGGTCCAAACTAGTACCTATACATTGACTTATATAGGAAAAAATAACAACCTATTGATTCCAAGTTTGCTCGTAAACATTTCTCAAAAAATTAAAACTCTAAATTCAACAACTCCTTTGATTTGCCAAAGTTGAAGATCTCTTCACCTGACTTAATGTGGGCGTGCAATAAAAAGTAGGTGTATTAGAAAAGTCAATACACCTACAGTTGGAACAAAGGAACCCATAGCAACGAGACAGGAAGTGGGGTATAAGTTCTATGATCACTTTCTTTTTACTATTTAAAATTCGTTCAAGATTAAAACGGCAAGCAATCAATTTTAATCACTGGTTTAAAAGAAAACGGATATGGATATGCACTTATAAACTTTAAAAACAAATAAACCTGAACTGTACATGATTCATGTTTGATGTTACTAATAAAATGGCATTAAATACTTTCAGAGATTATGGAGAAACATAAAGTAGGGAGGCTTATAAGAGAGAACAAATGCCTGGACTTATATGAATGCGCTCAATGCAATCGTCGGGTATAGGAACGCCACACTGCAGTAATATAAGTAATGAGTCATATATTGGTGCACGTTATGATGAACCGTATTTGCTCTGTTAGATCCCTGTCTCAAACACTGGATATATACTTCCGTTTATATATTTCTGCACAATACGTCAGAAAGTATTTCACCCTTCATTTTATTCTGGATCATTTGCATATACAATTACCAGATGTAATGATATGACGTATACAAGACATGTGCACTATATTTAATGGACCACAGATACTCGAGAGTGTCTGTATATGAGTTGTCCAGGACGGGTACTAATGCAGACGCCCGTACAATCAACCCACGGAGACGCAATGTACTGAAATCGCATGTACGTTCAATGGTAATTCATAAATCTCCAATTGTCTCTATTTCTGAAAGTTCAGAGCCAGATTGTTTTCTGTTGAAATAAAGTTAAGCCTTTTCATTAACGACAATGTCAAACGAAATGACATCGGGAAGGGAAATATTTTTGAGTAAATACAGTATGTGCAAATGTTTATAAGGCACTCAGAAATCTAACCTTAAATCAGTGCTCTAATACCGAGAGTAAATAAGTCTATCTACAGTCAAGAAGATCCGGGAGATAATTTTACATGACAAACAAGTACAGAGAAGACAATCGAAGGTTGTCCCACACCGGTATGAACCTAGCACACTCACTGCACGTCGTGTTGCTTGGAGTGGGTGGTTGACGCCTTTTTGGGAAAAAAATATTAGCGAAATGATGAGTTTTAAATTGTTTGAAATAAAAATGCTCTTTCGTTTCGTGTTCACTCAAATTAGAAGTTTAGAAAACTTTTAAGAATGGCTAAGTTCATTTTTTCTTATCTTCACTCAAATTCGAAATTTTATAAGTTTTAAGAATGGTTAAGTTCATTTTATCGGATTGGTGGCGTTTCGGTAAAGAACTTTACACACTTTTCAAATTTTGTACGGCTATATGGCTCCACAGAAAAAAAGCATTTTGTTGAAAATTATAAAATTGTATGACTATATGATAAAACTAATCACCTTTAGGACACGGTGGTGTGTTGGTTCTTTACTTATGGTAATGTACGAATGGTATGTACGAATTGTATGTACGAATGGTATGTACGAATGGTATATACGAATGGTATATACGAATTGTAGGCTATAGTACATGTATTTTTGGTATCGTATGTATGGTGATGATGTACGTATGGTATGGTATGTATGGCATTGTATGACCTTGTACTGTGTTGTATTGTGCGGCAGGATACTGTACATAGTGCATTTTTACCTAATATATTTTATCATATGGTACAATGTATGCAGTGTCTCATAAGCATTTTGGCTGCATGTTACTTTTAACAATGATGTATAGCTGATATCTGTAACATCTGTAAAAAATCTTGTTTTTTTCCCCTTTTTCTTCTATATTCACTGTAGCCAAAATTTACATGAATGCTAGTTATGTAACCTATTAAACGATTCAACTGTTCAACTAGTAGCGGTCGTTCTGACTGCTAGATAACTTTCCAAAATTACATTTGACCGATTGATGCGACCCATTGTCCGGTGTCAGATCATCGTTCAGACTTAATACCTTCATATTGTCACAATGCAACGTCGATTAGCTATAAAATGATACTATTTAACAGCAGCTGACATGTTTTGATCAAATAAAACTTTTGATAAAGTTTGGCATATGTGACCTCTAACAACTCAATTTTAAAGAGATATCACAGAAGCCCTTTATACTCGTTCATGAAACGAGTTGAATACATATTGGCGTCTAAATATTGGGACGGTGCGCCACTGTGTTGAGGTGAAGGAGAGAGTAGGGGAGACCAGGGCAAAGCGCGCCCCTAACATATAAGTGCGTCTAGTGAGCACCCCGACATATACAGAATGCAACTTGCACACTATCTCTAATACTTATCACATAGACTGTTACATGGCACATGCTTTTTTAATCTACTATTTCGGCATAAGGATATATTTACGTAAATGTATTTTGATTAAGGGGGCGCGCTTAGCCCTGTAGTTTGGGGGAAAGTGCCCAATCCCCTGGGCGCTTTGCCCCATTCGAAAAACAACACAGAATGTAATAGATATTGCACACCAATAATCAGCCAATACAAATCAAAAGCTATCATCTTGATAATGCAAGGCAACTGTCGAACCCATATGAAGGATAGAATTAACATAGAAGTTGGCAATATATGCAAGGATGCGCAAAATATTCCTTAACATGTCATGGATCTACATGTTCAACATTCTCAATGGCCAAATATC
The DNA here is from genome assembly GCA_916613615.1 of Steromphala cineraria. Lineage (NCBI taxonomy): Eukaryota > Metazoa > Mollusca > Gastropoda > Trochida > Trochidae > Steromphala > Steromphala cineraria. The sequence continues at coordinate 84,513,796 of OU744721.1, forward strand.
GTTCCGGTTGGTACATGTACATTTCTTTCAACTACGAAAGTGTTAATAATGTAGGTTATTGAAACCAGTAATTAATAAATAGAATTAAAGAAGAATTGAATTTGGTATATGGACGATTTAAATAATTCATATCATCTATTTTGTGTCAAACTTGGCAGAACGGCATAAATTGCTTCTCGTTTAGGGTTGAATAGTAGTATACAATAAATTATATTTTCATGATTTAAAAAAACAACAACAAAATATGTTTTTGTAACTGCTTCTTGTCGTCATTCTTTAACAAGACAAAACCCTTTAAGTAAAATGCTATATTTCATTTTTATAAAATACAGCACAATGCTGATATGAAAATGATAGTTCTCCTTTACAATACTTGCTTAAGAAATGTAAAATAATAATTTTTACACCAATATGTTAACCAAAAAGATAATATTATAACACACGGGGCAAAGCGCTCCCCTCGGCGCGTTTTGTCCCATCAAGGGTAGCATTTGATAAGTACATCACAGAAAGTCATTAAAGCAAGTAATTACAAATTTCATTATTCAATGAATTAATGATACCAATTCATGTTACATGTGCACGAGAATTCAATGTTCCGTTTTGTATTTTATGAAATAGTTGAATGTGAGACATATCCGTTCCTAGTAAAATCGCGTTTTTTCGAATATTTGAAATTCTGCGTCCACAACTCAACCAAATTATTCCAAAGTTGGTCACAACGCTTCATTGCGATTACTTTCATTCGTTGGTTATTACAAATTACTCCATTTGTCGATAGGTTTGAAGAAATAACGCGTGGTCACTTTGCCCCGGGGGGCGCTTTGCCCTGGTCTCCCCTATATAGAACATGGCAGGTCAACTGAACTTTTTCAGACTTTCAGGTCTTTGGTAACCTTCCGTCTCAACCGAGGACATGGAAATGGATCTCTAGGAGTGTGATAGACTGATTTCGATGGTTCGCTAGTGCGAGCAGATGCTCGTAGGTTTCACCACAAAACACAATCACAATAGTGTTGCGTGTGTTCCTCCCTGCAGTAATAGTAGTGGTCGTGATAACGTTAAATTCTCTTGAAAGAAACGTAAAACCTTTTTTTGACCAAGTGCCAAGACATTTGAGGGAGGGGTGGTACAAGTTTGGTGATTATTCAACTGTAGACAAGTGGGTAGGTGGGTTATATGGGGTCTATACACTACACGTACAGTGAATAGGTTAGTGGCAGGTGCCCTATCGGTGAATCTAGGTTACCAAGGCAGGCGATCAGTATGCGAGGGTATAGTACGGGGTATTCACTATAATTACAGCCTATTCTTTGCATACCTCTGCAAGTACGACAGGTCGACAAGACGAGAGAACCATATCACGTACACAGTAGACATGCATGCACAAGAGATCGCACTTTAACAGTACAGGTCCTCCTGGGATGCAACCAACCAGATCACTGCAGTTCTTGGAGAGAAATATAGCGAGCTTAGTTCACTACAGTGGCATACTAATATTGTATTTTAAATAGGTCTCCTGGAAACGTTTCTTCTTATGATTGATGGGCAATGAATTTGATGTCATGTTGCTTTGGTACACAGATTGAAGACCGGGGATATAATAAAGGAATGAATTATGCATTCCCTTTTACTTTAGTATGTTTCTATAACATATGACAAGTATCTAGGTAATATATGAATATACTTTCATCTCAAGATATTGTCCATAAACAATTAACTACAGTACGTCCCTTCTATTCAGATTTCCCGTTTTTGTATTTAACTTCAATACCACCTATGAGTCACATTTTACTGTTTTTCAATCAAGAACATGTATTTGCAGAGATTATTGGACAAATTATATTTCTGACCTAATAAATAAACTCGTCGCGTGAGGTCTCCGTTGAATTTATTTGTGCTTCTAATCTAGTCTCGATCCCCGTGACGCACTTACTTTTAGTCTGTAAGCACTGCATATAAATCGCCCCTTCAATACAGAAAGATAGGGAGGTAAATATGCCCCTTGCTGGGGTCCACCATTAAGAACTTTCAGAATTGAAAAACTAATAACACGTGGCTATTTTTACATTTATCTCTACTGCACTTCATGAGAACTTTAAGTGACAGTCTAATGTTAATTCCTCTGTAAATACATGCCAACAATAGACAATATATCGTGCTAAACGAGAAGTGAAAAACTTATGTTACCCAATGAGATAATAAATTCGTTTCCAGCAGGTGCGTGATATCGTTAGGAAACATTCGAGTTTGTTTCTCTTACGGGAGTATGATTGAATTTCAATAAACCTTTGATACTCAGAACAAACAAAATTAAAACTTGTTTTACGCAGCGGAATTTTAAGAGATCTATCATATCATTTCTGTTAATTTGATTGTTTAAAAAGTTTTTGAGCAAAACGCTAAATGCTGCTTGTTCACGGTTTGCACCAAGTAAACCAGTCATTCCAACTTGGGACAGACTTGTCACATTTCAATGAAGCCAATGAATTCTTGAGAATGACGACAATTACTGATTATATTACACAATGAAGATAGGGTTATTTGACTTTCTTTATGAATAGTAACTGTTAATGTCCTTACGTAACCGCTCCTGTGCATGAATAAATGTTTCTCAATCTGAACATGTTACGGACTTGGATGCTTGTGTATCGGAACAGACCTATTGCAAGTGGAATTTTGTGAAATTTGCATCGAACAGGTTTGTTTGGTGTTGTTAATGTAAAAACAGTAAATTGGGTTTACGAAACAAGATCACATGTTCGTTTAGGACTATAGAAACATAACTTATCGGTAGACAGGCCTTAAATTGCCTAGAAAGAAGTTCGTTGGTTGTATTCAGAAATTGGTCTCTATAAAGCCCTTTAACTCACATATCCTTACGTTAATCCTGCACATCCAATATCTCTCCTGATATCGTGTGATTTATTCTAGGAGAAAATTCGCTTTCAGATCCAATCCACATGTTTGGCCCAAGATAAGCCAAGCTACACGGTGAGCGCATTGCTGTCAATCCCGGCGCTAATCTTCTGGATTGATTTACACAGTAAATATCGCCGTTAGTCGTGGGGTATAACTGTGTTATCAACCTGCACTCCGAAACATGGCTCCACCATTATTCATGACAGCTTACTTTTCTGCAATTCGTTCAAAGAATTGATCCCAAATTCATGTTGGTAATATTTTGTGAATTGCACCACAAAACTTTGACAAAATGTAAATACTATAAAATAAGGTGACAACTTAGAGGATTAAGAATTATCTCATAACCAGTTTTAGCAGAGGGAGGAGGGAGAGTGGTGAGGTAAAACGGGTTTATTGCTGCTTTCAAGAGTATTTCACTAATATCACGGCTACTAGTATTATCACAGGGAGAAAGTCAGCAACGCTATCATGGCTATGCATTGCGGTGAAACCTGCGAACATCGGCTAGAACTAATGAAGCAATGGTGGTATGAATCTGAAATTCAGTGTAGCATTGCACCCAAACCTGACTACATGTAGAACAGTTCTATACTACAAAGTTACCGTGCCCCTGGCAGGATTCGAACCACGGACCTCCTGATCCGAAGCCGAAAGTGATAACCACTGCACAATCCTGTTTCCATGGAGGGAGGGAAGAGAGGACATCAGATGTTTGGGATGAAGATATTTCTTTCTCCTCGACATACAGCCTCTAAGGTTATCTAAAACAAGTCCTGTTTGTTCCAGTAATACATCAGTCACAGTTTCATGACATGAACAAGCACCAAAACTGGGTAAACGTCTTTTCTGTATCAGCACTGTGGAAAATCGCTTCCAAGAGTTTTATTTGTTGGAAACTTCAAGAGATGTGCCTGATTTGATTGCACAAATAAGAAAACTGATACCAAAAAATTATCGTCATTAACATCCCCCGCCAAATAAGTTTTCATAAAAGCTCCCAATATTTTCCTACATGGGCCTTAACTCTGTGATATGTAATTGCATACGTCTCATTTTCAAACTCCATGAAGGTATTGATACCATTAAGACACACAGCAAGTTTGGTTAACATATCTTATATATTTTCTGAGACAAGTTGTCCCCTTTGAGAACACCCTCAGAGTCCAATAACACGGAACAAGGACAATAACTCTGTAAAAAATAATTTGGCGGTTCTGATTTTTTACTCCATCAAGGTATTGATACCCTGAAGACACATAGCAAATTTAGTAATACTATCTTATATAGTTTCTGAGAAAAGCTGTCCCCTTTAACTCGGACGGATCAGACTGATCGATACACAAGAGCCCAAACCTATATCCCTCTCCCACTTCTTGGCAGGGGATAATAGAAGAGACAAACATCAATTTCATTATTTTGAAAGATTTTATTAATAATGTCTCAAGTGTCAGCTTACACAAGCAACATGCTGTATATAAGCTTAGTAACAGTAAACAAACTACTTGCTGCTTTCAAAACATTGCTGGATATAAACTAGTTTCACTCTTGTGAAGTATCACATAAAAGTTTGTGAAAGAACTAAAAGTATTTTAAAGGCTTTCTAAAATGGACACTGTGATAAAATGCTTTATCAATCTTGTAAGTTTGGGAAGTGGCCATAAAACCATTGAAGCCCTATAACTAATTTTCCTGGTAGAATGCACATATGAAAGACATACTTAATACATGTACATAAAAGTTGAAAGAAAAACAATGGGGTTTGCCGAGTATTTAATTTATTGTTTCATCCATTCAACTAAAATCCAATCTTTGATACACTTTATAATAAATGAATCAAAAGTGAATATGATTTGTTTCTTTTTCAATAAATATAAGTGCAAAATTAATCAGTCACTCGATACAATTAAGATCAATTGCTTCACAGACCACGGACATAAAAGTTAGATCTCTTTTGTAATCTCTTATTTGAACTTTGTTCTTTTCCAAGAAGTAACATCATACCCTGTGAAGAAGAACATTTGTTTTATTTCTTTGACCCTAATCTCATAAATTGTCAGATGGAAGTATTTGATTTGAGAGCTAATAATTATCACTACACAGAATCACAGTGTATCTAGTACTGTCATCTACAAATAAAATAACAGTCAGAGGCAAAATCATTTGCAATTTGTACAATTGGACCAAATTGTTGTACCTATTTATCACTGTTCTAATTGACTAGTTTAATACCGCAGGAAAAGCACCAAGAAGATTCCAAATAATTCACTTTCAATTAATCTTTAATCTATATTTTGAAAACCTGTTACAATTTAAGATGCTTTCAAAATGATTGACAAAAGAAATTCTTTATTTTAAATACCAATGACAATTTAATTGAGTGATATTGGGAATTTTATTATCATTTAATCAATGAATAGATATATAATTATCTTAAAAATTGCACTTGAAAAATCATTTTTTTTCGATATAAAAGAGTTAGAAGTAATCAACAGAACTGGCCTCTTCTCATTTGCAATTGATATAAGCTTGTAGAGAAAATCTATCGTATAAAAGATCATAATACTTTCTATTAAGCATCAAATTGGAGTTTATAATCACATCTTTACTCAAAAAACACAATTTATGGGTGCTATTGAGCAAGAATAAAAGTCTGGCGCATTTGAGCTTTAGTAACCAGCAGTATTCACAATGCTAAATAACACAATTAAAACAACGGCTGTGATTGGCTGAACATGTCAACAAGCTTATTGGTCAATCTTCCATCAAAGGGAGATAACTAATTCATCTTGAAGTGAAGTGCATAGCTCCCAGTGAAAGCCCATCTCATCAACTATATACATAAAAACAGGTGCTTGGCTGATACATGCTTGCAGATCCTACAACTGATCACAAGACTAATGGGGCTTTGTGCATACTTGCCCTTATTCTTGTGTTAGCACTAAGTAGGTTCTTGCAAGCATGCCCTGGTATGGTATTTGAAAGGGTAACTTCATGTCAGAATTAATGGATCTCCGAGGGTTTAATGGAAATGTCCTTTAGAGAGTTTTTGATGAATTCCTTCTAAATAAAGATTATTAAAAATCCAAATATATATAATTTCTTAGATTTCCATTATTTGCTGTGAAAAATCTTAAGAAATCGTTTAATATAATACGATATAATTTAATATAATTTTAATAAAATACTTGAACAATATGTTTTGATATCAAATAAGAAATACCTATAATGCCTGGGATGAATCTAAAACTTCTCTTCAAAACCAGTAAGACTGCACGCAGATATCCTACAAATACTTTCAAACAGTCAGCAATGCTTCTTGAGTATTTGACAGCTCGCTTGTGCTCAAACAATACTAAATATACAAACAAATCAAACAATATACAAACAAGTCGCACAATATACAAATTTAGCTACAGTTTACAAACAAGTCTACAGTCAACAAATCTAACTAAATTACAGCCAAGTCTAATATATACAAACAATTTGTAGGTGGAACAAAGATGAGTACATAATATTTAGCAAAAACTGTAAGCTTCAAGTGGATAATGATGTGATTGTCAGTTTGGTGGATGTTGTGAAGAGTAGAGTGAGTTGATGACATCACAGAAGATAACGTGGAGAGAGGAGACAATGGGTGGAGAATGTGTACAATGTTGTACTTTTATCACATTGTTACTCTGACATCACTGTCGGTGCTCTAGAAGTTCCCATCTTCAAAATGACAATTGATTCTTGATTCTTTTATCCTTTATCAATAAAATCATTTCATGATTTTTGTACATTTTCTGATCTATAATCAATACTACAAAATAAATGACAAAATGACAAGAAAAAAGTGAAAGTTGACAAAGCTATGGGGATACATTTGCAATGGCGCCATAAGGAAACTGATTCATTGAATGTGAAGTTGAAATGAACAAATAACTAACCTGCTTAGCTTCAAGTGTTTATTAGAATGGGGAAATGTGAGTTATTAAAGATTTAATTGGCAAAGAGCAATTGTAATATTAAGAAAACCTAGTGAAAATCAAGACAAAACACCTTATCAATGATGCTTAATCAATTTCAAAATTTCTTGGAGCCTGGAAAAGCACTGGAAGATAGAACTATGAAAGCACATGGATAATCAAATAGAACAAGCAAATAGGGAGCATGGTTTATTATTACCCCCGACCGGCATCCCAGACCTACTAAATTACTGATTACTTCCTAAAATTTAGACATCCCATATCCAGATCATCAGTAGACGTATCTTTCATAGCATTTGACCAACCCCATCGCCTGCTAAAATAATAATAAATGAATGTATTTTTTTCAATTGCAAACTATTACTATGTCTTGTAATTTAGCACTTTATCTCTTCCAAAAAGGTTAAAGACATGTGCATAATTTGAAAAGATCTTGATGATATTTTTTCTGCAATCAAATTCTAATATTGTAAAACAACAAAGTGCAAAAAAGAAATTCTTAAAAATAATATAATTAACAAAATCTTGGCACTGCACCCCTCTTAGTATGTAAGAAGACATGTGCAAACTTTGAAAAGAATCCAGATGGGTATTTTTTCTGCAATTGGTCAGACAAGTTTTGATGATGGAAAATGACTAAGTTCAAAACATGCAAATCCGTAAAACAAATTAAAAAATAGAAATTAGCAAAATCAGTGGGTTGGAAAAAACATGTCCTTGGACAGTGGAGAGAATCGTTGGTATTACGATATACCCATGACCATTGGTTGGGGGTATAATAAAAGGAAGTTCTTTAAGTAACATCGACAATTAGAGAAGAAGTTATTGATAATCCAATATACCAATTGTGGAGGTCAAACTTGTGCTATCAAAGGAAAAGAAGAAATCTTGGTAAGAAGTAGCTTCCCTGAATTTACCAAGGGAAAATAAACTATAATTCCAAAAAGTTGCTTTATCTCAACAACAATTTGATACCATTTCTAATTTCATGACATGCTTACACAATTACATCTCCAAAATCAATTTTGATAAAGATAAACTATTTCAGTTGACACATTTCTACATGCTCATAGAGACTAGAATGCAATATATATATGATTACAAATAGAGAAATGATAATCCATTATAGGTATGAGGAGAGAGTATATGGTGAAGAAATAAATTATCATTCATCATAACATATCTGAGACTTAGGATAACGCCTACAACACACAGAGTAATATATATATTTGAGACTTGATTATTATATAAAATTTCAAAATTTAGAAAAATACATGTTTGATAATGATTTATAGAGATGACCATATCTTTCAAATATACAGCTTGTATGTTTAGATTCTAAACTTTAGAAGAATCACATACACATGTCATGGGGCTTTGGAGACAGATGTTAAACATTAAATAGAACAATTGAAAAAATTGCAATTTTATAAAAAAAAAACAATTCTATAAAAAACCCATATTGAATATTCTTTTACAAATGTTTTATCAACATATTAATATTGGGTCAAGGGATGCAACATATACCAATAAAATTGATGAAGTAGTTTATTTGAAAACCTAGAAATTTCAAATACAAATGATCGGTAAAGAATTTGTCATAGATTGTTATTGATAATCGGAAAATTGATAGTGAACACAACAAACTTAAACTTGATAATTGGAGTTATGGAAGTGGTTGGATGTGTAGAAAAATGAACTAAACAGTGTTTTCAGTAAGAAGTGCTCGGGATGGTTAATAAAATAGATATTGGATTTCAAATAAAAAGTATTTCAGTAATAAATAAATAACAGAATTACTGTACCTATTGCTAAAGCCAGACAGAGTGAAAATGATTATTTATCATATTTTTATAATTCATATCTGTTCTTAAAGATTTAAAAAAAAAATGTTTCCTTTTTGAACTGAAACACAAAGAAATGACTGAATTTCCAACCAGGTAACTTTACATCCTGATAAGGGTATAATGTAGAACAGAAAATGTTCTAAAAATAAACAAGATGTGTTTGTGAAACACGAATGCCCCCGGATGCATCCTGCTCGCTGTGTCAAGGTCAAGGTCACAAGGTCAAATGTCATGGTGTCTTCTGAAAGGTCTCATCACAAGGGATCCATATGTCAAGTATCAAAGAGCTAGCTCTGACCAATCAAAAGTTATGACCAAGGTTAAAGTTTTTGTGGACAAACGGACAGACGGACGGACGGACGGAAAAGGTCAAACATCATGGTGTCATCTGAAAGGTCTCATCACAAGGGATACACATGTCAAGTATCAAAGACCTAGCACTGACAGTATAGAAACTATAGCCAAGGTTAAAGTTTTCGGAAAAGGCTCGCTGTGTCAAGGTCAAGGTCACAAGGTCAAATGTCATGGTGTCATCTGAAAGGTCTCATCACAAGGGATCCATATGTCAAGTATCAAAGACCTAGCTCTGACCAATCAAAAGTTATGACCAAGGTTAAAGTTTTTGTGGACAAACGGACAGACAGACGGACAGACAGACAGACAGACGGACGGACGGACGGACAGACGGACAGGTGAAAAACAATATACCCCCGGAATCTCCGATTCGGGGGCATAAAAAAGATAAACTTATTATATAATATAAGTTTCCGGGAAATATTATCAAGTCGAACAAGACAACAGATATTGCAAATTGAACACTTTCATCCTCCTATGGTGAGTTCTAGGTGACTAGTAGTTTCCTTGAGCCTCGCTTTGGTGAGAGGAAGTGAGGTAATCTGACAGATGATTGGTTGAGAGTTCAGCAGTGTGTCCAAGGCTTAGCGTGATCTTGATTGGCTTATCCAGTGTTCAACATCTGAAGGTAATACTGCTTTGGAGGGTAGTGTGTTGAAATGTCACAAAATTGTATTAAACCTTAAAATCATTAAATAATAAATGATAATCTACTTATGAAATCATTATTAAACTGAAAATTAAACTGAAAATCCTACACTGGCAGAGAAAATTTTTTTCAAATAGAAACCACATGCTGCTCTACTAAAAAGAACTTAAAATCTAAAGAGGTTCACTTCAACAAATGTTGAAGCCGGTAATTTTTTGTTGGTAACTATGAACTTTCAAACATCAAATAAACTGACAAAATAAATCATGAAACAAAATTTTTACAAAACATACAAAAATATGACAAATAAAAAAATATTTTTCACAAAAAGGTACAAAAATATATACAATTCACTAAAATATTTCTTAGCAAAGGAATAAAATGAAGCAATTGCAAATTCTTTCTACTGACACATAATCACAAGCAACTAGATCACAAATTCCAACTGTAACAATCTCAATAAGTTCTAATTTAAATATTGAATATGCTTTTGCAGATCAGATTTGTGCAAAAATGTGTTTGACCTTAAATAAAAATGATACTAGGATAATAGAAATCCACATCGCATTAAGGTGCTGGAAGACTAATTTTTCAAGTACTTGAAATAACCTAATGAAGCAAGTAATCTCTTAAATAGGATAAAAGTGACATGACCTAAATTTATCGTTTTGATTTAGAGAGACTCAATAAACCCAGTAATCCACCTGTCCTCAGATCAAATCAGATATTCGACAACAACATGTAACTGGGTAAAGTTATTTTAAAAAAAATCTTTTTTAATTCAAATATTTATTTTAACTGTCATCAAAAAATTTCAAAATCAATAATCTCTAAAGAAAGGTACAATTAAAGCATATTCAATATTTATATCAAAATCTCAACAAGTTAAATCTGAGCAATGATTTGAAGTCACCCAAATGGCTCAAGTTTTGGTAGAGCCCAGGTATGGCATGGAAGGCCAGGTAACAAATCTCAGAATTAAGGGACACAAGATGACCAACCCCCTCCAATTTTGTTATGAAAGGGACAGGTGACCCCAACCCCTCAAGTTTTGCTGGAAAGGAGGGTGGAGCTATGACCCCACCCTCATAAAGTCTCGCTGGAAGGGAGGGTGGGGCTATGACCCCGCCCCCTCAAGTCTCACTGGATCCTTGCACGGCGCCGGGGTGGGGGGCCAGGTTGTTGTACTGCTGCATACTGTTGTATCTGCCGGGATGGTACTGAAATTCATGTAAACAGAAGTACAGCATATACACCTCGTTCTAATCAAGCCGTGCATGAGACGCACATGAAGCATGGATGGACAGACGGACGGACAACAGAGCGGACGGGGAGGGAGGGTTAGCTTCGGGTCAATCTGAAGGATATATATCTATCTTTTTATGTTCATATGGATCATTCTTCTGTTCTGTTATATCATGTACAGCAGGGCAGATTTAGATACATTTTAATTCATATTAACCTGATAATCATTAAGCTATATAACTTATCAAGGACGACCACTCTCTATAAGTTGCAAGAACAGAGGAAATATTGAAAAGTAATGGGTTTTATTTTATACTGTGTCATATGTCAAAACATGGTAATTTTTCAGAAACACCACCACTTACTTTAAGAATTATGAATATTGAACTTACAGAACTTCCTATTTTAGTAAGATTTGACCTTTCTTAATGTAATGCTTTGGTCTTTTGTTATTGCATTATGGTTCTATGAATTTCCATTGAGATGTTTCTTTGATATCATTTTGTAATTGAATTGACTTGGAGCAGTTAACCCGCAGGTTAGTAGAAGGTTATATAGTGGTAATGCTTGACAGGACAGAGGGAGAAATGGTTTCTTGATACAGACGCTGCATCTAGGTTTTGACAACTGTTTTAAACTCGGATATGTTTTAATCTCTTTGATGAATTGAACCACTAACATTAAAATTTACTATACTATAGACTTTGTCAAACATAATTAACAAGAAGAACAAGAAGTTAATGATGTTAGTACAGATGTATCAGAAAAAAAGTATTTACAGTTTTTGATTAATCTTTGAAAAGCAGGAGAATATATCTAGATACTTTTTTATTTCTTAAGAAAATCAACTGCCATACTTATGACAGGCACATGGCTAACAAAGACATTGGACTTGACAAATATTTGAGATACAAATTCTTCCTAAAGTTATTTACTTTTATCAATTGTTTTCTGCTCCCATTCATTAAAATCTACATAAAGAATGGTATAATGAAATCTTTGGTCATACTTATCATAACTACTGCGTCAAAAGAGCATTTAAACTTGCTTAGATCAAATTATTCATGAAGTTATTTATTTTCATCACCGATTGCTAATACTTCATGAAAATTTACTTAGTAGTACTAACATTTCTTCCCATCTATTCAAATGTCTACATCTGAGTACATCTGAGTGTAAGTTACCTGTGTCTACACAGCAGGTGAGATACTTACTGCGGGCGGAGGGGATTCCCCTACAGGTAGGTTGAGTGCTGCACCTGGCGCTTCCTCGTTAACACTTCTGTAACAAACATCAAACAATCAGGTACCTGCTCAGGTGAACAATCAGACAATCAATTCAGGTATACTCTTGATTGTCTTTCACCTGTCTAAGTTTGGACCATTTAATTTCAAGTTTGTAGACTCGTTATAATTCTTACCATATGCAGGTTGAACCATGTCCAATTAGTGACCTGATTAATGAAAGCTTCATCGAGACTATCTCTTGTTGGGCAGGGATGATTGATTTGGATCAACAGAAGGGGCTGATTGACACATCATCTCAGATCATATGACTAACAGGGCTACTGTAAGACTGTTTGGAGAGGTAACCCTAGATGGTAGCTGTCCAGACAGTTCATACATGTATTTTGAACCTCTCATCTCTCACGATAGGTCAACTAAAATCAATCTTAACAAACACATTAACATTGTTTTATAATGAATAACTCAAACAGTAAAGCAAGAAAATCAGTCTAACAGCTTGAAAAAAACATATTGAAAAACAAAGAAGCTTGATATAATTATATTACCAAGCAATGTGCAAAGCAATTGAAAAAGGTGAATAGTTAATAAGACTAAAAAGATAATATTGAGGTGATCAACTACATATATAAATCCTTGTAAAATTCTTTTTCCACAGGAATCGTAAAAGTCTTATGAGTACAAATAATTCATATGTCAGTTTTCTCAGATTCAACATCATGAAGAAATTCTAACTCATTTCTCCAAGAGCAGGGGCTTAATCAACCCCTTTTAAGAGATGCAATGGAATTGTGGTCATAATGCTGTTTTCAAATCTTTTACAAACGAAATAGGTGACAGCACAATTGTCACTTTGAAACCTGAGAATGCTGGCTGGAACTTCTGTTGGTACTGCACTGAATTTCAATGCGAAACCTCTATATAGGACATTATTTTATAGCTGTTTAATTCCTGCCATTTATGATACTTTGAGGCCAAATAGATACACTGCGCTATTGAGTATTCCATTGATTTTTCCAAAAATCAAGATGATATTTTTGTGTTTTCAATGAAAGCTCTTTGGAAAGTGCATTACTATAAGACATTAGTTGGTGAACATTTCCCTTCAGTAGTCGAACAGCTGGTTGGATTTGAATTAGAAAGGCGAAACACACTGTGACAGTCAAAATTTGTCTCAGGGTTAGCTCAGGTTATTTTTGGTTTGAAACCTCTTTCATTAGTATTTGATTGAACACTTTTATGTGGGTGCAAGACTACACACAATCATGGTTATGGAGTCAAGGCCAATAGTGTCAGCTGGACTAGCAAAGAAGGATCAGAACAGCACAAAAACATGTATCATCCTTCTAACATTATATACAGAATACGTCACTACATCAGGTAAAGTTGCTGAGCATCTTGTGGAACTATTAAAAAGAGATCAAGACACTACTACATGTAAACACAGGTGAATAATGGAGTGTTATACAACCAAAACCAGCAAGAAACAGGTAAATACGTTGACATTTAACACAGAGTAACTAATGTCACACAGACAATCTGGGAAGATACAAAATACAGAGAACCAAGAATGACTGAGTGAGTGAGTTATTGATTAGCACCGCTTGGGCAGTATTGCAGCCATTGGCGAGGAAAGTCTACGAAGATGAAGGATCAAATATTGAATGCTACACTGTGTAGTGTGAACTGTCTGGGATAATGACATGCATTTATGTTCCTCCGTTCTCATGACAGCAAGCTTATACAAACATATACAATGGTAAGCAAGAAGAAACATCTCCAGTCAGAAAGCTGGGTAATATCAACAAATAATTTTTGTTTGATAATCAACAGTTTTTTTTAAAGAAATAAAGCCGTTCTCTTCCTTTGGTTGCATTTATATCTGAGTGACTTTGAATATATCAAATCCTGTCAATCTTAAAAGAAAGAGATTTAAATCAATCATGAATAACTTTATAGTTCATGGAGACTTTAGGTCATCTGTGACTCATCTCAGAATCTGCAGAAAGCTTCATAATCTATCAAGAAAACATATTTTCTCTGTCAACCCATGTTTTGCAAGATTCTTCAAATTGAACCCATTTCATTGGCAATCAAAGGCAATTCTCACAATGACCGACAAGAAAATCCTTGTAAGTCTACTCAAGTATTGTTTTAAATATTGGTCAAATAACTTCCAAAATTGTTTGAGAACCTCACTAAGCTCTATGATTATGTATCACGGAGGAACATTTTTGAAACTCAGGATTGGGTTAGTATTGAAGAAAAGAGACACAAATAATGGGTCAAGACTGATTAGAGTGTCCAATACACGACAGACAGTGTACATGCCGTCACAGACTCACTTTGCCGATGTGTCCTCAATCCAATATGGCCGGTTTCCTTGTTCACTGGCTCTGGCAGATGGAAAGCGACATTTTTTATCTTCGAGGCTTTTGGGTTTTAACACATGTACATCGTACATTTGAAGAATAAGAAAAACTTAATTCTTAAAACAAATATTTAATCCTCAAAGTGCATATCTAGCATATCTTTGTGACAAAGAAATCCAAAGATACAGTTTCAAGTTGACTAAAATAAATAAAAATATTAGGCGAGTCGAGAGTTACCCAAAATTTACATGGACTTTTGCCTCTTCAAAACTTGAAAAAATAAAAGATTCTCTGACACAAATAGTTCCAAAATAGTAATTCTCAAATCTGTTGACTTTTTTTATTGTAAGGTAAATGTTCGGAAGGGGCATAATACCATGCGAGGTCAGGTCAACTATTTGATTGCATTCAAACGTTTACCATTAGTGAACAACATGTTTGCAATGATGGTTATCAAGATACAAAACAGTTCACTTTGATGAATTAAGATGATGATTGCAGTAGTAAAAACAAACCCCAAAAAAGACAAGTCAAATTTTTATATCATACAAAGCAAGTACTGGGTAACCATGTTTTGTTATGATGAAAATTTCACTACTGTGGAAAGGTGAAAGTGAAAATAAAACAAGAAGACATGGTCATCAACATCCCCCGCCAAATTTGTTTCATTAAAGCTCCAAATATTTTCCTACATTACTCTGTAATATGTATTTGCATAAATCTCAATTTTGAACTCCATCAAGGTATTGACACCTTGAAGGCACACAGCAAATTTGGTTATCTTTTCTTAAATAGTTTCTGAAAAGAATTTCCCCTTTGGAGGTCAAACAGAGTCCAAAACACAAAAGGGCAATAACTCTGCAAAAACAATTTTTGCGGATCAGATTTTGAATCTCCATCAATGTTTTGATACCCTAAAGACAAACAGCAAATTTGGTTATCCTATCTTAGACAGTCTCTGCAAAAAATTGTCCCCTATCACTACACCCTCAAACAGAGTCCAAAAACACGGAACAAGGGCTAAAACTCTGTAAAAAAAAAAATGCGCAGTTCTTATTTTCAAACTCCATCAAGCTATTGATGCCCTGATGACTAACAGGAACTTTGGTTTTTAAATCTCAAATAGTTTCTGAGAAAAGCTGTCCCCTTTAACTCGGACGGATGGACGGTTGCATGCACGGATGGACGGAGCCCAAACCTATGTCCCCTTTCAACTTTGTGGCTGGGGATAATAAAGGTTTGATCCAATTTCCCATTCAAAATGATTACATGAGTTGAAATAGTCATGTATGGTGGGTGGAAAGGTGTAAAAAAATAGATACAATAATTACTTTACTATGAATTTATGAACTTTGCCAATATAACAATGATCCATAGCAATGATTGTGATCATCTAGAAGGCAGGAGAGTTGGTGACTATGAAGTATTATTGATATAATCACTACTAAAGCAAGGCTGGCCTCCATAGCAAGCAGATTACTCTACGTAACGAGATGTTCACGACGTAAGAGAACAACCAGGAATTCTAGTACAACTGAAGGCAAGCTGGTGAATGTGATGGCAGGTTACTTCAAGCTGAACCAGGAACAAATTAGGGGCTTTCTTACACTGAGAGCTGAAAACTGTTTCGTCCAGGCGTGTGACTGCAGAAAAACAGTTTTCCTTAACAATGTGACCTCAGATGTATGAATATGAATATTTGATGCTGAGAATCTCAATAAATTAAAATTAATATTGCTTCACTCATTAGTGTAAGGATCTGACTGGTCTCCATTAAACAGGCCCTAAGAATGACCTGTGACGTCATTCAAATTGAGCCAATCAGGGAGTTCATCCAAAAGGCCAGCCAAGTTTACAGGTGAACTTGCTGAAAAAGGAGCCTGGTGAGATCTTTACAATAACATAGTGAAGCAATATACATCGTAATTTATTCAGATTGATTTGATTTCTGAGAATCTGCTGGTCTGGTGTGAATGTTGATCAACTTGACATATCTCTTGATATCATGTATGTATAGAAACTTAACGAGATATGACTATAAAATATCAATATGGCCTCAATTTTGATTACCAAAGATGTCTAGTGACAATGTTTATTAGCCTTGACTGTAGAATGTTTCAATCAGCTTCAACATAGTCAAAATAAACATTAATACAACAAGATTTTGTGTGACACCAACATGCTTGAAATTAGAAAATACTGACAGATATGAATATCATAAGGATGCTTAAGACATATTAAATGTCTATTATTAAGGTAATTTAACTTAAGCTTCAGGAAAAAAAAAAAGAAGAATAATATCATACTGAACTGTGTATGTGAAACAATTTAAGGGCACAATCACGAACACTCAATTGAAGTGCTGCAAAGCCTGTGCCGATCTTCACACAAACTTGAACACACAAACCTAAAGCTTTACCACAAGCTGACATTGACATAATGTATTATAGCAACCAAAAACACGCATTTGCTATACCTGGACAATTTTAACCAATTTGCATAGTTAATCACTATCTGTGCTGCTTGGATAAAATATGGCTGCATACAACACAGATGTGTAATAAATGAATTTTACAAACATACATTAATTGACAAAATATAGTTGTGTATTTTGTCAATCACACTTCAACTGACATTTTTTCATAACTGTTAGCTTACAAAAAGTTATTGTAGTTCAAATCACTTGATATGTGGGTTTCACTCATATATAATCTGAGTTTAAAATTGTAGGAATGAAGTCAGAAGCACATAGGTAAAAGATATTACCAAATGGTCTGGGTCACTGGTATTTTTTCTGTTGCCAATAATAACTTATCTATCATACAGATAGTACATAAACATAGACAGCATGACATAGAGTGAGAGATCAGTGCACACACAAGTATGTCTATGTATGTAGGTATGTAGATATGAAGTATACTCACAAGCTACGCCGACTGACACTGGGAACGCTGTTCCTGCCGTCCCGATCGTAGCTCCTCATGGTCCCGTAACTCTCGTAGGGAGGGGGGCGGGGCAGGAAGGGGTCGTTGTCGTCCACAGGGTAGTAGCCTCGTCTAGAGGGGAGATAACTCACTTTACGTACTTGCTCCATCAACAATAAATGCTGAACACAATGGCAGAAACGAGTAGCCTTGATACTAGGATCTTGAAATGAATGGTAACAAACAACTAAACCCTGGTTAAATGTAGTCATGTGTTAAAGAGTGATATAAAGATTGTTTTGTTTTTTATAATTTCAAAGCTACAGATGGGGATGACTTCCATATCTAAAGAAATTTGATGCCAACCGTATTTAGAAATTAACATATCTGGTATCTACGTTAGACAGTACCACGAAGGTACCCAAGTGTAACACATATCTTGAATTCAAAACAAACAAGAAACAAGATGTGTCCTGCTCGCTGTCAAGGTCACAAGGTCAAATGTCATGGTGTCATCTTAAAGGTCTCATCACAAGGGATCCATATGTCAAGTATCAAAGACCTAGCTCTGACAAATCAAAAGTTATGACCAACGTTAAAGTTTTTGTGGACAAACGGACAGATGAAAAACAATATACCCCCGGAATCTCCGATTCGGGGGCATAAAAATAATTTTCTCATAAAACAAAGAATATGAACCATAGATACTTGACATACCTCTTGCCGAAGTGTGGCCATGTTCGAGATGCGAAGGCAATGGCGAAGGTAACGGTGAGTCCAACAAGCAGTGACATCAACAGCATGTAGACAACACCCGTCCTGCAGTGGAGATAACTCTGTCAGTGTCATAGATCAAACCACACAAAAACACATGATTGGTTTCTAGCATACTCCATTCCAATTGTATCCATCGATATGATGAAATCGATACTGAAATTTTATATCATTAACAGGATTTTTCACTTGGCAAGTTATATGATGGTTCAACTCAAAGATCAACATCAAACACATATTAACCATAGAACCAAAACACATACTAACCAGAACTAACTTACTATAACAAAAGATTGCATATCATAAAGATAAGATCAGTATTCAAAATACTCTATTTTCAAAGTTTACCCATTTTCTATATGAATATAATGAAACAATGTTGTACCGGTAATGTGAATCTTTACCATGAAGACTTATACTTTCCGAGTATCTAATTTGTTCAACTTACATAGCTTTATCACAGACGCCATGTAGTCCCGACACGTAATTGTTGTGGATGTGTTCACAGTTCACGACATCGTTCAACGCCGTCAGGTTGCTCACCACGTACTTCAGATCTGCGCGTAACTCTTCTACTGGCTTCTTGATCTGCACATAATTAATGACAGTCAAGTGAAAAACATGGTATTTCTAATAATGCATGAAGAATTCAGTTTTTCTAACAAATGTTCTCAAATGGCAGTGTTGGATATTCAGAAGTGCGTATCAAGGTAGCCGATCAGGAGATCACACATTACTAGTGTAAAAAATAAGTCAATCAGCCTTATATCTTTAAATCTCAATTACTACTTTTGTTTTTCAGTTCACCTTTTTAGTTAACTAATTAACACTTTTTGACTGGATGTTCTCAAGATTCATATTATATATACACTAGCATAAGTTCATAAGCAAATGGTCCAAGGGAGATAACTCTGTAACTCACCATTTTGGAGACATTGAATGGATCAGCCAGTGCCACTGTTTTGTTCAGCAATCTGTTAGCTTCAGCAACTGCCTGCATAGCTAGCACGATGTTCTGAAAAACATTCAAATTATCTCAATCATTGCAGGGATGAATTTGGTCAGCAGATATTCATTGATAGATATTGTAGTTTAAAAACTACAAAGCTCTACAACAAAAGCAAGGAGAGAATAACAATAATGAATATTATTATATAATATGAATACAACATCTATTATATAATATGAATACAACATAAAACACCCTTGAATCATACTGGAAACTTTCAGAAAGAATTTCTAGAAACATAGATTTTTACTGTAGATAACAAGGCAAAAGTGAGCGCGGCTCACATACCCCCGCCTGTAGTTTGACCGCCTTCACGTAACATTAATTTGAAAATTTATGAAAATTACTCGTTGAATGATTATGACTTTGAACACAATGATCTTGCAACCCTAAAAACTATTTCACTTCAAAACATCCCCGGCTATGTAGTTTTTGAATGAAATTCTGGGAACCCTGGAATTACCCCTAAAAGGCACAACAGCACTATACAGTCGAACCTTGTTTTGGTTACAGGTGAAAATCGTCCAGATAGCAAATCGTCCGGTTAACTGGGTCATTTTTCTTAAGAAATATAGACACATTGTTTGAAAAATCTTTGTCCGTAAGGTGAGATTTACGGATATACAGAGTCCAGGAATCAAAGACAAAGTCCAAAAATTGGACCGATTTTGGTAAAAATTTCTAAAATTATTTTGACCATTGAGCTGAAACCCCTAAAAGGCACAACAGCACCATATAGGCTACTTCCATACCAAATTTGAAGTTTCTAAGTGGTATATTTTTTCAGTTATGCTCCGGAAACGAGACAAAGTCCAAAAATCGGACAGTTTTTGGTCAAAATTTCAAAAATTATTTGGACCATTGAGCTGAAACCCCTAAAAGGCACCCCACACCATATAGGCTACTTCCATACCAAATTTGAAGTTTCTAAGTGGTATAGTTTTTCAGTTATGCTCCGGAAAGGAGAGACAAAGTCCAAAAATTGGACCAATTTTGGTAAAAATTTCTAAAATTATTTGGACCATTGAGCTGAAACCCCTAAAAGGCACAACAGCACCATATAGGCTACTTCTATACCAAATTTGAAGTTTCTAAGTGGTATAGTTTTTCAGTTATGCTCCGGAAACGAGACATAGTCCAAAAATCGGACAGTTTTTGGTCAAAATTTCAAAAATTATTTGGACCATTGAGCTGAAACCCCTTAAAGGCACCACAGCACCATATAGGCTACTTCCATACCAAATTTGAAGTTTCTAAGTGGTATAGTTTTTGAGAAGTGCTCCGGAAACGATTTCGGACACACGGACGGACGGACGGACGGACACGCGGAGCGCTATATACCCCCGACTACGTCGTAGCAGGGGTATAATGAAGCACTACTGGTCAAATACCTGTGAAAAAGGTTCATTGACATCCTTGCACTGGAGGTAGGCATCTAGAACATCTGAAACAAGAACAAGTCATATTTTTAAATATAAGTTTATTCAACACTCTTCAATGATACTGAAAACAGCAGATTTTAAGGTTAACTTAATTGTATCTTAAATACTTTTTCTATTTCCAGGTATAATTGCCTCTTGAAGAATGAAAGGGTAGCGCTAACCTTAGCTAGAGAAAGTAGAAATCAATGAAGCGACATAGCTGTTGATCAAATGAATCTTACACAACGGTACAAGCAAGTTAAGTAATTTAAGGGGAGAATACTGTCAAAGCACAGGTAAAACACCAGAATGAAATTCCACATTTACTTGTGACGTTTTGAGGGTTGTTGACCTTCACAAGACTTCCACAATTGGGGAGATTAATTCCTGTGTCTTGCAGTACTCCCCTCCCCCTAAATTACTTGAAACTTGAACACTTACTGGACTCCACCACGTTGCCTGCCATTCCCTTCACGAAGTTGTCTGGGTCCACACACAGGTCTCCTGTTGCCTGCAAACAATACATGGTATCAGATATTCATGCTATTTAAACAGTTTTTCAGAGTTGGCGAAACTCACTGACAGAGCCTGCAACATACAAACATGCTCTCATTATCTATTCATTTCAATTGGAATATCAGTAACAGTTACCATTTTTTCTCAATTTCTCAAATATTTTGACCACATAATATTTTATTGAGGTCACAAAGTCTAATCACTGTTAAAATTTCAACCTAGTGCAAACCGTCTATGATTTAACCATTGCTCAAAATCATTAATTGCAGAAGTAAAATTGCTAAGTGTAACTATCTCGACTGCAGTTTAAAATTAAAAATATCTTCTTAAAACAACATGGCCATTTTTACGTGAACTTTTCATTTGAAATTACACATGCTCTTGATATCTATCTACCATTAAAATCATAGTGCCAAATGAGTGATCCAAGTGAAAATAGTTTAACCCTAGATATTTTCAAACTAAGGGTCTAATTACTAGAGATATTATGGTATTGTGTACTGTAGGCATCTCACCATGGAGAGGCCGATGTAGAAGCCGCAAGCACCCCACATCAGTGTCAGGAGAAAGAGGCTGAACACAGATGCTCTGGAAGGAAACAAACACAGAGATCTTGATACTTCACATTAATATAGTGCCAACAAACACTCAATAGTAATATTTCACAATAATATACTGCCAACTTACAGTGAACTAGTAATTCATTGCTTTCAATGCTGATCAGTGATCAGAAATAACAAAAAGAACTGTAAAACTGCTACCAAATCACCATTTTTGCAGGGCTAGTTGGAAAATTTACAACCAAGCCCAACTTGGATTTTCTTTCTAGGGCCTATCAAATCTTGTGAAAATTGAGAAAGAATAAAGACTTATTCTGGGAGTTTAATCAGTGTATAGTCACACCATAGCACCTGGTTAACCATACACCAATGCAACCTTAATTTATCCCATATAAGATTGCTAAAGAAAAAGTCCCTTGCTGTCAGATACCTACCCAATAAGAACACATCTCGATGACTTGAGAATTCCAATCAGGAAGAGAAGATTGAGGAAAACATACACGATAAACAGAACAAGTGTTGAAAGCCACCTGAAAAGAAACAGACATAAATGAAATAGGTAAATAACATTTCCAAACGACTTCAAACTTTGTTCAAACTTGTTGAGTTGATGACACTATCATCTAGTTTAGTTTAATCCGCTGCATTTTGAAAATTGCATTTATTGAAATTGGTTAAGTTTACTTGAGAAAATTAAAGTTTTCTTATAAATTGATAACAGCTGAATCAATATACCTAACAAAATACTGGGCACTAAATTCTATTTTCTTTTTAGAAAAGAAAACAACCAAAACAAAATAATGTTAAGAGTGCAATGGTACCTATAAAACTCGATGAAGTCTGTATCTTCTTTCAAATTCTGCAGGTTTATTGCACCAGTGTCCTTCTGTATAATCTGTATATCTGTGCGGAATTCCTTCGATTCCTTGATGATGTTGCGTATCAATCCCTGGATCCGCCCTCGTACGGTCAGGTTGCCGATAGTGTCGGTGATGTTCTTCAAGGTTTCTACTCCACGATTAGAGATCTTATTGGATAGGTCGCCTACAATATCAAGCTGAAAAAAAGATTACCATTTGAAATTGAAATAATCTTTCAGGAACCTTATCTTTATTATGTGTGATGGCTACTAACTTACTAAGAAAACTTTAAAGCGGTAGATATTACACAGAGTATGATTAAATACACCATTGATTATTTACAATCATCCTTTAAAACTTATAACATTTTTTACCTTCACTCATTATTCCTAGCGGTGAAAATAAACCCTTAACACTTTTTCTTCACTTTTTACTTAAAGAATTGAATATTCTTAACATATATAACATAGGTACATATATGCAGACATCATTTGAGGATGAGTTGTTGTTTAGCACAGCTTGGACAATACTTCAGCCATTTGCAGTGGGCATCATGTAAGACTATGAATGGTTTTGATAACCCTAAGGGAACTTTAATCTAGAAAACCACAATAAAGCAATGAATTACAGTGCATGAACATCACAGACCCGAGGTTATTCTGACCATCTCTGAACAAATCTGTCACCATCAGATCATTTCCTCATCTATATGTGTGTAAGTGCCTATCAAAGAATTAACTGAAATGGGTTGTATGATAAGTACTTGAGCAAGAGTAGTAGATTATGAGGCTGATAATTAGAACCACTCACAGTTGTCTTGGCATTTGAAAGTGTTTTGTTTGTGTCGTGAAGTGAACTGCTGAACTTCTCCATGCCGTGGTGCGTTTCTTCATTTCCGTAAAAACCAAACGCTAGGGCTCCACTGAAACAAATGGAAACGCAATGATGTTAGATAGAACCTAATTGAGATAAAGTGTAATTTACTCACTTATGCTTGACAACAAAACGATAAAGAATTTTATCATCCAAAACTCCTAGGAGATATCGCTTTGACAGTAGATTTTGAACAATGCCATTTAAACAGAAAATACATGACATCACAAACATTAAACATCATCAGTAATGACGTCACCGTGCTATGACGTCATAGACACAACGACGTCACAATGCTATGATGTCATTAACACGATGACGTCACAATGCTATGACATCACTGGTTTTGGAGTTTAAGGGCTATGCAGTGTTTTAAGCTGTAGATTTTTCATGCTTACGTGATGAAAAATGATTTTGGATGATAAATTAAATCTCACCCTCGTGTCTTCTGATATCAAATATATCAACACTCGTTGATAAAAGTAAAATATCCTCGGCAAGCCTCGGATATTTGTAACTTTTATCAACTTGTGTTGATATATTTCATATCAGAAGACACTTGGGTGAGATTCTCTATATATGGAATCTTTTCAATCCATAAACTTGAATCAAAATCAATCTGTGCATTGACATACCACTGTTATTTTCAACTATCTACTAGATCCATAAACCTAAGGCAGATTAGTTCTATGATCACACCTAAATGGTTAGATTTTATGAAATGATTATGAAGTTGGTGTACTAACCCTCAAAAGGAAAGGATACAATAAATATGTCAGACAATTGTTTTCCTAATAAGAAATAATTTTATGAATTCTTTTTCCTAAAAATCATACATGCAGCATCTTACTTAAAGATCCATACTTAAACATGAAAGTAATTATTTTTTCCATAACCTGAAATTAGTGAATTGTGACAAGTATCATATTGAATAGTATCATTCTTTAATAATATTATCTGCAATGTATTTGTATCATCACAACTCTACAATGATACTTATATATGCCAAATGTATTAGATTGAACAGCTTTGTATGTATGTTTTAAAGTACTTCATTTGCACTCTTTCCGTAAGAAAAAACCCTCATTTCATGAATGAACCCTCATATGTGAATAAAAATATTTGAAAAAAAAAAACCCAATTCTTATATATAATTCAAAAATGATAATTCCTACCATCCGAGGACGACCATGATGCCGATGAAGACCTTGAGACATCCTGTCTTCCTCCTCTTCTTGGCCTTGCTGCGACAGCACTGGACGATGTAGTAACAGCTGAACAGCAGCAGGGACAGCAGGCACCAGATCACCGGCAGCGCCGCGAAGAAATACAGAGCCTGGAGACATATAATAAACGTCAACGATTTGTGTCATTTGGTAATTGGCTTGTTGCCGCATAGAAATCTTAACAGGTCACAGTGATTGGGATGGACATCTTAGACAAATGATCATTTTCATGGTTTTGGTAATTTTCGGAATTTCAAATGGGCAATTGCACATCATATCAAACTTCAAAATTGTAATGCAGGGTTCGAAATTAGCACTAGCCCGGTAGTAGATGGCTAGTGAAAAAGATGCTGGGCTAGTAAAATGCAATGACTGGTAGTCCGAAGGACTAGTTAGATTTTAAGTTCTTTTGATTATATAGATGTATTTGGCTAGTTGGAACGTGTTTGGGCTAGTACTCTCAGGAATGCACTAGTCCGAATGGCTAGTACAGCAATGGGACTAATTTCGACCCCTGTAATGGGCCATTTTTCATCCAATGTGCAAAATGTCCCATGCCTTTCCCAATCACTGGGTCTGAACATTCACTATGGTAAAGGTATAATTCTTAAATCGTAAAAGACACTCGGTAGTAAGGTTGACCATTTTCTGTATAACTCTCGATCTAACAAAAATAATAAAATAGTATCTGAAGATATACCTAAGTCTTATAAAACCATGGCATATCTGATAGTTTAAAACATCAATTATCAATTATCAACACTGAGCGAAACTAGATTGTACCTATATATTAAGGAAATGCTGTGTCTAGAAAAATATCTACCAAATATTGATGTTAAAAAATACAGAATTGCCGTAACCTGTTATCGTCTCAGCTCACATATGTTTATGATTAAAAAATAGAGCCATTGGCTCTGTAGCTCATCAGGCATCATATCAAGTTTGCTTTATACAGGCCAGATGAGCTAAAAATTAAACTGATGTTATCTATTGAAAGAAAACCTATAAAAAAATTACAAGACAAATGTAACGATTTCGGAATAAATTTCCTTACCCAAATGATTTATTATTATTCAACACTTTCTAGATCACCAATATAAGACAGTGAAAGAAGTCCACACTAAAATATCCAAGGAGAAATAAATTTGCCAAAAACTCATCTAATGGAGAAAAATAGGTTTTTAAGATTGTGACCCCTGTGACCCTATTTGGGGTCATGGGGTCACGAAACCTACAGTTTAGAATCCCAATTGGCCAAGGAGTCTACATGCAGTCTTTAAGCTCAATAGACCTTTTGGAACTAAAGATGATGATGAAAATAAGTTTTTAAGGTTGTGACTCCTGTGACCCTAATTTGGGTCATGGGGTCACGAAATCTACAGTTTAGAATCCCCATTGGCCAAGGAGTCTGCACATATAATTTCAGCTCTCTAGACCTTTTGGAACTTAAGAAGAAGATGAAACAAGAGTCATCAGAAGATGACATATCCCACCGGTTCCACATGATCGTAAGATGTAAACCTTTGAAAGATAATTGTAAATTTTTCAAGCAAGGTTCATAATAGTATAAGCTAATATAAACGAAACCTTTCATGAACAGAGTCCAAATAAGAGCCGTTTCCATGGAAATAATAAAAAATAAAATTTTCAGAAATTTGAAAATATCAAAAGGCACCACTTCAGTAGGTGGGCAATACACATGTAAAGTTTCAGAAAGATATGTGGACCGGTTTTTTAGTTCTGCTCCGGAAATGAAATGATTACGGACGGATGGACACACAGACGGACAGGGCGATGACTATATCCCACGGTATTACATACCAGTGGGATAAAAAGGTTTTTAAGGTTGTGACCCCTGTTTCCCTATTTGGGGTCACAGGGTCACCAAAGTTACAAATTAGAATCCCCATTGTCCAAGGAGTCTGCACATATCATTATTAACTCTCTAGTCCTTTTAGAAAAGGAGAAGAAGATGAATATAGGTTTTAAAGGTTGTGACCCCTGTTTCCCTATTTGGGGTCACAGGGTCACCAAAGTTACAAATTACAATCCACATTGGCCAAGGAGTCTGCACATATCATTTTTAACTCTCTGGACCTTTTAGAACTGGAGAAGAAGATGAAAATAGGTTTGAAAGGTTGTGACCCCTGTTTCCCTATTTGGGGTCACAGGGTCACCAAAGTTACAAATTAGAATCCCCATTTTCCAAGGAGTCTGCACATATAATTTTTAACTCTCTACTCATTTTGGAACTGGAGAAGAAGATGAAAATAGGTTTTAAAGGTTGTGACCCCTGTTTCCCTATTTGGGGTCACAGGGTCACCAAAGTTACAAATTAGAATCCCCATTGTCCAAGGAGTCTGCACATATAATTTTTAACTCTCTACTCATTTTGGAACTGGAGAAGAAGATGAAAATAGGTTTTTAAGGTTGTGAACCCTGTGACCCTATTTGGGGTCACAGGGTCACCAAAGTTACAAATTAGAATCCCCATTGTCCAAGGAGTCTGCACATATAATTTTTAACTCTCTACTCTTTTTGGAACTTGAGAAGATGAAGAAAATAGGTTTTTAAGGTTGTGACCCCTGTGACCCTATTTGGGGTCACAGGGTCACCAAAGTTACAAATTAGAATCTCCATATGCTAAGGTACCTGTACACAAAATTTCAGCTCTCTAATGTGTATGGTTCATGAGAAGAAGTCGAAAGTGTCAAAAGTTTACGGACGAACGACGGAAGACGGACGGACGCCGGACGACGGGCCATGCCATAAGCCCATCTGGACTTTCAGTCCTGATGAGCTAAAAAGGGAGATTGAGTGTACCGAAAATCCTTTTGATATAGTTTTTTGTGTTAACAAAATGGAAGATGAGTGTACCGAAAATCCCTTTTGATATAGATTTTTCAAAATTGAAGATGAGTACCATGTGCTCTTGATTTGTCCAATCTAGTTAAAACTAGCTGTAACGTATACGTCCCCTAAGTCCTCACGTTACATCTAACTACTAACCCACCTAGTCCGTGTCACGCATGCGGAAATCAGCCAGGGAAAAAAGAACTGGCTAATAGAAAAAGTTCATCAAATTGAAGACAATATTGAAACGTTTAACGTTGCAAAGTGTATTTATTATATCTTTAAATATTTTTTAAAGAAACAAAGTTAAATTTGTGTGATTAAATTACCTTTACCCACACTCTTGGGCTTTTATTATGTACTACAAATATTGTAATCATTGTAAAGATATGCAAACCACCATGTACAAAAAAAAGATTGAGTTTGTAGTGTATTGGTTTTTAACCTAATAAACTCTTGACTTGACATGATTTAAATCTTAACTGACTAGGCAATACTTTAATTATGATGTCAGTTCTAAATCTTAACCTGCCTTCTAGCTATCAGTAATCCCATTTTACTTCTCAGCTGCCTACTTGAACTTCTAACCCTAGATATGTTGAATGCTTCTTTAAAAAGCAAAGTATGTGATAGCCAACCTATATGATATAAATGATAAAAAAAATAAAAAAAATTACCCAGCAAATATTAAATGATGACAAAATTATTATTCTCAGAGTAAAGACATTCAGTAAAGTATATTTTATCAATGTCAAGCATTTTTTTCAAGCATATTTCATGCTTTAAAATGGTACAAGAATTTATATTAAAAATCAGTAATAATATTTGTATCAAATTAGTATATATTATTACCGGTAAGTATATAATATTAAATCTGAAGACAAACTGAAACTCGATCAACATTTATAGAAAATTTGCATGATCACATTTTGATAATATTTCCAATGATAAATTAATCCACACCACGGGAACAGTTACTCTTGTCTGATAAATAAGCTTCAACATGGTACAAGAATTTACATAGAAAATCACTATCAGTCATGATATATTATATCATAAAAGTAAATGTTATTAAAAATCAGGAGCCAAATTGAAACTAGATCAACAAATATACAATGTCAAATTTGCATAATTAAATGATACTTTAATTAAATGATATATTGAACCACACCACACGGGAACAGTTAGTCTTGTCTGATAAATGACAGCTTTGTATTGCCTATGGCTCGATAGATTGTTACACTCTTCTAACTGACTGAACAATTGTTGCATCTATTGACTTATAGCTAATCTTCTAAAGGAATAATGTTGACATGGCTGCCAGCTAATACAGAATTCATTTCAGTAATTTTATTAGTTCTGGTTGAATGGTTAAGTGTACAGATACCAGTTTCTCAACGGATGAATGATCACCTTGACGCAATTGTTTAAATTGAATTTATCAGTGTTTCTCTAGATAGTATCAGACTTATGCTCAATGCTCATTTAATAAATCCTTTGGAAAAAAGATGGAAATAATTATTAAATATCATGCACTTTAGTTACACCAGAGGAGAACTGCATGACATCTTTTCCTGTCAAAATGTCATCACCATCAAAAGTCGATTTAAATGCCATATGCAGGATGGTATTGTTGACATTCAATTCTGGATATTAAACTTGTCATTATAAGTCTCTTTGATAAAAAAAATTTGCAATTCAGTATATCGGACTGTTGCAGTAAGAGTTTTTAAATCCAATGAATATGATCCCTTCCTTAGCAAATATTGGGGCCTGGGAAAAAGTGGCTACATCTCACAATCCCCCCCACAAGTAATTTTTTGAAGTTAATAAATTGGTATGACTCTTTCAGCGAAGATCATGACTTATTTGAGCAAATCCTTAGATAGATGATAAAATCATCATTATGATCATTTAACTGTAGGTTAACAGAAACTGAGCATGTTGACTGAAAAATTGATAGATAGTGGAAAAGATTACCGATACGTTGTTTTATGAACATAGGTAAAGTTTTTGATCTGATCTGATGAGCTTGAATGTTGTCATTGCAGAAAATAATAAGACAAATTCAAGTGCACATATTTTGTATTCTGTCATGTGTGCATAATGACCAGATAAAACAGTTCTAGAACTGTCCACTGATTTACAGAAATTTTTAGTTTTGCGTTTTAGGTGTGTAAAGCATGTTGATTAAATGTCATGTAAAATAAATGACATTGGACAAACTTAATGTAAGTAAAGGCTTCACTTCTAACCAACAAACACTCAAAGTGGACTCCCTACTTATTGACATTGAGTTCATCGTCTATAACTAAACAACAGAGAGTCATTGATTAATGTACACAACACAGATGGAGAGTTTTGATACCCATTTGTGACAATTTAAGGTTTTGAGATGCTAGGGTTTACACATTGTTGTGTACAAAATAAATGCTATTTTGATCTTTTGACTGAGAACATGTACTCCCAACTTTTTAAGTTACTGGGTTTTAAAGGATTTTGTTGCATAGAATACGCAGATACACTGCTTATCTGGAGCACAGCGATACACTATTCTGATTTTCTGATATTCTGTTCTGGTAGAACACACAACCTTTTTACAAAACCTTGATTTTAAGGTCAGATAACTAATTTTCAATATGATGTATCACAAAACAGACATCATTTCACAATACGTATTAGGGATGTCATGATATACCGATGCTGGTATAACTGTAGAATTGGTTCGCTACCCTTTTTCATAATATATTGTTTTACTACCGGGTAACTTTAACTTACTTACTGTTCTTTATGTCAGAGTTAGGGTACGTGTTAGGTTAAGGGACTTACTTAGGGTAAGCGTTAGGGCAAGGGTAGGGTTAGTTTTAGGGTAAGTATGTGGGTGGCGAACCAATTCTATAGTTGCTCCCCGATGCTATATTGTGGTTGACATTTTTGTGCATACCACTCGTTAATCAAGAAATCTTTACCTAAGCATTGTGATACAAATTGTATGGTGACATCCCTTTACGTTTATCGTTAGCTTGAGTATAAATTCTCATTATATTGATATAGCGTCATAACTCCATCCAGTACATAAGTGTTAATATCAGAAGTAATAGCCAGAGTACTATCTCTATATTTATCTCTTTTTTTGGTGACTGTCATATGTGACATTAAAATGAAATTCTTATCAGAAAATCTATACACTGACCTATGAGCTCTCAAATAAAGAGTCTGATTTGTATTTTTTACTTAAAATATCCTCTCAATAAAATATCCTAATAAGTCTCATCTGTACCTCTCTGTATGTTGGTCTCTGGGGGTCAAAAGTCGAGTTGGTGTATTGGAATGACAGATCTATGTGAGGGAACGAATGGAAAAATTCCACCAGCCATGTCGATTCGTACTGATCCACAGTCATTGTCGAAGTGTCTTTTCCAAAGTAAACGTATCCTCAGTATCAAACGTGGCAACTCAAAATCTCTTGATAGGACATAAACAGATGCAATCAGGTGCCCTTTCCGCCATATTTATGTCACGTGAGCTCCGCACTGAATATTATCTGGGATTTAATATATATTTTTAAAACATAAATACAATTTCAACGATTTTTAAGCATTGCAAAATAAAAATGTGTCGTATTTGAGCTAATATGAACATTCTATAAGTTAAATAATCCTGAAATGAAGTGACGTGGGCGTCACAATCCGTCACTTAGTCAGCTGTGACGTCACGCGGGCTTTCCCTGCTGCCGTAAGCTCAATCGGTCGTTTATGGAGTGCGACTTGCCGTGACGGCGCTGTCAAGGGTGCAGATTTACGCTTTTGCAATCAATTGTTTTTCACAAATTGCAAAGTTCTGCACATGCAAGAGTGCTGGGAGGTGATACTGCAAGGTTGAGAGCTTGCATAAGGCCTAGGTCGGTTGCATTTAGGAGCAAGTGAACACCCTCTTTGGAAACAGGTGTCTGTCTGTCTGTCCCCGACTCGCCAGCAAACAGGCACAAATATGCCAGGTAGGGAGGTCACGCCAACTTATTGCTGCATTTGCGTTAATGCACTCTCGTGCATGCACGTTTAGCTTCAATATGTACATGCATTTCAGGAATCGACTGACCTACATTCTTGTGACCCGGTAATGTCAACAAAAGGGAATGTTTATTACTTTGTTACACAAAGTTGCTGCATCACAGACAGTCAACTGAAGCCGACTGTCCTGTTGCCCGGTGTCGCTGCAAATGTCACTGTCAAAAATTATATATTATTTCATTTCAACTGCACACAAGTCAAATGAGCTATTTAGCTAATTTCATTTTATTCCATAAAAAAAAGCTTAAACTTTGCATTCATTTGAGTCCAACTGCTGCAATTGTTTAATTGTCATGGTAATGCCTGTCAGATGCTAACAAGTGCACAAGTAAATGAACTCTGCACTTTTGTGGAGTCGTAATTACTTTCATATCAACCTAAACACTCCTTACTGAGAATTTCTACAGGAGGCTTTATATGATTTATTTAATAATTTGAAACTTTTCACTTATGTTATGCCGACTTTAGATTAGGAATATCAAACTATGTTTTGATACATATTTAATGACTTTATATGTGCATCTGCATGTCAGTACAAAAACAGTCTTGATCTCTGGAGATCTTTGCTTTAATCCTATCTTTTTGGTCAAACTTTTATTGACAAGAACATTTTTAATGGGAGAATATATATTTTTAATAATTTTACAGTTTATAGTTATTATTTTTTTCAGGGAACAATTTACATTGTAAAATGCATGTTGCATCACAGTGATAAATTCTTTCATATTAGTTTCAGTTTTTTTTAACACTACTGCAGTATTGCCAAGCTATCATTAAAAAGAAAAAAAGCTAGTCACATAGATTAAATAGTAAGTTAAAAGGACTGGAGTGGCCTAGTAACGCCTATGGGGCAAATTGATGATTGCTTAGAGTAACTAGTTACGTCCGTAAAGTTTGAACTCATCAGACTGATGAAGCAATGTTTTGTCTCTCCTTTTATACTCTTTAGACAGGTCATGTGACTTTTTGTTCCAGCAGATAAGATATTATTCATTAACAAAAAACAAAAAATTTAATTTGTAAACAATATGTGGAACCATCCTTGTTTTTGCTGAAAGCTAATGTTTTGTTTGCTTTGGAAGTGCACTATATATTTTTAATACTCCTAATTTGAAAAGCAATGTGTTTTGAAAATCATTAATATGTTTATTTCTTATATTTATTTCTTCCTGAACATGCCAAAACTTTTAAGTGAGAAGCATTTCACTCCAGTTCTTAAAGGCCATAGGGCGGTAGCAAGTTTTTAGGAGTATATAAGGTAATGTCAGGAAAATGAAAATAAATGGTTCCAATTGAAATGAAGCAGTAATAAATCAGTTATACAATATAAAGTTCAGCCATGCGATTTCTTTTTCTTACACAAATATTAAAGGTGTTCATACAAAATGTCCGCCAATAGACTTTATGTGAATCTTTATAAAAAAAAATCTGACTATATTTGATTGGTTTGTGTAATGAGATATTTGACATTCATGATACATTTAGCATTAACATAGAATATCAGTGACAAATTCAAAATATGAAATTTAAATAAAACATGCTACTTCCTCTTTAAGACATGAATTAAGGCCTTCAACGTGTTTGGATCTTTGCTTATTTTTGACCAACGGAAATGTTTTGAAAATCATTGTTTTGTAACCATAGAAACAGTTAGACTTTAGTCCAAATGGGAGTAGTAATAGGTTTTTATTTCCTACGAGGAGCTAAATGTTGTAAGTTCTAATCAATAATGAAGACCGTCAGGCCTGTAGGTTTATTCTGTAAATATATCTGCTTTATGTCTTCAGTGAAAATAACCTGGAGCTTGTTGTTACTCAAGGATTGTGCAATGAAAGAGAAGGCTATGTTTTAGTTGATTGCCTTAATGTAGGTTATTTTTTTAGAATAAATCTGTTTGTATACTTCCAAAGGAGTTTATTACAATATTGATTTTTTAAATCCATATGCCATCATTAATGATCATTTCTGTCATATAAGGATTTTGTTCATATTGCAATAAAGCAAAAGTTAGATTTTGCCTCTCACATGAATTTAAAAAAAATCATGTTCAAGATGATATTGCATTTTTATGCTATCATGTTTGAAATTTGCTCAGTCAATATGAATTACATCTGTTAAGATGTAACATTTGGATGAATTGCATTGTAAATTTACAGAAATAGCCCCTTTAATTTCCTACTTCACTTTCCACGGAAAAGCTCAGTCTGGCTTTTCTTTTAATATTCTAAAGATAACTCTTATCTGGATTTGTTTTTTCCCTTCCTAATTTACCATTTCTTCTATTTTCTTTATTTTTTCTTTCTTAAAAATAATCGTGCAAACTCTTGAAAATAATTAAAAACATATTTGCTCTTAGCAGTTTTAAACCAAGAAAAGTATACATAGAGTTGGAATGTAAGTGTCTTCTATGATGATGGCTAGAATATATTTACCGGTATACAGTGTATCTGAGTTCAATTGACCTTATTTATTAGAAATTTAAAGTAACATCTATTTTTCTGATCATGGTTTATTTTGTTTTCCCGTGTTGAGTGGGAATGAAGAAGGAATCAGAGATTGTATTTTAGGATCCATTTAATGCTGTAAAAAAAAGAACTACCGGGATACTATTACAATGTTTAGACAATGTGTTTGTGTCGAGCATTGAATTGAACTGTTTCCTTTCTTGTTTTTCCTAGTTCCTGCTACCATTTACCTTGCTGCTATTATTTACCTTGATAGAAACTTAAGATGGTCAGAAACTTATATATATTTATCTCTTTTTATTTATTTTCTTTATATTTAACTCTTACTGTGCATGTAAATACAACACTTGGTCTGTCAATGTGTTTATAAATTTTCCTTGTTAATTGTTGTCTCTTTTTCTGGAGATTCAGTGCCATTAAATGACAATAATATTTAATATGATCAGGAAAAGTAGATCTCTTCTACAATGCAAAGTGTCCCATTTAATTGGAATTGACCAAATGACCCTCTTGATCACCTGGGAAGAACACTAATGGCCCTCTCCAGAATTCATAATGCATTTGTATCTTTTGAATTTATAACTTCCTTGCCTGCCTTTTATGAAAATATGTTTGCAGATTGAAATTAGAAGGATCCATTTTTTGTTATATTGTTTAACTAATGGAATTAATTAGTAGGGGGCCACGATAGATCAAACTATCGACTTATCACGATAGTTGCTGTGCAGAGAAGTACTTTATCGATAGTAATTCAACACTCATTCGTACTATCCAATTACCTTTATTTACAAATCATTACATGCTCTTTGGAACTTTCTTTGCAAAGGTTTTAAGGCAACAAAATACATAGTAATCTATCACTGAAATTATCACATTCATGTAAGAAAGAATTAATTTCCTATAAGATTGAATGTATAGCACGTAATGAATTTTTTAACAAAGGGAAATAATGTGAAATAATTATTCAAGGAGTAATATGTTGCCCATTCATGTATTCCATTTTGTAGTTCCCCATCCCAGCTGCATCTGCAATCCCATTGGCTCTCCACACTGCTAGGAAATTATCAATGGAATTTGGTCAATTTCAACTATGTCCTACATACTCCTTACTGGGGAGTTTTTGGTTGAACCAGCTGACTGGGGTGCTTTTAATAGATAGAGAATTTTCAGGGAGAGCATTTGAATATGTGAGGAGTAGATATAAGCAGCTTTCTTTTCCACAACACAATTGAGGGAATTCCCTCAATTTAACCCACTACTCATGAACGGACCAATCAAAGGAGGGCTTACAGGTCCTGCATGCTGAGTCATCACCAGGCCTGAATGACTGCTGACAGCTCGACCAATCAGAGGCCGCCTGCCTGGTAGGATGTGAGCCAGTGATCATGTGTTGTAGCAATGCCTCAATAAACAAGGCATGCTTCTACTTCTAGGAACTCTATGTTGGGGATTTCACGCTTCTACTCACAGGTTGCAGTGAGCACATATTCTCTCACCTCCATCTAGTGAGGATAATATCACTAGCCCTGCAACATAGCAAGCAGCAAGTAGATGCAGAATTTAAATTCTTCATTGGAGAGGATTTCGAAAGATCCGAAGAAGCGGGCCAACAGGATGAAGGGTGGTGAGTGAACTCGATCTCAATCTTAGATAAGGTGCGGCTCTGCATTGTCCCCTTTGCATGTGTGGACAGGGGTCATTAGGTTAGATGCATGTGGGGTGGAGAAAGGACAGTGCCCTTCGCATAGCTCACTGGGTGGGTCAGGGATAACTAGTTAGGTCAAGTGACTTGTCACCGAGTGGTCAGCTGTTGGTCATGCACCCAGTCATGTGTGACTCAGTCAGTGAACCCTCGTGCTGCATAACTATTTGGGCAGGATTGCCTGCCTTCAGCTCTCACCTGGTTAAGCTTTGTTATGATCGTTTGTTTGTGTTTCATGGCAAATGACACTGTTTTCAAATAAACATAGTTTCAATATCAATCAATCAGTAAGACATGAAAATGACAAGCTGCAATGAATGACATTGAGCTGTCAGTTTTAGCTTTATGTATCATGGATGTCACATGTTTACTTATGAGAAGGTTTGCTGTTTCTTAAAACTTCCATATTTTTCCGTTGTTGGTGCATATCATCTTATTGAATTTGCTTATTTCAATATGAATTGTGTAAAGTATTTTAATATTAATTATAATTAAATGACATTGATGTAAGGTTCTGAAAGTACTTAGTACAGAGCGTTGAGATGACTTATGTTGTGGTCAGGGTAACTCCATAATGTCATAGATTTTACTCGGAAAGTTTCAATATTATTAATAAAGATACTGACTTTAGTGAGTTACACGTTTATACCAGTTTGTGTATTAGTAAGAAACTTTTGAGAGTAGTGCATGACTCTGACATTATTTGATTGGGAAATTCCCTTGCACTCAAATCAAGTTTTCAGTGACTAAGATGTTGTTGATAGCCATTGGGTTTTAGTTAGTCATACAATTTCTTAATGATTATTAATAGTAATGATAACTCTTATTTCAATGGAAATAGTTGTTGATTTGCAAAGTTTGATCTTATGTTTAAACAAGAATGCTTTTGCACTCAGAACACCAAATTTC
This sequence comes from Steromphala cineraria, assembly GCA_916613615.1. Classification (NCBI taxonomy): domain Eukaryota; kingdom Metazoa; phylum Mollusca; class Gastropoda; order Trochida; family Trochidae; genus Steromphala; species Steromphala cineraria. The sequence continues at coordinate 84,550,562 of OU744721.1, forward strand.
AATGCATGGATCCAATATTTCAAAGAACTGTTACTACATTTAATCATAAAGTAAATTCAGTGAATGAGTTCAGATGCATTTATGTCTTATCAAATATTATTTAGACTAAAGTTTTTAACAAACGATTTATTTTTCTTTCACTTTTTTTGTTAAATTTACCTTATTCAAAAGTTTTTTGGTTTTTTTTATTGTTCCCATAGTTACATTGTTACATAGTCATATAAATATGCACATTGACATAAAAAACACCCAAAAAAACCCAACCCAACAACAACAAAGTATGAAATAGACTAAGCATACAAAGACAAGGTTACAGCAATCGTAATTGGTTGAATAACGGGATGAATGGCAACCATTTATTTTGGAATTTTTCAGTTTCATTATTTCTTATGAAAATAAATTTTTCAACAAGATATATCTGTTTTAATTGTTTTTTATGATGATCCAATTATGGAATCATCTTTTTGATATTACATAAATGGATATATATGTTTTGGCGGAGATAATGATTTGGGTCATTAACACATTTTTATGTAGTGTAACAAACCAAATCAAGTATACTTTGAGAAGTTAATCTTCTGTGGGAAGTGGTTATTAACCCAAAGTTCAATTTCTCTCCAAAAATTCTTGGTTTCGCAACAATCCCAGTAAACATGACAAATACTCTCAGAAGCATCATTACAAAAACTACATAACTCATTGTCGACCAGATTTCATTTGCAACAGTTCCTTTTTGGTATATACTACTTTTTGTAAAAATCTATATTGAAAATCAAGAAGTTTCACATCCTTAAGGCCATGTCTATAGTAATTAAAAGTTTTATGCCAGTCAAATTCACAGTCATTAAATAATTGTTAATTAATTAATTAATTGTTAATAATTAAATAATTGTGGTCAGGGGAACTCCATAATGTCGTAGATTTTACTCGGAAAGTTTCAATATTATTATTTAGGAAACTGACTTCACTGAAGTTGCAGTTACACATTTATACCAGTTTGTGTATTAGTAAGAAACTTTTGTGAGTAGTGCATGACTCTGACATTAGTTGAAAGGGAAATTCCCTTGCACTCAAATCAAGTTGTCAGTGACTAAGATTTTGTTGATAGCCATTGGGTTTTTGTTAGTCATAACATTTCTTTATGATTATTAATAGTAATGATAACTGTTATTTCAATGGAAATAGTTGTTGGTTTTCAAATTTTGATCTTATTTTTAAACAGGAATGTTTTTGCACTCAGAATACCATATTTCAATGCATGGGTCTAACATTTCAAATAACTGTTATTATATTTAATCACACAGTAAATTCAGTGAATTAGTCCAGATGCATTTATGTCTCATCAATAATTATTAAGAATAAAGTTTTTAACAAAAGATTTTTTTTGTTTTCACTTTTTTTGTTAAATTTACCTTTTTCAAAAGTTATTTTCTGGTTAAAATAGTAGAATTTTCTTTCAATAACAAATAGATATATTATTATCATTCAATTCTAAAACGACAATATTTCTTCACTATTCAAATGCAAATTTACAAATCTAATGCAAGTTTCCTGAAAGGAATATACGCAAGATGTGAATAACTTTCCTCTGGTTTTGATATTGACCTAGTGGCTCTACACAATAAGAGGGCCACTCCTTGTGAAGTAATGTAATGTATATGTTTGTTGGTATGTAAACACTGTACTGTTATACATAGATATGGCATTGTAGCAACTTCCCTGCACGGCACTCGCTGAACTTTGACCTCTGTTGGTGTAATAGTGGAGATATTATCAACCGTTATGTCCAGGTTTGGAGTAAACACATTTTATAGTCAGAAACATGGGAGAAATATCCTTGATCTTGGAACTATATCTTCTTACTTGAATAATGAAATAATAACATAAAAAATGTAAGCTTTTTTTCAAACAATATCTGTGATCTTGTGACAAACAATAGTTATGTCCATGTGACAAACAACAACCGATTTCTAAATTGGTTTCTCAGTGTGGATGTTTTTGCTTTGTTAATTATTTTATGTCAAGTATTGTTACATATTCAAGGATTTGTATTAACTATTATGACTGACCTATATTAATAATTTTAGCCTACTTTCATGATAAGTATAGGAACATTCAAGATTAAGGAAGATAATTTTTACAAATGAAAATAAGTGGGGATTTCCCCAATTTTACTGTTATTTGCATGAAGTGAATACATTTATGGGAACTGGTAACTTTTCCTAAATCCCTGGCCAAAGAGATCATATCACAATATTGAAATTATTGTCATATTGTGTAAAGTTTAAAAAATATCTTTTTGTTTTTCATAAATATCTTGTTGATCTCATCTAATGCAAACAAACGGCTGAGCTGCATATGTGCGCATTTAAAATGCATTGTTGTCGCATGTCATAGATGGACGACTTCCATCTGAACTGTGTTATGACATGCTGTCAGTTTTCATTCTTCACTGCAAGTGACTCTACCATTCCCAGTGCAAGCATTTACTGTGACACTTCTTTATAAGACATGTTTGCGACACTTCTTTATAAGGCATGTCAAGTGTCGTGAAGATGCATGCATGGTTTCAAAGTTTTGTTAGGTCAACATATTTATTGGTATTTATAAGATGTTTTGCATTCAGTTTGTAACTTCATTTAGAGGTAATTTGAAAGTTGTGGAGATGCATGATACCAAAACATCAATTTCAACAACTCTTTTGTTATGAATATGATGTTTGGTGTAGATGCTGTCATTATGATGCAAGTGAGGATGTCAAATGTTACTTTCATTGCAATAAAACTGTTGATGTTTAATAGGATTTCGTTCATAGTGTGCTTTGGTTTGTGTAACCTATGACAAAATTGTCACTGATAAAAAATGGCCTCGTTATCATGTAGTGAACTATATTGTTGAGGGTAAGGGGTTCATTGTTCTTGCGTAGTCCTTGTATTATCTACCTGATAGAGATAGGTAAATTTGCTCTCAGTGACCTGGGGCCTCTTGATTCAGGTAGATAGTCACTCCTTTTGCTTCCTCACACAGCATATGAATTTGGGTTAAATGAGGGGTTAATTTTGGTAACAAATATTTTAGTCCTAGGTTCCAAACTTTGTTTTTATTCTGGTCAATTCAAAAAGTCACTGAGATGTCAGTAATCTACCTTTTTTATAAAATAACATGAATAACAAGCTATAAGTCGATGATTTATTCACTCTGAAAATCTTAATTTATTGTAAATTTTTGTCAGCTTGTCAAATGATTTTTTTGGCATTAGATTTTCATTAGTACTAATATTCTACAGGTTTATACTTTGTTTATCCTTTATGTTATTGATGTTTTCTTTTTGGAAATGAAAATGTTGGAAAGCTGCAATTTGAATAAGTTGGTGTGTTTCTGGTTTCACAGTCCAACAATGTTTGCACCTGCTTCTTCGATGTAAATGATTTATCTTGTGTAAATAATTTATTACCTTTTTTTTATTTTTTGAAGTCATGCTTGAACTGGTTGATTATTAAAGTCTCGACACAATTCCATTCTTTTTTATGATGAAAAGATAATTGACAAACCTTGAGTGATGTAATTGGCTCATTTTACCTGTTAAACGCACCTCACATAAATCAGGCAGGTTGTTTGTGTGCTACTTCCTAGTTCATGGAGGTCATTGGTCAGTCACAATTAGTCTTCCTGATCATGATGATACTGCATGTATTACACACCTATAGGGGCAATACACACTGCTACAGTAACAGTTTGATGTTTGATAAGCAACTGAAATAATACATTGTTGTCATACATACTCTGATGTATTCTGTGAAGTTATAACTTAGTGTTGGCAAACAATGCCTCCTCGACTGATAACAAAAAGAAAAGATTTTATATTTGTGATTGTCAGCTTTGGGAACGAGACTTCCTGATCATGATGATACTGCATGTTATTCACTTATTATCAGTTATTAGGAGCTTTTCACTGCTATAACAACCAAATTTTGATAAGCGACTAAAATAAATAATGTATACACTCTAATGTGCAGCAGTAATAACCTAGCTATAAAGTTCTCTTGTACTGAAGGCAGAAAGAATTGATTTTATTTATATGATTGTCAGCTTTATGAAGAAGACTTCCTGATCATGATGGCACTTCATGCAATACACATAGGGTGTTATACACAGCTACAATAACAACTCAATGTTTGATAAGCACCTGAAATAAAACAGTGTTGTCATGCATACTCTAAGTGAACCCTGTGTCAGCTACCTGTCTGCTATAAACAGGACTTGCTTGACTAAGGTCATTAACACCTGCTTTGTAGAAAACAAATCAAAACAACTAAAATAACCACGTTTAGAGTGTTCTTATAAGAAAATTAAAAACATGTTTGTTATTGCGTCAACATATCTTGGAATACATGACATGTTTTCTACACTAATAGGAAAGTACTTGTCAGTTTTAAACGGAAAGTGCGTAGTATGAAGATAATAAAGGAGGGTTGGAGACAGCTGAGAGAGGGCACCTGCCACACCGTCACTAGCCACACTGAGCCCTGCGCTCTGATTGGTCAACATCTGCTGTAGTGGACATAGGGGAAGCTCATTGACAAGAATTTCATGTTTCATTTAACTTGTTACCTGGTAACATACTCCTGGTTGGCTTCTTGGAGAGATTTTTCACTCACCTTGACTTTAAAACTGACAAAACTGGTTAGTTTAAGTGGCAACATGAAGGAAAAAACTTGACAAAATACAAAAAGTCCCTAGGAGAATGACAGTATGAAAAATATTTGAAAACTAATAAGACAAAACAGAAATATTGTCACTTTAGATGGCCACCTGAATAAAAACCTACAAAATATACCAGCCCAGAGTAAGAAGTTGCAAAGAGGAGAAAGGAGAAATTATGGCAATTTTATGCTTTTTTTGTGATTTAATTATCAATAATAACAAACATTATATGAGCCTGAGAGCTTCCTAAGCCATAGTTGCAAATGTTTCTGATAGATAATTAGTCAGGAAAATAGTCAAATAGCTGAAAGAGCAATATTGCACTATCGACACACGTTTTTCAGACTTATCTCATTAGCGGTTTTAAATAATAGGAAAATTATAAAGATAAATAGATAAATCCATCTGATTCATTTCTAAAGGGTTTTATATTAAAATCAAAACCTTTAATATTTTTGTGTGGTCAGTTTATTCAAGACTTGCTGACATTGAAAGCTTAAACATTCTTGTATTATATGCCGTAATGGAACAGAGCTAGAGAACTAACTTCATTGAGAGATCGGCAGTGTGGGTGTTAGTCAATTCAGCCAACATGATATTTGCATGCTGCAGTGAGAGCCTCTCTCTTGGGATTTACGCAAGGATTTCATTGCAAGAAAAACAAGCGTTGTTTCACCTTGTATTCCAAAAATAAAGATATCCATCTCCTGAGATTTCTTGATTGAATCAATTGTTTTTTTGTATTTGTTTTAATGGCCAGAATTTTTCTTTGCTTGTAAGAGGTAAAAACTTTTAGTTCTAAAAATCGAAATGTGATGCTGTTTTGTTTTTCCATTTGATGAAATATTGTTGGCTTACAGTCAATGCTTTACTTTGTTCAACAATGTTAAACATGATGTTAGGCATCATTTGTTATGAGATGTTGATTATTGACCTGACAGTGAATAACATCTTATAATACATGAGATCTAAAACCTTGTTGAACATTGTTGAACTAGGTTGACTAGTGTGCTTGATGATAAGGAGTACCGGCAGGTATCTTGGATCTTGTTCAATGCTTTGTAGATCTGTCCTGTCTGCGGCAGATAGCTACTGTACAGTATTTATGCTGTAATCTGCTATGAATATTTATAGCCATATTCTTACAAGATGTCTGGGAGATATATTCTTTGTAATAATAGTCTATCAAGTTGTCTTTCAATGTACACGTAAAGAAGTGATTCCTGAAGCCGTTTCTATATTTCTTTTGTAGCCTTTTACACAGAAACATGTCACTGTAGATTGAAACATTTATTTACATATTTAGATTAACTTTTTTAGAATGACGACTCTATGTATCCTGCATCAAGTCCATTACAATCAGTCAAACAGATGTGGCATGACGGTTAGCCTCTCATGATGAGTTATTGTAATCTGTTGGTTGACCAGCTATCAGAAATCTATAAACTCATTACGGAGCCTTGCAGCAAGTCAAGTTGTGATAAGAGGTGTCCAAGCATCAAGAATTAAATGATAAAATTTTTTTCATTTGCACATTAGTCAATTATCACCATTAAACCCTTGTCAAGCTGTGTGGGAACTCAGTGAGATCAAGTCGTTTACTTAATGACAATTTATTCACCGAGTGAATGTCCGTCTGCAGTAGCCTGAAGCAAGGCTAGCTGTGTGTCAGATTAGCTTCTAACCCTATCAGGGAGCAGGTTATAAAAGTATAAGTCACTTGTCTCACGTCCATGTCGGGTTTGCAGTTGCATGGTAGTCTGTCAGCCAGATCCTAAAATATAATAAAAGCCTAAGCAAGTCTATAATACGGCTTGAGAGCTCAATTTTAAATGAAAATGAAGAAATCTCAGTTTCCTTTTCATTATAATTATTCTTTTTTTTTTCTTTCAAATTTTTGTTTTATTGAAAAAAATTCATTTCAGAGTCTAATTGTTAGACTAGTCCCATGGCAAATCTAGTTGTTTCAAGTCAGTGGGAGGACCGTCCTTCAGTTTGAGTGTCGATGTCCGTAGACATGCATGTCCAGCAGTCTTATCAGACCTGTCTCTATCACTGTCAGTGGGCGGTGTGGGAGGGTACTTTACCCTTGAATCACATTTCCTCTTCACACTAAATGTCAGTGTAGCAAGACAAGCGTGCCTTGTTTTATTTAACCACTAGCACTTTGTGTGCAGTTGCATTATTGAACACTTACAGAAGAATTGTTGTCTGTGGTTATAGACAACATGCCTTGAAATCCATTAAAGACCTTATTTCAGGCTACGTGTTGAAGCAAGTCTAGCTTAATGACTCAATGAAGTAGGTCAATTGGTGTGGGAGGAAGGTTTCCAGTAATTGTCAGCTATAAAATGTAAATAAATCAATAAATAAATAAAACTAGACCTCTCTATATTGCCTTTTCCAACAAAGTTTGCTCAATAGCGCTGATATGAGTAGTCTTGTGCAAAGAGTTATGACTTGAGGGTTTGCTTGTGGTACAATTCTTAATGTCAAGAGGAAGAAAGTTTCATAGAACTATGCTTGCTTTCTCAAAAGCTCTTGTCACCAAGTGTTTTTGAAGTTCTTGGAACCTCGAGCTGCATTAAGAATATGTCCCTATACCTTGACTGCAAACTTACTTAGGCAAAGTTATAATATTTGAGTGGCATTTTAGAAGTTGGAGGTTAGATAAGGAAACAATTTATTGATGACTTTTTCTTTATTCATGGAGTGCGATGTTTCAATATAGATTCCTGTATCATTATCATACATGTTTGTCTGATTGGTAGCCAATGGAGATTTTCCAGAATAGGTGGTAAATGTTCATATTTCCATGTTCATGTCAAGAGTCTGGCTGCATAAATCTGGGTTGCTGTAACATGTCCCATCAATTTTGGGACCTGTATCAATGTCCTAGCCTATCTCCGGTCTTCTCAAGCAGTTAATAATTTTAATAAAGACAAAATTTATGGATGACAACTGTCCAGAAAAGCTTTCCAAATATGAAACAACTCCTCGCAATACCAGTGTGGGGCAATAATATCCCAGTTGTACACTACTGTGCTGTTTCTTTTCAGTTGTTTGTTTATTATTTGTCAATCACAATACGGAGAAACTTTGGCCAGAAATTTGTGATATTGTGAAATAATGTTTCTCAACACAGCTGATGACTAATCACGAAGCTCAGAAGCATTTGACTATGACTGTCGATAGAGTATTGATCTAAGGGATTCTGTTACTAGTCATCTCTCTTACTCACCAACTCTCACAGTACTCGTGGATTTTAATCAATTATTTTTCATAAACTTAAAGTTTACGTTTAAGGTAATCAATTTAATTCATTGAATAAAATGTGATTTTTTTTCATCTTTGTAAATGTTGATATAGCTCTATGAATAATGTTTTGTCAGTAGGGTGAAAAATTATATGAAAATAAAAATTTGACCGTATAAATCTTTTAATGATAATAAACATCTTAAGTGTAAACAAAACCCTCACTTTCAGTTAATTCAAAATAATGTAAGTATTGAAGTTAAATTTTTGGTCAGGCTGTTGGTAAAATAATTATGTGCTGAAATTTATTTATAGTTGAATTTTGAAGGAAATAGCTCATTTTATCATATTTTACAATGATTTATATTTATCATTGTCATTCTGTGTCATTTAAGAATATTAACTAGGTTATGAACTAAAAGGATAAAAAATAATCTTTATCAAACATTGAAAGAAATGATGATGAATTGATGTAAAATAGGAACACATTAGGACAGTGTATTAAAACAACAGTTGATTTATTACTGACAATGTAAATGAAACATAAAAGATTTGACGTAGCCAAGAATAGCATCTCAAGGCTCCAAGAATAGAAAAACGTGAATAGCCCTGTGCAAATAGATTAGCCAATTAGTATTTATGTACAGCGAGGAGAGTCTATTTATAGCCAGTTGAACATGAAATCCTTCATTAGCAAGACAGAAGAAGCTTATCTCTATACCGCCTTTTTTAGAAATAATTACATCTTGATAAAGTCATTACTATGATAACTTTTGTTAAGTTGAAATGAAATTAATTACTATTTAGGGCAAGCTTCGTTTTTATACTCTGCAATGGTGCTAGTGATGTCTTTCTTTGATCATCTTGATACTATTCACAATTATTACCAAGTTTTGACTAAAGATTGTAATTGGAACCCTGGTAATAGATTTGTTTTAATATTATGTTAAGATTTATCACTGATTAAGATTAATTAGAAAGACTTGGGAAAGCTCATTATTGTAATGCCATTGGTATGTTATGTCACAACAGTGTAGGCCAGTGTATAACATGGTACTGTTGTAGGAAATTACCAACATACTGTCTGTGAAGACGTAGAATTTCTGCAGTTACTCATGAATTCGTTTGCATCCAGTTTCAAGTCTGTTTTTCACAAAGTCAAACTTAACACTGCATTCACTAGCTGTACCCGATTTGTCAATTACGGTCTACTAACTTTCAGTCATAAATTTGAATTAAAACTTCATAAAAGATACTTTTTTTTCTGGGGTTATAACCTGATAATTTGGGAGGGGAAAGCTAAAACAAAGAACTTATATTGTTTTGAATATCACTAACTCCGTATTTTAACAGAAGGCCTATTCCTGTGGGACACCAAAGAGGTACTGTACTGCTAGATGATGTTTTGAAATAAGAAAGGTGTATAACTATGAGATGATGTTTTGAATTATGAAAAGAAGCCCTATGTTGTTTTGAGACTATATGTGGCCATGATAGACATTATTGAGGTACCGTTATGAACTAGACGACTGCGAAATGTCGTGACATCGACTGAGCTGTCACTCACCTTATAAATCAGACGAGACATAGTCGGATAGGGAAGTCTGGCCGCTGTACTCTCTCTCAACCCTGTCTAGAGACCAGGCTACATACTACAAGGTGCACTCAGAGGTCTGGATTTGAATACAGTCTATCATCTTTTGATATTGCTGTACTTCATCCATTTTATTTGGTGCTGTCAATGGCTCAAAACTGGCCGACAAAAACAGAGTTTCCAAATAATGGCATCTTAATATATCAGTCTATGACTCAAAACTTGCTGAATGAAAATGCAGAGTTGCTAAATGAGGTAGTGACTGTATTTAAGGTTTTTATCTTAAACACATTCATGAAGTAGAACTGTTTACATTATTACTGCTAAAGCATACCAGAAATCAGAAATCCCAGAATTTGCCAGTTCTGAGCTACTTTCTAAGATCTAATACTGGGGTTTAAGCATGAGCAGATTATTGGTTTGGAAAGGAATTGGTCAATGATTTATGTTTGGGTACCCTCTCACATTTTGTCATGCCCTGACCCTATACCCCTTCTCTTTAACCAAATGAAATCAAAAACGAGCCGGGGATAGACATTGTGAGGTTCTTGATAAAATTTAGATGGATTGTCAGTGCACACTTTTAGATATTTAATAGTCTGTCATCCAGACCCAAAAGCATGAATATTTAATAGATGAACAACCCAGTCTAGAAAAGTATAGCAATTCTATATCGCTCAGCTTTAGCCTGGGCTCCTTTTCGTATGATACATGATTTGTTTAAAAATGTTGTCAATATTGAAAAAAATACTTCTGAGACTAGATGTTAGTCTAGATATTTAAGTCTCATGGGAGTAAAGATTTGTTGCATTTGAAATAATGAAGACATGAATATTGATATCAGCACTGTTTCATTGTGTCAAAGATTTTGCAACCTAACCCCCAAAGTTGAACAATGGTGAGCAAATGCCATGTTTATATATGTTGTTTTATATTTTACAATCTGAATAGCAATAAGAGTATATCTTTATTTCAAGTTTGAAAGGCAATGTCATCCATTGAATCTTTTCAAGCATTTATTTTGTATTTAGTTCATCTACCAGTGCTCCAGATAAGCAACTTATCTGCATATTTTATGCAACAAAATCCTTAAAAACCCAATTACTTAAAATGATATGAGTACATATATGCAGACATATTCTTGAAAACCCAAAAGAATTTTAAAAAAGCTTGCATACAGTAGTATGTAGTGATTTTAAAGCCAGCTTAGTTGAGTGTCAACTTTTCACAAATGGATATCATTACCCTTCAAAATATCAATACTCAGTGCTTGAAACATGTTCATCAGTTTCGTTACATTTTCAAGATAATATTTTAAATGCAGAGTTATACCCAATTATGTTAAACCATGAGTGTTCAATCTCATTTCTCATATGAAATAACCAATTGTCTGAGATCAAAGGAGTTCATTTTGACTAATGTATAGTTTCAAAATCGACAATATTCAATTGTTAACGAAAGAGGGAGTAAATACCCAAAATTTATCTGGAGCACTGATCCACCCAATAGTGCAAATAATCATTGATGTTTTTCCACCACAAGTGAATCAAAGTCCCATTGAGAGATATTAGTGAACAAGGCAAGTGGCTTTGCTGAATGGTGGGTGGGTGGGTGTTTCCATATATAGAAAGGTTTGAGAGAGGTATTTAGTCCTTCGTGACTTCACAACACTCCACTTGCCATGTGACAACATTAAACTGTCTCAACAGGTGCCCTAGACTGTGGTATTGGCTCCTAAAGAATCTTGATCTGATAGGGTATGAGTTATTGTTTAATGGCAGGTTACTTTTCAAACTTTACAAATTTGAAATATAAAGTGTGTCCTGATGTTCCATCATAATTGAGTTTTCTTTTAATAAACACAATTTTTTATGGGAATTTTAGGTATTGCAACTTCCAAGTATGGATTTCTGGATTCCATGTTCAATTGATTTCTATTTGATACAATGCTTTTTCAAACATTCTCCTTTTCCAAGACTGTATTTTCATGTGCAAGGTTGACATTATGCACTGCGTAAAGTTTCCTTGTTTCCTGTTGGCTTTATCACTGATTACAACATACAGGTCTATTCCGGTTTTATACAAGGAGACTTGAAGCAAGTCATGTATCAGACAGCTTCCATTCATTCACAGACAACTACCGGTAGTTGGTTTTGTGAGAAGAGATGGTAGCTACTGGTATTACTATAGGAGACTTGAAGCAAGTCATGTATTTAGAGCTTCCATTCATTCACAACTATTAGGTTCTGTGAGGAGAGATGGTAGCTACTGGTATTACTATAGGAGACTTGAAGCAAGTCATGTATTTAGAGCTTCCATTCATTCACAACTAGTAGGTTCTGTGAGGAGAGATGGTAGCTCCTGGTATTACTATAGGAGACTTGAAGCAAGTCATGTATTTAGAGCTTCCATTCATTCACAACTAGTAGGTTCTGTGAGGAGAGATGGTAGCTACTGGTATTACTATAGGAGACTTGAAGCAAGTCATGTATTTAGAGCTTCCATTCATTCACAACTAGTAGGTTCTGTGATGAGAGATGGTAGCTCCTGGTATTACTATAGGAGACTTGAAGCAAGTCATGTATCGGAGTTTCCATTCATTCACAGACAGCTAGTAGGTTCTGTGATGAGAGATGGTAGCTCCTGGTATTACTATAGGAGACTTGAAGCAAGTCATGTATCAGAGCTTCCATTCATTCACAGACAACTAGTAGGTTCTGTGAGGAGAGATGGTAGCTCCTGGTATTACTATAGGAGACTTGAAGCAAGTCATGTATTTAGAGCTTCCATTCATTCACAGACAGCTAGTAGGTTCTATTACCGGTAAGGTGGGTGGTAGCTACTGGTAGTTCTACAGGAGACTAGAGGCAAGTCATGTATTCAGAGCTTTCATTCATTCACAGCCGACTCGATATTGGTATAACTATAGGAGACTTGAAGCAAGTCATAAATTCAGAGCTTCCATTCATTCACAGACAACTAGTTCTATGGTGAGAGTGGGAGGGCAGTAAGAGCTCTTGCTATTACTGCAATAGACGGCCTCGGTGATCAGCTGGTCGGAGATTTGCTCTAATATGGCATGAAAGCTGTTCACGTCCATATATAGACTTGTTCACTATCACCTCTGCTGCCACAATAGCTCAAGAGATAGGGCTGACTGGAGGAGGGTATTTATAGGGCTGAGATAAGTTGATTAGCTCCCATCCCGCTCTCCCAGGTTATACAATCTTTATTTTGTACATCTTTGGTGTAAAGTACACCTTTTCTCTTTGATTATGACAAAATACCATTTTGGTCTTCTCTTAATGGGTTTTTTTTCTGCAATGTGTTATTTTAGCAGTATATTAAGACAGAATTTCTTCATATACTGAGATTTGTACACAAATATTTTCATAATATTTGAATTTAGAAAAGCAGGCTATTTTTGTGTGTTTTTTTATTTGCTAAAAATAAAAGCTTATGTCATCCAGTCAATACTTTTCTTTATAAGGTGAAATTGATGTTTCAATATAACACATTCCGGTACTTTGTAATAACGCTATGAAATGTATGTTGAGGTCAATATGCATGGTAAGATACCAAACAGGTACCAAAATTAAAAAATGATTATTTTGAAGAGAGTTTCTTTGACATAAGTAGACAATATTGCACAAGCGGCACTTACCAATAACTCACTCAAAACTCTACTCATTGATATAATCATTCATTTTTATCAGTTATGGTTTATATGGATAACAAAATAACCTTCGATGAATTAATTTATTAAGGTAGAAAACTAATTGAATTCCAAGTATTTCAATACTGTAGACTAGAGTATCACCCATTTCAACAAGTCCATTAGGGTATAAAGCATTTTTCATGCTCAGCATCTATCTTTTAGTCATAGGCTATGGAAATTTTCCTTTGTCAAACCGTGCAATAAGTATGATGCGGAAATAGGCAGTTTGACGCAATTTCCACTTTGACTGTTACAAAGAGAAGGATATGCTGTCATATTCCCTGCTCATAGTTTCCTGTGAGGGGATAAGGACTCATAACACCCCCCCCCCCCCCCCCCCCCCCCCCCTAATTTGCCCTATGAGGTGATACGATGCTCTCATTGGTTAGTTCACATGTAATGATGTTGCTTCTTTCAGAGGCATTATGGAGTTACGATATTGAACTTTTTTTTATTCATTTTGTTTAGTCTTTCATACATTTGGCTATAAAGATATATATTTTTTAGTCACTATTTTATTTCTGAATCCCTATTATAAGTTCGAACAAGGAACCAGGGGGATTTCATTTCCTCAAATTCAATAAAGTTGACAGAAGAGAGTATTCAAGTTTCTCACAAGGCTATAAAGATTTTATCTATTTTGTCTTTGAATTGAGATTCATTCTGAATGTTTATTTGCTTTCAGGTCGGGGACCCAAGCTGCCCAAAATCACAATCCCCCCAGAACAAACAACAAGCCAGCAGTGAGTTCTTCTCTGTCTCCTTCTTTCTGTGGTCCCCTCTTGTTGGTTTAGATATTTTACCAAATAAATGGTCCCTAAGTGGTGGTTGTGGACCAGCCATACATTGTATGTTGAGTGTTCTATCATTACCGAGTTGGTAGAATGCTATTAAGTATGGCTGAGTATATGCAATTATACAAATTATGTATTGCAATAGTATTGCAATAAATTGAATGAACTCTACAATGAATAGAAAAAGTTTGAAAATAAATGTTGATTGCATCTATGTCAAAAAATGTTTACCATCATTTTTAATCAACCCAACAGTCTACTATCATTTTATACACCCCAACACATTCTTGCACACTAAAAGATTTTTCTGCATATTCAGCATATAATTGGACCTTAAAACAAGATGTTTGAATAAATTTGACCAGATTCAATTATATTGTCATATATTGCTCAATGAAAGTAATATTGCAATAATTGCATTGCTCAATCTGTAATGGGATATATTGGTAATGTTTAGTCTGCACAGCCCTACTATTGAGCACTATTAAATTTGGAAACGGAGTAGCCTAATCAATCACAAAGTTTGCCAAAATGTCTATTGTCTAATTACTAATTAGTACTTCCATCCTGCAGCCCGCCTCGCCCTGACTTGGACTCGAAAGCAACGCTCACAATCGGAGACAAGACCGTCGAGTGTGATGCATCCGACCTTGAACCAATCAAACTGCTGGGGCGCGGGGCGTACGGGGTTGTCGAGAAAATGAAACATCGCCCCAGCAACACGATACTTGCTGTCAAGGTAGGTGATACATGCATTAAAGCATGGTTTAATTTTGATATTACTGTGCTAGTGTTACTATAAGACTAGGCTAAGTATATAGGTAACTATGGATATAAACACACCCCACTTGCTTCCGGATGATGAATATTGTTGCATGTAAGGTGTGTGAAAGTGTTGTATTAAAAACAGTTCGTAGTGGGGTGCCTTACCCTTTTCTAGAGGAATAACTTTCTAGAGGATATATTCTGGCCTGGATAATCTAAAGCGGATGATGATGATGATGATGATGATGAGTTAGAGAATATGAGGATGTTTACAAGTAGCACATTCTTAATATGAATAAAGAGTTGAACAGGTTCCTGTGTCTTCATCAAACCCATTATTTCTCTATAATGTCCTCATTCCTATTTCCAAAATACCTCGCGAAAAGACACTATAGATGCAGCCCTCTGAGCTTTTCATATCTTTCGACTGGTCATTTTAAGTCATGTGTTCAACCTGACAATTCTTTAACAAAGCAATCATTGTAATTCCCAGCGTATCATGGCGACAGTGAACAACCAGGAGACGAAGCGCCTGTTGATGGACCTGGACGTGAACATGAGGAGCGGCTCCTGCCCCTACACTGTACACTTCTATGGGGCACTCTTCAGGGAGGTAAGACTTCTTGTCATTGAAACTTTCTTTCATGAAATACTTACGAGTTTGTGTCTGAATCACACTGTGTCTGGCAAGTAAATGTATGGCACAAAGAATATTGAAAAGTGATATTGCTCCTAATCCTACACAGCCCACTTCAGTGAGGTAAACATTTCTTTTGTCAAATCTTTCCCCGATCTCAATGGGGATTTTGTTGACTTTGAGTTTGCTAGTTTACTAGTTCTGTACAAATTAAGATTTGATATTGTTTAATCATTAAGTTAATATTATCGTAGGAAACAGCAATTATATCTCTGGTGCACCTTCCTTTCCCCAAAGAGAGTTTCAAATATAGATCAAATAAATCATTTCAAAAGATGCACTTGTGACACTCAATGGGCGCATCCTTCCCACATGAAAATCTTGCACTCGCCCATAGTTTGTTATTTTTGGTCACTCTGTTACTAGAAGAATATTAAAAAGATAAGTGTTCTGCATGTGACTAACATGAGATGTTTCTGCCGGCAGGGTGACGTGTGGATCTGTATGGAGGTGATGGAGACGTCGCTAGACAAGTTCTACAAGAAGATCTGTTCCAAGGGAGATAAGATACCCGAGGAAGTGCTCGGCAAAATTGCATTTTCTGTAAGTCACAAGAACATTTAGAATTCATTGTGATTATGTTTATTCAGGAGCAAGTACATCAGAGTTAGTAAGGCTAGGTTATTGTACCTTTAATGTAATTATTAACACCTTCCATTATTTGTATTTGAAAGTTTGTTGATATTTCCAAGGTTTATCTGACCTCTCTGAGGCAATAAACTGTTCATTTCAAGTTGATTACCAATGAAAGTTAATCTTTCAGTACAGGGGTAAATCTATGTATATCATCGCTGATATCGAGGTTGTGAAGGTATTATATGCGTGTCCATGATATTGGTGGTCACAATTTGAGAGATAATTATATTTAGGCAAAGTTTTATGAACACAAATATAAGTGGTGCTGGGGAAGTACAACAAATTTACTCTTAAGACATTTTGTGTACTTATGTGAAAAACATGAATGAAAATATGAATGCCATTGTGGTTGATAACATAACTCTAATTATTGTAGGTTATACAGTAGAGTACTCTTAAGCATTATGTTAACACATGAACCCAGATATGATTGGCCATGTAGTTGATATTTCAACTCATCTACCTGCAGGTTGTGAAGGCCCTCTACTACCTGCACACGGAGCTGAAGGTCATCCACCGCGACGTCAAGCCCTCCAACATCCTCATCAACGACAAGGGCGAGGTCAAGATTTGTGACTTTGGCATCAGCGGCTACCTCGTAGACTCTATAGCGAGGACGAAGGATGCCGGGTGTCGCCCTTATATGGGGGTGAGTGGGGGTCATCGTTAAAGCAATCACTCATTATCAAAACGACAGACATGATATAAAAAGGATCAAGTTCTTCAATTTAAAATAATACCTTTTAACTGATTGTTTATTAACTGCGTTGACCTATATGGTAAATTATGCATGAACAGCTAAGGCAATTATCAGAAAAAATTTGGTTCTTGAAAGAAAAAATATAATTCTTTCTGCTTGGAAATCATGCTTATTGAGGCTGTTCTGACCTTGTGCGTGTTGTTTCAGCCGGAGCGGATCAACCCAGACCCCGGTAACCCTGACTACGGGATCAGATCGGACGTGTGGAGTCTAGGGATAACAATGGTGAGAGACGTTTTAGAATATAATTATGTTCAGAAATAAGAAGTGTTGGTGATTTTCTTAGAGACTCTCAGATATTCACATATTTTATTTGATATTCCAGATTGAGATAGCGACGGGTGTGTTCCCCTATAGCAACTGGAAGACGCCCTTCGAGCAGATTAAGCAAGTGGTGATGGAAGACCCGCCTAAACTACCTCCCGGACAGTTCACACCGGAATTCGAGGAATTCGTAGTTTTATGGTTCGTCATAATCCTTTAATGCTTACCGGGTATATGTCATGTACAACACTTGCCAGTCAGCAGTGAAGGGTCGGCTAATACATGAGATACTAGGTTTTTACTGGAATTGGGGGCATTGAGAAAGGGTGTCGGCTTATACTAGTCATAATCAAGAAGTTGAAAAAAAACCCACCATAATAAAATAATTAATTCATAAGGCTCCTAATTTCCAGGAATAGACTCTGCATCATCCATAGAGATGTATGTACAGTAGGCTTTTGTTTCAGACATGTTTCTTAGTTTTATGGATGATCAACTTCTATATTGTAGTTACCATACAAAACTCGTTAAGAAAATGCCGTTCAAACAAAAATATTCTTCTACTGTTTTATTCAGGTTCCGGCCAAGACTAGTACTATTGAATGTTCTCCACCTGTAATAACATCAGTACAAAATGTAGATATATACCATTCAACTGAATTGCTCTACTATCTATTGTTGATTTCTTTGTTGCAGTTTGAAGAAGGAGACGAAAGAACGTCCGAACTACGAGCAGCTTCTACAACACCCCTTCCTTCTACGGGCCGAGAGTCAGGAAGTCGACATGGGCGCCTACGTCAAATCAGTTACGGATAAATGTGGAGATTTAAATGAAAGTGTAAAATAGACAGTTGCGGGTCCATTGCCTTAGAGAAAAGAAGTCCTGAGCCATTCCATGCCAGCTTTGTGGTGGGCGATGTTACCACGGTTACCTATTTATTTGTAAGATATTTCCGCTCTTGCATCCGACAGTGCCGTATTGAGATGAGGAGGAGAAGAGGGAGGGTTGCGACTCGTTCGTAGGTTGTTGTTGCAGATGGACACGCTCGATCCGTCTCCCTCCTGGGTGTTGGAATAATTTATTGATGGAAACGATGTCAGGTTATTGTACAAGTGAATTTTTTATTTTCACAGTGTCTGGTTTCAATGATTAGGAATCTTTGTTAATTAGATGGTTTATACGATTAAGATATCTTCAATTAAGAACTGTGGAGTTTTTGGGTTCATGGTATGGAAATGTTAATAATATTCTATATTGAGCTTTGAAGTCTATGAAGTCAGGTTTCTAAATCTAAATAATTTTATGTGACTTGCACATTATTGCATATCAGTGCCGCACAGCCTCTATTACAGTGATAATCTTGATTAAGACTTTGGTTTACAGTATCATAATGCTTTTAAAATTGGGTTTGCTTTATTGGGGGTCTGACAATTCAGAGTGTCATTAATTTATTTATTAACAAGATTCTGAGTCAAAAACTAAATTGAATTGAACATGCAAAATAGTTAGTCAAATGATGTAATTATTTTTTGTAACAAATGTGATGTGATGAGATAATTATAGGGCACTAGAAAGCAGCGTCATGAAGTCATTATAGGGCATCCTGATAACATGTGAAATTTTACCATCTAACATAGGGCAAAAATGTGCTTTAACTAGGAGTGATTTTACTTTTATGGATAGGTTTTGTAGTGATTTCACTAGCAATCTTTGAAAAGTTAGTTTGGAAGCTCCTTCATAGAACATGTAGAAGACTTGCGTGTTACAGTCAATTCTCAAATTTTATTATATTATCAATTATTTAAAACTCATAAATACAACTGTCACCTGATGATTTATTGTGATATTGATGTCAGAAAACCTGTACCTACTTAATGGTAATAGTATATTACGTATCTGTTAGAATAGATTTAAAATTGAAATCTTGAAGTATTTTTTGTTACTTAACAATTATTTAAACAATATGGATATATAAGATGAGATTTTATTTTGAAACATTGTTGAGATGAATGAAATATTTTACTAGAGATATATCCAACAATTGTATGCTTATGCTCATAGGAGAAGGGGAATATTTAGTTAACGATTCAAAATTGGGACAAATAAGTCAGATATGCAAAACATTTTACAATATGGTTTTACAGTTTTTAATGATTGATCAGAAATAATTTTAGCAAATTGTTCACGTCAAAGAAAGTAATCTTTCACAAGATAAAATAGTTTTTCTATCCTTCTTGTAAAGAATTTTAGTTTTTCAAACAGTCTGTTTGTACACTGCTTCAGTAAAGCAGTTAGTCAGTAAAGTTTAATCCTGTCCCAAGTGCAAGCTATGGATGAGTTATCTCCCTTCAAACTGTAAGCAAAGCATGGGTAGTCTCCCTTCAAAATGTGCCAAAGAGATGTAGATAAGGCTGGGTTTTAGCGATGTACATACAAACATTCATACATACTGTGTGATACAAACCTGCAATCATGTCTGTAGCTTGGGCTTCTCTCATTGTAAATAGTTGTATGAACCGAGCCAGATATTGTTGCCAAACAATCTGGACTGTGAGCTCGGTGAGTGTAGGTTATGTGAGGCGAAAGGACGAGAGAGAGGCTGCCTGCAGTACTTATCTGGCTGTTATTTATGGAGACTGATAAAATTGTAAATATCAATGAAATGTGAATTATCATGCTATATAATTATATATATATATATAACAGATTTTATTATTTTATTTCTTCCACAACTTGCTCAGTAGTAGTGGCTGACTGAATGAAGGTGATTGAGCACTTGAAGTTATGATTAATGAGTGTTAACGAGGACAATTAATCAATAAGGCAATATATACATGGATAGACCAGTCCTATTGAACTTCCTGTGTACAGTCTCAATGAAGGAAATTTCAGGAATATGTACAGAGTTTTATGAAAATAAAAATATGTAATAGTGAAACACATGTGCTTATTTTTTAGTTTGTTTTATAAAATACAACAATTGAAGATTTGTGCAAAGATGAAGTACAGCACCCATCAACAGGAGATGGAGACAGTGTTTGAAATAAGCTTTGGCTCGAAGCCGTTTGCGCCCACACTTCACACACATTCAGGTCCTGAGAGTCCCAGTTTTGCAGCAAGACCAGTGTTTGAAAATAGTATCCAAAGCCTTGTCAATAAGGACCTGCAGATAGGAAAAACTGTGGGTCCGACTCTGAAACTGTGGGCATTCAATATCAGTACTGATTTGACTTATTCTAAAATAATAATATTCTACCAGTATGTTATAGATACACAACACTGTTATCAGTTTAGAGTGACAGTAATGATGATTCGGCAAGGAGAAATGTCATACTGCAAGTTATTTCAGACAGGAACAATGAGGAACAATATCAAAACCGTGAGCCTCTAAGGACCTGAAGATATTGAAAAGTGTGGTCCCTTTCCAAGAACTGTTAGCGTTTGAAATAAGCATAGGCCTGTAAGCCATCGATTGAGTAATATTTTTGTTCCTAGCTTAACCTTCATTACCATCACTCTAAACTGACAACACTGTTCTAATTTATAACATACCGATACCTTATTGTTTCTATGTCAGAAGAATTCAAATCAGTACTGATTAATAATGTCGACAGTTCCCTGGATGGAGAGTGTGTGCTAAATATGCAGGTGGTTCAAGCAGCCACGGCCTCCAGGGAACTCTGCTGACTGCTTAGCCAAGAGGGGAAATGTCCAGACACCTAATGTCAATATTGTCATGAAAACATCGGAGAAAATTAAAATATTTTGTGCAGACTTCTTTGTCAAAATCTCACTGTGTTCTGACCCTTTGGTAAAATATCATAAATGGTAAATTTGGTCCTAAAATCTGATAGAGTAACCAAGGGTTTGGCCTCAATCCTTCTTGTCTCTAAATCTCTTATACGTAAATTACACACTGGCTATTTTTTAGATCTTAGGCTTTGGGCTCATGGCATGGCATGGTGTCCAGCGTCCATTTTTGACTTCTTCTCCAGTAACATAAGGTCTAATAAGCTGAAATTTTGTACAGACTCCTCGACTAGTGGGGATTAAATTTATAGCTTTAGTGGCCCCTTGTATGGGTCAAACCCTTAAAACATATTTTCATCTTCTCAAGAAGCATTAGGCCTAGAAAG
Organism: Steromphala cineraria; assembly: GCA_916613615.1. NCBI lineage: Eukaryota > Metazoa > Mollusca > Gastropoda > Trochida > Trochidae > Steromphala > Steromphala cineraria. Next base: position 84,571,886 of record OU744721.1, read on the forward strand.
CTGAAACTCTGTGTTTAGACTCCTTGAGTGAGGATTATAATTTATAGCTTTGATGGCCCGGGCCCCCTTATAAGGGCCATGCCCTTGAAAACAATTCTCATTTTCTTCTCCAGAAGGAAAAGGCCTAGAAAGCTAAATATGTACACACTTATACTATTTAAGGATTATAATTTACAGTTTTGGTGAGCCTTTGAATCTTATACCTTAAATTATCAATCGAATATATGAGCAATTGAATTGTTTACAGGTATCTGAATTAACATCACCTATATACTTATTTTAGGATTTGTGACCCTGTGGCCCCTACAAAGGGGGGAAATTACATTGGCCACACCCTACATCAAAATTGAATTTGAAGCCTGATGAGCAAATGGCTCTATTTTTTTTTTTACACAAACTCATTGTGAAATGAACGTGCCAGGATATTCATCATGAACACATGGTATTGTCATGAACATCTGATATTAACAATATTTAGATTTCTCAAATTAATTCAAGTTCAAATCTTATTTTGCAAATTACATATTCACTAAAATTACATTTTTAGCTCATCAGGACTGAAAGTCCAGATGGGCTTATGGCATGGCCCGTCGTCCGGCGTCCGTCCGTCGTCCGTCCGTCCGTTAACTTTTGACACTTTCGACTTCTCCTCATGAACCATACACATTAGAGAGCTGATATTTTGTGTACAAGTACCTTAGCATATGGAGATTCTAATTTGTAACATTGGTGACCCTGTGATCCCAGATAGGGTCACAGGGGTCACAACCTTAAATACCTATTTTCATCTTCTTCTCCAGTTCCAAAAGGAGTAGAGAGTTAAAAATTATATGTGCAGACTCCTTGGACAATGGAGATTCTAATTTGTAACTTTGGTGACCCTGTGATCCCAGATAGGGTCACAGGGGTCACAACCTTAAATACCTATTTTCATCTTCTTCTCCAGTTCCAAAAGGAGTAGAGAGTTAAAAATTATATGTGCAGACTCCTTGGACAATGGAGATTCTAATTTGTAACTTTGGTGACCCTGTGACCCCAAATAGGGTCACAGGGGTCACAACTTTAAAAACCTATTTTCATCTTCTCCTCCAGTTCTAAAAGGACTAGAGAGTTAAAAACGATATGTGCAGATTCCTTGGCCAATGGGGATTCTAAATTGTAACTTTCGTGACCCCATGACCCCAAATAGGGTCACAGGGGTCACAACCTTAAAAACCTATTTTCATCTTCTTCTCCAGTTCTAAAAGGACTAGAGAGTTGAAAGTGATATGTGCAGACTCCTTGGACAATGGGGATTCTAATTTGTAACTTTGGTGAACCTGTGACCCCAAATAGGGTCACAGGGGTCACAACCTTAAAAACCTATTTTCATCTTCTTCTCCAGTTCCAAAAGGTCTAGAGAGTTAATATTGATATGTGCAGACTCCTTGGACAATGGGGATTCTAATTTGTAACTTTGTTGACCCTGTGACCCCAAATAGGGTCACAGGGGTCACAACCTTAAATAAAAGTACCGAGGGTACAGAAGCTCACCTTAAAATGAATGTGGTAAAATGGTTTAATTATACATGTAACCATCTTTTATAAAATTGATTATGGCTGCCATCATGATTTTTTTATCTATAAAAATACTAGTCTTCTTTTGGAAACCACTAGAGCTTGAACAAGCATTAATACACGGATGATATAATCATGATAAGTTAACAAGCAGTAGGTTTTTGTATAACTTTTTTGTATATCTGTATTGGTGACCATCTTGTACTTTTTAATCTTCAAAATGCTACTTTTATGTGGGCATCCGTATTAATTTCATTATGATATCTTGATTGGTTTAGGTGTATCCATTTAAATGTCATTCATTACTTACAGGATGGTGGCCACTTACATTTGTTTTGTAGTGAATCATTAATATGATTTCAAGATTATTTCACTGATGGTTATGCTGCATGGGATATTGAGAATCCCAAAAGTACAGATTTTTCAAGGAAAATGAATGACTGATTGAGAGGAAAGTCATAAACACAGCAATGCATAAGACACATTTATTTTGTTCACATAATATTTACATGTCAAGTGACCATGAGATGTCTTTCATTAAAGTATCAATTTATTTAACACTCATACAGTACTATAATGGTAAACACTTTTGCATTGTCAAATCAACCGAGAGATATGACAAATCAAATTTCCTTACTTTTCTTACTAAACCCTTTTCTATTTTCATCTGCATATTTATTCCACATCAACTTATCATGTAGATTGCTAAACACAAAGCTTATTGTAGACAAGTTTTGTGTAAGTTGTAATTCTTAGAAAGAACATATCACTGTCAGGAGAATACAAGTCCATAACTTTTATTGCATACACATGGGCCATGGCCATATATAGCATAATGCTCTACCATATCAATTGGGTCAGGTTGATTATGCAACAGACTAGCAGCTGACACTGTGATGCTAGCAGCCTGCCTTGGGATGTGTATTAGACAGCATAGAGGAATATCTGAACTCTGGTTGACCCCTTATGTGTGGTATTTAAAGGAATATAAGGGAGATACCATTGTTTAAAATTTAACATGTTTAATGTGATTTGGTTTTTGCAGCTAGTTGCTAAAAGGATTTTAAACAAATTAATCAATTATGTTTGTCTTTCATCTTAATATTTTTTAGAAACACTTAAAAATATAGAACAACTTGCACGACAATCTTAAATATTCCATATTTAAGATAATATTATGATTAGTAAGTTCAAATTAGAGAATTTATATGGTGCCAGTGATCACTTGATGAAAGCTTAAAATTTAATAATAATGATGTGTCATCTGCAGCTGAAAAGTCAATATGGCTGCTATCGCGGCCATCTTGGATTCTCAAAACTGAAACGTCTACCTTTCTGTGCGGAATCACTATAGGTATAACAAACTACAATATAAAAATGATATCTAGATTGGTTTAGGAGAAATAGTCTTTGTCATGAAATCTAATTGAAAATTCAATATGGCTGCCATGGCGGCCATATCGGATTCTCAAAACTCAAACGTCTACCTTTCTGTGCGGAATCACTATAGGTATAACATACTACAATTTCAGAATGATATCTGTATTCGTTTAGAAGGAGTAGTCTTTTTCATGAAATCTAATTGAAAATTCAATATGGCTGTCATGGTGGCCATCTTGGATTCTCAAAACTGAAACGTCTACCTTTCTGTGAGGAATCACCATGGGTATAACATAATACAATTTCAGAATGATAGCTGTATTCGTTTAGAAGGAGTAGTCTTTTTCATGAAATCTAATTGAAAATTCAATATGGCTGTCATGGCGGCCATCTTGGATTCTCAAAACTGAAACGTCTACCTTTCTGTGAGGAATCACCATGGGTATAACATACTACAATTTCAGAATTATATCTGAATTTGTTTAGGAGGAGTAGTCTTTTTCGTGAAAGTTTACGGACGGACGGACAGACGGACGGACGGACGGACGGACAGACAGACGGACGACGGACGAAGCGCCATGACATAAGCTCACATTTACTTTGTAAAGGTGAGCTAAAAACTATTTTCATCTTCTTCTGAAGTTCCAAAAGGTCTAAAGAGCTGAAATTATATGTGCAGACTCCTTGGCCAATGGGGATTCTAAATTGTAGATTTCGTGACCCCATGACCCCAAATAGGGTCACAGGGGTCACAACCTTATTAACTTATTTTCATCATCATCTTTAGCTCCTAAAGGTCTATTGAGCTGAAAGACTGCATGTAGACTCCTTGGCCAATTGGATTTCTAAACTGTAGGTTTTGTGACCCCATGACCCCAAATAGGGTCACAGGGGTCACAATCTTAAAAACCTATTTTTCTCCATAAGATGACAGTCTATGGCAAATTTATTTCTCCTTGGATATTTTAGTGTGGACTTCTTTCACTGTCTGATATTGCCGATCTAGAAAGTGTTGAATAATAATACATTTGTTTTGTAATTTATTTATAGGTTTTCTTGCAATAGGTAACATCAGTTTCATTTTTAGCTCATCTTGCCTGTATAAAGCAAACTTGATATGATGCCTGATGAGCTACAGAGCCAATGGCTCTATTTTTCCAATAAAAGATGTTTAAAAATGTTTCATTCAAAACAAGGATTCTAACCAGTCACCTGTAGGTTTCAAACCCAGTGATTAACCCTTAAACTGAGGCTAGTCGAAAATACAGGATAGCTTTATGCATTTTCGACGACTTCTCCAGAAACATAAGGCCTAGAAAGCTGAAACTTTGTGTACAGTCTCTTTCACTATTCACTAGTTAGGATTATAAGTAACAGTTTTGATGGCCCCTTCTAAGGGCCACAAGGGCCATGCCCTGCAAACCTATTTTGATCTAAAAAATAGAGCCATTGGCTCTGTAGCTCATCAGGCATCATATCAAGTTTGCTTTATACAGGCAAGATGTGCTAAAAATGAAACTGATGTTACCTATTGCAAGAAAACCTTTAAAAAATTTACAAAACAAATGTATTATTATTCAACACTTTCTAGATCGCCAATATCAGACAGTGAAAGAAGTCCACACTAAAATATCCAAGGAGAAATATATTTGCCATAGACTGTCATCTAATGGAGAAAAATAGGTTTTTAAGGTTGTGACCCCTGTGACCCTATTTGGGGTCATGGGGTCACGAAATCTACAATTTAGAATCCCCATTTGCCAAGGAGTCTGCACATATAATTTCAGCTCTCTAGACCTTTTGGAACTGGAGAAGAAGATGAAAATATTTTTTTAAGGTTGTGACCCCTGTGACCCTATTTGGGGTCACAGGGTCACCAAAGTTACAAATTAGAATCCCCATTGTCCAAGGAGTCTGCACATATCAATATTAACTCTCTAGACGTTTTGGAACTGGAGAAGAAGATGAGAATTGGTTTTTAAGGTTGTGACCCCTGTGACCCTATTTGGGGTCATGGGGTCACTAAATCTACAATTAAGAATCCCGATTGGCCAAGGAGTCTGCACATATCATTTTCAACTCTATAGTCCTTTTAGTACTAGAGAAGAAGATGAAAATAGGTATTTAAGGTTGTGACCCCTGTGACCCTATTTGGGGTCACAGGGTCACCAAAGTTACAAATTAGAATCCCCATTGTCCAAGGAGTCTGCACATATCACTTTCAACTTTCTAGTCCTTTTAGAACTGGAGAAGAAGATGAAAATAGGTTTTTAAAGTTGTGACCCTATTTGGGGTCACAGGTTCACCAAAGTTACAAATTAGAATCCCCATTGTCCAAGGAGTCTGCACATATCACTTTCAACTCTCTAGTCCTTTTAGAACTGGAGAAGAAGATGAAAATAGGTTTTTACGGTTGTGACCCCTGTGACCCTATTTGGGGTCATGGGGTCACGAAATCTACAATTTAGAATCCCCATTGGCCAAGGAGTCTGCACATATAATTTTTAACTCTCTAGTCCTTTTAGAACTGGAGAAGAAGATGAAAATAGGTTTTTAAGGTTGTGACCCCTGTGACCCTATTTGGGGTCACAGGGTCACCAAAGTTACAAATTAGAATCCCCATTGTCCAAGGAGTCTGCACATATAATTTTTAACTCTCTACTCCTTTTGGAACTGGAGAAGAAGATGAAAATAGGTATTTAAGGTTGTGACCCCTGTGACTCTATTTGGGGTCACAGGGTCACCAAAGTTACAAATTGGAATCCCCATTGGCCAAGGAGTCTGCACATATAATTTCTAACTCTCTAGTCATTCTGGAACTGGAGAAGAAGATGAAAATAGGTTTTTAAAGTTGTGACCCCTGTTACCCTATTTGGGGTCACAGGGTCACTAAAGTTACAAATTGGAATCCCCATTGGCCAAGGAGTCTGCACATATCATTTTTAACTCTCTAGTCCTTTTGGAACTGGAGAAGAAGATGAAAATAGGTATTTAAGGTTGTGACCCCTGTGACTCTATTTGGGGTCACAGGGTCACCAAAGTTACAAATTGGAATCCCCATTGGCCAAGGAGTCTGCACATATAATTTTTAACTCTCTAGTCCTTCTGGAACTGGAGAAGAAGATGAAAATAGGTTTTTAAAGTTGTGACCCCTGTGACCCTATTTGGGGTCACAGGGTCACCAAAGTTACAAATTAGAATCTCCATATGCTAAGGTACTTGTACACAAAATTTCAGCTCTCTAATGTGTATGGTTCATGAGGAGAAGTCGAAAGTGTCAAAAGTTTACGGACGGACGGACGACGGACGACGGACGGACGACGGACGACGGACGGACGCCGGACGATGGGCCATGCCATAAGCCCATCTGGACTTTCAGTCCTGATGAGCTAAAAATAGAGCCATTGGCTCTGTAGCTCATCAGGCATCATATCAAGTTTGCTTTATACAGGCAAGATGAGCTAAAAATGAAACTGATGTTACCTATTGCAAGAAAACCTATAAAAAAATTACAAAACAAATGTATTATTATTCAACACTTTCTAGATTGCCAATATCAGACAGTGAAAGAAGTCCACACTAAAATGTCCAAGGAGAAATAAATTTGCCATAAACTGTCATCTACTGGAGAAAAATAGGGTTTTAAGATTGTGACCCCTGTGACCCTATTTGGGGTCATGGGGTCACAAAACCTACAGTTTAGAATCCCAATTGGCCAAGGAGTCTACATGCAGTCTTTCAGCTCAATAGACCTTTAGGAGCTAAAGATGATGATGAAAATAAGTTTTTAAGGTTGTGACCCCTGTGATCCTATTTGGGGTCATGGGGTCACGAAATCTACAATTTAGAATCCCCATTGGCCAAGGAGTCTGCACATATCGTTTTTAACTCTCTAGTCCTTTTAGAACTGGAGAAGAAGATGAAAATAGGTTTTTAAGGTTGTGACCCATGACCCTATTTGGGGTCACAGGGTCACCAAAGTTACAAATTAGAATCTCCATTGTCCAAGGAGTCTGCACATATAATTTTTAACTCTCTACTCCTTTTGGAACTGGAGAAGAAGATGAAAATAAGTATTTAAGGTTGTGACCCCTGTGACCCTATTTGGGATCACAGGGTCACCAAAGTTACAAATTAGAATCCCCATTGGCCAAGGAGTCTGCACATATCATTTTTAACTCTCTAGTCCTTCTGGAACTGGAGAAGAAGATGAAAATAGGTTTTTAAAGTTGTGACCAAAGTTACAAATTAGAATCTCCATTGTCCAAGGAGTCTGCACATATCATTTTTAACTCTCTACTGCTATTGGAACTGGAGAAGAAGATGAAAATAGGTATTTAAGGTTGTGACCCCTGTGACCCTATTTGGGATCACAGGGTCACCAAAGTTACAAATTAGAATCCCCATTGGCCAAGGAGTCTGCACATATCATTTTTAACTCTCTAGTCCTTCTGGAACTGGAGAAGAAGATGAAAATAGGTTTTTAAAGTTGTGACCCCTGTGACCCTATTTGGGGTCACAGGGTCACCAAAGTTACAAATTAGAATCTCCATATGCTAAGGTACTTGTACACAAAATTTCAGCTCTCTAATGTGTATGGTTCATGAGGAGAAGTCGAAAGTGTCAAAAGTTTACGGACGGACGGACGCCGGACGACGGGCCATGCCATAAGCCCATCTGGACTTTCAGTCCTGATGAGCTAAAAAGTATAAGGCCTAGAAAGCTTAAACTTTGTGTACAGACACTTTGGCCCCTAATAAGGACCGCAATTGCCACGCCCAAAAAAACTATTTTCAGCTTATTCTCCAGAAGCACAAGGCCTAGAAAGCTGAACATTATGTACAAACTCCTTGACTAGTGAGGATTATAATTTGGTTTTGGGAACTAAATTGACCACATCCTCAAGCAAAATTGAATATGAAGCCTGATGAGTTTCAGATCCAATGGCTCTATTTTTCCCCCCGAGTAGAAACATTACTGTGAACCATTCTTAATGTATTGATCTTTTAGTAAACATATCATTGGTACCAAATGTAAGTATATTAAATTTTCTGTAAATGGTGGTTATGGTAACAACTGGAATACAATCTATTGTGGCATCTCATAAATTTCAGTTGATTGCATGTGCAACACAAGAGGTTCATGCCAATGTCAGCTTCCTGAAATGGACATTGTTTCTTTAATTTGAGCCAACAATTCACCTTCTCAATATATCCAAGACAGATATACATTATCCGCATTATGAAAACTGATGTCATGTTGATTTTGGATTAACATAGCGTTGTCCTCAAGGCCTTGATGTTCATGATTCATGTGCTCGATGTTCATCTTACTTGAACCCGCCTATTTTACACACTAGCTCAACGCCATATCGATCCAAAATCAACGTGATATCAGTTTTCATAATGTAACTATTACATCTCACTCTACAATCATTACTACCCATGGTGGCAGAAGACCTAGAATTGCTCATACAGTTCTGACAGAAGCTTGATTAACATCATCCTGCTACATCAGCGTATATGTCTCCGCTAATGCTACAACCTATCCCCTGATATCCTCCTATGGTCTTCTGTCGTATCGCTATATATAGCAAGCCAATCAAATGATGCTCTTTCAGCGATAGCGGCAAACTAGTTTCTTGGCTTCGTTCCGCGTGCTCACCTCGTGATTCAAATTAACCAATAGGAGTGCTATTAGATAATAAATCTGATTCTCATTGCAGGCTTCCGCTAAGCTCCAAATCACGCGCTCTTAGATTTCCACGTGCGACATCAGATAACAGTGTATGGAGTTTGAAATAGTTTGACTGAAAACAGACAGGCTATAAATAGCGCTGGGCAATCACCCGTCAGCGATACGGCAGAATACCCTTGAAGGATATCAGGGGATAGGTTGAAGCATTAGCGGAGACATATACGCTAGCAGGATGGATTAACATTTGAGCAGAGTTAGTTTCTCCCCTTGTTCGCATTCAGCCATTCAATACTTTGGCATCAATTCAGCATCAATCACCATTCTCGAATCAGAGTTTACAATACAAACACTGAGTACACAAAACAAAAACACTCAACAATGATAAGACTGATTTTATTATGATTGATCTTGCAATGAATGAAATATTAAAACATTATTCCTTACTGCAATTACAAATTTCACAAAAAGCACCAAGTTCTCTTGATCAAGGTAAGTTTTCTTTCTAATTGTAACAACAGTTTAAAAGTTCTGCAGTAACAAGCCAAAATGACTGATATAATCGTACACTCAATAATACATGAATACATTTCAAAGCTTTGCACAGTTAAGCTGTCAATACAAAACCGATAAATTTGGCAAGAGCAAATCTTAAATTCCCTTCATCAACACATGTACACAATGACTGTTATTAGAAATGACAATCAAATATAAAAAGACATGACAAGTTTACCACAGCAACCGTGCAGCAAGCACCTTGTCGACTCATTAAATCTTCATACTCTTTACCATGAGTTCACCGAAGTCCGTTACTCTTCTGCAAAGCTGATAGAATTAGATTTAGAACTCTCGTCTGTGGTACTTGTCGGGGTCATAGTAGGAAGTAACAACCACTCGGTTGGAGAACTTTCTTCCTGTCAGGGCCTGCTGTGCTTTCTGACAGTCAATCACAGAGTTGAATTCAACGAAGATCTGGAGAAAAATTAACACAATTATTACCAATTTCAATCTTTTTATAACTTCAGCACATAGACCTATACTTTACCTTTTCTGAATGTGTTTACTCAACAAAACTTTTGAAAATGAACTAGTGATTCTGCTCACATGTTTTTTTCTCTTAAACATCTACTACATTTCAATCTTTGTGGAAGAGAATTTCCTGACGCTAATTCAAACAATATAGTACAAGAAATAATTTTGGTAAAGTGAATGAATTGAGATCTTTCTTTATTTTTCTCTTTTTTATTTAGGAGATATAACTATTGAACAATATAAAATCTGAGACTTAACTAAAACATTCTAATGAGCAGCTTACCTTGCCAAGACCTGGGATTTCAACCCCCTTGATTGGTCGGGGAATCTCGATACTGCGGACAACTCCGTACTTGCTGCACTCTTCTCTCACATCCTCCACAATGTCTGCAAATACATAACAAAGCATAATTTAATTTTTTTTTTCAAAAATCACACTTTCAATTACAGGCACATTTATTTTACTATTCTTTCTTACTTGGAAAACATGTGCCCCAACTCTAACTAGATTAGTGTTTGCAGGACACCACAAAAGCAGAGTAGTCCCAAACTCAGTGATGCGCTTTCCCCTGTCCTGCCTACTACTAAACCTCAGTAAATTGATATAGTTACTATACTAGCCCAAAAGAAATATTACTAACCAAATTAAGTAAAGATAAAAAATGTTTTATTACATTCATTGTTTTAAGATCAAACACATATCTGCTCAAGAGGTCTTGGCATGTGATGGGGGTGATGGGGAAACTGACACAAAATAGTAACTGAATTAATTACAAAATTGAATGAAAAGAAGTCAAAATACTTTTGATATACCAATCTACACTAGCCAACCGGGCTATCATTACTTTTCCTCTACTAGCCCAGGCAAATTTCAACTACATCGGGCTACCGGGCTAGTGGTTAATTGGACACTGCTAACCAGTCACCTGTAGGTTTCAAACCCAGCGAGTTAACCATTAAACCGAGGCCAGTTGAAAATACTGGATAACTTTATGCATTTTTGACGACTTCTCCAGAAACATAAGGCTTAGAAAGCGGAAAAGATATAGTAAATTGACCTATGAAAGATTGTAACATACAAGGACGGGACCCATTTTAATACCCCCCGTAACTTTGTTGTTGCGGGGGATAAAAACTGAACACGGCAAAGCACTGGCCATAGGGTGATAAGGTACAAACTGTATTTCCACTAAATGAACAGGTACTGATATTGTTAATATTGTTATCTAACATTGTTAGATTTGGAATCACACCATATTCAATATTACAAATTTTTGTACTTTCATATGCCAAGTTCCACACCCTAAGAGTCAGGCAATCCCAGCAGCTAACCAACTCCCCCGTTTCGCCATCCATATAAATGGAGGTATAACAAATTATAGCTCAGCTGTTGTAACATTCACTACTCCCTGATAGATATAGATCTCTGATATCACTAGATTAGCGTTTGCCGGACACCGCAAAAGCAGAGCAGCCCCGAAACTTGGGGTTTCGCCTATCCCTGTTCCGCCTTCTACAAGCCTCAGCATATTGGGCATTTTCTTGTGACCTTGACTTTTGACACTCAAGGTCACGCAATCAATGAATACATCTCATTGAATATAACATTAATGTAAGGAATTAAAGTGTTAAAAGTTAAAATAATCCATTTTCTCAATATATGTTGACCTTGCTGTGACCTTGACCTTTGACCTTGAAAGTGAACATGTCATTGTAATTCCCCAGAGGTGTAAACACTTATACATGTAAATGAGTTCTGAAAAGCTTAATGGGATTAAGTTATATCCAAATTAGTTGCACATTGCAATAACACAAATCTCATGACCTTGACCTTTGACCTTCAAGGTTACACAATCAATGAACACTTTTCATTGAGTATAACAATCATCTAATGATTAAAAGTGTTCATTGTTAAAATAAAGCATTTTCGCAAAACCATGCTAAAGTAGTGACCTTGCTGTGACCTTGACCTTGGACAGATTGTAGCGAAAACCTTTTCAATTTTTTTTACTCTTCCAAGGATGATATATACCAAGTTAGAGCTTCATAGCACAAAAACTTTTCAAGTTACCGCGTTTACAAGGAATTTTTTGTGTGATTTTATAGCTTGTGACCTTGACCTTTGACCTTGAAAGTGAACATGTCAAAATCGTTCCCCCGAGGTATAAGCAGTAAGTTATGAATACAAGTTCTGGAAAGCTTAGTAGAAACTAGATTAGTGTTTGCGGGACACCGCAAAAACAGAGCAGCCCCGAAACTTGGGGTTTCGCCTTACCCTGTTCGGCCTTCTACAAGCCTCAGCATATTGGGCATTTTCTTGTGACCTTGACGTTTGACACTCAAGGTCATCAAAGAATACATTTCATTGAAAATAACATTAATGTATCGCATTAAAGTGTTTAAAGTTAAAATAATCCATTTTCTCAATATTTGTTGACCTTGCTGTGACATTGACCTTTGACAGTTCGTACCCAAAACCTTTCCAAAATTTTGTACTTCTCAAGAAATAATATATACAAAATTAAAACTTCATAGCGCAAAAACTTTTCAAGTTAACGCGTTAAGAAGGAATCTTTTTGTGATTTTATAGCTCGTGACCTTGACCTTTGACCTTGAAAGTGAACATGTCATTTTAAGTCCCCCGAGGTGTAAACAATTATACATGTTTATGAGTTCTGAAAAGCTTAATGGGATTAAGTTATATCCAAATTAGTTGCACATTGAAATAACACAAATCTCATGACCTTGACCTTTGACCTTCAAGGTTACACAATCAATGAACACTCTTTATTGAGTATAACAATCTTCTATTGATTAAAAGTGTTCATAGTTAAAATAAAGCATTTTCGAAAAACCATGCTAAAGTCGTGACCATGCTGTGACCTTGACCTTGGACAGATTGTAGCGAAAACCTTTTCAAATTTTTTTACTCTTCCAAGGATGATATATACCAAGTTAGAGCTTCATAGCACAAAAACTTTTCAAGTTATCGCGTTTACAAGGAATTTTTTTTAGTGATTTTATAGCTCGTGACCTTGACCTTTGACCTTGAAAGTGAACATGTCAAAAACGTTCCCCCGAGGTATAAGCAGTAAGTTATGAATAGAAGTTCTGGAAAGTTTAGTAGAAAAAAGTTATAGCCATTAGTATGTGTGCGGCGGCGGAAACTGCACAAAACCTGATAGCATAAGGACGGGGCTGCTAATCATCCCCGAACAGCAACTACACGTCTTTGTTATCTGCCCTTACCCTCGTACTCCTCCTCGTCCTCCAGCTCCTCGGCCAGGATCATGTTCATCAGACACAGCACCTCTGTAGCGGGACCAGATCCTTGGTTCAGGTTCAGACCTGGCACTTGCAGCTGCACAGGGGCCTGCACAAACAAATAGAGATCATCCATCATACAGATTATTATACAGACGGGTCTAATCAGTCTTCCAAGCCAACACAATTATCAACTGCACAGGGGCCTGCACAAACAAATAGAGATCATCCATCATACAGATTATTATACAGACGGGTCTAATCAGTCTTCCAAGCCAACACAATTATCAACTGCACAGGGGCCTGCACAAACAAACAGAGATCATCCATCATACAGATTATTATACAGATGGGTCTAATCAGTCTTCCAAGCCAACACAATTATCAACTGCACAGGGGCCTGTAGAAACAAATAGAGATCATCCATCATACAGATTATTATACAGACGGGTCTAATCAGTCTTCCAAGCCAACACAATTATCAACTGCACAGGGGCCTGCACAAACAAACAGAGATCATCCATCATACAGATTATTATACAGATGGGTCTAATGGGTCTTCCAAGCCAACACAATTATCAACTGCACAGGGGCCTGTAGAAACAAATAGAGATCATCCATCATACAGATTATTGTGCAGATGGGTCTAATGGGTCTTCCAAGCCAACACAATTATCAACTGCACAGGGGCCTGCACAAACAAATAGAGATCATCCATCATACAGATTATTATACAGACGGGTCTAATCAGTCTTCCAAGCCAACACAATTATCAACTGCACAGGGGCCTGTAGAAACAAATAGAGATCATCCATCATACAGATTATTATACAGACGGGTCTAATCAGTCTTCCAAGCCAACACAATTATCAACTGCACAGGGGCCTGCACAAACAAACAGAGATCATCCATCATACAGATTATTATACAGATGGGTCTAATGGGTCTTCCAAGCCAACACAATTATCAACTGCACAGGGGCCTGTAGAAACAAATAGAGATCATCCATCATACAGATTATTGTGCAGATGGGTCTAATGGGTCTTCCAAGCCAACACAATTATCAACTGCACAGGGGCCTGTAGAAACAAATAGAGATCATCCATCATACAGATTATTATACAGATGGGTCTGATGGGTCTTCCAAGCCAACACAATCATCAACTGCACAGGGGCCTGTAGAAACAAATAGAGATCATCCATCATACAGATTATTATACAGATGGGTCTAATGGGTCTTCCAAGCCAACACAATTATCAACTGCACAGGGGCCTGCACAAACAAATAGAGATCATCCATCATACAGATTATTATGCAGATGGGTCAAATCAGTCTTCCAAGCCAACACAATTATCAACTGCACAGGGGCCTGCACAAACAAATAGAGATCATCCATCATACAGATTATTATGCAGATGGGTCAAATCAGTCTTCCAAGCCAACACAATTATCAACTGTACAGGGGCCTGCAGAAACAAATAGAGATCATCCATCATACAGATTATAATGCAGATGGGTCTAATGGGTCTTCCAAGCCAACACAATTATCAACTGCACAGGGGCCTGCAGAAACAAATAAAGTGAGTGAGTTCATGCTTAACGCCGCTTGGGCAATATTTCAGCAATTAGCGGCGTGAGAAACAAATAGAGATCATCCATCAAACAGGAGATTGTTATACAGATAGGTCAAATCAATCTTCCAAGCCAACACACTCATCAACTGTACAGGGGCCTGCAGAAACATAGGTGTAATCAATCTTAAATAAAGCATCTTACATGAGATAACTTCACAGATTAGTTGGTGACAAGTCCTTTTTGTGATAAGCTAGGCAGCATCAATCCTAGATACAGCATCCTACATAAGATAACTTCATTGATTAGTTATTGATAAGTCTCATTGTTTTAAAATCATATATAATAAATTATAGGAAGATAGTGAGTAGGGAAAGGCAAATAATAGTTGTATATATTCGAATACTATAGACACAACTTCCTCAACCGACACAATTTGGCTTGTCAATACTTACATTCTGGGCATTCTTGGCGCCAACACTTGCTCTCTGCACAATGAGTTTCTTGTCTCCGAGTTGCATGCCGTTCAATCCGGCACACGCCTAGGGCACAGTATTGTTAGGATGAAACATTACATCAAGAAACATCTATTATCTTCCTTTAATTTATATAAACACAATTATTACTTTACAATTTTTACTTTTGAGAGAATTACAATTGAAATGAAATTAAATTGTTCCATGAGATATTAAAATGATAAAATATAATCAGATCTTTAATTATTATCTTTAAAAGTTATATGAAAATAGAATGTAGAAAGTGAAAATTGTTAACGATAAAATAATTAAGAAGTTGTTGAAAAAACCAAGGCCAAACTGCATTGTTGTTATCACCTGAATTGTTACCTGATCAGTAATGTTTATGTCCACATATTCGCAGAAGGCATACCCCTTTGAGAGGCCTGTAGCACTATCTTTGACCAGGTTGAAAGCCTTCAGAGGCCCGAATGAAGTCAGCAGTTCCTTAACCTACAAGTACAGAACAGAAATATAACACAAAGCTAAAAAAACATGTTAAAACTATCAATTTTTTTATTATATTTTTACAAATTTAAAATTTACAGGAATAAATATAGCATAAAATGTAGCTGTAGTTTTCTTTTTATAACAGCATGTGTGACGCTGTTGAAGGCATAGAATTTGAGAGGTCTCATCAATTAAGATGCAGAGCATGACAGCTTATACTCACTCACACGTATACTCACAATGGCCAAGCTTACTGACCCTGGCACCTGTCAAATCTAACTAAAAACATGGTGCAAACCCAACCTCCCCACCCAGTTTTCAAACAGAGTCCCTTTTGTAATCAGTTTTAAGAGCATGCATTATAACTACTATAAAGATATAATCTTTGGCCAAATGTTATAGTCTTTGGTATATGACATCAGATTTAAAGCACTTGGAAACTGGAGAAAAACAACTTTTAACAATGATTTCCAGAAACTTGGTAATAATTTTGAAGACAATTGAAATGGTTCTCCAGTTTCCTGCGCCAAGACTAACATCACACAGACGAGGGAACAAGACCAAACAAAACATTCATCAAACTCAACATAACTGGACCCCATTAATGAACATACTTTAAGGAGATGGCCATTACGTTACCACGCTCAACAAATCAGACTTGTGTCAGTTTGCGAGGATGGACAACTGTACGCTGGCCAACAACTTACACATGAAAGTGCCAAAGAGGTTCCCCCTATGTCAAAGCACTTTCAAACAAAAATGCAACTTGCCTGTGTCTTGGTTGGGCACATATTACAACAGTTTGCTCATGTTAGGAAGAATTGTAAACGGTGGGATTTTCAACCTCTTCCCCTAAGCTAGGGAATGAAAGGGGGAAGAAAACAGAAGAAGAGATAAGTACTGTTGTCAAACATGAAAATAAACACTACCATTTACTGCAACAAGTCATGATTAACAGTGGCAAAACTTTCAACTCTTCCAAAAACTTTTTAATCAACATCAGATCAGTTTACTGTCACTCTCAAATTACTAGAGTTTTGTTTTTAAAAACACAAGTTAAATAGATTGACACAAGATATATAATTTACATGATCGAAAAGAATAGAACCTGCAAAAGATTTTGATGCTGAAAGAAACAGCCTGAAAAGAAGACTGCACCTGTGGCTGAAAAAGAATGACTGAAACAAACAGCCTGTTCTATTCTAGGTGTTCAATTTGAAATTTTGAAGCGAGGAGTTTTCAAAGAGCCGAAATGAAGAAAAAACAGATCCTAAAAAACCTAAGAACTTTTCAGCCATCGAAAAATATCACAGTTTATGAACATTGGAACCTGCATGAATGCCTATTTGAAACACTTTACATCAGATTTTGGACATATCATTTGCCTTTCATGTTACAGGAACATTTATCTATTTGGGGACATAAAATTATGAAGAAGCCTACTTATTTCACAGAAATCATGACATGTTGATCTGAAATAAAAGTACCACTCTCTGGAGATGCCTGGCTCGGCCTGAAACAAGACTATACCTATACCGTGTACACGACCCTGACCTTGCTCCCATGCAGCAACCAAGACACATCACTCTCCCTACCACACGGCCATGTGGCAGGCGGAGAGCCGTGGGGTGGACGGACGGAAGCATGGACCCCAGACGGACGCGGCCTGTAACCAACACCAAGTCAAGAGGGAGGGAAGGGGCACAACTCTTGGCTGACCACCTACCAGAGGTCAGATCAACTACCTGCCCCTTCCCTCGTCAACATGAGGAACACATACCTGATCTTCGTTGAGGTAGTTGGGTAAACCTCCAATGAAAATCTTGTGTGCTGAGTCTTGGACAACCGTGGAAACAACACCTGTGGATCAAGCAACTACGATGTATTGATATTCAAAAGCATGTGTCAACATTTATAGTGTATATATCAACTAAAAACATAAGTTTTCACCTAAGTCTCAGCAATTGATATAATTTATTCAATAATGTAGAATATTGGTATTTAATTGTGTTTTTTATTTAACAACAGAATTCATGAGATATTCAACAAAGCCAGGATATTTTTTTTACAAAGTTACATGTCCTATAGTTCAAGCTTTTAAAAATGATTTATCATGAAATAAGATTTGAGATCAACAGAAGAGAATGGTATAGGTTTGATATAGCACCTGGCACTGCAACAGAAGGAGTTTCGGCCATGCCCGGAAGTGGCTGGTAATCTCTGGGTCGTCTGATCTTCAGGGACTGTCCTTGGAAGTTAATCCCGTCAAATGCCATAGCTTGGGTCGTCTCGTCCACTGAACGGAACTGTAAGGGGAACACAAGTAAGCTTTAGTTCAGCATGGTATTACATCTTCATAGTGGGCTATTTGTAAACATGTAAATAGAAACATTCATTTTTTAAAATACTGTGTTCATTACAAAAGCACACACAGATTTACACACCTCTAAAAACGCAAAATTCTTGTCAAGATTTATCTGTACAGCAATCACAGGGTTTCCATCAGCCTGAGCAAGCCCTGTTAGTTTCATCTGGTGATTAAAGAAGTCCATCATCGCTTCCTGAAATTAAATATATAAAAAAATAATTAATATGGACCAAAATCATTGATTCTTTCCTAAAGAAAGATCATTTACTCTGATTGGGTTATTTTACAATAAAGAATTAGCAAGCCACAGAATCTTGTTTCACTTAAAACTCAACTCCTGAACGACTTCCAATACTTATTGAGATAAAAAAAATACCATTGTATAGTTTTTCAAAGCACACACAGATCCCTTACACTTAAGACGAAATTATCAACATATGTGGCAAGTACCTCGGTAACGCCGAAGGGTATATTCCCAACATAGAGTCGACGAGCCTGTCGACTGATAGCACTGCCTGCAAAGGGCACTGTTGTGTTGGTGATGTTAGCAGCAGCGGGAGCGGCGGGTGCTGGGGCGGGGACCGGGGCAGCTGGGGGAGCAGCTGAGGGAATCACTGAAATAGAGCACAAGCACGGGTCACTTCATGTACTCAAGTAACTCATGGAGTGAACGAGTTATTGTTTTACACCGCTAGGGCAATATTTAAGCCATTAGCGGCGTTAGTAACTCATGGACAAGTTAGTTTTCACTGCTATTGTTACAAAGAAAGAAGCACCTAAAATATGTGATAAGAATATACAGATTATGTAAAATATTTTCTTCATTGAGACATAAATCAGGAATTTTTTATTCATCATTGATTCATTATCGTAAAGCTTTCATCATAAATGAATATTGTACGCTATCTAATGAATTTCAAATATTTTTAATAATTTGATCTTTTTTAAAATCTTTTCAATCAATTTAGACTTGAAACTCCAAAGATACTTACCTGGTTGGAAAGGATCAGCAAAAGCTGAACTGTCAAGCTTTGGAAGTGCAGCGACTGCAATAAAACAGGAATAATTTTGAATTCATAATAATATTCTACCAAAAGAGAGGCTTTGCATTATCAAGGGCAATCATATCATAAGATTTACCAATTCTTAGTTAATAATTACTAGTGCAGAATAAATGGATACAAGTTCAATTTATCCATGGTCTCTATAAAAACAAACAAGACTGTTGACTTCTTAAAAACTGAACACATACCTGGCACCCCTGGCACATTTCCTGAAAAATAACAAAGAATTGTTAATTCCAAGTTTGATTTGTTGTTTTCCATACCATTTTTTCAGAATTGAACAACTTTCATGAATAAGGCAATATCAACCATTTATTATGTGAATCATATCACTTGCTTGATAAAAAAATCAAGTATTTTCACCAAAACAATTCATATATTACAATATTAAGTTGACCATCCATTATTTGAAGTTTTCCTTCAATGAAATGTCATTGCTACAAATAGCAATGAAAAAGTACCTTGCATGGCTTTGTACTGCATTGGAGTTATGTGCTCAAACCCTGGAGGGGGGATGTCCCAGTACTTGTACGGCTTCTTCCTTTTCCTTGTGGGCCTCTCTTTGGATCGGCTGTCAATGTAATTATTATTCATTATTTCCTTAAATTGAACCAGGTTTTGACATATCAGTGCACTTATATACATTTGATGCAAAAGCATTCTTTTGGAAATACCAATTATTCATTAATGTAAACATTCAACAACTAAGATACCTTCTAGATTTACGTCGTCTCTCTCTTTCTTTCCTGTCCTTCTTATCACGACTGCCTGACCTCCTCCTCCTCGGTGATCTGGATCGTTTTCTGTCTCTGTCTCTCGACCTTTCTGGTTTCTGGTCATGATCACCTAAAGAAATTCATTATCACATAGTTTTTAAGAGAAATCTTTTAAATAAGTATCTTTTAAATAAGTATCATTCAAATAACCATTTCGAAAAAATTATGTGGTAAATGAAAAGAAATAACTTCCTTAAACAAATTAGTTAAGATTTTATTTTCAGGACATACCAGGATCATCCTTATTTAACATTGACAAATCTAACCTGATTTCCTTAAATTATTTTCATCAATCTATTCTCTATTTCATGACTATTGCAAAGATAATTTTCTATAAATGTCACATATTTTGGAAAATTCAATAAGAATTCTGGTTTGGACACAGGAATCCCCCATCTTGTTTACGTTTCATGCATGCTAAAATGTAGTTTTTGTTGCATGTGGAAAATTAATTTGAGGGAATTTTTTTATTGGTCATAATTGCCTATCAGGAGAGGTCCTTTGGTAAAAAAAACGGGTTTGAATATGGAATATTCCCTGGATATTGCAATAACTGTTACATATTGAATAATCATGTCCTAATTTCATGAATTTTCTGACTAGGCATAAATTTCCAAAATTATTATTTTTCTTTCTTAATTACTGCATGTATTTGTCAATTGTTAAATTTGATAATGATTAGCGGTCTAACTATAGAATTGGTTCGCTACCCTTTTTCAAGATATATTGTTTACTTAACTGTATCGTCAAGTCATCTGTTTTCAGTCATCATGTGTTTTCGGTCAGTCATTTTGACTCCCTTTTGAGAACATATCCAAAGAGATATCAAAGTACCTTGTAGATTATTTGCAGCAGAGGGTTCATAGGTTCATCTAGGAATAGTCATTTAAAATATAATTTGCTTAAGAAAAAATATGATGGCAAAAACATAAAAAAACATCACATTTTAAAGCAAATTTTCAAATACCAATTTTCCATGGGAAAGAAAGTCTTTTTTGTCAAACCTTGCTCTAATAACTGTCCACCTAATTTTCTTGTAATTATTTTCATAATGAGATGTCTTGATGTGATAATATATATATTGCTACTTGCCATTTTAAGAAAAAATATATTCATCGTTTTCAGTGTTATTTCTTATCAAATTTATTTTCAAAACATTACAACGTTGTCTCAGTGGTTTTGAATGATTTTCCTAATGTGCACATTACATTTAAAAAAATATGGACAAACTTCAAGAGAAGCCTTTATCAAAGCACCTAAAACTATCAGAACTGATATTCCTGTCGTAGAAATAGTTAGGTCACCCTCTAAACCCAGTGTTTCATGTTTTTCGATTTTTCATTATGAAATATGATGAATCAAATTTATTTTTATTTAGAATAATAAATATCAATTAAATAGTTTTAGTCAGACTTATGTCAACTTTCTGTGTCATTATGGAACATAAACTTTGAAAAACTGTTCTGCATATTCTAAATAACAGAGGTTCAAGAAAGTGACTGAAAACACATGACACTACTTCCAAAGTCATGATTTTTGTTTTGTTAAACCATTCTATGTTGTACAAATGTTAAATATGATTGGTTTTCATAAATTTTCCATTAAATAATATAGCAATAAATGATTAAGAGTAATTTCTCATCAATACATGTGGTATTTTTTCAAATACAGGTCTTTATTCCTTATCTGACTGAAAACCCATTACACAAGGATACTTTAGGTTAGGGTTAGGGTATGTTTAAATGTTTTAGGTTTAGTTAGTGCTAGGGTAAGGGTTAGGGTTAGGTTAAGGGTAAGTATTCTGGGTGGCGAACCAATTCTATAGTTGCTCCTGATTAGCCACTACTACATCGTAGCAAATTTTGGAAACAAAGAAATCTGAATGACTGTTAGCATTTTTTAATTTCTTGCAAGAGTTATCTTTTCTTGAGGCATAATTTTCAGTAAACATTTTCAAAATATAGCTTAATGCACATTACAAACATAATGAATAAGCCATATACCAGATCTCGATTCTCCAGGAAACTGGCCATCAGGGTAAAATTCTTGATCGGCCATGTCTGAATGAAATATCAATGTATTGTTACAGCTAAAACTGCACGACGAACAAAATGGCGAAAGCAATGCTGTTAACCTCAATCCAAAATGCAAACCTGAGAATCGAATATATTCAGCAACGAAAAGGACAATAATGTAAATGCAGAATGCTTTAAAAGGAAATAAGGGAAACCGATGATAATAAAAAAAGATATGGATTTGGGCTGAGTAACTTTTTAATGATTGAAAAATTCTGGTTCGAGTTTATAATTCACGAGTTTCCGTTTCCGGTAAAATATTCGCATGATCGCATGAACACAACATGGGTGATGACTCTATCATCTGAGAAAAAAACAAGTTTTGAGAGACCTAAATGAAAGTTTAAGTTTTGTGGAGTTTTCCTCACAAAAAAGGGTAATTTATACCAGGTTGCTTGCTTAGTGATTAATTTTCAATCTATGAAATCGGTCAACTTACTGTTATGCCAGAGGTCGGGCACTGGTAATGGTTCACTCTGTGGGATCATGATTTTTGACAGATTTTAATCCCACAATTACTGACATAGTGTTGATCTTTGAGTTTATTTATATAGGGAAATCAAAAGGATAATACTAACTTAAATGCTGTATAATTTCAAACAGTAGAATGTTTTATGTACATGTATAAATAATACACCTGTATATTTATTGTCACTCCACTGTTTAGAAGACATTTGACCTGACTTGACAATTATGTGACTTACCAAGTGAAATGTTGCTAGATTCTTAGTTTAGTCAAATCTTCTTTAAAAACTGGAAAAACAAGCACTATTTTCTAAATGGCAATTACAAATATCTGCCAACATGTCAGATTAATTGACTTTTTCAAACATTGCAGTATGTCACTGTAACTCAATCTGTTGGTTAAAAAGGTCCTATAATTATGTGTCATATAAGATCCCCTTTTGCAAAGTTATCTTCACACACTACAATGTGATCAGTGTTGTTCATAGAAGGGGTCCAGGGGGAAATCTGTCTATCCTTTTAGCTTTGTGTCCCTTAAAATTTGAAGAAGTAGGATACTTATACCATTACAAGCGGTCTCATATGCACAGAAAAGGTTAAAATGCCCCCCTCATCTGATCAGCTAGGAACAGCACTGGTGATTCTGTAGTAGATTTGGCCAATTCAATCAGCATCTGTAATTGCTATTTTTTTAAACAGATACATGAATAAATGTTTCCTCTGAACTTATTTGTAACATTCAGTGTCTACTTTTTAGCTCATCTGGCCTGTAAGGCCCGATGGGCTTATGGCATGGCATGGTGTCCGGCGTCCGTCCGTCCGTCCGTCCGTCCATCCGTCCATCCGTCCGTAAACTTTGTGGAATTTCGACTTCTTCTCCAGAACCATAAGGCCTAGAAACCTAAAACTTTGTGTACATACTCCTTGGCTAGTGAGGATTAAAAATTGTAGCTTTGGTGGCCCTGTGACCCCTAATAAGGGCCACAGGGGCCACACCCTTAAAACCTATTTTCATCTTCTTCTCCAGAACCATGAGGCCTAGAAACCTAAAACTTTGTGTACATACTCCTTGGCTAGTGAAGATTAAAAATTGTAGCTTTGGTGGCCCTGTGACCCCTAATAAAGGCCACAGGGGCCACGCCCTAAAAACCTATTTTCATCTTCTTCTCCAGAACCATGAGGCCTAGAAACCTAAAACTTTGTGTACATACTCCTTGGCTAGTGAGGATTAAAAATTGTAGCTTTGGTGGCCCTGTGACCCCAAATAAGGGCCACAGGGGCCACACCCTTAAAACCTATTTTCTTCTTCTTCTCCAGAACCATGAGGCCTAGAAACCTAAAACTTTGTGTACATACTCCTTGGCTAGTGAAGATTAAAAATTGTAGCTTTGGTGGCCCTGTGACCCCTAATAAGGGCCACAGGGGCCACGCCCTAAAAACCTATTTTCATCTTCTTCTCCAGAACCATGAGGCCTAGAAACCTAAAACTTTGTGTACATACTCCTTGGCTAGTGAGGATTAAAAATTGTAGCTTTGGTGGCCCTGTGACCCCTAATAAGGGCCACAGGGGCCACGCCCTAAAAACCTATTTTCATCTTCTTCTCCAGAACCATGAGGCCTAGAAACCTAAAACTTTGTGTACATACTCCTTGGCTAGTGAGGATTAAAAATTGTAGCTTTGGTGGCCCTGTGACCCCTAATAAGGGCCACAGGGGCCACGCCCTTAAAACCTATTTTCATCTTCTTCTCCAGAACCATGAGGCCTAGAAACCTAAAACTTTGTGTACATACTCCTTGGCTAGTGAGGATTAAAAATTGTAGCTTTGGTGGCCCTGTGACCCCTAATAAGGGCCACAGGGGCCACACCCTTAAAAGCTATTTTCATCTTCTTCTCCAGAACCATGAAGCCTAGAAACCTAAAACTTTGTGTACATACTCCTTGGCTAGTGAGGATTAAAAATTGTAGCTTTGGTGGCCCTGTGACCCCTAATAAGGGCCACAGGGGCCACGCCCTAAAAACCTATTTTCATCTTCTTCTCCAGAACCATAAGGCCTAGAAACCTAAAACTTTGTGTACATACTCCTTGGCTAATGAGGATTAAAAATTGTAGCTTTGGTGGCCCTGTTGCCCCTAATATATATATTAAGCATAATTGATAATGAAGCCTGATGAGCTATAGAGCCAATGGCTCTATTTTTAATTTTTAGCTTATCTGGCCTCATTGGCGCATGGCATGGCATGGCGTCCATCCATCCGTCCGTACTTTTTGTGCATTTTCGACTTCTTCTACAGAAGCATAAGGTCTAGAAAGCTGAAACTTCATGTACAGACTCCTTGACTAATTAGGATTATTAATTGTAGTTTTGGTGGCCCTGTGGCCCCCAATAAGGGTCACAGGGGCCACACCCATAGAACCTATTTTCATCTTCTTCTCCAGAAGCAAAAGGCCTGGAAAGCTAAAACTTTATTTACAGACTCCTTGACTAGTTAGGATTAATAATTGTAGATTTTGTGACCCTGTGGCCCCTACTAAGAGGTGAACCACATTGACCACCCACTAAAATTCAATGTAAATACCGATGAGCTACAGAGCCAATGGCTCTGTTTTTATGTGGTGTTACAAACAACTATTCTTAGGAGCTCATATCTTTTGTTGTCAAAGTTGTTGTGGCAACGCACATGCAACTGCAAATTCAAGTGAAATAAGCGTTACAGGTCTATTGTCACACGCATTGCTGAGAGTGACTATAGCAATAGCAGGTTACAAAAAGTATTGAAAATATGCCAATTTTGGGCAGATTTACCTGATAAAAGGCAATATTAAGTGTATTTTGTAATGCATTCAAAGGGCCTTGTTGGGAAAACTTAGTTATTTGAACATCTGTAAGAATTACATACATTAGTTGAGTAAAAAAGACAAAGGCTAAGAACCATTTTATTTCTATTTCCGTGAGTACTGTAGGTGTATCTACTATTTTGGTGAATAAAACATTAAGTCACCAAGCTAGAAGTGCAGTTTGGGTGATGCTATTAGAGATATTTGATTCAAATAAATATTACTTCAGAGGATTCAAATAAATATTACTTCAGAGGAATTGCCTTGTGAATTCTCACTGTTGCAAAGTGAGTGTTTAGTGAAGGGTTATGTCACTTACTGAAGCCCCTTCAAGTTGTAATGTACTGGGTTGATGATGAAACCATTAAAGTTTCAGGTAGAAGAGCAGGATGAGTGACGCCATGAACTGGACGTGCGAGGAGGTCGCGGAGTGGCTTGAGGCCAACAACTTCACCAGGTATCGGCAGCTGCTGTGTGACGAACACAAGATCGATGGTCTCGCTCTGCTCTCACTCACCGAGGATGACTTGAGGAGACCGCCCATCAACATTCCCATCCTCGGAGACGTGAAGAGACTCATCGTGAAGATAAATAGACTGAACCAGGACAGCCAGGGTGAACTTCCCAGCTTCCAACAGCTGAATGGATCAGTGCACAGTCGATCTGATATGTCGACTCCACCGCGGGTTGTCATCGGTCAGCACTCTGACTGGAGATACGCTCACAATGGAATGGGCAGCCCTGGGATTCACGGCCAGTGTTCACACAGCCTTGATCCTGAGATATGGAAAACTGTTCTTAGCTTCTTCTACGTGTTCTTTGTGTTCTTGTTGACAGCGTTTGTGATGGTTGTAGTGCATGATCGTGTTCCTGATATGCAAAAGTATCCTCCCCTGCCAGATTTCTTCCTCGACAACATGCCCTTAGTGTCCTGGGCGTTTGAAGCGTGTGAGCTCGTTGGACTCACTCTCTCCACCATCTGGTTCGTCATCCTGGTCTTTCATAAACACAGGTGAGGGTGCTCAATCTTTGTCATTAAAATTGAAAGTTTTCTAATGAATATTGATTAATGTTTTATGTTAGGGAATTGTTTGAAGATGGGGAGGTATATTGTATGCAACAATTACTGAGACAAAGAATGATGCAACATTCACAAGATTTCCCGTGGTATCTAAGTTCTTTTACTAGCATTCTATACCCCAGGATCTTAGACTGAGTTGTATTTTCTATTTATGATACCAAGGTGTATTTCAATAGTTCTTTATTTGAAAATATTTCTATAATTATCCATTCAAAATAAAATCAGATAAAGGAATTTTTACTACAGATATTACTCAATATTTTTGTGTGTGTTCTTATTTCACAACATATACTGAATATTAGTGAATAACCCTCAAGACCATTATTAAAATATTTATTTTAGATTTATCCTGATGCGGCGGATGTTCTCTCTGGCGGGGACCATTTTCCTGCTGCGCTGTATCACCATGTTTATCACCTCCCTGTCCGTGCCCGGCGTCCATCTGCAGTGCAGTGGCAAGGTATGGACAGAACATATCATGAACCTGCAAAACAGTCTTGAGGTATTTGTAAAATATGTAATGAATCTACAGAACACGAAGTCTTGTACCTAACTATAACAGTCTGACTACTGCTTGACAAGGGTCATGTCTTGTGTCAAGGTATGTGTCATGTGTTACACACTTTGTGTTAATATAAGTTACCCCCTTGCCTCTAGTAAGAAGTCACTGGAAGCTTGCCTTAGTCTATATCCTGATCTATTGCTTGTACCTCTATGATTAGAAGACAAGAAACACAGCATGTAACAGTGGTTGCTGCAGGATACAAACCCATGCCGGTGAAAAGATAAAATGGAATTAGAACAATACCTGTACCTGGCTGCATTACAGTCTGTTCTGTTGACAAAGGTCAGGTACTGCGACCTTTCAATCAAACAAATCTGTGATGGGGCTTAGTTTAGAATGCATTATCAATAATCTAAGCAATGGGTAATTGAAGGTGAAAGGTGAAAGGTGAAATGACACGGATATAGTTGCAAATTGACCATTACAAGTAGTGCTGTAGTTCATCAAAATGTTTGATTTTTGATAAATGATTATGCTGAAACATGGAGGGCAGTGTTTATATATAAACTTCTAGACTATTCAATTCAGTGAGTGATTTTCTTAACGTTCATTTTCTGTTTCACAGACGTATGGGGACTACTGGACGAAGGTTGAGCGAGCAATAGAGATCACGAAGGGGTTCGGAATGACATTACAAGGAGTGCGTACGTGTGGAGACTACATGTTCAGTGGACACACGGCCATTATCACTCTGCTAAACTTCTTCATCACAGAGTGTGAGTATACTCCTGCTGTTTACTTGCCATACTGTGTACCGGTACTTACTATGATGTCAATGTCTTAAAGTTGTAGTTGCCTGGTACTATCCCGTTAATCAACCCTAATATTTCATAATTTGAAAAGGATTATACATTATGTTGAAATACAAGAAGTAAAAAAGTTCAAAATACTTTTTTTATGATATGATTACACATATATCATTATAATAAAGTAATTGTAAAGACCCTGTGATAATGCTCCACTCAATTTGAATGCATGTGTTCAATTCTGAGTAGCTGACTAAAAGATGCAAAATAGTATTTTCTGTTTCCTTGCTTAACTCTCAACAGTAAAAGGATAGATCAATGTTAATCTAGTTCTGCACATTAGTTTGTACGCAAAAGAATTTCCATTTTTACATTATAATGAAGAAAATTAGGAGTTGAAGATAATTTAGAAATTATTATTGTAATCAGTATATCTCGCTCTCTTGGGAAATGCTACTATTTAGGCACTGGTGTTGTAAACATAGTATGTCATTGACATTCATGTTATATCCTCTATATAATTATCCCTTTCTCCCCCACAGACACGTCCCCGCACCGGTTCCATCTGCTACACCTGGTCTCCTGGGTGCTCAACATCTTCGGCATCTTCTTCATCCTGGCCGCCCACGAACACTACTCCATCGACGTCTTCATCTCCTTCTACCTCAGCTCCCGCCTCTTCATGTACTACCACACCCTCGCCAACAACCGCTCGCTCATGCAGCAGGACGCCGACCGCACACGTGTCTGGTTTCCCTTGTTTGCGTTCTTTGAGTCCAAGTGCAATGGAGCTGTCCCGAACGAGTATGAAATTCCTCTTCCTAGTCCTCAAGGTGTCTTCAAGTACTGCCAGGAGAAGATGAAGAGGTCCTAGTGACTACTTTGTACTAGCGATGTCACGATACACCGAGTCATTGATGCTTTGTTGTGGTACTGTTCATGATTCCATACACGTGAATATTGTTAAAATCTTTGAGAATATTGAATCAAGGAATACAGAATTTGTTAAAATAGGATTATTAGTCTTCTTTATTAAGAAATAGCTTGTTTTTTTCTTCAGAGGTTGGTTATTCAAATACTTATAATTTAAAATGATAAATGTAGATCAGTAACTTTTTTTCTCTCTGTAATAATGTTGCATCTACTGTATCATGATATTATATTGTATGGTGAAGTACCTGTATCGTGACATCCCTACTCACTTCTGTGATATTTGACTCTACCATTGCATCTCTACTGGCCTGAAATTATGCTTGTAAACATAAACATGTGTCTGGTTTGAAGGTTGAAATGGCATTTAATCAGTTACACTGTATTCATATTATTTACTGCAAGTATGGCATTGCAGCTGAACTTGTTGTAAAGAAATTGTTTTACATTTATGAAAATGAACTTCCTGATTATTACATTCTATGAGTGCGATATTGAACAAAATTCTAGATTCAACAATGTTTGTCCAATTTAAATATTGAATTGGCATTGTAGAAGGAAAAATAGCAAGGATCTGGAATGGCTTTTAATTTTGCGCCAATGACTTTCAACTGGGTGCAACATCTCCACAACAGGAAAAAATATGATTACAGTTTGATTGAACTGATTCACTTTACTTTGCCTATGTTTTTGTTTCTATTACATTTTTCATAGAAGTGGCATTTGTTTATATGGAAAGAAAATTTGGCACTGAACTGAGATTTCTTTTGTGTTTGACATGAGATTTCTGTTGTGTTTGACATTGATTCTTTGCAAATCTTGTTAGGTGACATTGAAATTGTTATAAGTACTCTGTTAGATTTAATTTTGCATGGTGTTTTGTTTGTTTTCTCACTTGATTGAAGTGGACCTTTAGGATTGGTTGATAGATCACTGAATAGATTTTTCTGACAAATCTTGAGCATGGAGATAGATAATTTGTAAAAATGAAGAACCCACTCTCGTCATCGCCTTCAATATTAGCAGCATCAAAACATTATTTATTTTTCATATGTATCATACATTGAAAAGGTTACCACATATAAAATGCAGCAAATCAAAGGCATAATAGGAAAAATTATCATCATTATATTATCTTATCATCATATCTATTATAACTTGAAAAAAAATTCAATATTTGTTTTGTTTATGAGTGACATTTACGGGTAGTCTGGTACAGATTAAAAAGTGAAGGATTTGCAAATAGAATCAAATAAGAATAAAAACCATAGAAAACTTTACTTGTTTTTTTTCCATCAAAATTATTTTCTTTCATTGGAAATGATTTATTTATCATCTGCATGAGACTGCTAACCATCCATGACACATCTTTGACATTGATAAAGCGCCATATTATATTCTATCTTGGTTCATGTATCAGTCTTTATCATTTTTTTCAGTGTTCATTGGCTCGTTTAGTCAATTACTTGCATGTATTTTCATATTTAGTATTTTCAACAAAGATTAGTTACTAGGGTTTTCGATTTATTTATGTGCCGTTTAGCACAATATATTTTTTTGCTGAATTTATAAGTAAGCATATTTTTATATGACCATATTTTAGTTCAGGTTAGAAAATAGAATATTTCAAAATATTTTCGAACAATGGACCAATGTATGATTTCCTTTTTTCAAAATGTATGAAACAATGCAACATGCCAGTATAAAATGATTCCAAGATTTAGCTTTAAGAAACATTCTAAAAAATGTCACTAACAATTAAATGTTAAACTAACCTTTTGATGAGATATAACTAGTTTATTGTTTCATGTTAGTATACCTGCTTTTACAATATTTTACCCTGTGTTTCATATAAATTCAGTAAGAGCAGAAATGTGATGTAGAACAGTGAGGGAGAATATTAAACTCTTATCATTCTCTGTTTTGTTATCTGAATGGCTCGTAAACATTTCGGGTATTTTGTTAATGTTTAAGTTATTGCTAGATTGTTTTGGTATTTTTGTTTGTATTTTGTCGAGGCAGGGATCCTGTCGTTTGTGTAAATAGTTTTTCCTTGTTAAAGATGTATTTTCTTATGTGTCCCTTTGGATTTGTTTTCTAGTAATAATGCATCAATATCGTGAAAAACAGGTACTTATTTATTAACTTCATTGAATGTAAAAACTCCATTGTGCCATTTGTTAATCTATGATTATGACAATGCCCTATAATTTTCATTTTCAACTTAATTATGATGATGTCATCTGTGATTAATATCCTAGTCAGAAGATTGAATAATGTTAAAAGACGCTTCAAAAATTGCAAGCTGATGAAGAAAATCAAGGTCTACTTTAAGATTGTAACAGGGGTTACAAAGTACGATTGGCAGATGTCTTGGTGTAATAAAATGACAAAAATAGGAAAACTTGCTTTAATAGTGACAGACATTGTACAGAACTGGAACCCCAGGTGGTAACTGATAACTGACTTAAAAAAAAGGTTTAATTTTAACAGTGACATTTTCATAATCACTTCTCTCATAAAGATTCAAGATGAAATGATATACTTTAAGAAAAATAATTTATGTAATCAGGAGGTGATTGAGTTGGTGTTGGGATTGATCGTTCTATTTTTGTGAATGTTTTTTTTTGCTCACAAATTTGCCTTCCATAGGAGTTGAATAATTCATGTGATTGAATCTGCAAGGTGTGTTTTCAAAATGACCCTGTATGTAAGATATGACAAAGTTGATTAAGACTAATTTCTTTATTTGTGTTTGAATATAAAATAATCGTCCTGACTACATAGTGCTATGTCCATTTCACAACCTAGAACACTGTAAATATACTGTTGAATGTTAAGTATTTATTTTTTTAGAATATAGTATGAGTATATTTTTTGCATCAGCATCTTTGTAATAGTGTCACTTTAATTCATTCATTACATCTTTACTTTTCTAGTCCAGTCTTTGCAAAAAGTAATTGAATCTCGCGTTCATTTCAGGTATGTTGTTAAAAACTAACCTTTCAGTATACACTAGAAAACATAGGTCAATAAAATACTAATACTATCAATATATGTAAACTCCTCATAAAATATAATCAACATGTATAATTTGGAACATGTGAATCTTGCATAAATTGCATGTTTATAAGGGTGGTTGTGGTCAAGCAATGTGATAAATGATCTGATTTATGGTTATGTAGCCTAAAAGTTATTCTGCCTAAATCATTTCTTAATGTAAAGAAAAATATCCTTGTTGCTTAATTGTTTGTGATGGGTGTTGTTGAAATACAGTATGCTAGTTACGTGTTTTTTGTTGTTGCAAATTTGCAAGTTGCCTTTTATCTACATCAATTCAATTCTTTATTTCTGAAGTGTAGGCCATCGTCCCATAACTACATATGTTAGATTGTACATGACAAACTGGTGTGTATACAATAAAAGGTTTTCAGCTTTAATATCTTTGATACATTGCATGAAAAATAAAGCATGCTAAGTTATTAATAAGTTTACAATCTGGTGTCAACATGAGAAATTTGAATTTAGCTTAATTTGGATTTGTACAATATATCTGAGGTAAATATTTAGAACGGAGTTGGTGGAATTTGGAACATACAAGGAGAAAATGGTACTCATCCTCAATATAACCTTCATCACATTGTAAACACAATCTATCATATCTATTTATATTAAAATTCCTTCCTGTTTCGATACGTAAATGATGTGAGAAACATCTCAATTGAGCAATAGCTACTCTAAACTTATCTACATTGTCCACAAGGATGTCACTAAGATGCATGATTATAAGATGACATAAAATTATATAAAATCATACAAGTCAAGTTGAAAAGTTTCATTTAGTGTAAGTAGTTTAGTGAGTGTATTAGAAGTATTAGACATTAACTAATGGTTTTGTTAGATCAAGAACAAAGTGCTAGCAATTGTGATTGCTTACTTAAGTCTTGTTTCCTGCCTTTTCAAATGCTTTTCAAGTACTTAAAACTATGCATTATATTGGTAGTTGTTTTAGTGCTTGTTGACTCCTTCAGCATTATATTGTCTAGTGCTAAATGTTTTCTTTTTTTAAAATTAATCAGCTTGAAAGCTGTAAAAAAGTGTCATTTGATATTTAAGAAGACCTGAACAACAGTCAAAAGTATCGATGTCAATTTTCAATGCAACTCGCATCAATGATTTTCTTGGTTGGGGTCTCCCGCGGTTTAAAGCCCATCCCCCTATTTTCAAGATGTTTGTTTGCCGGACCTTCGAGGATACGGTAAAATAGCCCTATGGAATGGTGTCAGCCATTTGGATGTCCGTAATGTTTCACTACATACAACATTTTTTGAACAGACTTCTTGATCAGTGTGCATGATTGTGCATTGACTGAAGGTGTCGTAATGCTATCGCTCTTTCTAAAGACCCTGGGGCAGTGCCTTAATTTTAGTACCAATAAACTTATAATTTATTATAGTTTTTTTCAGAAGAAAACTTTAAAGTCTCCACATTTTATTTTCATCAAAGTAGTCTAGTGGAAAATTTTCTTTACAGAATAGTTTAAGCTAACAGTTAAGAAATATTCCAGACTGCCATCATTTTTCCTTCAGGGTTTATATTTCATACAAGATATTTTGCTTAGTGGGGTCTTCTATGGGTTTAACAATTTCTGCAATCAGTTGACAGGAATTTGGATTAAGAAGAGATAGATTCAACAAAGTACTGAATGGTTCATGTTGATATTAATTGTGCCTCAAAAGTTTGGTGGTTGCTTTTGCACTGTTGCTTTAGATTGTATGCAATTAGAAAACAATATGGAAGGTTCAGAATGTCTGGATAAATGTGACTGTATTTAGTTGATGTTTATATATATATTTCTATGAGCATTGAAAATATTGTCTGCATTGAGTCTTTCATGTTAAATGATGCAAATAAAGTTTTATATATTCACCATAAGATTTTTCATGTTGTATATATAAATTTGTATCAAAGAAGGCCCATGGAAGGTAAATTTTATATGAAGCTGCAATGTAATAAAGGAACCTCTAATCAGAAGATAGCTGTTTCATATTTCCATTATAAAAGTTTGAATGGTAACGTATAACAAAATATTTCACTGCTGAATAGACCCCACAATGTTGGGACTCATGCGATCAAACATTATACAAAATAACCTGACAAGAGTTGTCGTTCTTGAATGTCATTACAGTTTATAGATGTCACTCTGGTCTCCGTACAGAGAAGTAGAACTCGCTTTATGTTTTATAAACATAAAAATTGTAACGTAATGTTAGGAGCTCACAGAGAAAAGGGGCGGCTGAGTTTGATTACACGATGAGTTTAACCTGTCTACATTGAGATAAACCAAATACCTCGAATAATAATGGACACAATCCACAGCAGATTTGCTTGAGGTTTAATTGAAAATGGGAAATTTCGTGTTTCGGATTACGGAAGCCGGCACAAGGAGCGTGAAACGTAAACACATTGAACGCAATTTGTGTGATGAATCGAGCGACAATGAATCCGGAGATCAAGACTCGATATCTGACTCAGATTCGCCACCAACTCGAAGAGCGAAAACCGTGGATATTCACACACCAAAAAGGTTGAAAATGTCAACTCTTTTATGCCCTTGATGTTAGACAAACATTGCAAATGATTGGAAAACTTCAGGAAAAGTTTTTACAAAGTGAACGCTGTCTACTTTTCCTTTCACATCAATTTCAAGTGATATTAATTATCTACTTTCCTTTTCTTCAAACGAAGATATTCAGCCTATGAACAATGACCACGTTCTAGACCCCAAATGTCTTTTAGTTTGTAAATATACTGTGTAAGGGATCACTAACACACCACACTGTGTTACTAGTGTGTAATGAATCACTTACCTATAGCAGCTTCCCAACTAATTTAGCAGAATTTGTTCAGGAAAGCTTTTGCATCCTAAGTGAATAAAAAAGAAACATCTAACTACAATTGTCAATTGACATGTTGATGGAAAAATAAACTATCCCCAACCACTGTCTCACCTTAGAAATATTGCTTGATAAACAACACTGAATTCATTTCTCCCCCTAACTTAGATGACATACCGTCAATCAGTTTGTCAAACAATGAGGTGGGTAGTTGTGAGTTCAATGTTGTTGAATAATAAAGAACATTTAATGTAGTCAAACTGTCGTTAGGTTCTAAATTATATGGAATATATTAAGTCTTTGAAGTGAAGTGGTATGAAAAGGAATAGCAAGATCTTCAAGACAACATCTTTAGTGTAAAATTGTCAACGATTGCATAAATGGTTTTTAGTAATACTGAAATTTGTGTTTTAAAACTATAGTCTTTTAGACAAAGGTTTAAATCAAACTTTTATATATATAATGTAGTTGACCAATTAAATATCTATCGGGTCTTAAAATGTTTTTAAACCTTGAAAAATAATTCCAACTTAAACACCAAATACACAAGACCCCAAAACTGAAAATTTAATTATATTTCAGAAAACATATCAGGTCAACATCCAAGTACATCTTTGAGACGCTGTTCTTGAAGGGTGAGAACAGTGACGTGACAATCAGAGCTCTGGACCATGATTGGCTTCTTCATCGACACTACCTCAAACAGGTCAGCGTCTTGTGATTCACACGCCACTAATGGCTGAAATATTGCCCAAGTGGCGTAAAAAATAACTCACTCACTCATTATTCATATGATCCTCTGCTATTATTCCTAATGAGAAAATCCTGAACATTTTATATTTCTCAAAAAATGATTAAGCTGTAAAGTTGTTTTTTGATCAAAGCTCTTTTAAATTTTTCATTGCCCATAGAAAATTCCAAGATTTATGTATATGTATTAAAATGAAATGACGATGTTTGACAGTCTGGATACTTCAGTGGGATGCTGAGTGGGTCGTGGAAAGAGTCGAACCAGGATGTCATACAACTCGACATCCCTGACAGCAATATTGATAAACATGGTGGGTAAATCTCACAACAATTCAGTATTATGTGGATGAGGTGATGTAGAGATAATTAAAGGATTCACAACTAATTTCCCCGAACAGACTGTTATTCTTTAAATTGTGACATTTTTGCCCAAATCAGTTCATTAGCTATTTGATGCTAAATAAAAACATTACAGATGATATAATGATTATAATATTTATCATCATTTTAATGTTGATTTAAAAAAACCCATGAAAAACATATGGATGTGTGAAGAAGCCATGTTGTCTCCTGAAATAATGCAACGTTTATTGAAATCAAATTTGGTTTCCAATCAACAGGTAATAACATCTCAATGTTTACCCAATCTGTTTCAGCCCTGAAGATAGCGTTTGGCTGCTTGTATAAAGACGATGTTGTGCTGAAGCCGGTGGATGTTATTGGAGTGGTAGCCGCCGCCTCTCTTCTTCAGCTGGTAGGCAGGGCTTGGGTTCACGTTGTTGGGCAAACAAATAGGTATCATCACAACTTGTCTTGGCAAATCCAATGTGGACATTGTAAAGTGTAACATGCAAAGTAATTTGCAATGTTCAACTTCAGGTGTACTTAGAAACAGTGAAATAGTTGAAAATATTCATAAATATGATTTTCTACAGGGTTAACACAAATAATATTCTGAAATTTATCTCCATCATTTAACTATTGACTAGAAAAAGAGTTTCTGTGAAATGGTGTTGTTCAAGAGGGTTTTACTAACATGAATTCAATTAAATTCTTCTTTCTCCCCATATTTCAGGAAGGCCTAATTAAGCAATGCATAGACTTTATGAAGGAAACTATTGGGTAAGTAAGATGTTCACAATGTCCTAAAACTATCAAACATTATCAAAGGACATACCGGTAGATGCTTTCTTGAAAAAAAAATAAAAATTGGTTCGCACACTTTAGTTCTGTTAGTTCCAATAACTGAGAGTATCATGTTGATTTGATGACTCTCCCCAAGTACTTGCATACAACTTTTTTCACACGAGATTTAATTTTACAATATACATTTATAATACATTTGCTGAGCAGTAGTCAGTTTGAGATCAGGTGCTACATAGAGATTATTAACCGAGTGTGTTTCCGTATCATTAATATCATATAATAGGAATAAAATTTTTATTATGCGAGCCTTTGGCGAGCATAATACATATATTTTTATTCCTATTATATGATATTAATGATACGGAAACACATGAGGTTAATAATTTCTTTATCATATAATGTCATTTTGAAATAAAAGGATTTAAACGAAAATATGATACCTTCTTAAAATATGTTTGGCCTAGATTTCGCGGAGTAATTGCTTTCACAATAAACCAAGGTGAAGGTCATATTGTCGGCGATGTACAGTTGTGAACAGTCTAGAAATATTCCTTCATGAAATGATTTTTTTCACATTGATAGAAACGTCTCCTTCAATCTATGAACATTTTCAGTCTGATTTCCAATGCACGAGTAAACATTGTATTTTTTAATAACACAAAATGTGTAAGAACCAGTTTTCAACGTCGCTACAACAGGGGAAGTAACTCTAACTGCATTTTAAAAGCTGCATTGTCATTGATGTTACGCCAGTTCAGTTACGGTATCCTTAGACCAAACGTCGACTATTTGCGAAGGTGAGGTTGTTGCGTTTGTAACTACGCTACTAGATAATCTGTACTATCACTAGAATATGATTTGTTTATGCTGATAAGTTGGTAACCGACACGACCAAAGCGATCTAGGCCTATGTTATGCACGAAAATTGAAGCACCTATTTTTTCGATAGCCGATATTGTTTGCTGCGTATCGTTTTATTTTTAAACGCACAATGAAAACAACTTGAAATGCTTAGATAACCAAGCTATTTCTAAAATACGAATGCGTGATAAGTTTTCACAGATTTTGTTTACAATATTTTATTCGATAAAAAACCCACAAAACCTGAAAACTCCCGACGACTTTATCAATGTTAAGAGACCGGTATAGGACTCGCATGACATGCATGGAGTTTTGAGAAAATAGTTCGGGTTTTGACCTCATTTGCATTGTTATCAGGGATCTGATAACATGATTACAAGATGGGTTTATTGCACAGATAACACTGCCCATTATATGATAAACACTTATACCGATATTATCATCATTATGATAAAACTGTTTGGATCAATTGGTAACATTCAAAACTGAATCCTGCCCTCCCCAGAGCCAGTACTGTAGTGACGTACCTGACGGCGTGTCGGATGTACGCTCTGCCAACCATTGCCAAATTCTGTCAGGACTGGCTGCTACACAACGTCATGGCTCCCAACAACATGGCCGTCCTCAAAGACATCAGGTAGGAATGGTCAGATTGCAATTGTACATAATTTAATTTTTTGATATGAAGACTCAAGATAGCAGTTAACCTTTATGTGTAGGGAATTTGATTTGAATATAGGTATGTCATTGAGAAAAAAACCCAGTCATTTGGTAACCTTTGATGTAGAGTAAGTTCCCCATTAACTATTAGAAAAATGTTTTCTAAAGATAAGACCAATGGATAAATAAATGTACTTTCATGATAAGGTGCCCGGTTGTAATAGTTTTGTTGAGAAATATTTTCACACAAGCTTCTAAATGAGTTCTAGCCTTCATGTTGTTGAGGCAACAGTCAGATTAAAAAAATAAAATCGAATATAACAGAAGAATGCTCATAGGGAGTAGTAGAAATAAATCCCCTAGGCATTTGTTTGCACTCCAAAAGTCTTTTCTATTATTGTTTAACTGGCATGTTTCACAGGCTGCACAATAAGTACAATCAGAAATATTCACGACAAATTTGAAATAAAGTCAACATTCAAGATTTAAGATTAATGGTGCACAAAGCACAAACAAGATAACTGGTACAACAAAATGTTACAGGTAATGTTTTAGTAGTTGACATGCAAATACATAGATAAATACACTTTTGAAGATTTAAAGAAAATGTTGTTGGACAAGGTGTAAAAGTCTTGGCATGTTACAGTGATTTGTTTCAGTTGTATACATGCAAATACATAGATAAATACATTTTTGAAGATTTAAAGAGATTGTTAGTGGACAAGATGTAAAAGTCTTGGCATGTTACAGTAAATCTTTTAGTTTTACACCTGCAAATACATAGATAATAAATTTTTGAAGATTTAAGGAAAATGTTG
This sequence comes from Steromphala cineraria, assembly GCA_916613615.1. NCBI lineage: Eukaryota > Metazoa > Mollusca > Gastropoda > Trochida > Trochidae > Steromphala > Steromphala cineraria. The sequence goes on from OU744721.1 coordinate 84,610,390, forward strand.
GACGAGGTGTGTGCGTGTTGTGTTGTTGCAGTGAGGACCTGATGCAGAGTCTGCTGGTGAGTGGAGACCTGTGGGTGCTGCAGGTGGAGATGGACCTCTACACTCTCCTCAAGAAGGTGCGCCTACCACACACAGATATATTGATGGCGCTATCACACTTGAATATTTCTTTGCCATCAACCAATCAGTGAATGCTTCATTAATCTCTTGTACTGTCAACATGTACATCATGGGTGGATTGTGATCAAGAAGTCTTGCCTTTCTAAGTTTTTTCCACAGATTCTTATAACCCCCGAAAAATGTAACTGCAAAATTCAGCCCCTCCAGTTCTTTCGGCGGCTGACTTCATGGGTTGATCTCGGTTATCCCCCCCTTTTTTTTAATTCTTTTTTTTTGAGTGTCATTTGAAGACTTTGTTCTTAACCAATTAATTTTGAATGTCCTCAAAGTATGACATTTTCTGTCAGTTTGAAATCATCTTTAAAGGTACTCGCCATTTGTATGTTACTTTTGAATGAAAGCCTGAAGGAATATTCTAATCGTTCACTCTGTTTTGGTTTTGCCATAGTTTTTGATTTTTCTAAATAAAGAGCTAAGTGGCAGAGTAAACTTTTACCTCACATTCATGATATTTTTATAGAGAATTTTAATGGTTCCTCAAACCAAAATCAATGGCAACGAAATCGATTTATTTCAATATTTCATATATTTCAACTAAATAGCTGTTCAGGCCTAAATTGTGTAAGTGTAAGGAACAATTGATTTTGATTCTGCAGATACCTAATGTTATTCAACTAAATGATTTCTCTTGACAGTGGATATTTCTGAGGAATAATCCCTCTTGGACAGGGCGGAGAAATCAGCTGATTCCAGATGCTGATGCTTTCTTCAAGAAGGAGACTGGTAAGCTCAGGGATAGATCTCAACAACATTCCCAAATTGTGTAATAACAGTCTGCTTTTGTGTGATATTCTTTAGCATGGATTCCACAGTAATAGAGTATCTTAGCTGATACTCATTGAACTACATTTTCACATTGAATATTTGATTAAATTTGTAGATCTTTTTCCTTCCTGACTGATAAGATTCTAGTCCCTCAGTGCAGGAATGCTACCTTCAATCCTTGGCCGGCCGGAAGTACATCAAGTCCTTTGAGTGTTTACGCTGGCAGTATGTCATCAACGATCTTGCCTCCGTCAAACTGATAGAAGCTGACAGAATCGTGCCCACAGGTATTATGATACATTAAAAAGACTCTTCAGTTGGTACTGACTTATAATAAGTAATCTGAATAAATATGCCTAAAAGCATATCCAGAAAACATTGTCTTGTGTTTTTAAATCATTTCAGTAGTGATTTGATTTCATTTACAATTTTTTGTCACAATATCTTCACATTACTTTCCTGTTTTCCTTACTTGTTACTGTGAGATTTACAATTTTTATCCAGCCTGGTTGACTCCGATCTACCGCTTGCAGTGGCATCAGCTTCTACACATAGAACAGGGCATCGATAAGGGGTTTGTACATTACATTTATCAAGGTCACTACAGTGAATATTACTTAACTTTGAAGTTCTCTGGCTAAACCTGAGATATGCGTTACTTTGATCAGCTGGTGTTAATATATTTTTTCAATTAAACAGACATGATGATGCAATTTTATTATATGAAACAAATTTGTACTACTGGTACAAGTATATTTTAAGCAGACTCAGCCGAACCATATACCAGCAAGCATGACCATTTATTAAAGATAAATCTTTGTTGCATAGAATAGTTTTGAGGTGTTAAAGTGAATGAAGCACCCTGAAAATATCTCCAGACCTCCAGTACAATGTCCATGTCCTTGTTACAGACCCCAGGAGGTGAGTGATCAGGTGTTCATCAGCCGGGCTATGAGGTGCGGCAGAGTTCTCCCCTCAGATAAAGAGGTACGTCTTCTTCTGTCTGGAACCTTTGACTACAAACTGATGATCAATCACATTAGCTTTTTACTTGCATCAAGATAAATGATTTTGAAACATAAATATGTAATAGTTGAGGAACATGTTTGATAAATGGTATACAGTGAAGATTCACCAGGTTTGAGTGTCTTATGCTGTCTACTCTGTCTGAAACCTTTGGCCATCTGTGAATGAATCACAGAAGTTTGAAAGTTCATACTTTCTTGAGATAGAACTAGATTTTTGTAACTTGAAAAATATACTGGATTAGCCAAACATGTTTAATGAATAGTGAATGATCAAACAAGAGCTTCATCATATTTCATGTTCCATTTTGTATGAATTTTTCATATGATTAAATATGGTAGATAAAGTGAACAGAAATTTATTAGGTGTCTTAACGGAATCTACTAACATTTTTAATTTGGAGAAAAAACTTCTGTTCAGAATCATCCCGAATTGATAAAATGTTGTAAATTTTTTACCCCGGTAGTACTTAAAAATGTGCAAAATTTGTTATCAATATGTGTATCTTTTTCTGCATTGCTGAATTGTTTCAGAAAAATATCAAAATTGGCATTTACACTTTAGCAAACTTTCCTTTTCACTATTCACTCCTGCTTTTAGACATTTGCTAATAACATCTATATATCAAGTGATCAATTTTGTCTGTTTTAAAGATAAAAAAAACAATAAGAAACATTTGTTGACAGTTCTGTTGGCGCTGGGTTGGGTACAACTATGGTGTTGACTCGCTAATCACATACAAGAACAGGTGAGATATAATGTATATTAGTTGTGAAAACCAGTGCACATCATATCATGAAAAGCTACTATTTCACCATACAGCTTGTGAATATCTCTTTGTTATAAAGATGAATGATCTCTTGCTTTTCTAGATTAACTCCCTCAACCTACATAAAAAAGTCTGACTTTAATCATACATATGTCTGTTTCACAATGAAGGGGTAAGATATGTAGAAAGACTCAGTCTTGAGTCTACCTGTATCTGCAATATAAGGATCTATTCCTACTCCTATTTACTACTCAACTGAGCTTAGTGTCTTTCCGTGACTTTCAGATTGATATCAATAATGAGAAACAACTCCTCCAACATGAACTTCCCCGGCTGTGTGAGTCTGCAGCCTAAACGCTCAATGTTTATCAGGTCAGTGTCCTAAATGAGCTGTAAAAATCTTTTACTCAACTAAATGAAGTTCTAAATTTTTCTTTCTGTACTTCTGTTATTCTGTATTACAACATTTATTGAAAGTGCAAGTTAAAGATATGTTGACATAGGACATACATAATATTTTTGCAAATTCATCAATTGCAATAATCATAGGGTTATAAGCCTTCAAAGCCACTCGAGTGTAATTGTTCATAACAGCTTATGTAGATTGATGATCATCAAGTTTCTTTGATATAAGTGGAGAAAGAAGAGAACTCTTTCATCAGAGTTAATAACAGAGAACGGATGAGAAAGCCAAGGTTAGATTAACTTGATACTAATTGGAGTTGTGTTTCTAGACTGACGGTATCGAATATTGACGAGACCGGGGCGATGACAGCCACTAAGTCAACTGGGATCAAGAAGATCACCTTCGATAAGAATGAGGTTGGGACATGATATCACTTCATTTTAATTGGTTATTTAGGATTTAAATTGTCAATCGCTTTGGATTTTACTTTTGTGTAACGGTGCTTATTAGGAAATAAAACATTTTTAATTAGTTCAGGTGTCCTCAATATCATTTTGTTTGTATTGTATAATAATGAATTGATTATATTTGATTAATCTCTTGGTGACATTTTCAGAAGGAGTTTGGATATAATCATACAATATGAACTTTTTTTTGTTAAAGTTTAAGGTTAAGCAAATTATTTTCATGACTATATATGCAGTTGGTTTTTCACTCAAACCCTCACAGTTAAGTACACTGCCATTGCCTGACATTAGGGACAGAAGCAATTAGGATATATATTTGTGCCTTTTTGTGATGAATGTTTGTTGAAGTTCATGTTTTATTTCAGTCTGCTGTGCTCCTGACTCTAGAGAACCACTTCAAGTTTCCCCTCTATGTGAATGTCTGCTGTCTGCTTACCTCACCCGACTCCTCGCTCGCCATCCCCCGCCTACAGGTGGCGCTCACATCCTCCAGCGCATGTCAGACTCGGAGACCCCTCGCCCTCGAGTCTCGGCCCCAGAACATCTCCCCTCATGGAGGGGTGCGTGAATCGGATCAAGTTGACACAAAAGAGAGTCAGGAGTCAGATCTGGACAATTCTCTAGACATAGAGCCGGACTCACAGTCTCTTTCTCCCCAAGCAGAGAGTCTTCTGGACTACCTCAGACGGTCTCGGTCAAGGAGTCTCGTCTCTGATGATGGGTAGCTTTTATGGACTCAGATGATCTCAGTCAAGGAATCTCGTCTCTGATGATGGGTGGCATTCATAGATTCAGGGGTCTTGATCTAGGAGCCTCGCTCTGATGTTAGCTTTCATAGATTCAGGGGTCTTGATCTAGGAGCCTCGTCTCTGATGATGGTTAGCTGTTATAGACTCAGGGCGTTACGGTCTCGGAGCCTCGTCTCTGATGATGGGTAGCTTTCATAGACTCAGGGGTCTTGATCTAGGAGCCTCGTCTCATATCTGATTACCGGGTACAGTAAGTTAATGAAACAATGCAGGAGACCTAGATTTTTGCAACTGATGACAGATAGCATTCATTGAATAAATCAGGACAACTAAGTCTCATATCTCATGATGGGAAGCATTCATGAACTAAATCAGGAAGTCTTGGTCAAGGAATGTAATTTCTTAAGACAATGAGTATTCTATAGAGAGCTGTGGACTAAATTGCTGAAGCAGTACCTAGTACTCGAAATTCATTTCGCCCATTGAGACAGTATTGAGTTTCTGATACCTGTTATGGGTTGTTCAGCTCAAATGTGTCTCAGAAAAATGGTATAGTTACTCATTTATCATAGTGAGATTTGAGAAATCTGATGTCTGAAGACTGCAGCTATACTCACTTTCTTGATGCACACCTGTATGGATTTTCAATGTTAAAAATCTTTTGTTATTTTTGGAATAAAGTTCATTGGAAATGTGTGTTTCTTTTGTCAAATAAGCTTAGATTTGAAATCTGATCATTTCAGATATAATGATAGACTGTTCTTTAAATCTTTATTTGACACAAGGAAAAGGAGCATGCAAGTGCTACGAGTTGTGAATTGTCAATAAGTTTGAAATGTGAATTACTACAAAATCTATGTTGTTTCATGTTATGAATTTAGGCACATGCTTTGATACTTTTAAGAAGTTCATTTAACAAATTAACAATAAGATTTTGTTCAAATCTGCTAATTTGACTTCCTTGATATATAATTTGATATTTGTTGAAGAGAAATCCAGACTCTCAGTTTTATTTTATTGTTGGCAGTGAAATACCAATATCTATCAATGAAAATAAACAGTGTTATCAGTCACTAGTGACAATAACAATGGAATGTGCAATGATCTGACACAATGACAGGCTCAAGACCTAATGTTATTGCTTAGGCGACAGGCTCTCTTTGGAGCCAAGTCAATGTATATGCGGTTTGATTTCGATAACATATAATGATTTAATGATAATATATATTGAAAACATACCATGCTTGACAAATACCGTGTTAATCTCATCTTGTGAGTCAGGAATGTTTTATTTTATCAGATGAAACCTGATGTTTTCTTCTCAATCTGGCTTTCTTTCAATCTTTTCCCTCATCCTGTCAATCTCTTTTCTCACTGATCCATCTACTTTCATTTGAATGACAAGGTCAACCTTGTGCATGTTAAAGACTACTAAATTCATCCACAAGAGAATTTTCTTGACATTTTCTGTTTCAAACCATATCAATGTCTACTAAAGTTTTCTTGAAAGGCAAACAACAAATTATCTTGTATTCTTTGAAGCAAGATAACATTGCCTATTGGGAGTGAAGGACATATATCCTTCAATCTCTGCTATACAGCCATTGTATTCAATAAACAGAGCAATGGAGGATGCAATTAATAAATTTATTAGCCAGATGTGATCTAACAAGGTCAAATTTGAAACATTATGGAGTGTTTGACATAAGGTTGATAACTTATCACACCAAAATGTTGAAAATATTCACAACCTTTTCTTGCACAATCAGATAATTTCTAATTTCCTTCAGACTTTCCCCCTAATAATCTAAAGGTGTGCCCCTGAAGGAAGGGATTAAAAAAATCATCTACATATAACATTCTTACAGTTGGACTAATATGATACTAATGAAGCCAAAACTAAATGTTATGAGACCACTTGAAAATGTTTCATTATACGGTGTAGTCTTTAAAGTAGATTTGCATGGTGAGTGGGAGTATTAGAGAGCTCTAAAAGTAACTTGTAAAATGACATTTTCTTCTAATATTCAAGTTTCGTCACAAACGATTTCCGAGCTTATCTCTTGTACTTGTAATGTCAACTTCACAAATCTTAATGCAAATGTCAACAGTGATCTGACATTTTTATATCTATAGAAACATATGAATTAAATTTCCTAGCAGAAATCTTGTTGAAATAGGTTCACTATATCCTGGCGAGATAAAATTGTGGATAAAGCATAAGAAATATTAATATATAATGATTAAGATAGTTTCCATAAAAATATGCTAAAATAAAGTGCCTATGAAACTGTTTTCATTGTCGCAATATGGTCAGACCTTTAGGAAGTTAAAACGTGTTAGTTTGAGCACAAAACAGAATGATGTTGCTTTCAGTTCAAATATCGTCATGGTCTGCAAAACGTTCTCGATTGAGGAAAAGAACTATGTGTGACTACAATGGTTCAACGGAGAATTGTTACATCCTTCTCTGTGCAACATTGTTTTAGTGTCGAACTACACATTGGTTCTTCATCTATGAAGTTGATATGAAGAAGTTTTTATTTGACTCATAACTTATAAAATAAAATAAAATATCTCGGCTCGTCTCATAACACCAAGCTGGAGGCGGATATCTCCCCATGTATCTCGCCTCTGAATGGTTTAACTTATATTATTCATATTTGTACCTTTCAGATCTATGATATTTGTGGTATATATTTTTAGCGTCTGTCCGTCCGTCCGTCTATCCGTCCGTAAACTTTCACGAAAAAGACTACTCCTCCTAAACGAATTCAGATATCATTCTGAAATTGTAGTATGTTATACCCATGGTGATTCCCCACAGAAAGGTAGACGTTTCAGTTTTGAGAATCCAAGATGGCCGCCATGACAGCCATATTGAATTTTCAATTAGATTTCATGAAAAAGACTACTCCTTCTAAACGAATACAGATATCATTCTGAAATTGTAGTATGTTATACCCATGGTGATTCCTCACAGAAAGGTAGACGTTAAAGTTTTGAGAATCCAAGATGGCCGCCATGACAGCCATATTGAATTTTCAATTAGATTTCATGAAAAAGACTACTCCTTCTAAACGAATACAGATATCATTCTGAAATTGTATTATGTTATACCCATGGTGATTCCTCACAGAAAGGTAGACGTTTCAGTTTTGAGAATCCAAGATGGCTGCCATGACAGCCATATTGAATTTTCAATTAGATTTCATGAAAAAGACTACTCCTTCTAAACGAATACAGATATCATTCTGAAATTGTAGTATGTTATACCAATGGTGATTCCGCACAGAAAGGTAGACGTTAAAGTTTTGAGAATCTAATATGGCCGCCATGGCAGCCATATTGAATTTTCAATTAGATTTCATGACAAAGACTATTTCTCCTAAACCAATCTAGATATCATATTTATATTGTAGTATGTTATACCTATAGTGATTCCGCACAGAAAGGTAGAGGTTTCAGTTTTGAGAATCCAAGATGGCCGCAATAGCAGCCATATTGACTTTTCAGCTGCAGATGACACATCATTATTATTAAATTTTAAGCTTTCATTAAGTGATCACTGGCACCATATAAATTCTCTAATTTGAACTTACTAATCATAATATTATCTTAAATATGGAATATTTAAGATTGTCGTGCAAGTTGTTCTTTATTTTTAAGTGTTTCTAAAACAAATTAAGATGAAAGACAAACATAATTGATTAATTTGTTTAAAATCTTTATGGCAACTAGCTGCAAAAACCAAATCACATTAAACATGTTAAATTTTAAACAATGGTATCTCCCTTATATTCCTTTAAATACCACACATAAGGGGTCAACCAGAGTTCAGATATTCCACTATGCTGTCTAATACACATCCCAAGGCAGGCTGCTAGTCTGTTGCATAATCAACCTGACCCAATTGATATGGTAGAGCATTATGCTATATGGCCATGGCCCATGTGTATGCAATAAAAGTTATGGACTTGTATTCTCATGACAGTGATATGTTCTTTCTAAGAATAACAACTTACACAAAACTTGTCTACAATAAGCTTTGTGTTTAGCAATCTACATGATAAGTTGATGTGGAATAAATATGCAGATGAAAATCGAAAAGGGTTTAGTAAGAAAAGTAAGGAAATTTGATTTGTCATATCTCTCTGTTGATTTGACAATGCAAAAATGTTTACCATTATAGTACTGTATGAGTGTTAAATAAATTGATACTTTAATGAAAGACATCTCATGGTCACTTGACATGTAAATATTATGTGAACAAAATAAACGTGTCTTATGCATTGCTGTGTTTATGACTTTCCTCTCAATCAGTCATTCATTTTCCTTGAAAAATCTGTACTTTTGGGATTCTCAATATCCCATGCAGCATAACCATCAGTGAAATAATCTTGAAATCATATTAATGATTCACTACAAAACAAATGTAAGTGGCCACCATCCTGTAAGTAATGAATGACATTTAAATGGATACACCTAAACCAATCAAGATATCATAATAAAATTAATACGGATGCCCACATAAAAGTAGCATTTTGAAGATTAAAAAGTACAAGATGGTCACCAATTCAGCCATAGATATATAGAGGATACTAAACGACCTGCCATTTAATACTATTTTTATCAAACGAGTTAATGATTTTTGTATAAACGAGCGAAAGCGAGTTTGATACCAAATCATTCACGAGTTTAATAAAAATAGTATTAAATGGAAGGGAGTTTAGTATTCTGTTTATTACTTGCCCTAAAAATCAAACATATTTGCCGATGAGTTGCCGAAACTAACATTTTCGCGACTCAGCAACCATTGTGACGGCGCGCTTACACTGTGACGTCACAACGACACACTTCTATGACGTCATCCTTGCATTGTGTTATTACACTAGTTTAATATTGTCGTATAAATATTACACTGTGGTATCTTACCAAGCGTGTAATAAAAAAAAAGTTATACAAAAACCTACTGCTTGTTAACTTATCATGATTATATCATTAATGTATTAATGTAAGCTCTAGTCGTTTCCAAAAGAAGACTAGTATTTTAAAAGATAAAAAAATCATGATGGCAGCCATAATCAATTATATAAAAGATGGTTACATGTATAATTAAACCATTTTACCACATCATTCATTTTAAGGTGAGCTTCTGTACCCTCGGTACTTTTATTTTGTATGTGAAATCTGCTGTCATGTTGAGCTAAGCTAATCACTGTCATGAACTTGTCTGCCAGGGATTCTTAACCGCAAAGTAGTCAAAGTACCGAAGAAGCTTAGAGAAAATAAAGCCCTTGACACAATATTTGGTGAAAGTCCAAGTAGAGTGGATGATCTAACAATCAGGTTAATGTATCCCGAGTATGGTAGAGTATCGGTGATTCCCTGGTGAATACTGTGGACGAGTGTCTTCCAAAAGCAACACAACTCCTAAAGTACCCATATTATAAGCATTATGTTTAGTCTTTCATCCCTTATGGACAACTGTAAATATAAAATAAAAAAGACGTCCCATTTAGCAACATTTTAATTAAAAATTTGAGTAGCTTGATGTAATTTACAAAATTGAAATATGCTTATTTTATGAGGAACCGTAGTCAACTTTTATCTATTACGCACTCAGGAAATGCAATTTTGTTCTTTGTGTTTGCTTATTTATTCATTCATTGATTTGTTAAAGAAATTATTTCTTCAATTATTGTATACATGTTGATATCATTAAATATCATTCCTGCTTTCGTACTTCCCCTTTTAATTGCTTAAAGTTACCAAAACATATTTCTTTGTAACCAATTTTACCTATATTTTTGTTCACTCGAGAGCCCTTTCGCATGCTCCCTTGTCTTTGCTTCAGCACCAATCATGACCATGGAATCTATTTGCAGATCAGAATTGTTTGATTTGGAGCCAGTCCAATTACCCACAAGTATCTTCTAAAATGGCCCCCCATGTTTCAGTACAATTGACTCAATTGCATTTTTAAAAGTAATGTTCTAAATGCAGAGCCTTCAGACGAATCAATCCACTGGAAGAATCCAATCAATTGCTGAGTTGGTATTTCAAGACTTCCTTTTATTCCATCACGCAACATTGTGTACATAGGTGTGAAACAATGTACATACATTGCGTTTCAAGTTGAAATTTACAGACTTGAAAGTCAATGAGCGGAGACGGATATTTCCCGTCATGCTTGTCCATGACACGTTCTTCTTGTACATTGGTTTGATGCAACTTGCTCTATCTTATACTCGATACCACCACAGAAGGGTATAGAATGTGCGAGTGACACCATGTGCTTGCATTTTGTCTATCGTCGATATAAATCATGTATATCTTAGATAAAGTTGTATGATATTTGGTTTAAAGCATGTACAATAACCTTTTACAAGCCCCGCTAGTAACACTCTTTCTTTTGTAAAGAACAAGTCAAAATCCTAAATCATGAAATATGTGTATATTGACAATGAGTTATGACAGACGTTTTCTATTTACATCGAAGTTGTACTTTTTTTACAGTCTTAAACTTTGTGACTTTGTGAACGAAAATATAGCCTTCCTTGTGAAATTGACAAGCAAAAATGCTAATTTATGAAATACATTTATGCCGAGACATGACAGAAGAAATTTCTTTACGTTGAACATTTTCAAAGTTGTTTTATGATTAAGGTCTTAACCCTTTTGACTTGATATTTATCAAAAGACAAACGATTAACACTGAGATCAGTTACGTCTTCAAGACTAACACGTAAGTACGACGCATACAACTGAAATAAACTAACCTGTGCATCATCATACAATATACATTTGAAAATTATTATTGTTCTGTACTGGACGAAAAAAAATGTCAGAACTAAAAGAAAAAGCAAATATTAAAAGTATTCAATTTAATTGAATGATAATGTTTAAATTTCATTTACTTGCTTAAACAAAATCACATAATCCACGTAATCATCATAGTTAATGTTAAACCTTTTGGGATCTCTTTCCACGATCCACGATCGATATAGAGGATACTAAGCGAACTTCCTTCTAATACTATATCTATTAAACGAGTTAATGATGTTGTATAAAACGAGCCAAAGCGATTTTGATACCAAATCATTCATGAGTTTGATAAAAATAGTATGAAATGGAAGGAAGTTTAGTATTCTGTTTATTACTTGCCCTAAAACTCATGCAAAATTGCGGAAAATGTGCTGAAACTAACATTTCCGCAACTCGACAGCCATTGCTTACATTGTGACGTCACAACAATTCTCAGTCTGACGTCATACATGCATTGTGATATTACAATAGTTTAATATTGCTGTATAAATTTTACACTGCGGTATCTTACGAGGGCGAATAATAATGTATTGTTTTACACTGATCTTGTTGATGACATTTATAGAAAATAATATCAACCTTTTTAACATTTTAATCAAAGTTATTTTGTGTAAGATCTTGCTTCATCAACATGATTTATATTCTAAAGAAGGGATATAGAGAATCTCACCCAAGTGTCTTCTGATATCAAATATATCAACACAAGTTGATAAAAGTAACACATTTTTATGCCCCCGAATCGGAGATTCCGGGGGTATATTGTTTTTCACCTGTCCGTCTGTCCGTCCGTCTGTCTCTCCGTCTGTCTGTCCGTTTGTCCACAAAAACTTTAACCTTGGTCATAACTTTTGATTGGTCAGAGCTAGGTCTTTGATACTTGACATATGGATCCCTTGTGATGAGACCTTTCAGATGACACCATGACATTTGACCTTGTGACCTTGACCTTGACACACGGGGGCATTCGTGTTTCACAAACACATCTTGTTTACTTTTATCAACGAGTGTTGATATATTTGATATCAGAAGACACGAGGGTGAGATTCTATTTAACATCCAAAATCATTTATCATCACATTTGCATGAAAAATGGTCAACTTTGAGTACTGTATAGTCCTAAAACTCCTAAACCAGTGATGTCATAGCATTGTGACGTCATGGTGTTTATGACGTCATAGCATTGTTGTGTCATTGTGTTTATGACGTCATAGCATTGTGACGTCATTACTGATGATGCAAAAGGTTTGTGATGTCATGACCCTTCTGATGACAGGGCATTGTTCAAAATCTACTGTCAAAGCGATATCTCCTAGGAGATATCGCCTGATCTTCCACCAGCGATATCTCCTGTGGGACCCAGTTTTGGATGATAATATACACTTAATTACTCATGGTGAGGTCATTATGTGAAATACAAGGACTCGAGACCTGACTCCCGAGGCGGTCTGACCTGACCAAGGCCGCAGGCCGAGGTCAGGTCAGACCGCCGAGGGAGTCAGGTTCGAGGGTCCTTGTATTTTACATAATGACCTCACCATGAGTAATTAAGTGTATATTATACCGAAATTCTTTTTTCTTAGATTTGTTAAGATAAGATAATCTTATTTGCATGAGTTGTATGTGTAACGTCAAAACGAAGCGTCATGTGACAGATGCAATCACGTGACAAATCACGTGACGAGTCAATATCTCAGGTCAGTGTCAAAAAATTCTGTCACAAAACTGACCTCCTCACTGATAACCGGGGTCAGTGTACAGATATGTTTTTCAATCACGTGATGTCAACTGACCAATGATATTCTTACAAATTAAATAGAGGTATAATAAAACAAAATATTACCGTTCTGTCTCTTGAAATGCTGTTTATAACATATGATGAAATGTTCTTGTTGATGACATTTGGATCCAAGAAGAAATTAATTGTTATCTTTTTGTCTCAGATCGTGCTGTATCAGCTACAACTCATTTATTGATTTTACAGGAAATCACAAAAGATTACCGTTTTGTCTCTTAAAAATTGTTGTTTATAACACATAATGCAATCAAAAGTCATTTCGGACATTTACTCAAGGTGATACAAATAAATAAATGTAGGTATTTAAACACGTCACATTCATTACCTTAACCAACATATACTCTCTTGAAGCCAAGGTATGCTGTACCATATAATCCTCATACAGATATGTCATTCATCAAATAGAACATTAGAGTGACCTTAGCATGACATTTCGAGACAAGTTTTTTCAAAAGACCTTAACATTTCATTCAGTTGATTAAAATAGGACTTTGTAGTGATCAGTGACCTTAAGGCTGAAAAGAAATTAATTAGGCCTACACCTTTTTATTCAAACCAGAGGAAAGGATGATATCACTCCGCATTGAGTAAACTTGGCTACAGTAAGACTAGTATTTGCCTACTGATATTTTCATGCAACCTTTTTGATAAGTAGCAATATGAGAAAACTATTCTTGACATGTTACACAATATTTGTAAATTGATACAATATAGTTCTATTTTATGGCTATGTATTTGTTTAAAAAAACGCTTCTACAGCAACATGATTTTGAATTCTCGAATCAGAATTTTTATGCCCCCGAATCGGAGATTCCGGGGGTATATTGTTTTTCACCTGTCCGTCTGTCCGTTTGTCCACAAAAACTTTAACCTTGGTCATAACTTTTGATTGGTCAGAGCTAGGTCTTTGATACTTGACATATGGATCCCTTGTGATGAGACCTTTCAAATGACACCATGACATTTGACCTTGTGACCTTGACCTTGACACAGCGAGCAGGATGCATCCGGGGGCATTCGTGTTTCACAAACACATCTTGTTTTTTATGTTTTAATAATTTAATTATATGTAATGGAAGTGTGAATTCGTCATCGAAAGCAAATTACAAGCATTGTGGCTTTCAAAACTTATAAAACACAATATTTAGCATAGTGTTGTTCAAACCTGATGCAATCCTTTTAGTAAGGACATTTGAGAATAATTCAGCCAAAGCTTTATCAATAATTAAGGAGAAAGCAAGCCTCTAAAATAAGTGTTCAGAAAAAAAAATACTCGTCAGCATACAAATACATTATAACTAAATATATATGACATGTACAACACCAATAGTCCATTCATATATAGACAATGAATATTGAGAGAGTGAGATACATTGATTGTTACTCAAAAAATGAATATGTCTTTGACAGCTACTTATGTTATATAAAATGAAACTAGCAACATCTCATAGTTGGTCGACAGGATATTACCATTGGTAAATCTTTTGGGTCAGAGAATCAGGTATTGTGGTAACAACAAAGGAACGTATGACATATATTCAGAGGCGGGGCTTCCGAATATTCATGTTTTTTTCAAGAATGTTAGATGTACATTGAGCACCTATTGTTAGTAGTAAATATAAATAATTGTCAAAGATGTCAAAGGTAAGCATGTAGATAACATAAGAAAAAAACTTTCTTTGCCCTCATGGGCAGGTCTGATGATTATGAGCTTGTCACCTTGGTTCTTCATGGCTGATTCCATCTTTTGCTATATTATCTTTAGGCTATATCATCCCTGGGGCACTTCATCAAAAATATTTACAGAAATTATGATCCTCTTAATATGATCAATCAAATGGAACAGCTACGTCAATTTCAGCTGTGGACGTCTTCAATATTAGATACATGAACAATACACTTTGGAATATTGAACATGGGAATTTGGCTCCTAGGTTATACTTTTATATTTCACGGGAAGAATGCTTTCCTTTGCATGTCAAATCTAGTGTCCCAAACATGCGCTAAAGTTTTCTTTACTCTTCCTTACCAGTTCTGAAATTAGTCTTCTTACACCCCAAAGCTTCAATGGGTTATTTAGTTATTATTTGTACGATTCCCGATAATGGCCCCGAGTTCGAATGGGGGAGAGGTGGGTGGGGAGGGGGGTAATTCAAAGCATGGAAACATATAGACACTGCACAATATTGTGTTGAATACTGTAAATGACTCTCAGCAAAATACTCTCTACTCGCCATCGAGTGACAAAGTGTGTTTTTAAAATTGCAAAAGTGTATTGACGAAAGTGAGCACAAATTATAAAGAGATTGGAAATGAATTGTCCATACGAAAGAAGATTAAAGGTTTCTTTTGAGCCTCATATATTATGCCTTTAAATAATTGAAGTTGAAAACTTTCAAGTAATTACCTCACAGTTTTGTCATTAAAAAGATAGTTTTCACACTGAATTAAATTGTTAAAAAAACACTTTTGTTGCAGGAAAACAAAGAGGAGAAAAGTACATCTGACATTTCTTGAAAAGTGAGAACACAAAGCAAGTAGGAAATAGGAAAGGCAGGATTCTATTTTTCTAAATTCATAAGTTTCTTATGTAAGGACATATACAATGGGTGTTTTGCCTTTTTTCAAGAAATAATAAACTTTGTTCTTTTTTGCTGCAAATGCAACAGAAGGAACATTTTACACACTATTACACACTGACAATTTGTTTGTTTCTGTCGTCAAAAAATCCTTTACATTAATGACATGTTTTGGTTGTGTATACTTTTAGGGTTTTTCTACAAGATGTTAACTTTTTCGGTGGGATAGATGGTATAAAAATTATTGATTATAATTATCTGTGACTAAGATCATTAACATCTTTTAAAGTCACTGACCAAGAAAATATAAGATAAAAAAGCTAAATACCATTTGAGAAAGAATTTTCTGGCATTTCCATCTCAAGTAATTGTGAAATTCATAGATTAACCTTAACACATTCAACAAAGGACACCCGAATTGAATTCAATATTTTAGCATGGTAAATGATTTCTAGAATTGATAGTCAGACCTTGAAACTTGTCTGATGAAGAACAATGAACTTATACAGGATATATTAGATCATAATGGCTTGTACTAATTATTTCATTAGTAATTAAGTTCATGCTCCCCTGAATATAATTGCTTTAATGACAAAACAAATTCCTTGTGAACCATTATAGGTTGTGGGAGATAAATCAATCAATAAGGTGACAACTTCTGTTGCAGGAATTTATTTGCTGCTTTCAAAGTTAATCTAGAAAAAAACACTGACAAGATCACGCTAATGCTTTACAATCAAAAGGGTTTTACCGACGAAAAAGTATATTTGAAAAGCTTCTCTAATGTGAATTAATAACACACTTTTTCCCTGAGAAGGAAACAATTACTGATTTGTGTGATTTTTATCATTTGCTGATAACCTGTAAGTTTACAAAGTAGGGAATTTATCTTTACATATGGATGCAATGATACCATTTCACATCTCTATCAAAGTTTAAAAATTATTTTTGAAATCTTATATTCAACACTCAAGGACAGTTGGTGCATGCATATACTTTTCCAGGATGAATCCCCCTCAGAACAATACTTATGCATGATAAATAAAGCATTAAGGAAAAGGAAATACACTTGACATGAACAGTACCGGAGGATAAAGGCATATTAACATAAATGTTAGCGCTGGTGACAGTCAAAGAATGATAAAGATTTCTGAACCTAAAACACTTAAGGACATCTACTGACGAATTTCATGCAAGTTATTAAGCAGGGACAATTGTTTCATAACTTTATAATAATTATCAAGGCAACAACAATTTCACTCTTTCTTTAAAGTATGAACAGAACCTAAAACTCATATAGGGTTACATTAAAATTTTGCACTCATTATCTTATTTATCAAAATATTTCAAGGCGTTAACAGTTTTCTATGACACCTGCAGTACCAAACATAACTTCTTCCACAACATTTCCCTGAAACTTCCTTTCAAATTGAGCATTGTATCTGTTTGGATAGATTCTGTCATACCCGCTTTTCATACTACAATTATTTTCTCAAGGACTCACAGCATGTGTCTGTCACTGCATGCTGCAGACAAATCGATGAAACAATAATTGAAATATGTCTCCAGGACAATGGTTTCTATTGTCTCCAGAAGTATACAAGTATCGATGAAAACTAATAATTATAAACCTTTTGTTATTTCTGGACACACAGGTACTTGGAATATTTGATGTCATCAATGTATGATTCCTGAGAGCGAAGAAGTTTTTCACAATTTTATCTTTAAAAACAAAATTTCACATCATTACTGTTTATATATACCAGTGAGAAATTGAACGTCATACGAATTTGATATTTGACATATTTGAACAATACATACAGAGTATGTTATAGAAAAGTCACCAGTTGGTTACATAAGACAGCTCTCGTCCAATTTCCAAGGTAAGGAAACACATTTCAGTCACATTTTGGTTGCTGATGTTAAAGTACAGAGATGTTGAACTAGATTGAGTGTCACATTTCGCCTAAAAAATCTACAGGCTTTGGATCTTGCTTTTGAACTGTATTACTAGTGAGAAATTTAACGTTGGTTAAACTAATGAAAAAAAAGATATTTTGTAAAATAGTCGTCAATTGTTTATATAACGCAGCACTCATCCTACTTCCGAGGTGATGAAATAAAATTTGGTCAAAACTTGGTTGCTGATATTGAAACACAGAAACAAAACACTTGTGAATGAGTGTAGAATGTTCTTCTTAAATGTACGGCTGCTCAAGCATCGTCCTTACCTGCTCATCAGACTCTAGGAGCATATGGAATTAATTTGCGTCTGGAATCATTCAATCAAGAACATTGTTGGTATCGCAGACCCTCTGGTTGTTGTTTTGTGGAATACAAAGAAATCAGCAATCAAAAAAATATCACATAACAATACTTGCCCTTTTTATTATGAATGGTAAATGAATAAGTGAGACTTAAAACCTAACACAGTGATTTGACCTAAAGTTAAATTAAGGTTAAGATAATTCATATCTTTCTGTTGACAGACGATTATCGTTAATCAGAGATCTTGTGAGAAAAAAAGTCTTGAAAAGGTAAGTGACAATTTATGTTCTGAAAATAACTGAAAATAATAATAGAAACAAATAAGCTATTAGGGTTTATATAGGTTCAGAATCTTTTGATAAGAAAACAAATAAGGGCTTTATGTATAAAACCAAGAGTGATAAATAGTACGAAACAAGAAATGAAATTAATTCCTAATAATAGGATTAAATAGGACTTTCATGTAAGCAGATCTTTTCAATTAGATATGTATTTTGCAAAGCACATCTTTCCTCAGACATGGACATTGCCTTTTAACGTCAACGATTTGAAAAGTTTTTTTAAAGAGAAATCACTTAATACAGGTGTCAGTTTACAAATACAATTGAATACATTCTAGTTTGTGTTGCAGCATAATCGGAGTGCCTTATAAGAGGTTTCTTCTGTAACAAACACCAAATAGTTAAGTTGTTTATGGTGCCTCCTCTTTAAATAAGCACTCTTTTTCTTTTGATTACTTCCCCAATTTTTGAATCATTATACCTTAAGTATTGATTCTGATCTCATTACGTTAAGTTTCATTCATCACTGTATTTTCAAGTTCCATTGATATGTTATATACATGTAACATATAAATGTGTTAATTTGATCTAATCTTCAGAGGAAATTACAGAAATTTCGAGAATTTGAAAACAAATAAACTGAGCACAAAAAGAAAGGCCAGAGAAAGTATAAATCATGAGTTGATTTAACATAACCATTTTTGACCCCAAAAAGAAAGAAAAGCAATAAAACATTCACCTTTGCAGACACCTGTATCGATCAAGTCAACTGAAGTATTGGCTAACCTTAATACCTGATATAGCCAAGATCTGCAGACACAATCCCATCACACCATCAGTGTAATGAAGTGAACAAGGCGGTTGATAGTGTTCATGGGGATTCATTTTTGCTCCTCGAATGTTAAACTTCACTGCACTTCATCCAAGAAGTTATCAATAAGGTTGATATGGAGACTAAGAGCAATTCGCTACATTATGTTGCTGTTAATATGCTGTTGTGAGAATAATCTTGGATTGGGAACGAATGTTTTCCTTTTGTAATTTGCATTCGTCATATCTTGCAACAATCTGTACAACCTGAAGATAATGAGGTTATGATTCACAATGAATCAATGACATTGATGATGGCAGCACTGTTTATGAAAATAGTTATCATGTTTAACATCAATAATCTTATATTAAAAAAACCACTTATGACCATTTCAATACAAATGCAATCCAAATATTGTGAAAAAAAGTCTTACTTAAGCTAAGGATTGTCCTTGCAGTACACACATAAGTTTATAAGCTTACATAAGGAATCTTAGAGCTGCATAATTCTGTCTAAATTGATACCGAATATTAAACATGATATTCATAGAAATGTAAAACATCTAGTTGTTATCTGATAATGTATTTTTCTGAAACTTTTTGAAATAATTATTTCTATTTTTGCAAGATTATCCTGTAGATTATTTTTCGTCTGTCTTAATGCGCTCTTTCTTGAGATGGAAGTACTATAACGGTACATTTACCTTTTGTAATCAAATAGTCTCTTTTCTTCTTAAACCTTGGTAATGTCAATGATCTCAATTACCCGAATGATATAATAGTTCCTGGATATCAATATAAAACTCATAAATATGTTAAATCCATTGGGATAAACTTATGATACATGTATAAGCTAAATGTTTCTGACCTATGATCTATACATAAAGAAAAAAGTTAAGCACCCTAATGATTTTTCAGCTGCAAAAGGTGGCTGATAAGAAAGAAGGCGATGTGGTTGTAGAAATAATCGTATGGTATGATAGAACCATAATTTATCAGTCAAGAGAAGAACGTTTCATCCTGATAACGTTTCGCTTTTTTTAATATTTACATTAATACAATTGTTGTAGTTTTATATCAATAAACAAGTTACATTATTCTGAGAAAAGAGAGTTATTATTAGTAGTTGTGATGTGGCCCTCCAGTCAAACTTTAGTATCAACATTTAGTCAAAAGTCACTATTAAGACCTTTAATAACCTTCAAAGTCGCAAATTCTCCGAAAACCAAAATTCAAGGAAAATGGTTTACTAACAAAAGATGGTCAGTGTCAACTGTAATGACCCCTAGAAAGCAATGAGAAGTGTTTGATTAACAGATTGAACCCAAAAAAATCCAAAGATTTTTCCGAAATCTGTAATTCCAGCCATTTCGTCAATAATTGACAATAACTGTTGAAAAAAGAGATGTCATTTCAACGACCAGTGCCTTCCTTATTCTGTAAGATAAGAGATGATTTGATGTGTGGATGTCAAGTTGGTAACACAAATGTCATTTTTTTATGTCTGAAACCCACTGTCCATTGCCTAGTTTTGGCACTACAGCCATACTTATTTTGGGTGAAATTTCAGTACCATTACAAATTCAATCGTAATTTCATAAAATGTCTACAGGGACGATCTTTCTTTGAAGAAATTATTTACAAAAGCTACCTATTATGTTAAAGAGTCATAAATTTATTCACGGTACCGTAACTCCGCTGGCCTGACACCATCGGCAACGCCGACCTGTGGCAGAACACCCGCCAACTACCTGCAGAGGAAGAAATTTCAAGACGGAGATGGGGCTGGATTGGCCACACCCTCAGGAAACCCACTACAAGCATCACCAGACAGGCTCTTACGTGGAATCCTCAGGGGAAAAGGAAGAAAGGCAGACCAAGAAACACCTTGCGTCGTGACCTTGAAGGGGATGTAAAGAAAAGCGGATACACCTGGAACCAACTGGAAAGGAAAGCCCAGAACAGGGGAATCTGGAGAGCAGTAGTGGACGGCCTATACCCCACGAGGGGTGTCAGGCCTAAGTAGGTGAGTAAGTACCGTAACTTTGTCATAGCATCATGTTTTCAAATTAAGGTGTGCTTAACTTTTTTTCCATATGTATATATGATTATGATCATCTGTTTACTGAATTTTAATTGATCGTATTTATGAAAATCACTTTGAAGTATTAATGTAATAATAGTATCATTGCAGATTTGATTCTTCTTATCATAAACACGGATTAATGTCTTTCATTTTCAATTTTCAAATGGTTTTCTTTCTGAAATGCCGAGTTCGATTGTCTGGATTAAATAAAAAAACTTCCATATAAAAATTCATGCAATTATGTATAGTATTAAAAAAATATTATTCAGGGTATTAGGCCATTAATAATTACTTAATCCAATATGTCTTGTATGTACGACTGTGCCTTTCAACGGTAATTTTATTGAAAAAACAATATATAAATGACAAATTGTCAATTCTGCGCAGGATGCAATATTCAAATTTTAATGTGTAGATGAAAGTTGAAAAGGACTGTTTATAAAGTAGCACTTTTAAAGGAACACATAGTGACATTTCATTAATCAATTTCTGTGATTTTATCAAAGTGATAATAACTTTATCTTTTATTTCTAAAAATCTTTTTCTTTGTTTTAATCTTAAATGATGTCTAGATCACTTATAATCAAGATAGATAGGTCTTCTCCCTCCACTCTTCTAATGATCTTCTAATACAGACAGCAAAGGGAGAGGTCATATTCGGATCACGATTTGGCACTTGCGGAAACATTTGGAAACTGTAACTGAAAGCAGATTAAAATTCATTTCCAATTAAAAGCCTTTCCGTAGCTATCTTTTTTCTTTGTGATTATATGCAGCAGTTGTTTAACGACATTTTAGATTGTGGCATCGAGAAATTTATTCAGTACTTTTAACAGCAAGATTGATTTTTGTAAAAAGCATATCTAAAATGAGTTATATAATGCCCTTGAGGATTTTAAAATGCCATAAGAACTGAATTGAATAGTTTTGAAGTTAAACATATGTCTTGTCATTCTAGGTGTAAAGAAAGTTCAGGGCAATGTGGGCAGGTAGGGAAAGTGAACTCTGCGGTAAATTTGAACACCAAACCCATATGACGTGTGTGTCAAATGAAGATTAAAAGCAGGCACCTAACCATACCATTCACCATAAGAGATGGGAATTGCACACAGTTTAAAGCGAGAAATTATTAGAGAAATAAAGATAGATTTATGCCATATTTGATGAAAATGGAAGGAAATTAAAGGATACAAAAAATTTTAGACTAAAAGGAAGGCTAAAGTTGCCATGATAAATACAATGAAGCAGGGAATGTTCATTTAATAACATTGTGCATTAAAACATCTACATCATAAAATTATATTTATTGTTATTGTTATTAAATGTTAATGGATCAAGCTGAAGCCAGTTTTATATAAGGGATTTATGTTGGTTGAGATGTTTAGTAGACGGCTGGCCATGCAGCTACCATTGTAAACATTCTAAGTTGAACAGGAATATATGGTCAGAGACATGTTAAACTAAAGATATAGTTTCACTTTCTTTGCAAAATAGAATTTTCTATTAGAAGTTGTATTTTCCATTATAACCATTCAAAGCAATCAAAACTATTCTGGTGAAAAAAAATTTCATTCAAACAAAACCACAAGTCTTCATGCAATTAAATATCATGTAAACAACCGTCATCTCACTGCCAAATTTGCTATATAATAAAATTTACTGATTTTTAATCATGATATGAGGGATTTGCTGTGATAGACTTGCTGCTTCCCTTGCTCAGTCCTTATTTCCATGTACTAAATATGTGACATGGAAATGTTACCAAAATTCATTGCGAATGTCATAATAATTATATCAGTCAATCAATGAAATCGAATTGATTTTTTTTATTTTCAATCACGTACGTCAATATAAAAAGTCTTAGGAGGTTCGGCTCCCCTATCAAGTTGTTGAAAACAAAACTTGCTATAAAGTGGTTAGCCATACTAAAAAAAAGTCCATTTCATTTAATTGCTCGTTGATCTCAAGAAGAAACAAACTTTTAAAAACTCTTTTAAATGGAAGGTTATATATTCTTTTTGTATTACATAAATACCATCTGTCGTTTTGCCAAGTTTCTTGTTTTGAAGGGGATAACCTTTTAGACTTTGGGGTTAAACAATCATAATATCATAAATATTTTCATGATGGGATATTTTCGTATCATTGATAAAACATGGTGTAGGCATTTCATTACATCATTGAAATACAGAAAGAGCTCGAGTTAGGAATGTGAGATTGATAAGCAATATTGTAGAATAGAAGGTCTTTGTAGGGTTTAACTAGCGATGTCATTTCACTATAGTATTCTCGACCGGGACATTATGAGTAGGAACGATTCTCTTGGACATTCAAATTAGTTTGATGACATTTCATCATGTCCTGTGAGATATTTGATCGTCAGATGTAATATGTTAATATGTGTTGGAAATTTGGATGAGAAATGACGTTGAAATTCTTCTTGTTGATGTTTTTTGATACAAGGCTATGGAAGAAGACTCGACTTATAAATAATATACACTCTGCAATAATCCAAGGCTTTCTTGTCCTGATAACGTAACACACATTTCAGCATGTTCAGTTAAGGCGTATCTAAGCTCAAATACTTTAGACTTTCCAAGGAAATCGGTTTTTGACATACGATAAATCATTGAAAACAATATTCATAAAATCTTTTTTTAAACACTTGTTGAAAAACGACAATATATAATCGTCTCTGAGGAAACATTAAATGGCTATTGGGTATGTTTGAAACAAACATTTGACACAAACAACTTTCAATGCCAACGATGAATCAATTTAATGATGTTTGAAAGGGCTAAAACGACATGCTGCTTGTTTGGACTATTGTTGGATACGTGCTCATCATATCGCTTAGATCTGAGTGTGCTTCAACTTCTGTCGATAAACCAAACAGTCAAGTTTTTATGGTGAAATGCCACGTTCCAGGCCCAATGTGAATTTTCATTACTCAGGCATCTAAGGTTTGCCTTTTTTCAGGTTTCAAACAAAGTTGCTGACATCTGGTTGTTCAAGACCAGAACAAGAGCTGTGGTTAGACGTTTGTTGTAACAACGAGAGTTGTTCAATTGATGCACACCAGCATTGGAAAATCTTGCTAAATTGTAAATTTTTAGATTCTTTCATATACATCATTTCCTTTCTCAGAATGTTACAGTTTAGCGATGCTAAGGAAGTTACATAAATGAAAATTGAGTAGTTGAATGATCCATAGTTGTCATTTAAACAAGTTTAAACCTGATGTATCTTTCTTGAGTTCAAAGCAATGGTAAGCTGTTCTGACTACATGTATTAGATGAAGATTCTTGACAAGATTTTCCTTTTTCGTATACAATGAATGCTGTTGACATCTCGCTCATTCTTTTTAACATCTTGAAAGGGAAACTCGTTTAGAATATGATGTCAAAAAGAAAAACAAACAAAAGATAGATATACAAATGGAATGTTTCTATCACTCTTACGGGATTCCATTTTGTCTGAGTAGACCACTCTCTGTGACATCTGATCAATGTTTGAATGATGAAAGTATTCTTGATAAATGTACCGTCACATAGAATCCAAATAGTTTCTTTGATTTTCTACTAATTTGTAGCGACTTATCAAGTTAATGAGTGACTATATCTTAAATACTGACCTGATGGAAAATTGCAAACGAAATAAGAACAGGCAATAATTCTTACCAATTGATCAAGGATGTTAATTTAAATGTCAGAAATACCAGTTAGTTGAATGAAAGTCATCAAAATATTCATTAGATTGATCATGTCTGTATCTCTAACGAAGTTTATCTGCAACTGCTTATTTTGTGTGTGGTGTTATTAAGATGAACCAAAGTTCCCCTTATCTTAACCTAATACCATGGTCAGTATTAAGAAAGGACAAATTATGAACAGTAGCTGATAAAGAAATTTAAAATGAATATGGTGAATGACTGAAGGTTTTTTTTGAAAATATTTATAATCAGTAAGTGAAGTATCAACTAAATGAAATCGGCCTTGAGTGTTTTGTTCTAAAATACATGTATATGGGTGGAGTTAACATTTTAAAAGTATCAAAAGAGGATGGTTGTAAATGAATGCAGAGGTTTACATCATTATATATCACAAGATGTGAACGTTATCGTTGATTGTTGGTGTTGACTTTATGTGAATTCTTTAAAAACTTTAATCTTCCAAACCTTGAAACCGTTTTATTTGAACAGCACATTATCATTGTTACATATATATGGACATCATTTTTGAAGTTGTAAAGTTGTTCGAGTTCATATTGAGTTTCCTTATCGACAAAACCGACATTATGTGAGTATATACTTTTCATTTTAACTCTTAAGTTCATGTTATCTCAAAATCGCCATCATGAAACTCTTAAATATCCTTTCTCTAGACAGCGTCATGTCTTCCTTGTTTAAGTATTGTAATTATTGTAGTATTTAAACTGCTTTTAAAATCATTACACCTATCATTGTATCACTTTCAAAATATATTCTTGTCTATGGTACTTATGAAAGGGTTCAAAGTAATATAAAATGAATATAATATTCAAACTCAAATGTCAAATTCTATAAGAGCATCATTGCTGTTGGTATGAAACGGAAACCTGAATAATATTCATAATGGAAATATGGTATTTTGATTAAACTCTGTAATGTTTAATGCTTGTTTTAATATTTTAAGAAATATTATATTATATAATAATATAAATGGATCCTGTTTTGGAGGGTGAATTAACTGGTCATCTATGTGGAACAACTAATCATACTTATCTAATTAGTATGTACATATGAAAAGAATAAGATAACCACTCCTGGAAAGGTTTGAAAACATTTCTGAACATTATGAGATTTTCATTGTATTTACCCTTCATTGATTTATTTTTATCAGACGAATATTCTATAGGTCATTAACCGATTATGATAGTTTCAGACCAATCTGAGGACCCAAGGCAATCGTTTCTAGTGCTAATGAGCCCTCAGAGAATGTTTAGGGAATGTTAGTGAAGCTCTATCAACTTCCTCTACAATACCAAACCACCAATCAATAAAGTTGACGTCTAAGTACTCACGGAAATAGAAATAAAATGGTTTTTATGCGTTTTGTTCTTTTTTACTTGACTAATGTAAGTAATTCTTACAGATGTTCAAGAAACTTAGTTTTTCCCAACTAAGCCTTATGAAATCATTGCAAACATATATTTTGAATTGCCTTTGTTCAGGTAAAACTGCCCAAAATTTGCATATTTTCAATATTTGCGTGTGACATTTATTCTGCAAAGCTCTTTTAACT
Source organism: Steromphala cineraria (assembly GCA_916613615.1). Lineage (NCBI taxonomy): Eukaryota > Metazoa > Mollusca > Gastropoda > Trochida > Trochidae > Steromphala > Steromphala cineraria. Next base: position 84,636,681 of record OU744721.1, read on the forward strand.
TGAATTTGCAGTTGCACGTGCGTTGCCACAACAACTTTGAAATGACACCAAAAGTTATGAATGAACTCGTAAGACTAGTAGTTTGCAACACTCGTTTATGTCTGTAAACTTTAAGGACAACAGTTTCTTTTTAAATTATTTTATAAAATTTTAAATCCTATAAGATTTAAATAGTAGAGGACGTACGATATAGAATTAATGTACATTAAACGATGTATTTTAGCGGACGGTACTGAGATTACAGATCATTTGCATACTATAGCTTGCATCAGAAACATACATTTCGACTTTGAAATAACTTCGTGGCGTATAAATGACAAGTTTGTCTCTCCTGTAATTTCATTTTTCTGGGGGGTTATTACAAAATGTGTCTGAAACAAAAGTTGTGGAAAAATATTGTAAATTAATATTTAGATAACAAATACCAAGTTAGTTCCAAATAAAGAAATAATTGACAAAAAGCATTTTATTTCTATTTCCGTGAGTACTATAGTAATTATGTGCCGTTGATATTTCCAGGCAATGTTTGGGATATACATTTTAGAGTAATAGCGGAATTAAAAGATTTGAACAGTTTTCAAGCTTTCTATGAATGCAGTATTTGAATAAATCATTTTATAATTATTCACATAAATTCTTGACCTTAATTCATTTCTATTCATTTAAGAAGCTGAAGTGATCGGGGTACGGGATAGCTCAGTCGGCAAGATCGCCGGTCTCACGTTGCTTAGGTCCGAGATTCGAATCCCATCCAGGCCAAGGTGTTAAAACCTAGAGTTCACCTCTGTTAGAACTCTATAAGTGTCACCCTGGAGCCCTAGTGTGGATTCATGGATACATAAACACGTGCATACGCCGAGCTGTCGGTTATCAGCGTTCAGCAGTGTTAGACAAACTGCTGTGACTATGTGTCTCAGTTCACCCAGCTGTGAATGGGTACCCTGTGAGGCATAGAATGGTCCCTAACCTGAGCGCCACATATGGATACCAGTTGAATACCCCCCAAGGAGTTGAATTGGAAAAAAATGATCGGACGGTGAAAGAATGCCATTGACCAGGGGAAAATGTAAGCGCCTTGAGCAACAACGAGTGGTTGGATATGCGCGCTATATAAATATCCATATAATAATAAAAATAATCATGTCATTTATATAGCCAATTTCTTTATCTTAAAATGTGAAGTTCCAGTTCAGATACAATAATAACAAGCACTTGCTTGATAATAGAGACAAAGTTTGATAGCTACCGTCTGTTGAAACTAAATTCACACTTAATACAGTAATCTCATGCCTCAAAGCTCTTTTACAGACAGTGAAATGTCATATAATTAAAATTCACTTTTGAGAAATCTTCAAGCTTTCTACATTTTGCATATCTAACCACCATGAGCAAAATTATAAGATAGTTCAGATAAAGAATATTTCTGATTAAAACAAAATATTGCTTGACACAAGTTAACAAATTAAAATCAGTACCTATTTCTGCTTGGAAGACTTTATCAATATCTGATGATGACAACAAACGAAGGCTCCAATACAAAGTCAAATCTTATTTCAGAGTGCATTTATTACGCCCTGCGTTTGGTAGGTGCAGCATGAATATAAATTTGTTGATGCTTTTTTTTGTTATCGAGTGAAAGGGGTACCATAGCGTGTTTATGAAATTTGCTTTGAATAATTCATAGGATCATGGTTCTTGTCTTAGAGATTTCTGAGATTGGATAAAAAGACTTTTCGAGTTTGAAAAAAAAACACGAAATAAAAGTTTATATTTACAAGCTTGATAACCATTCAAGAATCTGCATCAAAATGTCGAACTCTACAAATAAAGAAGTTGTCATCCATAAATAAGTTGTCTTATCAATGTCTTATGACGCCTATGAGATTAGATAAGCTGATAATTGAAAACAATTTGTCATGCTGAAATGTATAGATGAATAACAAGACATATGAACCATGTTCATCCATTAAAACATCATTACCGAATCTCTAGGGTGGTGTAAGTGACAGATCAGACCATGTTAGAGGAAGAACTGGAGTGACAGATCATTAACCACTGGCGAGACTGATGAACGGTTTTCTTGATCTTTCAAGTGTAACACCCTTCTCAGGTTTAAATGTATTTCTCATATGGCATATGGTTTAAACATATTCATTTCTAAATTGAAAAGAATGGGATTGATAAACAAGCAAACTGCTCTTACAACAGATATTAAACTTTGTCGATTTCATAGAAACATATATATATATCTTTTATGTAACAGCGACATGTTAATGGCTGATTAGTTCAAAATCATGATTAAATCAAAATAACGGACATAATGAAATGGAGTGTAAACTGCAATTTTGGAAAAACACTTCTCTTTGCATAATTGCTGCCTGGGACTAACCTAATGGAACGTTTGGTGTTGTTAAATCTGTTTCTGCTCCTGAGACAAACCGATTTCATCTTCAATCAAATTTTCTTTGAAGTTTTGGAAGTTGTTACAATTGTTTTGCTCAGGCAAATAAGCATGTATAAGGAATCTTATAGGATTTTTCACAGAAACTTTATTCGATTAAATGGTTTGAAGCTCTTAAAGCATTTTCAGGATGAATAATTTCAATTTATGTTTGACTCCTAAAGAAACAGTGATTGATTTGAATAGATACCTGTAAAGGAGTGTATTCCAGTATATAATATGGTTTGTATGGCATACATAGTGAAAAACATAACTTTTCCTTAAACCGCAGTCTTTTGTAAAACTTGTTTAACAAGGGAGCTGTGTACGATATTTAACTGAATTCAACCTTTTCAGGAATGAAAAGGAAATGAAGTAGAAATGAAAATCTGAATTATCTTTCATCTGATTTCACCACAGATTTTTATTACTCGCCGCCCTTTGATAGTTTATACCTTGAACGACGTGGTGAGTTGTAAACAGAAAGAATAACTCACGCTTTTTATGAGAATTGATTGGAATGGAATTCGTTTGCTGTATTCAGTAAAACGAGAATAAATAAGAGAGACATATGTTAGAATGTCTGGCCTAGAACTTTCAAAGAAATAAGATTACTTTGGACATCCATTTGCTGATGCTATTAGGAAACGAAACTTTGACAAGGATTTTACTGACAATCACACTTTGATTGAATGATGGAAAGGAACGATAAGAATGTTTGATTATGTGTGCGATATCAAAATCTACAGACAGGATCATTATATGCACAATATAACTTGCTTCAAAGTATGTTGATAACCTTAAAGTGACAGCAAGATCAAACGCTTCTAAACTCGAACTCTCCCTGGCCAGATTAGATATCTTTATTTATGCTTTGCTATGCATCAATCTCCGGACAAAACTCAACTTTATTGAAATAGTTTTCTATCAATAAATGAATAAAACTTCTATGTGTGGTATTTGAGAAGTTGAACATTAAATAAGAGCAATATTGTGTTGACAACAATTTCATTTTGACGCCTTTAACATAATGATATCGTAGTGTCTGAAGTGTCTTAGATGCTCTCACAGTCAATATGATTAAATTAAATCGTATTTTCTGAAGTTAAATGAGTTTACAGTCATGATAAATTAAATCAGATTGACAACTTTAAATTAGAGACATATACATTCACAGAAACTGAATCAAATAATAATCTTATTCAAGATCAAATGTAGAAAATGCTTAGCCTGAAAACGACTTTAACATTTCTCCTCTGTTATATCTGAGAAAACCGAAGTGTATAGGGACAGAATCAATCAAGCTAGACGTGGTCCTGGGTTGTGGTGTTTAGATACAGGAACAGAAGGAACAGCCTTCTTTATCAGAGCGTGTGAATTCAGAGTTTTGTAAAATAGATACTTTTATAATTATATATTTAGAATCTTAAGAAGCACATTTATTATGAATCACTTGGTAGAAGGCTTTCCTGTTTTTTACCAGAACTCTTAATGGTCGTAAGCCTTTACCTTTATTCAATGCATACATGTACATGCATGCATATTTGGATTACATACAATTTCTACTATCCGTGAGAAAATACTGCTGTATAAAGCATTATTAATTAACTATCAATGATATGGCATTTATACATTTGTACAATTTATACGGCCTTCACTATTTGAATCCACAACTGGGCCAATACAGGAAAGCTGGGCCAATACGAGCAAAACAGGGCCAATACGAGCAGACTGGGCCAATACGACTCTGAGCATGAGCATACACACAAATGGCGAGAGTATGCAGCTATCGCTTCAAAACTTTCAATGTATATGACAGTTCATCAATCTCATTGATAATTTTGATTTCGGTAAAAATTAACTTTTTAATGTTTGCAAGTAAATTACAAAGAAGTTAATTAATGAAAACGTCATTAATCAAGTTTTTTCGTATTGGCCCAGTTACAGGTCCTCAGTCTTGTGTATTGGCCCTTGGCTTCGACTCGGGCGAATACAGCAGACCTCGGACCTGTAACTGGACCAATACTGAAAACCTTGATTAATAACATTATAATATAAAATGTCATTGAAATAAAAATTCGCTCTTATAGTATCACTAATTTGAAATTTACAAACAGGAACCCGACAGAATTACTTAACTTATGATATTTAAGCTAAATGTTTCTGTATGCTTTTTAATAAGTTTGATAAAGTAATTGAGTTTATGTTTGAGTGAATGCATAGGAAAAGAGTCAATTTTTCAAACTACATTTTCTTTTTATGTAAATCAAAGTTCTGTTTGAATATTCTGCATTACAAGTTAATGATTAAAACATGAAGTAGATGCATTATGAATGACATTGTGTTATATTGATACCACTATCCCAAGTTGGAAAAATTTAAAGACAAATGTTCAAGAATTTTGCAGGTTTGCTGTAACAAAGTTCATCTTGACGCATATTTTATCTCGAAAGTATTGCAAAAAAGAAAAGAAATTATTAAAAAACTTCCTTAAAGGTTAGAGAGGAATGTATTCTATTCAAGTGACTTTAGTAATATTAATGAAACAAATGTTCGGAAAAGTTTATTTATCCAATTCGTTGCCTTGGAAACATGGGATAAGATGATCCATTTACGAACCAAAACTTTAGGCCAACTATAATTTCAAATAGCGTTTTGACGTAAAACATACGTCCCTAGAATCGAATGATTACATTGTGTCTGCTTTGAATAATTTTTTATCTAAGGAATAGGCAGAAGGATGTCACTGACAGAGATGAAATATAACATGAAATGATTCGAACGATTCAGGAGTGTTAAAATCGGCAACAACAACCTACTAGTTACTATCAATAAACATTTGTGTTCTCTGTGTTTGTCCATCTGATGAATAACGTATCTTTTTGCATTTATTTACACTGATATAAACGAAACATTGATTCACTCATATTCATGTTCACTTATAAACTCATTATTATGCAGCAATAAAATTGGGATACAATTTATTTCAGCTGGATAATAGTGATCCATCTGATCTTTGTGACTTCCTCCAATATAACAAGTAGCTATAGCTCAGACATGTTTGTTCAATATTATATATAATATAATATAATAATTTCGACATTAAAAACAAATAAATCTGCTCAATATTGACTAATATAGTAAATATAAAGTGAGGGAAAGCAAATCAGAAAAAATTCACTTTGCTGCAATTACAATAATTTGTTTTATCAACAATCAATGTGATTAATAGATAACATTCCGTATCTAAGTCTTCAAAGCAATTCATTATATTTGCCAGACATGTATTGGTAGAATGCTTGTAAGAAGAATTATCCCATTTAAGATCCTTATTTTTACTGTTCATGAAAGATTTCATCATTTCAATATAGACATTAAGACACTACTTAGACAATGTGTTTGTAAAGGTAAGAACCCAATGTGGGTAATTCGTCTGAAAAATAGTTATAGACTTGTTTAGTTCGTGATGTTCACACTTTCCCGACGTATATCGGTATTCAGGCATGTTTTCCATATCGATTATCGGCAATTGACATAGATTTATCAATTTAATGGCAATCTTGATGCTCAAAACACTCACATCAACATTTAAGAAGTTCATTCCCATATCGTTCCTTAACCACGTTTGCACTTTCTCCTTGGTAATCGGAGACACAAAGCAATCGAAACACGATATTGCAGAAATGAGCAATTATAAGTTTAGATCTTTTGTTTAACAGACTGAGATTGAAGAGCTCGTCATAGAGATTAAGTGGTCTGCTTGTTGAGGTATTTTTGGTTTGGGAAGTTTCAGTCGATTGATAAGGACATTTTGATATAATTGACACTTAACTACTCATTTCCACTTGTGAAGTAAACCATGCAGTTGACAGATTCTAAATGATTTTGGTTTCGTCTCTTAGAAAGACAAATAATCACGTTATTCGATAAAGCACTGTATTACCCATATGGTTGAAAATAAGTAGTGACAATTTCAATATGAGAACATAAGCACATATCACGTTTGCCAAACATCGATTGTGATAGTGCGAGTTCCCATATTTTTACGCCTCTAACTTTTGCCAAGCATTGATGGTTATAGCGCGAGTTCCCGTATTTTTACGCCTGTGACGTCATAAAACCATTGTCCGTGATATCCAGCCGTTGCAAGGAAAGCCGCCCCTTTCTTGTCATTATGTTATCTAACATTTTGGCACCTGTTCAGGCAAAATCTAATATCATTTAAACCACGCAATCTCATTATGTATGATGCCACTAAGGCTAAATTCTTCTAAGATATGTCGAAAAGTGCCCACAGCCTCACAGAAAATTGGCTCATGTTGCACGTTTTTTCTTCTTAGGGCAAATATTGATGATCAACCTCAAAACTTCTAAATATATAATAAACTATTTCTTAATTTCTCCAAAAAGTCGGAACTTGGCACTTATTTTTTTTTCCGAAAGTTGAATTTTGTTTAGACTTCTTTATGTATAACATGTTAATGTGTATTTAATTTGACGTTTTAAATTCAATTCAATGTCAACTTCAAAGTAATATTGGCCGTTTTGCAGGCTATGACAAATGTAGAATCAAATGTGATATATTTGTTGCAAGATAAAAGGCTAAGTCATATGAATAAAGCCAAACATAAAAGTGAGGCGGGATAGCGCAGTGGTTAGCTCGTTATGCTTTGGATCGAGAGGTCCGTGGTTCAAATCCCGCCAGGGCCTAGGCTACTGAAGTCTGCAGTAGAGAACTGTTCTACCCACAGTAAAGTTAGGGTGCAATGCTACACTGAATTTCAGCGCAGTACCACCAATCGTTTGCTCGTTCCAGCCGGTTTTTGCAGGTTTCACCGCACTATATAATCACAATAATGGGCGGGCTTTATCCCTTCAATAATAGTGGCAGCTGTGATATGAGTGAAATACTCTAGAAAGCGGCGTTAAACCCCATATCACCTCACCTCACACAAACATAAAAGCATATCACCATCATAATGAAACTAAAAATCGAAAGTAGAGCAAAAATTCATGTTATTTTTTATTGGTCTGAGGACCGCCTGTACAAAGAGTCTTCGTGACCCATCAATATGGAACTGCAAAATAACCAGTGGTCACACTGCCACTTAATAGCCACGGCAATGTCGTGTTTATTTGCTCCAGTGACCCAGACATCTATAAGAGAGGATTACTCAAGTTGATAAGATCAACGAATAGAAGCAAGATCAAATGTGAGTCGTTCTAAAACTCTCTAACATTCTCTCACATAATGGCACCACTGGTCTGTTAAATAACTGAACTATTGTTGAAACACGTTAAATCTAAACTCACACACTCACGATGTTTTGATTCAAATCTTTCATGTCCATAGAAAAAGTTGCAACATCACAATAAAACAAGTCATATCATAGTAAGACGATAAACCGACTTCCCATTTCATGTTCTATAATTTGCTTTTCTTAAAGCTCTGGCATGATGATCTATACAGTGAAAGTAGTTCTATTATCAATATTGTGTAAAGCCCATATAGCATCTTAAGAACAAGAGAAAATCGATGTTTGAAATACAGTACTCGCTAAAGTATGAATACAACCCTAATACAATCATATGCAGATTGCACATTGACTAAACATATATTTTGGGATTAATATATTTTATTTTAAACTGATTTTAACCATGAACAATTTAAAAAACCTACCGAATGCCTCACTCCTTGTCCGGTTTCTGTCTGATGTGAAGTTTAATAATGATTCTCTAAAAGCCAGACCTATTTATGTCCCCCTTAACTGTCAAACTGATGGTGGTTTGCATAACAGTTTGGTCTTGACAAGGCCTTGTTTATTGCCTTATCATAAATCGACTCATAAGCATCCGTATGTAACAGAGGGAAACGTTGTAGTGATATAGTGATGTTAATGACTGAAAGCGGAAAAATGAAATGAAAATCTTAACGTTGCTATTATGAAAAAGAAGAATAGTTTAAAACTCTTTTGTTAAGCAATTGGGGATTAAAATGCACTTCAACTGACCAGTAACACACCTTGTTATAGATTTTTTCTTGAAAGGAAAATAGCAACTTATAATTTTTGACACACATATTATGAAGGACAATTATAACCATTAACCCAAGGCAAAAAAAAACAAGAAAGAAGAGAGGAGAGAAGTGAGGGAGTGAGTTGGGTTCTAACACTTTTAACACGAGTTAAGTTATTTCAAAGGTTAAACTTTTGATCCAAAACAGGGAGAAGAGAGATAGACAGGATTAGGAAACGGGCAGAAAATATCTGGCTTCTTTTCGTCAATGTCTGACTTGTGTGTCACGCTAAACCCAAACGTTTATTACATACTCTTAAGACACAGGAAGTAGAAGACATAGAATGAGTCGTCCAGGAAAAGGAAATGATTGAATATTATAGTAACACTTAACTGAACTTTCAAGACTGGCTTTAGAATAAAAAATGCACTGATTCCATACTTTTTTGCTCATTGTAATATGTTATATATGCATGTATCTTCTGAAGTTTCAGTAACATGCTCAATGCTTCAACCTCTTCAAAAACAATGTCTATTAAAAACTCGAAAAACAACTATTTCTGATGATCTCTTAGATCACATATTCTCATTCCTGAAACAAACTATGTTATACTTGTTCCTAATTACTTAACTCAATAATATGTTTTTAACATGTTGTAAAACAGCTTCGTGGGTTCTTTGAAGTTTTTCAGCATGAACTGAAAAAGAATAAAATGACACCTCCTGACAGAAACGTGAAGGATTGAAACATAATAACCCTTATAGGTAGTGTTTCATCCTGATCGAAATTACATTAGTGTCAACACAAATTAGATTTTACAAAACGGTTGTGTAGGGTAGCTTTGAAGTATGTTCATGTGTGTTTTATGTATTAGGTGTTTATCAAATAAAAAAAAAGCATTTGCTAAAGCAACTTTCCTTTTCTTACTCAACAAAAAATCGGGAAGAAGTTTTTGGTTTAATGCACGTTAAAAAACAGTTCTAACATTTTATCGCTTGAGATAAAACAACCTTTTTAAAATTGCTAACCAGTGACATTTATAATCAATCCAACCTTGAAAATAGCTATTTAAAACAAAACAAAACAATCGTGATTTAAATGCTAGAATTAAGTTCACTCAGTTACATTGTATGATGATTATGAACACACCATACTTATTACTAATAAGTGCTTTTTATGATAATTATTCATTTTTTGAGTGCCATTTCTATGATTTATTTTGTAAGAAATACCATTGTTAGAACGATATTTCTTTGAAATTAGTTGTTGAGAAAAGGAAAGATGTTCGACAAACTTAGAGTTTTCTATGAACCATTTAACAAGATTTTAGTACCTTTATTGCTTTTAAAACTCTCCCAACAATATCCGTCTTTTATCAAATCAATTTATTCCTCCAACGTGTCGCGCATCATAGAGCTTCATAGAAAACAAGTATTTATCATCTAATTGCCATTTGTGAAATATTTTGAATTTTTATCATGAATCATACCATTTACGTTCGTATAAAAGCAAAACAATATCTGATAAAATCACAGAGTGGCTCTTTTAATCCAAACACACGCTCTTTAAACTATGCGACTATTCAGTCTCAGCTTTTTAAAAATATCTTCATCTCATACATGTATATTCTAATGGGTTCATCAACATTTATCATATGATATCATATATCACATCAAGGCAATATATGTAAATCAAATATAGTAGTTCTAAAACGAGCATGTTCGATAAAGCTCATCGAAACAATTTTCAAACCAAGAATGAATAAGAGTTTTTACACAAAATGGCTGCCAATAGTTTCCCTAAATATTGGATACTTTCTATGACAGTGGATGAACACATTAAGTTATGAGACGAAGAAGTGCATCAAAAATAAAATTTTTACAAACTGTAAAAGAAATTATAAAGGAAGTCATGAATTTGAAGCTAAACAAGTCCTTTCCAGCTAAAAAAAGATATAAATCAATTGGCAAAAAGCTTGATAAATGAGATTGTTCTGTTATTTGATTACATTAGACAGTTTCTTTTAGTTTTCTTCTTTGATTAAAGAAATTGCAACTTCTAAGCCAGACACTCTGAAATAGCCCTCTAGTATTTTCTTTTCTTGTCGTTAAGCACTGCTTTCAAAATCAATTTCAAGCCTGTACTTTGCAATCGAAGAGAATTAAAACATTCATCACCTTCATAATCCGTCTTTGTTAAGTATCAATTACCATAGAGAAACGTGAGGATCATCAAATGAATTGAAATCAAATGTTGCTTTCTTTGATTTTCTTTTGTGAAAATGGTTAGTCCAAGTGAAAATAAATGTTGCATTAAAGCGGACATAATTGAAGTGATTTAGGTTATTCATGGCATTGAACGGATTTGATTTTATAGGCATTGAAAATAAGGATGCATTTCATTACTTTAAAAACATAGACTAAAAAGCATTCTTGGTAAGTGTATATTTTTGAATTAATTGAAACACTCATTTTATTTAGTTTCAGTGTAACAATTCAAATGTACGATGAAACGTATCAATATTCTGCAGTTTTGGAATCATTTTTCTTCCTATGCAATGGAATAGGATTATATGTTACCTGGTCTCGCTGACCACTCATTTTTGCCATTGACATATAAATCCATAACTATCATTCTTTAGGGCAAATACAAGACGGACCGCAACCACTTCAGTTGGGTAAAGGTAGATATGCAAATAGTCTGTGTAGATTCCAAGATGGTTACAGACTACAATGTATGTACTGTCAGTCTTAAAATTTAGTATTGTCGCTGGAGCTTTTATCTCATAGACCTTAAGATTATTCATATAATTAATCATTACTCTTGTCGGTATACGTTTTTAAAAAAATTATACCCTTTGAACAATTCACTAGGTTCTTCCTTCAGCATGTTAAGATTTTTAGGCTTTTCTAAATTCGATTAAGGTGCTTTTTATCTCGACAAAATGGAAATTATGTCTTTTATATTTCTATTTCAGATTTAAAATGGCAATGAGAGTTTCTTCTTTTTTAAGTGTCCTTAATCGTCATATTTCTTTTATTTAACTCTCATATTTACTGGTAACTGATTTTCTTAATGATCTTTATAAAAGGCATTCGCCCAATACTCATCATTAGAATGACGGTCCCTATCAGAACAAATAAATCCAAATTAGAGGGATATCAAAGTAGTGTTACAATTTTGCCTTGACACTGAAACACGCTGATTGAATATTTTAAAGCAATAAATGCCATTCTTTCACATAATTTGCTTCATGCTTGTTATTAAATGATTATAATGGATTTCCTTAAAGCAAAACTTTTCAACCCCACTCCACCAGAATGACTTACGAAAGTGTAGATATAATTTATCGAGTCATCGTCATGGTTTATCTTATCTGATTTAAATGGCAGTTTGATATAAGATATGTATCTTTTATGATAATTATCAGAGATGCTTTCTTGTCAAGAGTTATGTAAAGTTTTTGTGTTCAAAGCTCCTTGGCTAGACACAGAGTATCCAGCTTTGTGTTTGACCATTTCTCAAATTGAAATGATAAAACTCTAACAAATTTAATTTTTCCATGCTAAATCTTTTGAATTCATGAAACTTGTAAGTTATGAGCATGTTGAGCATATAAACTGTCAATTTCAACTTTTATGAAGATGAATGTAAAATTATCATTAGAAAGTAGAACACCTATGTAATCTTTTGTTCGTTTCAACCTTTGCTTGGTAAATTCTAGCTCTGTACTAGGATTTTTTCCACACTCAATGATTAAGATGATGATAGTAAGATGTCTGATTTACATCAGTTTTTGAATGAAGGAGGTGGCGAAGAAGTCAAGCCGAAACTTCAAGGATACTCTCACAATTCTGGCATTTACGATAAGTTCCTTCAACAAATATATGATCATTCTCATTCACATTATTCACAGTATTATCTGTCATATTGGAGAATACACTTTGGAAAGTTTCATCGTGGCTCATCGTTCTAAAGTGGTTTGTGAAAATTAATTTTTGTTCGTTTTGTTACCATATGCATCTCACAAATGGTTAGTCTTCATTTTAACAGTGGCAGCTTATTATTAAAACATACGAAGAGTACAAAAATTTACTTTTTGTATTTGAATAGTTTTACTCAAACAATTTGAAATGGACTAAATGCATTGTAAATTCATGTTTAGTTTTACAATTATTTACAATAAAATACCTTTAAGTAAAGCCATATCATTTGTATTACTGTCAACAACTGCAGACTATATTTCTAAAACACAGAACACAGTACTATTGACTGTATGAAATTCACAATTATAAATGATGTTTTGGTAGTTTAATCAAATGTAATTTATCAATTGAATAATTGTGTTTATACCTAAAATTCTTATACAATAAATGTATCAGTATATCATTTGCCTTTATTTGGATAATTCTTCCGTTATCTATCTCAAAGGATGTGGGCACCTAGACAGATTAAGCATATGCAAATATTAAGGTATGGAGTAGACGAATATCGAGTGGTTTTGTTTGGCAATTTCCATCTTACATTATATAATCTTACTTACGAATGCTCGATGGTTTTGCTGTTTCTGCTCTTAAACATTGGACTGTTTGATATGAAATTAAGACAGTAAATAGCAAACAGAATGTATCATGCTCAGCAAAATATTTTTGTAACAATTCATTTGTTGAAGGCAGTATTGAGATACATTAAATTATGTCTTGAAGTCGTCACTGCGTCTTTGGTGTCTAATTAACAAATATGTTATCATAACAAACAGTAAATCTTATGAAGCAGAATGATGACGACAACTTCTGAACAAATAACTTCTTTACTCAACTTTTGTGACGTTTCGACATTGATATTAATGTTCTCAAGCAAGTAATACACAAAGGAGAGAAGGAAGGATATATATTTACAAAATGTTGTTAAAATAAGGAGGTTGTGAGGTTGATGTACAGAGCATGATTAATTAGTGATCATTCATAGTGACAAATTAACTGTTACATTTGACATAGATTTCAAAACATTTAAAGAAAGTAATTGAATTTATGTTTGACAGAATTTATGGAAATTCATTTTAAGAGTCAACTTTGGTTTTGTTATTCATTTTAAACCACATGATATCTTGTGTAAAAGTGAAGTTCTTTATGAATATGCTGAAATTCAAAACATTTTGATTATTAAAACATGAAGTGGACTCATTTTGTTTTGTAATACAGCTATCACTTAAGGTAGAAGTGACAAATGTCAAGAGAAGTTTTATACAGTTTCAGTTTACACAAGAAATGCTGTTACATGGTTAATGTGTGTTCGAGTGACTAAGCTGAATTTGCCATAAGTGGCAAGTATGTTGTAACAAGAGTTCAGCTTGACGCACATATTATCTCCAAATCATAGCAACAAAGAAAAGAGATAATAAAATAGCTTCCTTAAAGATGTATTCTATTCTTGTGACTTCAGCAAATATTAATGAAACAAATGTAGGAACAACTTAAGTTTTTCAATTAGCTGCATATAAACTGATACTAAATTTTCTCCAAGTTCAAAAAGACTATGAATTAACACCACATCTATCTCAATATCAAATACATGTTTCCACGTCAGATCTTACGCCCCTAGAACCGAATGATTATTTATTTTTTTAGTATCGCCTATCAATGGAATATTGATATCACTGAGAGTGTTGATTTATGCAATAACTTAGTGTATACTTATATTTGTATAATAACCAATAAGAAGGGGTTAAATGAACCTACTAGTTAGAATGATTATACCTGCATGTGCTCTATATATATCCATCTGATTACTAATGTTGACACATTCACAATTTGGTTGTATTTATTTACACTAACGGAAAGAAACATCTGACAGAATCAGATACAGTATATCATTTTCACTCATTTATTTAGCAGCAATAAGATGTTAATAGAAGGTAGAAATTGTATAGCTAGATTCGTTTACATTTGCAATTTCATGTAAACGTCTTAAGGTGACGGATTTCTTCATAGAGAGAAAATGTTTATTAAGACACTGCAAAGATAAAATGTTTGTGAAGGTAAGAACCCAATGTGGGTAATTTGTCATTTTGTTAATGTCAACTGGCCGCTAAGTTTGTGATTGTGTTAAATGTCTTGACGTATGTTTGCATTCAGTCATAGTTTTCCATTCAATCATTGATGAGTGATATAGATTTTAACAGTACAATGCCAATCTTAATATTAAAGACACTCACATCCCGATAATGTTAAAGAGAAAGGGACCACAGCTGAAGTAAATGAAACAAAACAATAAGCCTCGTTAGAACAAGTAAAAAAATGTTTGACAAAAAGGTCTGCTGTATGAAACAATTTATTCAAAATATTTAGTTTTTCAATTTTGTGAGTATTTCAAATATTGATAATTGATAAAGATGCCCTTCCTATATCACCTTTGCGATTTCGCCTTGATATCCCAAACACAAAGTAATGTGAAGACGAATGGCAAAATGAACTATCATTAGAAACATAAGACAGACAGACATAAAGAAAGACAGACATGTTTATTCACTATTTGAAACTCAGTGGTCCAAAATACAGTTTTCCGTTATTGTAGTTGTTGGTTATGTGACTTCGAAGAGAATTTGACATAAGACCTCATAAGGTACATCAGTTGTGTTACATATGTGGCAAAATTATGAATAACTTCAGAATTAGTGGAATCTAATAATTGAACATCTTTTGTAGATTGACATAAACACATTTCAAAAACGTATATCTACATGTAGAGAAGACTTCACAAAAACTAAGGATATATGAGCTTCATTTTCCGTTTCGCCTGAGGAACATGTTAAATCTCTCAAGATATGATGGTCCCTTCTAAAGTATTGAATCTTGTCATAGAGATTAAGTGGCCTGCTTGTTGAGGTATTTTTGGCTGGGAAAGATTCAGTCGACTGAAAAAGACACTTTTCATATAATTGACACTTAAATACTCTATTCTATCAGTGAGGTAACCCTTCATCTCTTCCAGCCTAACACCAAGAGGACAATACTTTGATTTGTTTAGGACGTTGACTATATGAATATATGCATTCTGACCAAAGAAATATTTTATCTTGACAGATATCAGTTATTTTAAAAATGACATTTTTGCGATTAACATTTCTTAGAATATATATCCATAAACAAGCCAACGAGCGCAAACAAACAGAAACTTAAAAGTCCAGCAGATACTTTTACATATTTTATAACAACAGCTCTCATTTTTTGAGGTAAAATGTATTGTATATCAAGAAAAGATTCTGCTCTATGGAAAATGACTTTTTGCGGTTGATAATTATCTTTGAAAACATCTCCTTAAATAAACAAAGGGAAACAAGGCCAAAATTACATTTATAAGATAAATTACATATCTAAAAACACATGTAAATTAAATCTCATATGAACTTTTAACAATTACTAAAGGCAGCAAAGTCTCTTGTGAGTTTCTTTCTTTAAATAAACAAAGTCATATATGTTAACATTTAACTTCCAGAAATATTCAGGCATCAACCTCAAAAAGAAGGAAACTTAACTGCTTTAGATCGTTTTTTTGATGAGGCGATCGTGTTGCTGATTGTGTAAAAGCTTCAAATGTTGTGAACTTAATTGACTTATTCTTACATTATTTTTTCTATTTTTTTCTAAATTTGTTTTGAAATTGATTATTGTATTTTGAGGTTTTAAGATTCTGTATTTGTTTTTACAGTTGACTGATTCTTTATTATAGAGACAAATAAAGTTTAAACTTTCTTTGAAATATCGCTTTGCATTAGCGTATTGTCACACATTTACAGATAAAGTGCTTATTTAGTCATTTTGGTTTTCCATAAAATATCATATACAACCAAGCAATATGAAAGTGTCAGTTTTCATACAGTTTGAAAAAAATCCATTAATCAGGTTTATAGCAAAAGATTTTTTTGTTGAACGTATTTCTTTTAAGTGTACTGAAACGCTTGCTTCCTTTATATCTTCTCTCAATTGCTTTGCTGATGATTTCAATGGTAGAAATAGTAACACATTTGTTATTACCGAATTGAATCATTCCTCTCGATAGTATGATAATATCATTCCAACATTCAAAAAATGTTTGTTTATTGCAAAATTTCCTTTTGGTTACCCCAAAACCTAACTTTGTATTTTAATCAGTATTGATCAAGAAAGCACAAAAAATCCCCATCAGTTTAAAACACTTATGCAGTAACGTTTTCTTCTAAATTGAATCATGAAATGTTCGTTTTTTCGAACTTCAAAGTTACTCCCACATTCTGTAAGCTGAAAATGCCTATTTAACACACATATTTTCTTTTACGTTCATGTTTTATTCAAGTGTGAATGATCTGGTAATTGGAAAAGACCCTAAAAGAAAGCTTCACTTGAAGAATTGTGCTTGAAGCCTTCAACAGAATAAAGCATTAAATGGTTTAGTTATGCGATACTATTAGTATCAGATTGGAATTTACAATGTTTATGTAGATAGACAGAGAAGCACTCTTTGGGATATTGAAGTAAATCTATGACAAACTTTATAAATGGTATATACTTTGCATGAAAAATTCAAATGTAAAAATAGTTCAGTAAAGTGACAAAGCAAAAGCAATCCAGGAAACAGTAAATTGGCACGTCCCAATTTCTCATTCGTATTTTAGAATAAAACTTTCCTGAAGCAGACAGAACAGATTTGAGGTTATGAACATGGTTTTGACTTTTGATTTGACTTTTGCACGTACATGGGGCTATTGACAACAATCAATTGTATTTAGCGAGTGAAAGCAAAATTTGATATTTGATTTATGTACCTTAAGTTTTTAAATTTTATTCCTTAACATAGTGTTTCTCTTTTGCGTGATTGCTTATTAATCATTGAAACTTCGTAGCTGTTGCCTGTTTAAAGAAAGTATTGAGTTACTTGATAGGAACTTCCTAAGCCAAAGGCAGCCACCTTGAATAAAGGATCTGTGTCAGCCAAAAGCATTTGTCACACTACGTTACTTTGAAGATGATAGACGTAGATATTGAACCCTCCTCAGAGACAATATATCAACATCTTAGGTCTTGGAAGGTGTCATCGCGTCTTTGATGTCAAATTGCCAAATTTGTTATCATCACAAACAGTGTATCTTATCCAATCTATATTCTGTAATCTCATTTTGTTTGATGAAACTTATCCTAAATTCGTCTAAGATATGTTGATAAGTGCCCACAGCCTCACAGGAAAGTTGTATCATGTTGCACGTAAGTTCTTCTTTAGGCATATACATTCGTGACCAACCTTGAATCTTTTGAAAGAAATGTTGTAATGAACCATTTCTTCATAAAGTCGAAACTTTCATGGTTTTTTTTTAAATAAAAAAAAACATATTTAGGAATTCTTTGTATATTACATGTTAAAATAATGTGTATTTCATCGAACTTCATTCTAATTCAATGCCAACTTCAAAGTAATATTGGCCGATTTGCAAACTATGACAAATGTTTTTAAATTTCTCTTCTTGGCATTATTATTTTTTATAGGAAGAGAAACGGTTCAGTCATATGAATAAAGCCAAACACAAAAGAATATCACTGTCAGAATGAAAGTAATATTCGAAAGTTTAGCAAATCTAGAATATATTCTTTAAGATTGGTCTGAGGATTGCCTATATGTACATGTATGAATTTTTTTTATCTTCGATTGCATAAGTTTAGTTTCATTAGTCCTATCTTTTTGCTATAGAAATTGATTAATTTCACAGTTCTTTTACCTAACTTAATGAAAGCTTGGGTTTAGTACTTGTTCACATCAAACAGACAAAGTTGTGCGTCCAATTTGTTTCGTCCAATTTGTTTCTAAGCATCGTCCAATTTGTTTCTAAGCATCGTGATAAAATATTTCACATGCTGCATCAGTTACCATTACTTGATACTCCCAAGCTTCCTCACCTTACCTGCTCTCCATTCAAGAATGTTTCAAGAATGTATCGCAATTCTTAGTGTCATAAATGTCTTGTCAATTCTATTCGATATCAGATTTCTCAGTATGAATATAACTGAACAAAATATAATTACTTAGCTGTAGAAAAAAACCCAGTTCACTCCTTAACGTGTTTAACACATTTAAGTTATTTCAGAGGTAGATGTTGTCATCTAGAAAAAAAGATTATAGCAACACTTCATGTATGCACTTTTAAAATAGAAAGACTTGTATTAAAAATAACTATTGTTAATATACCTTTTCCAACATTTTCATGCTATATCTATCTACATACATATTTGTCTTCCAAAGTTCGCAATATCTCAATGCTACAACCTCTTCAAGTTAACCATTTTCAGAAATATAAATGTCTATTCAAAACTCGCAAAAAGCTAACACTGATGATCTCGAAGATCACATATTCTCATTCCTCAAAGTAACTACGTTAAACTAACTCATAATATCCTAACTTAATATTGTGATAAAACAGCTTCGTGGGTTCTTTGAAGTTTTTCTACCTTAACTAAAAAAGATGAAAATGACACTTCCTGACAGAAAAGTGAAGGATTGAAAAAATAGAATCATTCATAGGTAGTGTTTCATCTTGATCGAAAATTAAATTAGTGTCAACTCAAATTAGATTTTACATTCACAAAACGGTTGTGTAGGATAGCTTTGAAGTATGTTCATTCGTGGTATAAATATGTATTGTATGTTCAAATGACAAAAACATAAAGCATTTGCTGAAGCAACTTTCCTTTGTTTACTCGATAAAAAAAACCCAAAAAGTTGTATACTTGATGCCGATTGAAAACTGTTGTAACATTTTATGGCTTGAGAAAAATCTTTTTACAATTTGTTTCTACTAACCAGTGACATTTATATTCAATTTTGTTCAACCTGGAAAAAATCTATTTAAAAATAACAACAAGGTTAGTTCAGTTTCAATGTCCTTTAAGGAGAACATCACGTTTCTATATTAATCATTATTTAAATGCTAGAATTGAATTACCTCAGTTATGATGAATATGAACATACCATTATGATTACTATTTAAGAAATAAAGTTCGCTCTACCCCATTGTGTTTTGTAATAAAGTATAGTTTTACCCTGAACTATTATAGTTAAAGCACGAGGACGGTAGTCCGAGTGCTTTAACGTTGTAATAGTCCAGGGCCGCTAATTCAAAATAGTCCAGTCCCCCTAATTAAAAAAATATTGTTTATTGGTGAAATAGTTGATTATGTTAATGTAGCAGTTTTATTTTCTCATTTATAAAATTAAATTATTTATTCTCTTGTTATGTTTTCATTGTTCAAACAAAACAGAAAACTTAGACAACTCATGTTTAATAAAACGTTACTTTTGAACAGTCAAGTTGTGCGAGCCACACTGCCCATATAAGGCTTATCACGTGATTGACATTCCACAAAGATTTAAGGGTATTGTTTGTCAGGAAGCGTGGTAGATCTAGATCTATCATTCTTTTTTTTGCTGTTGTCATAGAAGTTGAAGTTGATGGTACTACCGCTAATATTGGCTGACTGGAGGAGCTGTACTAGTTGTATTAGTTGAGCTATATGACACGTTGCTTGGCAGAGACGGTTGACCTGTGTCAACGTCACAAATGCTACGGGGCGCCGTGACCTGACGTGGAATGTCAACGTGGTCACTCGACAAGCACGTCGGAGGCAGAGCATTGGTCTCAGCATTGTTCCCCTGTAAGATGGAGTAGTTATGTAGCTTTTCAACGATTGCTCATTTCTGTGACCAGTGACGGACACGATACCAAGGGCCCCAACCCCGGCTTCGGAAAGTTTGGTTGCTGCCGTAGGGATGCGCCATGTTGATTGTTAGAACCGAGATCAAAGGTTACCATGGACACGCGGGATTACGAGGGGGCAGCGGGGAAGAACGGATAGCGTCATTCAATTGTTAGGTCATGTCAAAACTATACCTTTATTGTCTGATAAAGTACTTTTTTTTTTATTGTTCTAACCGCTAGACATCTTAGAAATTAGAATAATGTATCTTTCTGTGTGCAATATGTCCATGAACTTATCATTTTAAGACTCTTTCCTAAGATATAACTCTGAAATTACTTTATGAGTAAAGGATAGATGTCATTAATAGATTAACAGGATTTCGTCCGTCCTTTATACCTTCAACGTTCATTTATTCAATCAATGATGCTTCTCTCTTTTTTAATCATGCTACCATTTGAAACCTTATCGTGGTGTGGTAGTCTGTGTGCCTTAGCGACATTGAGAGCTATGCTAGCTGCAGCTTTCATGCTTCCTCCAAGCTGGAGAGATTGATTGGTAGATCAAATTTGAGTAGTTTTCAAAACTTGTTGTTTCTCTCTCACTATATCTTTCGCCCTGTCTGTTCCCTTTAACTTTCGATTGCCCAAGCAGCTTAAAGCTTCAACCCTGTTCTCCCTGAGTTTTCTGCTATCTCTTGGTCCACGTGTTCAATAGCTGAATTATTGCTGACGACCTGAATTATTGCTGACGACCATTAAACGCTAACTCACTCACAATAAATTATGGGCCGCTTTCGTCTCAGGATACGAGGGGCGTTCAATAAGTGTTGCAAGCGGGGCATTGGTGTTTATTTAAACAGTGTCAGCTTATAGCAGGTGTTACTATAGTCAAAACATAACATTGACATATATCAAAACAATTTCTTGACATAACAATTATTTAGATATAATAGCTGCGCTGACCTAGGGGTCTCCATAATCATGGATTCTCTCAAACATGAACAACGCGCTGTGATCAAGTTCCTTACTACAGAGGGATGCAAAGCTACAGAAATACATAATCGTATGTGTAATGTGATGGGTAAGGATGCTCCTAACTTTTCAACAGTTTGTCGCTGGTCTCTTCAGTTCAAGCGGGGCAGGGAGTCCTTAGACGATGACCCACGGTCAGGCAGGCCATCTGAAGGCACCCGACCGGAAGTTTTTGCCGCTATCGAAAGACGAATTTTAGCTGACCGCCGTGTTAAAGTTTCTGAACTGTCTTTGGAATTCAAGATATCAGTTGGAAGTGTTGAAAAAATAATTCATGACCATCTTGGTATGTCCAAGGTATCTGCAAGATGGGTACCCAGAAACCTCACAGCACAAGATCGCAAGAAAAGAACCGAAAGTTGCATGGAGCTCCTGGATCGGTTTAATGCGGATGAAGCCAGGTTTTTGTCTCGTCTGGTGACAGGTAACGAAACCTGGATCCACCACTGGGACCCGGAAACTAAACTGGAATCCAAGCAATGGAAGCACCCAAGTTCACCGCCTCCCCTGAAGTTTCACACTCAACCATCAGCTGGCAAGGTTATGGCGACAATCTTTTGGGATGCAAAGGCATATCATTAATTGATTACTTGCCAACCAAAACTACAATGAATGGTCAATATTATGCCAACCTAATGCAAGAATTGCGAAAGACAATTCGACAGAAACGCCGTGGAATGTTGACACGTGGTGTTCTGATTTTGCATGACAACGCTCCAGTCCACAAGTCAAGAGTTGCACAGGCTGCTATACGTGATTGTGGATTCGAACAGCTTAACCACCCACCCTACAGCCCAGACCTAGCCCCCAGTGACTACTTCCTGTTCAGAAACCTGAAATCCGCCCTACGTGGAAGGCACTTCCGGGATGATGAAGACGTCAAAGCTGCCACAGAGGCGTGGTTAGGGGGGCAAATGGAAGACTTCTACAAAAGCGGCATCTAAAGAAATAGAAATTGATTGTCAAAAATTATATTTAAATGGGATTGTTCTATTCTTTTCAAAATTGTTTTCATGAACATACTTTTTATTGATTATTTAATTACATAAGAGAGTTTCTTTGATTTTCTTCTTTGATTAAAGTAATTGCAACTTCTAAGCCAGACACTCTGAAATAGCCCTGTAGTGTTTTCTTCTTTTGTCGTTAATATCAAGCCTGTACTTTGCAATCGAGGAGAATTAAATCATTCAACACCTTCATTATCCGTCTTTGTAAAGTATCAATTACCATAGAGAAATGTGAGGAACATCAAAGAATTGAAATCAAATTCCTTTTAGTTTGATTTTCTTTTGTGCAATTGGTTAGTCAAAGTGAAAGTAAATGTGTCATCAAAGCGGATATGATTGAAGTGATTTAGGTTTATTCATTGCATTGAAGATAAAAATGCATTACATCATATTTAAAAAACCTTGATTAATAACACTCTTAATTTGCGTTTTTTAATGGATTAATTGAAAGACTCTGTACATTTTGTATTAGTTTAATATTAATAAATCACTATGAAACATAGAACTCTTCCTTACTTTTAGAATCACATTTTCTGCCAAACAATGGAATGGGATTGTAGAATACCTGGTCATTCTTACTTTTGCAAATGTAGTTCAGATTCCAAATAACCGGACGAAATCCTAGAAGTGGGTTTTTTTTGTTTTTTTGTTTTCTTTTTTTTTTTCATTCTTTTTTTTTTCTTTTTTTCTTTTTATTTATTGGTTCCCAAGGGTTACACAGCATATAAAAAGTATATAATACATGAAATATTTGAAATTTTACAACAAACGTAATAAATAATATGAGCTGAAAAGGCTCTTTTTAAAGCCATATAATATCATTTCTTGAATATTGGGATTAGTGATTTCCATTTGTTGTTGAATGCAGTCATTTCATTGTTTCTTTTGGAAATATATTTTTCAACAATGAAGAATGTTTTGATAGTTACTCAGTTTTGGAATTAAATTTTTTATGTTACATAAATTTATATATTTTTTGGCAGAGAGAAGGATTTGATTCATCAAAATATTATTTATTTCAAGAAACCAAATCAAGTATTTCGAAATAATTATTTTGGATTGTAAGTGCCTTTTTATCCAAATTTCAAGTTCATTCCAAAAAGTTTTGGTTACACTGCAATCCCAATATACATGACAAATACTCTCAGGAGTCTCCTTGCAGAGAGCACACAGATCATTGTCAACAAGATGCATCTTCAACAATTCTTGTTTGGTATATATAACTCTTTGCAAAAATCTATATTGAAAATCAAGGAGTTTTACATCTTTCAAGCCATGTCTGTATGAATTGAAAATGTTATTCCAGTCCAAGTCAAAGTCATTAAATATCACTTCCCATTTTTGACAAAGCTCAAGTTTAACATTATTGGAAATAAACTTATCATAAAAAAATCTTGATCCTTTTGTTTACTTCAAAATATTTCTTTGGTAAATACTGAAATACAAATTATATGTAGGAATTAATTTGGTGCTTTTGATTAAAGATTTTAAACAGTTGGGCAAGATATGAAGTAAATAGTTATAATCTAAAACTGTACCTCTAATCTTATATTTCAATTGTAATTTATCAAAGGGCATAAAACCATTTTCATCGCATAAGTCCTTTACTGTCATAAGGCCCATTTTGGCCCAATTTCTGATAATAAAATAGGGATTTTTTATTATTATGGTTAAGCCATAGTGGTTCTGCAAAAAAATCATCAAGTTTATACTGTTCAAGACTAAAAGTTTAACAATATTTATTCCATGCTTTTAAGACATCTTTCCAAAATGGGTTTTCAATATTTAGTATCTTATTGATATTTGATCCATATTGAAGAATATTATGGTATGGAATATTTGCAGGGTTATAAATTGAATTTTTTTTACAGTAAAATCTGAGAGAAGATAATTTCAAAGCTTCAATAAATGTTTGAACATCTACCATACCCAATCCTCCTTCAGTCTTTAATCTTTTCAAAGTGCTTCTTTTAATCTTATCATTTTTATCATTCCATATGAATTTGAAAAAGATTTGTTCAAGAGATTTGATAAAGTCATATGGAGGGTTGGGCAAAGAGCTGAAAATATGCACTAATTTAGAAAGGGCTAATGTTTTAATGACAGTAATTTTCCCAATCAATGTTAAGCTTCTTTTTCTCCATATTGACAATAATCTGTTTATTTCTTCAAGCTTTTTCCTTGTATTGATCACCCATAATTCATTTAGATTTGGAGTAAATTTTATTCCTAATTCTTCAAACTCTTCTTTATACCATTCTATATCTAAATCATTACACAAAGTTTGTTCACTGCCTGCCTTTGAGCCAATCCAGATCGCTTTAGTCTTGTCAATATTAATTTTCAAACCTGAAATTCTATAGAAAGCATTTATAGTTTCAATAGCTGCATAAAGACTATCTTCAGAACCATCTAAAAATAATTGTGTATCATCAGCGTATTGACCTAATTTATATTCCATATCATCAATTACAATACCTTTAATTTTTTCATTATTTCTTATCATACATCCTAAGATTTCAGCCACAAAGAGGAAAAGATATGGTGACAATGGATCGCCCTGTCTGCAGCCCCTTTCATTATCAAAGAATTCTGATGAATAACCATTTTGTATCACACAAGAGGTTGTATGATAAGTTAGTACATTAATCCACTGTATTATTTGTGGACCAAAACCAAATTTTTTAAGGACAACATTAATGAAATCTTTTGAAACTGTATCAAAGGCCTTTTCGAAATCAATTACAATAAGTAAACCTGGAATATTTCTTGCTTTTGATTCAAACATGAGGTCATATAGCAGTCTGGTGTTTTGACTGATAGTTCTACCTGGGATAAAACCTGTCTGATTGTCATGAATAAGAGTATCCAAAGTTTTTTATAAACGGTTTGTTATACAAGAACTTATTATTTTATAAATGGCATTCAATAAAGCAATTGGTCTCCAATCTTTTAACTGCGTTCTGTCTTTATTTGATTTTGGTATACAAGTTATGACCCCCCTTTTCATAGTAAGAGATAATTCATTTTTGGTGAAAGCCTCGTTTACAAATCTAAATATCCATTCTTTAAGGTCATTCCAAAAAAATTTGAAGAAATCAATTGGGAATCCATCAATTCCTGGACTTTTATTGTTTTTCATATTTCTCGCTGCAAAGGTTATTTCTTCCATAGTAATATCTTGTTCAAGTTCCTCCCTTAATTCATGATTCAATAAAGGTGTTTCAACATTATCTAAATTAACTTCATCAAGATCATTATTTATAGAATAAAGTCTCTTATAAAAGAATTTCAAATGTTTTAGAATAGAATTGCCATCAGTTATTTCCTCATTTTTTTCAGTGACTATCTTATTTATAGATTTGCTGACATAATTTCTGTTTTCCAGATTACAAAAATATTTTGATGGTTTTTCTCCTTCTTCATCCTAGAAGTTATTTATGATTGTCATTTATAACAAAAACAATATTTCCTTGTGAAAAAACAGATCGATTGTGTTTTTCACATTTAAGAAGTTGCTATCCTGAAATTGTAATGTTCTGAACCTCAATAAACGACTTTAAACATATACTAGGAAAATACTATTGGATGAACTATCGGCCAAGAGACGGAGCAACGGTAAATGTCGCATTTTTTTCCAATTAATATCACAACAAATGTGAGGAGTATTACATTCCGTATGTGTTCCAGTAACAAAGCACCTTTGTTGCATTTTAAAACGACGACATGATTTTGTTGATAGTATTGGTAGCATGTACAGTATTTTTAGGTGTAATTGAACATGAAAGAAGACTAAGTGGCCTTTAGGATAATTCAATAGTAAAAGTTCAAAGACTATTAGTACGTATTAAGTGAATTACCACACGTTTGATTACGACTTCGGGTTTGATGTCGTTTTATTAGTTTATTAAGTGAAGAAATCTGATTTAATGACATGTGATGATTTACCTTTTCTTTGGAGAGGCTTTCCGAAGTTGAACCTTTTTTTATATATTGATAATAAAGAGTAGACATTGACATTTGACATTCATGTAATCCTGACTGCATATTATCTGTCACAATATTAAAACATCGTTAAACATGGTATTATGGATTATGGGTTGTTATAGTTATATACAATTAGTGTTTATATACTTTTATATATACTTTTTTTTTCTTGAAATGTTTCATCAAAGATATAAAGATGTATATTTCCAAGAGTGGCATCACGAAATATCCATATCAAGTTTTCTTAAATTTTACTTTTAGATAAAACATGATTACTGTTCTGAGAAATGATCTCCTATTATGCCCAAAATATGATGAACTATGCCGTAAATATCTTCCAGGTTATTGTCAGCACCACCCACATATGTACAAATTGATTACAAAATTATCAACTGTTGATTATGATAATCTTCTCAAGCTTTATCCGTTCCCAGAGAAGGTGTTCAAACTAAGAAACAGTGTATCTGCTTCGTGTCAAATGTAAATATTAATTTTGTGGCGCAGTTACTACTATCCATCTTCAATTCTACACATGTTGTATTGTTGGCCTCATGGCCATTTATACGAAAGAAATGACTCCTGAATCTTGAATCCTTAATATGTTTCAGTGACAAAAAATATTCAGAATAACTGTACATTTTTCATTTGACACAGGATTAAATTCCCTTTGATGGCTGTATTTAAGATTCTTACTGCGTTCCAGGAATTGTTTAAATTGTCTCAGGTCTTAACCTATAGCTTAGGAGTATTCTTTAAAGAGTACTCACTCATTCATTGCAAAGAAATACAACAGCACATACATTGGTTCTTTGTTTTCTGCAAATTGACGCACGTGTCTGTGTAGATTCCAGTATAAATACAAACAGACTATGTACCGTCGATCGTAATACAAGGAATTGTCGCTGGGGCTTTTATCCCTCTGACCTTAAGATAATTATTATGTGTTTCAATATTTCTCTTGCCAATATTCTCTTTGATCAATTATTCGTTTTGAACATTTAACTTGTTACTTCCTTGAATTTGCTAGGTTACTGAGTATTTTTAAGATTTGTAGATTTGTAGTATTTTGTGCCAATCGTCTTGAATACATTGCAATGCGATCTTGTTCTATCTTTGAAATGCGGTCTGAGTTTGCTTGTACATGTGAGTGTGTTACTGATTTTGCTTTTTTAAATTTTTTTTATATCTTACAGATTATACGTTTCTTTAATGCGACTTCTTCGAGTTTGGTCTTTTATCGCGGCGGTCTTTTATTTAACACCGTTATTGACGGGTAACTTATTTTC
This sequence comes from Steromphala cineraria, assembly GCA_916613615.1. Classification (NCBI taxonomy): domain Eukaryota; kingdom Metazoa; phylum Mollusca; class Gastropoda; order Trochida; family Trochidae; genus Steromphala; species Steromphala cineraria. The sequence goes on from OU744721.1 coordinate 84,664,168, forward strand.
TCTAATGATCATTATGAGAATCACCAATTTCTCATCAGTAGAATAGCGGCCCCTATCACTATATATGAATGCAAATTAGAGGAAAATCAAAGGAATGTTACAAATCCATTTTGCCTTGTTAGCGCTGAAACTCGCTGATTGCATATTTCACAGGGATAAATTTCCTTCTTTCCCATTTTTATGAGTACTTTATGTTGATTCTTTAATGATTTCATATAATCAAACAAAACCCTTTTTTCGACAAAATAGAATTGCCTAACGAAAGTGCAGAATGTATTATTTAAATTCTTAAAACGAGGACAGAAAAACAAGTAAATTTAGCGATCCATTGTCATGGTTTACCATATTTTGTTTCAATGGCTGTAGGAAATATTTTGTGAAAAGTATCATAAAAGAATTTCCTTGCTCAAATGAAAATAAAAATCATTTAGTTTTGTTATTTGACCATTTCTCAAAGTGGTATGACAGAAATCTGATAGTGTTGAGTGGTTTCGATGCTGAATATTTTGCATAAATGAAATTTCAGTTGTATATTTTGAACAAACTGTCGATTGCATCTGTTGTGATGACGACATCATCAAAGTTTGAACTCTGTATGTGTTGATATTCAGATGATTCAATGTAAAAAGCAGGAGTAGAAAGATGAGCTTTTGCTTTGTGAATATTTATCTCTGCATCTGGTATCTATTTTACACAAAATGACTCATTAGCATCAGAAAAAAAAATCTTGATTGTGAAAGGCCTGCCTTATATCAGATTTCGAATGAACAAAGATTTCATAAGCAACATTGGATTTGTATTAAATCTAAAAAGATGATTATCATATGATGGAATAGTGTGCTTGATTGAAAAGACAAAACAGTTGTAACGTCTCTGTTTCTAGGCTGATAACCATAAAGATATTTGTGTCTTCATGACAAATCAATGACATTCAAAAATAGCTTTTCTCAGGTTTGAAGATATCTATTTAGAGCAAAACAATTGAAGGTTAATTAAAATCGTATGTTCCGTGGGTAGCAGATAACATGTTTACGTTAATCGCATTGTGTATTTTTAAATGGGAGAATTAAAGGCCTACACTATCACGATAGAACAAACACAATCATGAATATCACTAATACGTACGTTTTATAACAATTATTTATCTTCGTGTGTGCCATCTCCCCATTGAATGACCCTGGGGTTTTGAAAATAAATCTCGAAATAACTTTAGTTGACCTGTATGGTATGAAGAGAAAAGGAATGATTTTTTTAAATCATAATAGAATATTTTAGAGTAACTATCTGAATTAAACTTTTCTCTTTATCTCATTTGCTCTAAACAGGAGACTTCATTTTCAGTATATTCTTTACACCTTTTTCATTAATACTTACTATCCCTAGCAAATTAGCTTTGTCCATATGTCTAGAGCAGATCATTGATCTGTCTCATTTTAATACACTTAAATAATAATTTGGTGTGTAACTAAGAAATATGAAACATTTTTCAGAATATCTTCACAAACCTTTGCGATTTTTGGTTATTAAAATTGGTGGATTTGTAATATTTTCCTGCTAAAGATAAATAAACTGTTTGGCAACGAGCGCATAGAAATTGAAAATCACTATAGTTTTCATTTAAGTAATTTTTATGAAGTTTTTGATTGACATGAAATAGCTTTATTTCATTTCTTATTATATGTTTTGGAAAGTTATCATCGAGATACTCTGAAAAAGCCCGGCGGTAGTTTCTGCTCATGTTGTTAAGTACCAAATTCCAAACCGTTTTTGTACTTTGCAATCAAGAAGAATAAAAGATTTATCACCTTCGTTATCCATCTTTGTAATATGAAAAACACACATCAAACGAAAGGAAATAATATTTCTTTAAGTTTGAGATTCTTTATGTGAAACTTAATTATCAATCCTAGTGAAAGTAAATGTTTTATCAGAATGAATATAATTGAAGTGATTTCTATCTATTCACGGCTTTGGAATTATCTAAGAAAACAGTTTATGGTCGACGGCTTTTCTTTGACATCAAAACATTAAAACTATGTTGTTGAATTACTGAAGATATATGGAAAATAACATTTCTCCCCTCTTTTTCGTCACGTGAAATTCTGCTTTAGTGTGAGTTTAACATCTTTAAATGCACCATGTAATCGGTTATATTGGAGACCACGCGATAATTTGATTTATAAACAAATAACATTTAGACTTAGTTCAAAAATACAATTATTTAACAAACATATGTTTAGTTACGTTTGTCCAAAGTGCAAACATCGAGATATATGTTGTTCAGTCGACTAATTAAATGACTATTGTTTCCAAATTTATGTATTTCTCGAGTGGATGAAAAACTCATAATCTTATCACATTTTGCAGAAAATGTTTAAACAAATTAATTTTAAGCTTTTGCTTCTCCTTCGGAATGCTCGAATTCTTTCTGATATGTCACAAAAGAGTCTGTCTTTTATATGTGATGTTAATGTGATCTTATTACACATTGATCCAAAATCTAAAAGTGTTTTGTTAGAAAAAGATGACCAGAATTATGAAATTACATAACCATTCTGTCACAGTTAAACAGATATTTGTACAGCAGCGGTCGGTAATGAATGATGGAAGGATTGAATAAAATCTTGAAATTAGAGAAAACCTTCAGTTTAATCAAAGAATCTTCCCATTTCCGTTATGCTTCATAGGAAAAATGTTATATGCATAATCATAAATTAACTTAAGAAATTGTCACGTCAATGGGACATGGGAGATATCCCCCTTGCAGTCACAAGGCATATTTCAAGCAGGTTGACTTGACTTTCGTGATCGTATTTACACTATTCTGTAATTGAAAGTTGAATAAGACTAAATGTGCTTTTGGATTATACAATAGTAAATGGTGAAGACCTATTAGCTCGCCTAAATGACTGCACCGCAGGCTTGATTACGAATTCAGGCTTAGAGTTGAGTTTGGTTTCTTGCCAAGAAAATGAATGGTTAAGTGTGAACTTGTGTCATATATCTATTTTCATGATGGATAATACCCTAATGGGAGTGTTCTGATAAATCATTCAGCCATATAACTTCGAAATACAAATATTAAAATAACAGATGACAGGCGATGTAGTGTCAGTGATAAAACCACGTGTTGTTGCAGAATATCTTATCTCTCCCAATGTACACCAAACACTTAACAATTGATTGTTTATTTTACAAGCTAAGTTACGGATCTATTGTTCTACTTTGTTAGTCACTGCGTGCATATTTAAGTGTTTGTCATCACAAATATTGTATTTTTTAATCAAAAGGCATCATTACTGGTAAGTGATTTTCGTAATGATTGTCATCAGAAAATTTTTGCCCATAACTCATCCGTAGTGTGGGGTCCAATCAGTACACGGCAATGGAAATCATAGGGAAGTCACAGGATCTTTACAAACGTAATTGCTTTGTTTGCGCTAACTGGCGCTAATTGCTTATCCCAATTTGTTTTGGAGGTTCTGCTCACAATGTAAAAACGGTGCATTAAGTTGATTATTGATTCATTCATATTATGAATTCCTTTGCAGGGAAACCTTTCAACCCCATGACATTTTTAAAAAATCTGCCGATTTCAAAAAGACAGAAATAGATAAAAGTGTAATGTTGATGATTATTACAAGTATAATGTTTTCAGTGTTATTGGTGGCCATATTTTTCAAGTACTCATATAAACAAGAGATACCTTTTTTCAAAATGATCAAGTATTTATGATAAAGAGAAATGATATCAATTACTTTGGTTAGAATGTAAGACAATGTATTGAAAGGAATATTTTGAAAGCCCCTACTTAATCTGATAATCAGTAAGAGTTTCTAATTATAAAAAAGATCATTAGATCTTGTAAACGATTGATATTTTCAGAGATATATATTTTCAAAATCAATTTGTTGTTTCATGTTAGCTTACCGACTGCCCTTTAATGATGATTAAAGATTGTTCGTACGTGTTCATGTTTGTGAGTGTTCATTATTTGACTGGTATTTCAAATATCTTTATATGAAACTTCGGTCAAAAGGTTCACGAGGAGCCAGAACTAATGCTTGCTATTAGGTGTCTTGATAATTTTTTTTATACAATTAGCTTACTTTGCACCTTAATGATATCTTTAGTTTGAATATAATTCAAAACTTTCCAAAGAATTAAATGAATGTCCGTTTGTAGCCTAACGAAATATGTACATTCTTCTTGGGTACGTTCAGGGCTTGATTAAATACATTCGTTACGTCTATAAAATGAACGGGATTGAAACTGTGTGTTTCATACCAGTAAATTTGTTCAAGATATCATTTATACTCTAGGTCTATTTAAATTTCCATGCTGACTTTAGACCTTTGGTTTTAAACATTAACACAACAATCGTCGACAAAAGATAAATACGTTCGAAGTATAAGAGAGAAAATTGTGGCACAATTCGTTATCTATTGTTACTTAATGTCAGTGTTTTTTTATAAGATCCCGGTAATTTTGGTAGTAATTGTTTTTCCGTTTCTGATGTTGAAGTTCATGTCAATGAAACTGGATTATATGTTCCTACCAGATGTGTTATATTCACAATACTACAGGAAGTATGCATGTGTGTGTTTGTTCCACTCCATTGTATGCATGTCTTTATATACTCATGGTAATAATGGTTGACACCCCTAATAATTATAGGAAAGAAAAGTTATATATACAACTTTTACGTGTCATTTTCGATTATTTTTTTGTAATATATGTTAGTATAGTATGTACTCTTGTGAATAATGTCCTTGAACATGTGCTATTGTGCAACTAATAAAAAACATAATCGATAAAGGTGAATAAAAGAAAAACAATAATTTATTTTAAAAAATGTGATTATCCGACATCTTGAGATCCTGATATTGGTACATTGATACAAGTCATCAGTGTGCTCATTTTGGTTCTGTTAAATAATGGATAATTGTATCTGAAGAATTTTTGGTACTGAACCCAATTTTTACACAATACCTTTCGCGGAGCCTTATTCGATAATAAAATATAAAATGCATGTACTTTATACTTTGCATGATGTGTTAATGCAATTGGATGTCGAAAATACCAGAAATTTGATCAATGTTAATAATCCTTGCATTTAAAAAGCTCAAATCACTTTCCTGTATAGGGGTGTCAACCATCATTACCATGAGTATATAAGAAGCGACCCCAGATAAAAAAATTATCTGACATACATATGTATTGTTTTCATAGATGAAAATTGCAGGAATAGAAGTAAACTCACGGGCAAAAGAAACGCTGGTAACATAAATGTCAGGATATTTTATTCCATGTAAGATAAATGTGAATGAAGCAGATTGGCAAAGTTTCCTTAGAAGTCAACTCAACTATGTTTGCCTTGTTTGAATCATTTTCTGTTGATGTTTTTGCATGGCGCCTTAGAAAACGCGTGTAAAAAAATCATCAATTTGCTATCTCCTTAAATAAGCGAGATTGGAGAGCCAATTTGGTCATTTTTTGCATATTTATAGACGTTATAACGCAAAGACATATCAATGCAGAAAAGTCAAAGTGGATGTTTTTCATTAACAGTATCTCAAATAAATTTCTGATATACATTTCCGAAATTCAAACTTAATTTCAAAATAATTATTAACAAAAAAGTACCTGAAAACAGCAATGTTAGCACCCCAACAGTGTTTAGACAACCGCAGTACAAAACGCTCCATGCCATCATGGTTAAAATTATGAACAATAATTCTCAAAATATTTTTTTTATCAAACATATTCGAACTCGAATTTACATGGCATATATAATTTGTTTATCCTTCGTTTGAAAATACCCAGCGTTTCTTTTGCCCATGAGTTTATGTTTTATAATTGTCTCATTTACATCAACCAGCTGTCACACTAATGCCACGGGGAATCAGTCAGTATATAAATCAGTAATGGTGTATGGTTGGTTTAAACATAATTTATTCACTTGGAATTGGATTGGGAACAAGTTGTCAAAATACCCTCTCCTTAGATTGTACATAATTAATTTACAATAATATATATACATCAAAATGACAGATGGTGAACAAGAACAAAGTATGAAGTGATAAGAAAAGGAGAGAAACACCAATATGCCAATGAAATCGCTTAGATCCACTGGTACCTTGCTGGTAAAACGTACAAAGAACGTAATGTTGATGGAAAGAAAGAATCGAGTGAATGTTTAAGTCTAGATATAGGAACAGCTATGTTTACAGAGTTACGTTAATTGTAATTAGATTTCGAGTCAACATTCTGGGGAAGTAATTATGTATTTGGCTCCATAGATGCGTGAATACTATTGGCTTATCACAGAGATTGTTTTACTTGGTCGAGATTATCTTAACAGCAATGGTTTTGGTAAAGAAATTCTGACTAACTTAAAAACACCGCCAAAAGTGTTTCTGTGTTACTGAGTGTCACCTGAAAGTATCTGATAAGAATATAATTTATTTTCCATCTTCTAAAAACTTTCAACTTTTAGTACAACAGTCATTAGATGAGTCAAACTAAAACCATAATGCACGATGTAATAATAACACATATCTTTATTAAGCAACTGTAAAACTGTATAATTATACAACATTGTTTTAATGTTTTGATATCAAAGCAAAGCTGTTAGACCATAAGGTGTTTTTCTTGGATAATGATATGGGTTCTTATTTCCAAAGCCGTTAATAGATATAAATCTCTTCAATTATATTCATTTCGTTTAAAGATTTACTTTCAAAAGAAATCATAATTTTTCACAAAAAGATAATCAAACTTTAGAAAAATTGCTCTCATTTCGTTTGATGTTTGTTATTCATACTTTACAAAGAAGGGTAATGAAGGTGATAAATGTTTAATTCTACTCAATTGCAAAGTACAATTTTGGGGGATTTTTGTCCTTAACAACACGAACAGAAAATAATAAGGCTATTTCAGAGTTTTTTTTGGAATTTTCAATAACTTTAATTAAAGAATAAAAACAAAAACTCTTTTATGAAAACCAAAAAAGTAAACTTATCAAACCATAATACAATTTCAGTTTGTACACGCTCATTGTCAATTGGTTTATTTTTTTCACTTTAGCAGGAATGAAATAAGTGTAATGAAATATATTGAAATAGAATATCTGAATATTCCTTTTCATAAAAAGTCCCAATTATCGGAAGGTAAACTCTGTATCATCGAGAATGGTTTTGGATAAGCTAAACAGTTTCAGTTAGTTTTCAGTTAGTGCTACACATTCATGTGTGATATCATACACTACTTTTATTAAAATGAACAAAGGATATTTACTGAAACATAAGAATTAGATTAGTTTTGCGAAATAAAGTTTCTTGTTTGGAGCAAATGAGCCAATACGAAAAGTTATATTCAATTGGTTACTCAATGAGAAAAATATTGTTGAATATATTTAATTTCTCTTCATACCATAATCTTAATACAAGTAAATCAAAGTTTTTAAAAAAAAATTTAAAATTCATTTTCAAAAACAAAAGATCAGATCATACTGAAATGACACCCAAGAAGATAAATGAATGTTATAATTTTTACAAAGATAGTGATTTTAATGATTTATTCCCTCATGATATTGTAAACTTAAAAAATTCTACCATTTGTAGTTCCACATAAATGAATAAGATTTACATAAAAATACTGTACTTTGTAAGATTAACATAACAATACTAAAATAATGTGCTCTTTCAGAACACGAGAATTTAATTAACCTTTATATTCTTTTGCTCGAAATAGCTATCCTGTAAACTAAAAAATGTCACTGATTTTCAATGAGAAAAGGTTTCTTTGCGATCAACAGGGTCAAATACTGAAATGTTACAGCTGCTATCAAACATACTAATTATACATGTACCTACTTTTATTGATACAATGATTTTTCACTTAGAAACTCCAAAGTAGCACTTGAAGATGTAGCTTATAATGAACAAGATAGAATCTGTTTCATGTTGACGTATACATTTATTCTTGTCTCAGCTAGAGCAAAAACAGAACATATTTGAAGAAGTGCTTGTTATCTAAGACATACCACCATATGAAAACTCAAATCAGAATAAACCCAAATAAGCATAAATGCATTCAACTATAAGAACTGACAGATGAGAGAAGTGAGTATTGTTTATCTAACCATAAAATATGGAATCAAATACTTTCAAAGAGATATGAGCATTAGTGTTAGCACATATGGTTAAATTTGAGGAAAAATTATTTACTTTACTGTAACATTTAAGGTCAAAGAGATGTGACAGATCGTGTGCATGATTATATGATTACGCTGTTCATGGTATCATTTTTTTTTTTTTTATCACTTTATTTCTTTTTGAACTGGGTACAGCACGCTCATACATGTAGTGCAAAAATGTACAACATTTGGTTACTGACGGTAAAGTTCTTCAATTGTATACAAGCAGTTGCCAAAAAAAGGGGCAATTTAACATTTCAAGAAAATAAGCTGTGGCAGGACGACCAAAATGAAACAAAGGCATCATATCTACATTCTGTGTAGGTGTTTGCTTTATGTATCTGATAATTGTAATTTAACTTAGGTTTTAGTTCTGCAAGAGTAGGTAACCTCTCTGCAAGTTTTCTGGAGTAAATATATTCCTTTGTTAAGATAAATAGGAAATTGAGGACATCGTTCCTTCTTTCCTTGAATCCCAGAATTATTGTTTCTATATTTAGATCCAAATGGGTGCCAGTTTCTTTTTCGATCCATTGTAGTAGATCCTGCCACAGCTTTTTGACAAATTTGCATTTATATAGTAAATGAATGATAGATTCTATTTCAACATTACAAAATGTACACAATGGCGATTCTATAACTTTATATTTATACAAATCTTTATTTGTTATCAAGATTCTATGAGTAATACGGTATTGAAACCATCTATGTTTAACGCAAAATGATGCTCTAAATGGCATATTGTTAAATGTTTTCCATACATCTGATTCAAATTCTACATTTAGTTCTTTTTCCCATTTGTTTTGGTAGAGAAGTTTAGGGTAAGATAGTTCATTGCGTAGAAGTTTGTTGTAGAATATACTACATCCCTTCTCAGCTTTATATAGTATTTCAAGATTTGGAGGTATAAAGGGTTGTTCCTGTTTGCTGATGTTGATTAATTTTTGTTTGGAATATGTTCTCAACGAAGATAGTAGTCCTGCATATTCAAGAAAATTTGATTTGATTTTGAATCTTTCCACGAAATCAATGTATGATAAAAACGTATTGTCATCAGTTAGAAAATCATTGATAAATTTCACGTTTGATTGTAAATAATGTTCGTAGATTATGGGCTTATTTCCTACTGTTATGTTGTTATTTGCCCATATAAATTGTCTGCTAAAGCTATTATCATAATCGCAATTTTCTTGTAATTCAGACCAAGCATTAAATACATCTTTCCAAAACGGGCTAATTAAATTTGGGATAAAGTATGTCTTAAGATACGACGGTCCCATTTCCACTGGGTTGAGTTTGCTAACATGACTTGTCGTAAATAAAAGATTGTGTAATTTAGAATCGTTTACGAATAATCTTCTAATCCATGATATTTTTTGGGCCTTGATTGTTTCAAGTATAGCTGGAACTTTCAGACCACCCTCTTGATAAGATTTTGTTATCAAACTTCGTTTAATTCTATCTGGTTTGCCTTTCCAAATAAATTTGAAACATTTTCTTTGAAGATTCGCTATGATTTCGAGATTTGGGTTTGCTAAAGAGGTAAATAAATGATTTAATGTTGGTAATATTAAGCTCTTCAACACAGTTATTCTTCCCAACGGTGTAAGGTCTCTAAGAGACCAAATCTTCATTGCTGTATCGATTTTCTTCAGTTTATCTTTGTAATTTTTCTCTACCATTTCTGCTTTATTATGTTGAAATAGAATGCCTAGGAGTACAAAAGGTTTTTGAGTCCAGTCTAGATTATAATCTCTGCAATATTGCAAACTAGAAAATTGTTTTGAACCTATCCAGACAACTTTAGTTTTATCTATATTTATTTTAAGTCCAGAAAAGGATGCGTAATTTTCAAGTACTCGTAGTGTTTCTCTAAATGACTGTTCAGATCCATCTAGTATTATAGTTGTGTCATCTGCAAATTGCGTGAGTAAATATTCTAAGTCAATCATTTTTATGCCTTTTATCTTTTTGTTTTGTCGAAGCATATGGGCTAAGATCTCTGCTACAATGAGGAATATATATGGCGATAGGGGATCCCCTTGTCTACATCCACGAGTAATTTTGAAAAAATCTGATGGAAATCCATTAACAAGAACGCTTGAATTAATGTTGTTGTAAAACGTTTTTAACCAGTGTTTGATAGATGGTCCAAAATTGAAGAAATCGAAGCATTTTTCGATAAACAACCATTCCACTGAATCAAAGGCTTTTTCGAAGTCGATCAATATCAAAAGTCCTGGTTTATTCATATATTCAGTGTAATCCATAATATCATTGACCAATCTTGTGCACTCTCCAATGTATCTGCCTTTCATAAATCCCTTTTGATCTTCACTTATTAGTTTTGGAAGAATATTTTTGATACGTGCCGATATTACTGCTGAAGCTAATTTATAGGAAATATTAAGAAGAGAAATAGGTCTAAAGTTTTTTAAGTGTTCCTTGGATTTATCTTTTTTTGGTATACATGTAATAAGACCTTGCTTTTGACTAATAGATAGCTCACCTTTCCTATAGGCTTCATTCAAAGAATTGATGAGATATTTATGTATATCTTGCCAAAAGAATTTATAGAATTCGGCCGTGAAACCTGATGGACCAGGGCTTTTTTCATTTTTCATTTTTTTAAGAGCTGAAAGAACTTCATCATATTTCAATTCACCTTCAAGAGAACGTGCATCATGGTCAGATAGTCTCGGTATTGCACTTTCTTTGAATAAGTCTTCTAGGTCAACATCTTTTACATTTTTACTGGTATATAGGTTTTCAAAGTACTGTTTTGCATGGTTAATGATATCTTTGGTTCGACGTAGTTGTCCATTTTCTGTTTCTAGTTTAGTGATTGCTTTGTTTATAAAATTCTGCTTTTCAAGAGAAAGGAAATATTTAGTTGGTTTTTCTCCTTTTTCATACAATTTTGCTTTTGACCTTAATAAAATTCCTTCTGTTTTATATTTATTTAATTCAAGTTGATTATCTTTTATTTTATTTATTTCTTCTATCAATTTAGCTTTCGTCTTTTCATTTTCAGAACTGTCCAATTTCACTTCAAGCTTATCTAGACTTTTGTTGTATTCTTCTTCTAATTTCAATCTTTCTTTCTTTTTCTGTGATGAATATTTTATTGTAAAACCTCGAATATTACACAAAAGTATTTCGAAAAAAAGCTGTTCATTTATTTTTAATACCTTATCTCCTTCAGCATCACGAGTGTGGTATTCTTCTACAGTTTCATTAATAATTCGCTTAATTTCCCGCACATATTCAGGGTCATGCAGCAGACTATTGTTAAACTTCCAGAAACCCTTTCCTTTTTCTAGGGATGTGAATTCAACATGTAAGGATATGACCGAGTGATCTGATCTATAACTATGTTCTATTTTCGAATTGATGATTGATTTTTCCAGGTTTCGACTAACAAGAAAAAAATCCAAGCGTGCTCATGGTATCATGGTTGTTATTACAAGTGAAGCAATCATTCTGTGAAAACGTTGAAGTAACATCGGTCACGGTAAGATGCAGAGTCATATATTCGACGAAATTACAAGTTTAGCTCAGCGGCAAGAAGTAAAATAGACATCAGACGTGTCTTTAATTCAATTAACAATGCTAAAAGTCTTTGATCATCTGTAAGTGAATTATCTCCAATTGTATGAGAACGTGGAATGGTTCAGTAGCATCAGTCAAAACACATTTTGCGCCTCTTGTAACTTCTGAATGCATGACAATGATATGTTACATTTCCTTGACGATAACTATAATTGGTATCCAATAATGTGTTATTTTCATATTCCATGGAAAGTGTGATGCTGCTAAGTTACTCAAAAGGTTAAAAAGGTTTGACAGGACAGGTTACACTCCAGATACAGTCTTATGCTTCTGGTTAGAACATTTTACTGATGTACACGAACGAAATAGTTGTTTCAATATGAAACATAAAAGGACGTGGCTGCTCTGGAAAAAACGCTGTCAATTTGATGTCTATGTAGTCACTTCAAGACAACCTTGATAATCTTTCTAGTTTGCAATGTGCTTTAAAATTTACATTGAATGAGATGTTTACTGTCAACCACAATATCAAAAGTTGCGTAAGGTCAGTGATGTGAACACAAGCTTATAAAAGCGACAAAGGGCTACTATTTGATTTGCTTTGGTTTGTAGGTTGTTTTTTTTGCAATTCACGTGATCACTTTCCTACTTATGAATAGTGATTTGATTTGTAAACTGTATAACCTGACCGCCCTTTGCTCTAATCTTTCTAGTTTGCAATGTGCTATCAAATTTACTTAAAATGAGATGTTTACTGTCAACCACTATATCAGAAGTTTCGTAAGCTCAAAAAGATGTAAGCTTAAACTATTCAACTGGAATATTATACCCTTGTAATGCTTTATGCAATCCAAAAGGTCAGTGGACTTAATTAATATCCAAAAAGTCTTAACAACAAATAAATGTTATCTGTTTTAAATATTCATAACGTGCCAAATAACAATAATTATCTTACATTCGAAAAATATCAAAAAATAAAAGTAAAGTTACATTTTAATTAGGAACACAGAAATATAATGACTTTTGAGTTAATTTGTGAAACCTGAATATTGGTTTTCAGAAAAAGTTTAGGATCCAATTTCGCTAAGCAATCATAAATCAAAGCTTTCGATGTCTGGACAAGTGTGATAAGCAATTTTCAAAGTCAATTGTCAGTACTAAAAGTTTTACAGAAAATGTTACACACTTACTACTGCCAAGCTACGTGAGAGATTGCTATTGAATTGACGAGAATGGATTTGTTCATAGAGACACGAACTATGTATTTTTTTTATTATTCTGTTGGTTTAGATTCCTTCCATTACATTTATGTATATTGTTTCACATCCGTTAAGGAATTGTATCAAATTAACTAACTAAAATGTGCAAATAATTTGAGATTAAATCTCCGCATACTTGAGGAACGTTGATTGAATATCAAAACGTTGATAGCAACACAAGACAATCATGAAATATTCAATGTTAATACTAACATGAAAAACTAGTAATGTACATTAAATGAAGTTAATGTATTTCTCTGGTTGTTGTTTTCGTTTTCGTATTCAAGTGTCGGTTTTGCATGCAGTGAATGCCAAGAGCAACCTCTTTTAAACTTAACATAACTCAATAACGTAAAAGAAGGAATCTGCTCTTCAAGGAACATACACATCTCATTTACCTCTTGATCAACTTCATCTTAACAGTTGTATTTGAAGCTCAGGTAAATTAAATTTGAATGCCACTGATTCGCGGCTGAAGAGCGATAACCTTTTGTCATTGAAGAATTATGCATGGTGTAGGAGAGGATTAGCTGGTGGTTCTAATCCTCGCATCTTCAACTATACTTTAGCATAGGGCAACGATGTATGTTTATTGCTCACCAGTGTAGTACGTTAAGGTTATGACATGAATATGTGTGGTGTTTTTTGAACACATGAAAATGTTGATAGTGGTAACATTTTAAATGTGAGATCATGATATGAATGCGAGGGAAAACAGTATACTGACTATACTCCTTGCAATATATTAAGCAACAATATTTAGATCACATGCTTTTTCTTGTAATGATAATTTTTGTGGCAGATAAAGAGACAGATTATGAGAGACATATCCAGGTAAAAAATGAACATAAATGGGAAAACTTAATCAATAAAGCTCTATTTAACCATGTTTGTATCTTTCTTGGGCGAAAAAGGTTTCTTCTGTATACCTGACATTGCAATTTCTGAACACAATATTTTTCAACTGATGGCCAAAACAAAGTCACGAAAATTGTTTGTTTAGTCAGCAAAGTTCGCAATCTGAATCTGAAACATTAACAGCCTTTGGGTACATTGAAAACCTGTTCATTTCCAGTAAACTTAACTGTTTTCATTTAAAATCTATTTTCAGTAATGCGTTTCATGTTTATCTAGAAGAAACTATTTTAAATATACCAAGAGGAAAGGATTGTAGATACATACATTGATTAGCAAATTAAGGCATGACAATTAAGAGAGCCCTACTTTTCACCATTATATTGAAACGGATTTGTTTTCCCGGAGTACGAAACATCGTCCATTAGAAAGAAACCGTGTAAAGCTAACCCTGTTGAATAAGGAAACACAGTTTCTCCATATTGAAATTGCATCAGTGCGTCTGATAAAAATTTAACATGCATATCAGAGAAAACAAAATATGAAACAGACGTTTCATTAAGATTTGAAAGTATCAAGGTTTTTCATTATTTTCTTTCCAATCCGTGAGAGCCTTCTTCTCTTTCTGACAGTTTTGTTTTTACAAAAGCCTAGATATTTCCTGCAAAGTGACATATTAATAATTCTCCCTCTGTATTTGTTCAAATTAGAAAAAAAACACTTTTAGAATAAATTATTGAGGCTGTTGGTTTCATATTCTTACTATTAGAGAACATTTAACATTGTTTCGTTTATATTGGGCTTTCCAATGAAATCGGTGTTTGACTACTAGCTGTGTGTTTGGACTATTTTTCATACATGTACATGCTCATCATATCTAGTTAATTTTAAATGCGCTTCAACTCTTTCTGATTAACCAAACAGTAAAGTTTTATGGTTAAATATCAACTTCCAGGCCCAATGTTAATCTTCATTAGTCAGTTCTCTTAGGTTTGCCTTTTTTCCAGGTTTCAAACGAAGGACCCCAGCAAGTTGCATTGGTTGGTAAAGACCAAAACAACAGCTGCAGTTAAATATTAATTGTTCATCATCAAACGATGCACACTTTCATTGGATAAACTTGTTTTATTAAAAGAAATATGATCATATCATAGATACCTTGGTATTATGAGCGTTAAAGTTTTCATTGCTTATAAATATATTATGTCCATACATCTAAGAATCCCTGCTTGGTTAACGGAACGACAAATATCATTTCTTCTTGATATGTATAAAATACATTTGAAAAGTTTATTTTGTTCTTCTATCAAAACATTTTTAATTTCAAAATTATGAATTTTTAGATTTTATCATTTTTATCATATCCTATTTCAGAATCTCGCACTTTAGCGATGCTAAGAAAGTTACATAAATGAAGATTGATTGATTGAATGAATCTAAATTCATTTGAACCAAATGATCTTTCTTTATTTCAAAACTATGCTTGACATTTTGAATAACTGAAACTTATTTTGAAAAAACAAAAATCAAACGATAGATTACAAATGGACTTTTTAAATATTTTTAATCACTCTTACAGGATTCAATTTTGGCAGTTGTCTAAGTAGACTACTCTTAGTGGCATCGATCAATGTTCGTATGATGAAAGTATTCTTGATAAATGTCACCGTCACAAATAATCCTGAAAGTTTCTTTGATTTTCCACTAATTTGTAGTGACTTATTAAGTTAATGAATGACTATTTCTTAATTACTGACCTGATTGAAAGTTTGGAACGAACAGGCATTAATTCTTACCAACTGATCAAAGATGTTAACTTAGATGTCAGAAATACCAGTGAGTTGAATGAAAGTCATCAAAAGATTCATTAGATTTATCATGTCTGTATCTCTAACGAGGTTTATCTACAACTACTAATTTTGTTTGTGTTGTTATTAAGTTGAACCAAAGTTCCCCTTATTGTAAACTAATACCATGGTCAGTATCTAGAAAGGACAAATTATGAACAGTAGCCGATCAAGAGATTTACAGCGATCACTGATGTTTTTTTTGAAAATATCTATAATTAGTAAGTGAAGTTTCATGTACACATGTATACATGTACATGTACACTCATTAGTATCAACAGAGGTTGATTATGTATGAATGCACAAGTTTACATATATCACTATGTATCACACAAAGTGAACGTTATCGTCGATTGTTGTTGTTGACTTTATGTGAATTCTTTAAAAACTAACCCTAACCTTGAAACTGTTTTACTTGAAAAGCACATTGTTAAATACATATGGACATTCATTCATTCAAGTTAAAAAGTTGTTCCTTTTCATATTGAGTTTCCTTATCAACAAATCCGACTTTAAATGAGTATAATAAATGAAATTCTTATGTTAAATACTTACCTTTCATTTTAATTTGAGATCTTAGGTTCATGTTATCTCAAAATCGCCATCGTGAAACTCTTAGATATCCTTTCTCTAGACAGTATCATATCTACCTCTTTTAAATGTTGTAATTATTGAAGTCTATATACTGCATATAAAATCATTATGGCTATCATTGTATCACTTTCAAAATCTATAGTTGTCTGTGGTACTTATGAAAGAGTTCTATAATAATAAGTAATATAAAATGAACATAAAATTAAAACGGAAATGTGAATAATATTTATAATGGATAAACTCTGTAATGTTTAATGATTGTTTCAATATTTTAAAATTATTTATTAACTTTAAAATGACAAAATTTTATCTAAAGAAACCCAGCATTTTAATAAATAAAACTGTAACAAATGATCCTAATTATGTGTTTTTGTGGTAAAACATACATTGCATAAACTGATATAATGCACAAAGTTTTGGAATTTTCATTTACCTCTTCAGATCTGACTTGCTGCTCGATATTCAACTTTTGAATAATAAGTACAGTGTATTTTTTGGTAATGTGGACAAAAAATGAATTAAAAAATCATTTCATATGGCTTTGTGTTTATCTTTACCATAACAAACAAACTCTGAATTGCACTGAATCATAAACACTGTGAGGAGCTCTTATACTAACAGTGTTCAACTAGAACATTCCTCAGACAATAGAAGTTACATTGCATCATAACTTTGTATGGTAATTTCAGCTCCTCGTGGTTATTATAGGCTTAGAATTTCTCTGATGTTGCACCAAGTTAGAAGTAGCTTGATATTGATGTTACAACAGATTGAATAATCCTGAGGGAGAAAAGGTTGAAAACAATGTATCAAGAGAGACAAATGTTCTATGATCAAGGAAACAAAGTGCCCTACAGCCACGCTAGTACAGCTTGACATTGAAGCATTACATACCTCAATATTGATATGAATGGATGAATAAATGAAAATTGTTTTGGAGAGCGAATTTAACTGATCATCTATTTGGAACAATTAATCATACTTATCTGATGTATGTATGTATGCATGAAAAGAATAAGATAACCAATTATGTTGAAGGAAGGACAAAGGTTTGAAAACATTTTCTGAACATGATGAGATTTTCTGGCATTGTAGTTACATCTACATTGATTAATTTTAATCAGACCAATATTTCATAGGACATTAACCAATTAAAAAAACTGTTTCATCTACGTTGATTGATTTTGATCAGACGGATATTAACATATTATGGTAGTTTTCAGACCAATCTGGAGACCCAAGACAATCGTTTCAAGTGCTAATTAGCCCTCAGAGAATGTTTAGGGATAATGAGGTCATTAGTGAAGCTCTATAAACTGCATCTACAATACCATACGACCCATCAATACAGTTAACGTCTAGTAATTATGTACTGTGGATATAATTTTCCAGGAAATGTTTGGAATATACTCTTTTGAGTTAAAGTGGAATTGAAAGATTTGACAAGCCACCAAGCTTTCAATGAATGCGGCATTTGAATAAATCATTTAAAAATTGTTTACATAAATTCATGATTAAATTAATTGTTATGCATTTAGGGAGCTGTTGTTGCTGAAGTGATCATGTCATTTCGTTATCTAGAAAGGTGAAGTTCCAGTTCAGATACTATCCTAACAAACACTTGCTTGATAATAGAGGTTTCATAGCTACCGTCTCATGATACTAATTTACACTCAATTAAGTAAACAAACATCTAAAAGCTCTTTTACAGAATCTCATATTAAATAAAGCTTTACAAAGTAGTAGGAGAAGAATATTTCTGATTAAAACAAAATATTACTCGTCATTAATTCAATACCTAATTCTCATTGGAAAACTCTTTCAATGTCTGATGATGTAACAAAAGGAGGATCCAATACAAAGGCGAATCTTATTTCAGAGTGCATTAAGCCCTGCTTTTGCTAGGCGCAGCATGACTATCCATTTATTGATGCCTTTTGTGTTCAAGTATAATGGGTAACATGGCGTGTTTATGTAAATACATTTGAATAATTATAAGATCCCGACAGTCCTTACTGTTAAGGACAGCCGGGTTCCTGTCTTAGGGTTTTTGAGATTGGATAAAAAGACTTTTCGAGTTTGAAAGAAATCAATGAAACAAAGGTTTATATTTCAAGCTTGATAACCATTCAAGAATCTGCATCAAAATGTCGAACTCTACAAACAAAGAAGTTGTCATCCATAAATAATTTGTCTTATCAACATGACTTCTGTGAGATCAGATAATCTGATAATTGAATACAATGTTTCATGCTGAAGTGTATAGACGAATTACAAGACATATGAGCCATGTTCATCCATTAAAACATAATTACCGAATCTCTAGGGTGGTGTAATTGACAGGTCCGACCAGGTTACATTGAAGGTACAGATCATTAACCATTAGCGAGACTGATGAACGGTTTGCTTGATCTTTCAAGTGTAACACCCTTCTCAGGTTTAAATGTATTTCTCATATGGCATATGGTTTAAACATATTAATTTCCAAATTGAAAAGAATCGGATTGGCTCTTACAACAGATATGAAACATTGTCGATTGTTAATGGCTGATTAGTTCAAAATCATGATTAAAATCAAAATAACGGACATAATGAAATGGAGTGTAAACTGCAATATAGACAAAACACATCTCTTTGCATAATTGCTGCCTGGGACTGACCTAATGGAACGTTTGGTGTTGTTAAATCTGTCTCTGCTCCTGAGACAAACTGATTTTATCTTCAGTCAAATTTTCTTTGAAGTTGTGGAAGTTGTAACAATTGTTTTCCTCAGGCAAAAAAGCATGTATTTGGCATCTTATAGGATTATTCACAGAAGGTTTATTCAATTACATGTATTGAAGCTCTTAATCAATTCAAGATGAATAATTTCAATTTATACTTGACAACCAAGGAAACAGTGATTCGGTTGCATAGATACCTGTAAAGGAGTGTATTCCAGTATATACAATATGGTCTGCGTGGCATTCATAGTGAAAATCATTACTTTTCCTTAAAAGACCATCTTCTGAAAAACTTGTTTAACGAGGGAGATGCTTATGTAGTTTCACTGAATTCAACCTTTTCAGGAATGAAATGGAAATGAAGTAGAAATGAAAAACTGAGTTAACTTTGATCTGATTTTACCACAGATTTTTACCACTCGCAGCACATTGGTAGTTAACACCTTGAACGACGTAGCGAGTTGTAAACAGAAATAATAACTCACGCATTTGATGTGAATTGGTTGGAATGGAATTCGTTTGTTGCATTCAGTAAAACGAGAATAAATAAGAGAGACATATGTTAAAATGTCTGGCCTAGAACTTTCAAAGAATTAAGATCATTTTGGACATCCATTTGCTGATGCTATTTAAAAAAAAACTTTGAAAAAAAATTAAGGATGTTACCGACAACCACACTTTTATTGTATGATGGAAAGGAACGATAATTTTTAAATTTTATTGTGATCATGGTATGCTTCAAAGTATGTTGATAACCTTAAAGTGACAGCAAGATCAAACGCATCTAGACTGGAACTCTCCCGGGCCACATTAGATATCTTTACTTATGTTTTGCCAGTGCATCAATCTCAGGACAAAAACTCAATATTTTTATATAAATAATATATTTCATGAGAATGTGAAATTTAAATAAGGACATTACTGTGTTGAGAACAATTTCAATATGACTCCTGAAACATAATACTATCGTAGTGTCTGAAGTTAAATGCTCTCACAGTCATTATGGTTAAATTAAATCAGAGTGACAACTTTGATTTACAGTCATTTACATTCACATAAACTGAATCAAATAATACTCTTATTTCAAGATCAAATGTAGAAAATCCTTAGCCTGATATCGACTTTAACATTTTTCTTCTGTTATATTTGAGGAAGCCAAAGTGGGTAGGGAAAGAATCAATCAAGCTAGACGTGGTCCTGGATTGTGGTATTTAGATACAGGAACAGAAATATCAGCCTTCTTTATCAGAGTGTGTGGATGAGAACGTTCATTTTGTAAATGAGATACTTTTATAATTATATATTTAGAATCTTAAGAATCATCTTTATTCCGGATCCCTAAGCTGACCAAGCCGGTAGAGAGGAAAGTGATAAAAAATCCCTTACGCCAAACTCGATACTGAATTGAAGTTCGAGTAAACATAAATCAAACATTTATGAGTGGTTCAGAAAAGCAGACGAAAGTTGTGTAAATTATATTTTTCATGTTTAAAAGATGAAGATGTAGATTAAGAAATTTAAAGAGATTTGTCATTTATGATTAATAGGCTACATTGCTTATTCAGTATATGTTTTTGAAATATCATTCTAGTGATCTTCATATCGTATGATTTTGCAAAAACTGTTTCAGTTAAAATATTAAAGACAAAGTCATTGTTCTTTGCGTTCTCATTAGATGTAACAATGAATAATTCAAAACGGAAATGTGAGATGAACTTTTGGAAATTCAGAAAGCGCAAAAATCAGAGGCAGTTAAGTTAAGTATCCATTGAATTTGAATACTGGCATTTATTGGATGATATTAAAGACATATTGACTGAATGGTGGACTGAATGAAGACTAATAATAGTAATCATTGCTTAAGACAGTCAATTGGCATATCTCACAAGTTATGTTCGCTAATATTTTGTAACGGACTATGAATCTCTTGGTAGTAAGCTGAGTGACACAATGTACATACATTACGTTTCAAGTTGATTGAATTTTACTGACTTGAAAGTCCATGAGCAGGGCCGGATATTTCCCGTCATGCTTGTCCATGACACGCCCTTCTTGTACATTGGTTTGAGTCAACTTGCTCTATCTTATACTCGATGCCACCACAGAACGGTATAGAATGCGCAAATGACACCATGTGCACGCATTTTGTCTGTTGTTGACATAAATGTATATCTTAGATAAGGTTTTATGATATTTGGTTTAAAGCCTGTAAAATAACGTTTTAAAGGCCAGCTGATAAGAATCTTCTGTTTGAAAAGAACAAGTCAAAAAATGAAATCAGTCTTAAACTTTGTGACATGAAATTCATCATAGAAAGGTGGGGAGTCTTGTCTACAGAGAATTTGCCCTTCTTTATGAAGTTGACGAGTAAAAATGCTAATTTATGAAGTACATTTATGTTGAGACATTATAGAAGATTATTCGTGGAACATTTTGACTTGACATTTATCAGAAAACAAAAGAATAATACTGAGATGAGTTTAGTCGTCACGACTTAAACGTTACTGGGACGCATACAACTGAAATAAACTAACCTACGCATCATCATCCAATATATTTAAAAACTATTATTGTTTTGCACTGTTAACTCTGGACGAAAATAAAAAAACGTCACAGCTGAAAGCAAAATCTTAACAATATTCCATTTCATTGCATCATAATTTTTCAATTTCATTTACTTTCTTAAACAACAACACATAATTCACTTGATCATCATTATTATGAATAAAGACGGTAACTCCTGATAAAGTCTTTTGTATCTCTTTTTACAAATATTCAATCTTTCCTTAAATAATGTATTGTCTAACACTGAGCTGATCTTGTTGATGACATTTGAAGAAATTATTACTAACCCTTTTTTTTAACCTTTTAATAACATTTCTTTGTAAGATCTTGCTTCATAAGCATAATTTACTCTTTTAAGACGGGATTACAAAATATTACCGTTTTATATATCTCTTGAAATGCTGTTTATAACATATGACTAAATCTTCGTGTTGATGACATTTGAATTCAAGAACAAATCAATACTTTGTCTCAGATCGTGCAGTATCAGCTGCAACTCATTTATTGTTTTAAAGTGAATTACACAAGATAACCGTTTTGTCTCCTAAAATATGTTGTTTGTAACATATGATGCAATCAAAAATCCTTTCTGACATTCACACAAGGTGATGCAAATCAATAGATGTAAGTATTTTTACACCAACACGTATCAATTATTACATTAAACCACACATACTCTCTTGAAGCCAAGAAATGCTGTACCATATAACTCTCATACTCATTTGTCATTCATCAAATATGCAATCAGAATATCAGAGTAACCTTAGCATGACATTTCGAGACAAGTTTATTCAAAAGACCTTAAAATATTATTCAGTTGATTAAAAGAGGGCTTTGTAGTGATCAGTGACCTTAAGGCTGAAAAGAAATTAATTACACGTTTTTATTCAAACCAGGGGAAAGGGTGATATTAGGGAGATTTACATATCACTCTGCATTGAGTAAACTTGGCTACAGTAAGACTAGTATTTGTCTACAGATATTTTCATGCAACCTTTTTGATAAGTAGCATTATGAGAAAAATATTCTTGACATGTTACACAATATTTGTGAATTGATACAATATAGTTATATTTTATGGCTATGTATTTGTTTAAAAGACAAACAGAACGCTTGTACAGCAACACGACTTTGAATTCTCGAATCAGAATTTTGTGTGTGTGTTTTAATAATTTAATTATATGTAATGGAAGTGTGTGAATTCGTAATCAAAAACAAATTACAAGCATTGTGGCTTTCAAAACTTATAAAACACAATATTTAGCATAGTTTTGTTCAAACCTGATGCAATTCTTTTCAGTAAGGACATTTGAGAATAATTCAGCCAAAGCTTTATCAATAATTAAGGAGAAAGCAAGCCTCTAAAATAAGTGTTCAGAAAAAAAATACTCGTCAGCATACAAATACATTATAACTAAATATATATGACATGTACAACACCAATAGTCAATAAGTGTGCAGAATTGGCTTTATATTTTCAATACATCATACACATTAAAAATCACGACACAAGTATACTCTTTAGAAACGTAATCAAGTGAGATACGCTGTCTAATGAATCAAGGATTTTCAGAAATGTCAGAACTTCCCTCCCAGACATATTAAGGTCAGAATCCATCATTTCGTATTTAGTGAGATACATTGATTGTTACTCTAAAAATGAATATGTCTTTGACAGCTACTTATGTTATATAAATGAAACTAGCAACATCTCATAGTCGGTCGACAGGATGATAACATTGGTAAATCTTTTGGGTCAGAGAATCATGTATTGTGGTAACAACAAAGGAACGTTTATTCAGAGGCGGAGCTTTCGAATATTCATGTTTTTTCAAGAATGTTAGATGTACATTGAGCACCTATTGTTAGTAGTAAATATAAATCATTGTCAAAGATGTCAAAGGTAAGCATGTTAACATAAGAAAAAAACTTTCTTTGCCCTCAAGGGCAGGTCTGATGATTATGAGCTTGTCACCTTGGTTCTTCATGGCTGATTCCATCTTTTGCTATATTATCTTTAGGCTATATCATCCCTGGGGCACTTCATCAAAAATATTTACAGAAATTATGATCCTCTTAATATGATCAATCAAATGGAACAGCTACGTCAATTTCAGCTGTGGACAATTTCAGCTGTGGACGTCTTAAATATTAGATACATGAACAATACACTTTGGAACATTGAACATGGGAATTTGGCTCCTAGGTTATACTTTTATATCTCACGGGAAGAATGCTTTCCTTTGCAATTTGTAATTCAAAGCATGGAAACATATAAACACTGCACAATATTGTGTTGAATAATGTAAATGACTCTCAGCAAAAGACTCTCTACTCGCCACCGAGTGACAAAGTGTTTTTTTTATTATTGACAAAAGTGTATTGACGAAAGTGAGCACACATTATAAAGAGATTGGAAATGAATTGTCCATACGAAAGAAGATTAAAGGTTTCTTTTGAGCCTCATCTATTATGCCTTTAAATAATTGAAGTTGAATACTTTCAAGTTATTACCTCACAGTTTTGTCATTAAAAAGATAGTTTTCACACTGTTATGGAATAAAGTTGTTAAAACAAAGAGGAGAAAAGTACATCTGACATTTCTTGAAAAATGAGAACATTAAGCAAGTAGGAAATAGGAAAGATAGGATGCTATTTTTCTAAGTTCATAAGTTTCTTATGTAAGGACATACGCAATGGGTGTTTTGCCTTTTTTCAAGAAATAATAAACTTTGTTCTTTTTTTGCTGCAAATGTAACAGAAGGAACATTTTACACACTACAAAGAATGACAATTTGTTTGTTTCTGTCGTCAAAAAATACTTGACATTAATGACATGTTTTGGTTGTGTATACTTTTAGGGTTTTTCTACAAGATGTTAACTTTTTTTGTGGGATTGATGGTATAAAAATTATTGGTTATAATTATCTGTGACTAAGATCATTAACATCTTTTAAAGTCACTGACCAAGAAAATATAAGATACAAAATCTAAATACCATTTGAGAAAGAATTTTCTGGCATTTCCATCTCAAGTAATTGTGAAATTCATAGATTAACCTTAACAAATTCAACAGAGGACATCCGAATTGAATTTAATAGTTTAGCATTGTAAATGATTCTAGAATTGATAGTCAGACCTTTAAACTTGTCTGATGAAGAACAATGAACTTATACAGGATATATTAGATCATAATGGTTTGTACTAATTATTTCATTAGTAATTATGTTCATGCTCTCCCGAATATAATTGCTTTAATGACAAACAAAAATCCTTGTGAACCATTATCGATTGTGGGAGATAAATCAATCAAGAAGGTGACAACTTCTGTTGCAGGTATTTATTTGCTGCTTTCAAAGTTAACCTAGAAAAAAACACTGACAAGACCACACTGAGGCTTCACGACAAATGAACCAATATTTGAAAAGCTTCTCTGATGTGAATCAATAAGACACCTTTTCCCTGAGAAGGAAACAATTACTGACTTGTGTGATTATTATCATTTGCTGATAACCTGTTAGTTTACAAAGATAATTTATCTTTACATATGGATGCAATGATACCATTTCACATCTCTATCAAAATTTACAAATTATTTTTGAAATTTTATATTCAACACTCAAGGACAGTTGGTGCATGCATATTATTTTCGAGGATGAAAGTCCTTCAGAACAATACTTATGCATGATAAATAAAGCATTAAGGAAAAGGAAATACACTTGACATGAACAGTATCGGAGGATAAAGGCATATTAACATAAAAGTCAGCGCTGGTGACAGTTGAAGAATGATAAAGGTTTGGAACCAAAAACACTAAGGACATCTACTGACGAATTTCAAACGATTCATGCAAGTTATTAAGCAGGGACAATTGTTTCATAACTTTACAATAATTATCAAGGCAACAACAATTACACTCTTTCTTTAAAGTATGAACATAACCTAAAACTCATATAGGGTTACATTATAATTTTGCACGCATTATCTCTTTTCCAAAAATATTTCAAGGCATTAACATTTTTGTATGACACCTGCAGTACCAAACATAACTTCTTCCACAACATTTCCCTGAAACTTCCTTTCAAATTGAGCATTGTAAATGTTTGGATAGATTCTGTCATACCCGCTACTAGAATACTACAATTACTTTCTCAAGGACTCACAGCATGTGTCTGTCACTACATGTTGCAGACAAATCGATGAAACAATAATTGCTATTTGGCTCGAGGATACGAATGAATTGTTGCTTTTGTCCACGGAAGTATACAAGTATCGATGAAAACTAATAATTATAAACGTTTTGTTATTCCTGGACACACAGGTACTTGGAATATTTGATTTAATCAAATGTGTATTTTTTGAGAGCAGATATATTTTTCACAATTTCATCTTTTACAAAAATTCACATTTTTACTGTTAGTATATACCAGTGAGAAATTGAACGTCCTTTTGAAAAATTCATACGGAATATCTTATAGAAAAGTCACCAGTTGGTTGCATAAGACATCTCTCCTCCAAGGTAAAAAAATATTTTTCAGTAAAATTTTGGTTGCCGATGTTGAACTTCAAAAACAAGAGTCGTATGATCATTGAGTGTCATATTTGCTTCAAAAATCTACAGACTTATAGGGTTGTCTTTGAAAAAATACCCAGAAAACATCCTTACTGTTTTACATATATTAGTGTGACAATTAACGTCTGTGAAAACAATTCATAAAAGACAAAAAGTCATTACGTTTTAATTCAACATATCACTCATTCTTCTTCCGAGGTAAGGAAATACATTTCAGTCAAAACTTGGTTGCTGATGTTGAAATACAGAAACAAGATTCTAATGAATGAGTGTAATATGTTCTTTTTAAATCTATAGGCCTGTCATGTATCGTCCTGTCATCATTCCATCTGGAGCATTGTTGGTATCACAGACCCTCTGGCTGTAGTTTTACTGGCTGTAAATATAGTTATTGATACGTTCATATTCTCAGATCTACTCATACCTTGAAACAAACAAACGAATTTAATCAAAGACATTAGCAATCGAAAATAAATATCACATGACCATACTTGACCTTTAATATGAAAGGTGAATCAAAAAGTGAGATTTTAAACTTTAATGATACTCACAAACGTCTTATCAGGTAACAGCGATTTGAACCAAAATTAAATTAAGTTAAGATCAGTCATATCTTTCTGTTCTGACAAAATAAATTGGAAAAAGGTCAGTGACAACTTATCTTCTGAAAATAACTGAACTCATTATAGAAACAAATAAACTATTAGGGTGTATTTATGTTCGGAATGTTTTGATTAGAATACAAATATGGGCTTTATGTTCAAAATCAAGACTGAAAGTAGTACCATACAAGAAGTGTGTTTGATTTAATTCCTAATGATAGGATTTAATAGGACCTCCTTGTATGCAAATAGACGTATCTTTTCAATGAGATCTGTATTTTGAAAAGCACACCCAGACAAGGACATTGCTTTTTTTAATGTCTACGATTTGAAAGGGTTTGCTAAGAGAGGTCACTTAGTATAGATGTCTATTTACAAATACCGTTGAATACATTTAAGTTTGTGAATCAGTGTCGTCAGAATGTCTAATGAGAGGTTTCTGCTGTAACAAACACCAAATTGGGAAAACAAGTTGTCTTTAATCGCTGTTATTTTTTAAAAGAATGTTCCACTTTTAAAAATCAATATACCGTAACTTTTGATTCTGATCTCTTAAAAATTATGTTTCATTCATCATAATATTTTCTAGTTCCTATGTATTGTAATATACAAGGGTCATGCCCCAAATGCGTTTGCGTTGATTTGATCTTCAAATGAAAATACAGATGGTTTAATATATAGTGAGCACAAGATAAATGAATCATACTGTATTTTAGCATAACAATTATCGACAAAATTGATAAGCTATAACAAACAGTCTGTTCTTTTGACTGCAGACATCTGTATTGATCAAGTCAACTAAGGTATGGTTTAAAAGCTCTATATATCTGGTATGGCCACCGTTGACAGTCACAAACACAATACACAATCTATGTAATGGAGTGAATATGACAGTTGATAGTTTTCATGGGAATACATTTTGACTTCTTGGATGCCCAAGAATCGGCACAACCTGTGGTCTGTCGCTGACGATAATAAAATCAGCGACTGTTATTGATATGTTTTAGTCTGTTTTTTAAAAAGGCAATTTTTTGGTGTACTTTTGTCTCTCTGTCAGTTTTCGCAAAAGTAAGCTTTTAACAGAAACTGATTGAGTGATAGTCCTTCAAAGCAAAAGTACAAACAGACAGACAGACAGACATTTTATTCAGTAAAAGGCCATTGGCCCATAATACATACACAAAATGATTATTTGCATGAGCTTACATAAACACATTTGAATTTCTAATTTTCCTTACTTGATGTAAAAATAGACATACATTTTTGATAATTTCTATATTTGTTGAGGACATAAGATTTGCAAAAGCATATGGTGACAATGTTTTTTTACATATCTATCAAGAAATATATTCCTTATATATGTATAAGCTTTACAGTAAAGTAGAACATGTATTTCATCTTCAATTAAGTTAAGATTATATTTTTTACAAATAGGGCAAAGTCTTAAATCATATGAGATATTGTTATATCTACCAGTCTCTAGGGCAAGTTTAAATCTACCACACCTAAAATTTGATAAACAATTTCTTAAGTAGGGAGGGAATAGCATATAATTAGAACATGTGGTTGAATCTTTGAGGGAAGAATGCCAAATTTGTGCAAGATTATCAGACAACCTTTGTTTGAATACAGAAATAAATCCATTAATATCTCCTATATCCTGCGAGATCCAAACAAAACCAAACCCAAACTTAAATAAAACATTCTTAATATGAGAAGCCCATGTAATGCGACCAGATTCATCCAATGATTTTAGCATTAAATAAAACTGATGAGATAATCTATGGCTTGGAAGAGTTAAAAGTCTACACCAAAATTTAATTGCCCTTGTCATATAAGTTAGTTGGAGAGGGAATCTGCCACATTCACCAAGAACCATACTGTTACAAGTATTTTTGCCTACCTTTAAGAAAGACTTACACATTTTTATCTGAATCTGTTTAATGATTTTACAATAAGTGACACCCCAAATTTCTGAACCATAACAGAGAATAGGTTTAACCATAGCATCAAATATTCTGAAAAGATCCACACATGATAAATAGCCTACTCTTTGTTGATACCTATGTATTGCCATAAGGGCCTTATTTGCTTGAGAAGCTAAAGTAGTTTGAGCTTTAGTCCAGACTAGCCTAGGCACCCGATGCTTATGCTATCACTGTAATGTAACAAGGGCTTCCAGTCACTATCACTGAAACAGGCACACTGATAGCGCTGATCCCCGAATAAAGATTACCGCTGTTACTGTGTTCAAGCAGTGATAACGGACTCCAGTTGGGGTTCCCGTATGGTGTCGCTATCACTGCAACGAGTACGATTGTGCATAACATAAAAACGTCTGTATATTCCTGAGAGCTTTTGTTAAATACATCAAATTCAAGGATAAGAAGAAAAAGTTTATGTCATTAAGGTCAAAAAGACAAAAATACAAGCAAAAAAATCATTATCATATAGGGAAAAGGATTAGGTTAGGATAGTGTTTCGAATTTTTAGCTCATCTGGCCTGTAAGGCCCGATGGGCTTATGGCATGCCATGGTGTCCGGCGTCCGTCCGTCCGTCCATCTGTCCGTAAACTTTGTAGAATTTCGACTTCTCCAGAACCATAAGGCCTAGAAAGCTTAAACTTTGTGTACAGACTCCTTGACTAGTGAGGATTATAAATTGTAGTTTTGGTGGCCCTGTAATAAGGACCACAAAGACCACCCCCTAAAACCTATTTTCATATTTGTCGAAAACAGATAATCCTGGCCATTGAATGACTTCTTAAGGGGTAAAAGAGTGTAAAGCTTCAATTAATGTCAAGTGTCTACACAAGTATGATAAAATAGTCTTCACACGAAGAACACAATGAGCTTACATTGCAAAATAAGTTTACAGCTAAAATATAATCCCAATATCCTGATATGAAATATTTCCATTTCTGTATTGATTACAGGTATCTAAAATCACATCACAAATATACTTAAGTCTAGAATTTGAGACTTTGTGGCCCCTACAAATGGGGAAACCACATTGGCCACAGCAAAATTAACTATGAAGCCTGATGAGCTACAGAGCCAATGGCTCTATTTTTAAGAAATTGAAAGATTATGTTATTGTTTATTATCAGAATGAATATGAAAACATATACAGTTATTGTGGCATTATATTTGCATGATGATATGTAATTTTGGCGCTTCGTACATTCCCAGATCTGTGAGTCAATTAAACAAATACTTCTCCAATGTATTTATTGAATCCGTTACAAGCTCTCTAAAAATTAACTTAGAATAAAAATCTTCCAAAGAATAAAGTTAACGTAACATATTGAAATAAAATTTCCGAAACAAACGAATTGTCATAAGTGTCCGAAATTCAGGGGAGTTTGCGTTGTGTGCCATCCTTAGTAAATTATATTTTCCCCGTAGGTAAAATAGGCGATATATACAAAGCAAACATCTCATGTTTGATTACATTAGAACAATTTTATGAACGTGGTATGTCCCAGTTGTGTCTGTTAACGCTGGAAAAAAATTAATTAGCTGTAAATAAATTATTGCTATTTATTATTACAATGATTAAATAGTATTCTAAATACCTCATAAATCTGTATACCTCATTATAATTCCATAATCCTGAATTAATTGATATGTTTAAAGATCTTAACACAATCTTTAAAATTGAGTTGGTTTCAATTTAAAGTGAAATAAAAAGAGCATTATTTTCGCAAAAAGATTCATTTTACGTTAAAATGAAACAACAAATTAATGAGAATGAATTCGTTAATATTAATATATTAATATCTCAAGCAATAATTCGCGAAGGTAAGATAAGGTAAGACTATGAAATCGCGCTCTAACGAAGAGCCAATGATTAGTTTGGATAACTTTCGTTTGAGATCAAATGCCAAATTTTATAGAGACCCTTGGGAAACTCCGAACACCATTCCACCTGGCACTTCCTTCCGGATTCGTTTCCGACGCGAAAAAAATGGCGCTTTCTCAAGTAGGTGGACACATTTGAAATTTCTTTTCTTTTTATAAATCAACAAATCATCTGAAAAACAAAATTCACAACTGTTGTAATTGTAATTCTAGTCGGCTTAATGTGAAGGTTATCAAACAGTTACACGTATTTTGAGGGCAAATGAAAGAAATGGCATTTGCCGATTTGGCAAAATTAGCGGGAAATGTATTACCCTACTGTACTTTTGAAATAGTTTGTTGGTTCATTTTGAAATCTCTACAAGTATGTCAGAAATTATCAGCGCTACAGAAACGTCATTTTCATTCAATCGACGGTTGATTAATGAGAATTGTACATGTTATTTAATCTGTTAATTACCCGTATATGAAACATGCCGTTTAACATGGACGTCAATTTGACATTAAAATCAAATAATATTCATT
Organism: Steromphala cineraria; assembly: GCA_916613615.1. Classification (NCBI taxonomy): domain Eukaryota; kingdom Metazoa; phylum Mollusca; class Gastropoda; order Trochida; family Trochidae; genus Steromphala; species Steromphala cineraria. The sequence goes on from OU744721.1 coordinate 84,695,327, forward strand.
TGCCCTCAAAATACGTGGGTTGTCACGCCGCTAATGGCTGTAATATTGCCCAAGCGACGTAAAACAATAACTCACTCACTAAAATGGGTTGTGTAAAAATCATGTATTATTACATATTTGTACACATTGGAATGTCCCTTCGAATTTTGTTTCCACACAAAAATGCCCTGGAAAAAGTGTCCCTTTATCATGTGATCATTAGTACTTGGTGATAACTTTAGTTTTCATTGCTATGACAATCAATTCAAACTGCAGCTTGTAGGATGAATTATGTATAATGTACTGAGTTATCACACTATTATGATATTGAAATGTCTGTTTAGTTACAAACTCAACAACTGGTTCAGGCTTGGAGCAATGGCATGAGTCACTGCGACAGTCCCCAAGTGTCTGAAGTGGCCCAGACATCAGGCCTTTCAGTAGCACAAGTTAAGGTGAGATTATTAGATCTGTCACAGTCAGGTAATAACTTTGAATACTATCAATATCAAATAGTTTTGACTCATGTTGTACCTACAAACTATGGTAACGGTCTCAGAATTATTGTGTTATCTTTAAGTACATTACAAGCACTAAATTCTGTTATGCAATAAAATAAATACAGTGCTGACGGGTAAAGATACGCACCTAAATTTTGATACGATCAAAGTCATAATAAATAAAAATATTTGCAAAATTCAATTATGCTACATCAAAAAGAAAAGTCCTAGCTGCATTAGGATGTAAGAAATCATTTATTGTCAATAATGGAAAGATTAGTAAACAGCAACAGAAGTGCCCTACCCCCCCATTTTCTCAAAACATCGTGTGACGGCTAAAGATACGCATGAGCAGTAGAGCCTGGCTGATACTTCCTGTTGTGACAACGTGTTATTTATAGATGACCCAGTTGCATTGTGGGTAAATCAAGAGGCATTGTGGGAGAACTTTGACTATTTTTAGGTGACCCAGTAGCATTGTGGGAAGCCGATAGTTATAGTCTTTATCAAATATGTGCTATTGAGGTATCATTTATTGTTAGGAACCATTAATGTTCGGACTGTGTTACTTGGAGACTGATTTGAATTAATTTTGACCCTCCTTGAATTATGGCAGGGTCTCATCCCCTCAATCCTTGGCTTCAACATATAAGATTAATGAGCTACAGAGCCCATTACTCTTTTTGCAATGCAATGTTTAAAATGGCCCATTTTAAGTCCCTGTTTGTCATTTATTTATAATTTAACTAAGGAAAACAACATGAGGTTCCTGCAGTAATGGGGCCGCTAGTATTGATGTAGAGTACTTATAAGATAACTTTTAATTTCAGAATTGGATAGGCAACTATCGTAGGAAGGTATCGGGACCTCCTCCTACAAGGAAGAAAGTACGACAACCTTCAGGCTATAATCTGTTTTGCAGAGAAATGGCCTCAAAAACAGGTAATTTGACCTTATATCATTCACCTTGTGACTTATTTTTTTATTGTGTGTAATTTTTTTAATTTGTGTCATTATTATATATCTCTATTTAATTTCCCAGATACTTTATGTTCATAGAATGTATTCATTAGAGGATCTAGGCATGGCTATATGATCATATATGATATGTGCATATATTTGCAATTTTTTATCTCTTTCATGTAGTTTATGTAAAAGACTCTTCATATTCACAGAAGTACATGTGTATTCCTCAATTTACTGTGCATTTTGTTTTTATCACTTGATCATTTGTGTCCAATAACACTGTTTAACTCGTCAGGTCTGAAAGACCCGATGGGCACATGGCATGGCAACTGGCGTCCGTCCAAAAATTTTCATCTTATTGTCCAGTTCCAAAGGTCTAGGGAGCTGAAAACTTGTGTGTAGACTCCTTGGCAAATGGATATTCTAAATTGCAGATTTTGTGACCCCTATGACCCCAAATGGGGTCACAGGTGTCAAAACTTTAAAAAACCTATTTCCATCTTCTTCTCCTTCCGAAAGCTTCAAAATTGTGTGCAGACTCCTTGGCTAATTGGTATTCTAGCATGTAGATTTTGTTACCCAGTGACACCAAATGGGGTCACAGGGGTCAAAACCTTAAGTACCCATTTTCATCTTCTCAACTTCCAAAAGGTCTAGACTAGAGAGTTGAAATTTTTTTTGTAGACTCCTTGGCCAATGAAGATTCTAAAGTGTAGATTTGGTGACCCCCAAATAGGGTCACATGGGTCAAAACTTTAAAAACCTGTTTCCATCGGAAGGCTATAGAACCCTATTTTGTAAGAAAGAATTGTCATACGGTATAATGATCCCCTGTCCAATGTAGTTGGGAATTTGGGATATTAGATGGGCTCTGTCTGTCTGTTTGTCTCCTATTGGTTCCTAGTGTACAACTCTCAAACTGTAAGACCTAGGTCAACAAAGTTTGTTGAATTGAGCAATCATCATGTTTATATGTGCCTTTTTGGGTTTTCCAAAATTTAGCTTTACTTATTTGACTGTTTCCATAGAAAGGCAACTTAGAATTTTGTTTCTTGAGCAAATCTCAAAAGTCCTAGCTTGATCAAACTTGGTATGTTCAACAAGCATTATGTGTAGATGTGCCTTTTGAGGTTTTTAAGTTCATAATTTTTTTAGCTACCGGTAATTTGGCCTGTAAGGCCTGATAGGCTTATGGCATGGTGTCCGGCATCCGTCCATCCATCTGTAAAATTTGTGGAATTTTGACTTCTTCTCCAGAACCATAAGGCCTAGAAAACTTAAACTTTGTGTACAGACTTCATGATGAATTAGAATTATAAGTTGTAACTTTGGTGGCCATGTGACCCCTACTAAGGGGAGAACCAAATTGGCCACACCCTTAAGCAAAATCAAATTTAAAGCCTGATCAGCTAAAGAGCCAGTGGCTCTTTTTTTTTGTATTTGACAGTTTCCATGGAAACATAAGTTTGAATTCTTTGGATATCATTTTTGGCAATCATACTTAGAATATGGACCAATCAGCTTGTGTAAGTTTTATTAATGTCCAGTCATTTATACTGTATGTAGGTGATACAAATTTTCATCATAAAGTGTGAGTGACATGAACTTGGTTAAAGAAGGAAATGTTACTTTGGGGATATACATGACTGCTTGACACATTATAAAGTCAACTATGAAGCTATTTGTTTGTAGATCAGCCACTGGAAAAGCGCTCCAAGGAAATAGGACTGGCCTGGACCTCGTTGCCAGAGACAAAAAAACAACAATATAGAGAAAAGGCCAGACAAGAAACCATGTCCCCTCTAAACGTAAAGGAGAAAATAAGAAGAGCAATAAAGCAGCTAGATTCTTGCGTAAGTTATTTTCACGAGCTCTACAACCTATGATACTTGACATTTTTCTTTCTATTTAGGGCCAAATAAAAATTTATTTTGTAAGATTAATTACAGATTTTGGAACATATTTGAACTTATTGCTTTTAAGTTGGATTTAAATGTTGGCCATGTCATTTTCCAACTGTATGAAATTCCATTGTTTTCATCACTAGAACTGTACTTCTCTGCAAGTTTATCATCCAAAACTGTGGAGATATCCTTTGTGGAACATCAAGCGATATCTCCTAGGAAATATTGCTTGACCATAGATTTTGAACAATGCCCTGTCATCAGAAGGGACATGACATCACAAACGTCATCAACATCATGAACACAACAACGTCATAAACACGATGACGTCATGATGCTATGACATCAATGGTTTAAGAGAATTAGGGCTATGCAGTGCTCAAAGTTTAAAATTTTTCATGAAAATTTGATTAAAAAACATTTTGGTTGATAAATAGTATCTCACCCAGGTGACCCTTGTAGATATTGTCAAAGTCAAGCTTGAGCAAGCCATGCTTTCAACACTATAGCCAAAACCAATTGTTTAAAAGATAACCGTTTTTGTTTGCATTCAAGTCAAATTTTGGAAAGAGGGCAACCTATGATACCGGAAATTTCTCTATTTAGGGCCAAATAAAAATTTATTTTGTAAGATTAATTACTAATCCCCCGAAATATATGAATTTACAGGAGAGAAAAACGTGTAATTTTCACGTCTCGAAATTCTTTCACTGTCCAAATGTATCTTTCTGAGGCAAGCTATAGTATGCAAATGATCTTTATTCTCAGTACAGTCCGCTAAAATACATCCTTTAATATACAATAATTTGATTTATCATACAATGGATAGTGTTCTCGGCATAATATAGCCAACGGATATTTTCGATATCCGTTGGGCGTGGCTAAGGGTCATATACGGATACCGATGCAAATCTCAAATGGTCAAGGTCCGAACTTCTTTCGAAAATTCCGATGACATCACAAGCGTTAACGTTTTGAACGCCTTTAGTAATGGAGAGAGGCATTACAATATGAATGATGCATTGCATAAATATTAATCTAAGAAATAACAACCAAACTGTATGGGTCCTTAGCCATATGTATGATTTAGCAGTGCTATTTGATTTTTATTTAATTGAAACCGAACAATTTTACTCACAGGTACCAACGCAGTTCAAGTCTCATGTTCAAACACGTCATTTACCCATCTTCGGTGTTCTTACCTTTAATATTGTTTAGTTTGGATTTGGAAATGCACAGACTATCTATTGGGAAAAACTTCATTATTTGAACATCTGTTAGAATAACTTACATTAGTCGAGTACTAAAGTAATAAACGCCAAAAAACATTTTATTTCTATTTCTGTGATTACTTTATTAAATTACGCTAAGTTTTTTGTTTGTGAGTACATGTACTTTTTTTAAAGAATTGGCAGATTTATCGCCTTAACTAGTAAATGGTATGGATTGAGAAGTAAAAGTTTCCATTGTAAAGGGGCAAGTATGCAATTTCTGGGGTATTCGTGAGATTTTTGTTTCTATAGGTTTCAGTTGGAAGTTTTATATCATTGGACAATTCATGTTAAGTTTCAGACTTTGAACAGCCTTGGCGTTCATGGTTTTGGCGCAATTGTGTTCCCTGGTTCCACTGAATACCAACTAAAAGGGACCACAAGGGGTATAAAATACATTGCAAAGGAAAAGCACATTGCAACAGAATTTATTCTGTCCTTACAAATGCGTAAGTGGTACTTAATTTCATTTTTTTTTTAAACATGGGTATGATATTTAATTTCATGCTATTATTCTAATATTTATTACTTATGATAAAAATGTTACAATCTAACACTTCACAATATTGTTTGTCCAACATTCTTGAATGTTAATAGTCTTATTACCACAATGTGCTCTATTGTCTGTAGCAGAGGCCCCTGATCATGATGGCAAGATAGAGAGCAAGAAGGAGAGGGAGACACTGCGGAAGCTGGTTCAAGACCTCTTTAATCAAAAGTATAGTAAGTAAATGTGAAATTTATAATGCACTCATTGTGTAAAAATTAATTTCATCCAATGTTTTTCTTGTTATCCAATGAATTTTTTTTAAAAGATACTATTTGGTGTAAAGTTGTTTTGAATAAATGAAATAACATTTTACATTGTATCTTGACTATCTACACACATAAGCAAGGTCAACTAAAAAAAATTCTTAATTAACTGAATACGTGATTTGATTTGACAGCACCTCCACATTTTTCATTCATGTTGAGTAATGTGTACTTGTATATATACAGCAATATTAATACATACTGCTTGTGTTACAGAAGAGGTTCATGGACCAGAGGCCAAACTATCTTATAAGAAGGGGGCTGAGGTAGAGGGGCTACCAAACGAACTCAAACTCTGTAAACCCTCTGCTTATGGGTTGCCCTCTCTGAAGGCAATTCTCTCTGCCTCAGGTGTTATTAAATTCAAGAAGATTGATGGGTATGTGTTCATATTTAAAACAATCATTAAATTATAATTTATCAGGCTGATAAGAAAGCTGTATTTTTATGTGTAGGAACATTGCAATGACTGAGGCAGGTTCAAGATCTATTTTATCATAACTTTATAAGTAAATATACATACTTAAATTTGGTATTGACATTGTATTTTTAAATTGTGCATCTTTGTTCATTTTCATGCAGCAGTACTTGGATAAGTACATTTTCTAATGCATGTTTCTGAAGGGGAAATTTATTTCTTCAGGTAATGGCAATAGTTTTCCTATTTTGGTTATTTATACCATTTTCATGAACTGAAGGAAATAAAATTTTGGTGATATTTGTTTCAGAAAAAGGGATGAAGACTCCAATAAGAAAGGTATACCCTATAAACAAGAATTTACTTTTATCAACCACTACAACAAAGTTGGCAGATTAGCTCCATCTGTCCATCCAGATCTTTTTTCAGACCATTGGGGTCATAATATTCAATCACATTTGTATTTTTCAACTTACAAGACAAACAATATAGTTACTATTATCTTGGTGCAATATTCTGATCTCTATTATGTATCTCTATATAGCTATATGAAGTAGAATATGATCTATGTTAATTTGCTTCAATATTAATCAGTAATTATATGCAATATATTCAATGAATAAAAAGTTTTGATTTGACTTGATTTTAAAAGTGAAATGGTACCAATCAATCTTATGTGTCCATGTCCTTTCTACTTTAGCAGTTGATGTACCCCCAACAGCTGTGTCTGAAGGTAAGGAAACGTTTAAGAGTCAGGTGACCACTGATATTACTTTACATGTGTGAATTTTTTGTCCTTAGTGATCACATATGTAGGAAAATATATTAATTTCTAAATCTCAATCCTAAATATGCCACCATAGACTTTGAAGAAAGTATTTAAGGTACCTTACTTTTTTCAATCAGATTATTTCTCACTCTACTTTAGAACATCAAATTTTACTTTTGAGCCCTTTTCCATGTTATTAATTAAATGTTCTGAACAGCTAGGCAGCTTAAGTTTGATTACATAGGTAACGTACAATTGATGTCATATTAATCTCGTACGACAAACGTCTATTCTAAACGTGTGTAATAAATAAAATACCACGCTCGTTTCGTATAATTCGTATCTAATAAGACCTCGTGTAGTACATGTATTCTCTATTTACTATGATTATGTTTATGTTTTATTCCAGTCCTCAGTGAAATGGCATCTGGCAACTTACAAGTTGTTGAAGAAGAAGAAACAGCCGTTAATGGTAAGTTTGTTCTAAACTTTCAAAAACATGATTGTATGAATAGTATCCTTTGATCGGTTAGTGGTAAAATTTGCATGTCAAAGAAATAACTTCCTTTAGGAATGTTCCTAATGAACAAACAGTACCAGAATGCTGAAATCTTATGTTGACTTGCCTAGATGAACAGAATTTTATGATGGATGAATCTTCATTTCATCCTATAAAACCTACTATTGAGTTGCATATGTTCAACGTTTGATAATGAATCATGCAATGACTGATGAACTGCCGATTGTTCAATTAAGTTATGTTATATTCCAGATTTACAATTCTTGCAGAGTGAGGCTGAAAAAGGTATAAAATGTTAATAACTTCATAATAAAGGTTGATAATCAATTTATTCTGAATAAGTACTAAATTATAGATTTTGTCTGATGTATAAACAAATGTTAATAATTACATATATTTTTTAAAAAACACTGCTGAAGCTGAGATTATATATATATAAAATAATTCTGTATGTCGGTTCATTGAAATGACATCGTGGACATGTATTAGACTGACTAAAGACTGCCAGTGCAGTGGGAAAATGGTGACAATATTCTGTCAAAATTTCTAGAGTCTGCAGTTATATTTTCCAGAGTTATTGCCCTTTTTAGCTCATCAGGACTGAAAGTCCAGATGGGCTTATGGCATGGCCCGTCGTCCGGCGTCCGTCCGTCGTCCGTCCGTCCGTAAACTTTTGACACTTTCGACTTCTCCTCATGAACCATACACATTAGAGAGCTGAAATTTTGTGTACAGGTACCTTAGCATATGAAGATTCTAATTTGTACCATTGGTGACCCTGTGACCCCAAATAGGGTCACAGGGGTCACAACCTTAAAAACCTATTTTCATCTTCTTCTTCAGTTCTAAAAGGATTAAAATTGCTTGTCCTATTTATGATTTTTTGACAATTATTGACTCAATAGCTCTGTCCGCTATTCAGTCAGTCCACGTTAAAGGAGGCAAAATTTCTCATAAACAAGACAGGATAACCAAATGTTTTTTGTTTTTGTTTGTATGTTTTTTTGTCTTTTTGAGGTATCTTCTAAAGAGCAAGCTTTTCTAAGAAAGAGAAACAAAATCTAGTATTTGGCTTCAGGGAATATCTGCTGTTGGATATAGTTGCCTCTGTTTAAGATTTCAATCTTTGGATAGATTATTAAAGATGAAAGTTTGTACATCACTATGAAGTATGAAGATATAGTTTTTAACTTCTTTGAGAGGCATTTTAGAAGTTGGGATGACAATAATGCTGAGGAATATATGGATGACAACTTCTTTGTTCATTGTATGCGACGTTTCGACACAGATTCTTGTGTCGTTCTCAAGCAGAGGAAGAGTAATGAGCTAGGGGCATATATATAAGTAAATAATACAATGCACAGTGACAACAACTTATTGAAGAGAGTAAATGTAATTACACAGGGATGAGTGGTAGGAAACCAGTAATGTACAATGCAGTGCGTTACATTTAATTGATAGAGGCCAGTGATGTACATGAGTGATTACAGTTAATTAATTGATAGAGGCCAGTGATGTACATGAGTGATTACAGTTAATTAATTAAGGAGAAGATCATAGGCTGACGGGATGAAGTAACCTTGATCGCGGTTAATTGATGGCTGAATCTTTTTGATTTCCAAAGCTTCTCTTAATTTTCGGAGTCGGTAATCCGGTTGATTGGTGACAAGGCATTTGGTTTCTGACCATTGTATTTGGTGATTGGGGTTGGCTTTGATGTGGTCGGATATAGCTGATTTGCTGTCCAAGTTGTTTACTGATGTTTGATGTTCCTTTAGTCTTGTGTTGATAGGCCTGGATGTCTCACCTACGTAGTTATGTCCACAGTCGCAGTTTATTTTGTAAACAACTCCTTTTGGGTTGTTGTTGGAAGCTGATTGCTTTTTGCCATTGGCCTGAAGTAGGTTCTGGAGGTTTTGAGATGATGAAAAGATGGTGTCGATGCCGGCCTGTTGTTTGAGTAGTCTGCTGATATGGTGAGATATCTGTTCCCTCTTGACCTCATCACCATCACCAAGCTTGCCTTCTTCTTGTCTATATCAAAAAGTGATCTTATTTCAATTAAATCAAAACATATTTTGATTGATCATAGTTAATGTAGAATCATCGATAGTGAATAATTACATTCTCTGGAAATGTTTTCAAATTTTAAAATATGAAGACAATGATGTCAGTTGTTAAATTCATTATCAACCTTAGTGACCTAAGAAAAGTTGAGTATGTTTATATATGTACACAAACCCAAAAAATATTGTATAACATATTAAACACAATTCTTTCTGTCTGCTATTTATGCTGTAAAAATATATTTGACTAATTGGGACTTGCCACTCACAGTATGATGTCTATTAATCAAAAACCAAACTGCCAACTTTTATTGTGTATTGTACTTACAGAGTAAATTTGGATTTAAATATCATTAACAGTCAGTACTTGTCTAACAACATACTCAATGTTATTTCAAGGACTGAAAATATAATGTCTCATTATTGAACATAATTCTAATTTAATGATAACAATTGAATCAAGGTATTACCTGAGATTGAAGTGTTCAAACACCTTCAAAGCATATTCCTCCTTCCACTTGTCATCTGGTAATTAAAAAATGAAAAAATAAATAGAGACTATTTCATTGTTTTGGCCGAATAACATTTTTATCTCATCGAGTGGACTGAGAAAGGGATTTTTGGCCACGAGTGAAAATGACACTTTCTCACTTCACGAGATGAGATAGAAATGATATTCGACAAAAACAATGAATTAGTCTAATTATTATATAATTTTAAGATCATAAAACAGAGTTCTCAGACATCAGAAGAACAACAGTCCAGCAACTCCATTTATCCTTTCTCGGTAAAATAAAGTTTGATAGAAATAACTTGATATTTAATCGGAAATAATTTTATGAAAAATTTATAATGAGTGAATGTTAAATGATATCAGATCCACAATATGTTTTGGGTTATAACTAGGTGAAACAAAGGCTCCTTATCTATTTTGGAAAGGCAGTTTTGACTCAAACGGATACAATGAGTGAAGCGCTATGTCGGTGTGACAGATCTATCGCTTTGTAAATTTATTTTGCAATAAAATGAACAATTATTAACTACAACAACAAGATATAAACTTCGGGTGTTTTTTTTTATATCGAAGGATACCTTGGCACTGCAAACTGAAAACAGTTACATACCGAAAACATCCTAAAGAGTCGTTTTTCTTCAATCCTAACCAATCCTAATAGCACATTAGTCTCTAGAGCGTTGGGGATAAGATATTTACTTAAATTGCCATTTACATGAGATTTCTTAAGGTTTCACAACTGTATAATTAAATGTTAGGTTTAATACCTAAAATGTTATTTAATACCTCTTGTTGGTTTATTTTTTTTCTTGGCCACCAATTCCTCTTCCATTTTCTTCATTTTCTCAAATTCTGCAGAATCTGATACAATAATGTAAAATTAAAATAACTATTACAATAAATTGGTTATAGTTGACATTTTGCCTTAAGACAAGAATGATGCACATTGTATACTTGGCAGATTGAAATTATGAAATTATCATTTGCATTTTCATTCATTATGTCGGTGTATAAAAGTTAAATATGACATACAAATTTAACAAAATGTGAAGTAATTAGACCATAATTAGGAGATAAACCCTTCTGCTACTTTTATCAATCAGGCACTTTTATCAATCAAGACAACACCAGAAGGCCTTTAGTCACATTTTTCCAATTACCTTTGTTTCTAACACTGAATAATGTTTTGTTTTTGTACAGTGTATGTCAACTCTCAACTGACACGAACTGATGTAAGGCGTTACCTTCGTGTTCAATGGTTTAACTGTTTGCTAGTATCTTTTTTCACAATAATTCCTACCAAAGGGAAAATATTTAAATAGTGTAAATCATATGCTCCAATTTATAGAGAATCTCACAAAAGTTGATAATAGCAAGAAATATCTGAGGCTAGCCAAGGATATTTTACTTTTATCAACAAGTGTTGATATATTTGATGTTAGAACACACAAGGCTGAGATTCTATTTATCATCCAAAATCATTTTTCATGACATTTGCAAAGGAAAAGAACATCTTTGTACATTGCATAGCTCTTAAACTCCTTTACCAGTGATGTAATAGCATTGTGACGCTATCATCTTTTAATATTACGTCATTACTGATGATGCAAAATGTTTGTGATGTCATGCCCCTGCTTATTACAGGGCATTAATATTTGATCTTCAACAAGCAATATCTCATGTGGAACACAGTTTTCATTGATAAAACAAGTTAACCTGAAATTCATTAACCATAATTCACTTACAAGTGTCAATTTTTAAAGTGTCAGTACTTGGAATAAAGAAACATACCAATATTTGGAGCAATGTTATCTAATTCTGCAGCAAGGACTTTTTCAGCTTCAACTGCTTTGACAAGTTTTTGGCACAAAGATGGTACTGAAAATTAAGAAGAATAAATTTGAAATAAGTAAGTCTTAGCATAAGAGTTTACAACAATTTGAGTTTAAAGACTTCCATGTCAAATAGTAGGTTAAAGTATGCACTGAATCTTCATCAAACATAAATAACAATTCTATTAGTAAAGAAATGCTTAAAAGGAGTTATCTTTGACTCTTACAACATGCTCTTATCTATTTCCTCTTGAACCTGTATCACACCCTTTTTGGAAGATGGGTTAATCCTTTATTTATAAATATTTGTTTACATGTAATATATTTTTCTAAATTTACCCATTTTCCTTCGAAGTTTCTCGCTGAAATGCATAAGACCATCCACGAGAAGATCTGTCCTATGGTCGCTCTGCATCTCCTTGGTTATCTTCTTGAACCTCCGCAAGAAAGCCCACAGTCTCTCCATAGTCTCACCATCTGTGAAGCCTGCTCCTTGCATCCTTCTTGGACTGTACAACACCTGATTAAATATGGACAAAGATAGTAAAATTAGGGGATAAATCCATTCTGTTTTTTATTTTGGGGTTGTATGTCGTGCATTCTTTACCTCTAAATATAATTTCAAACCGAGCTTGCGAGGTTTGAAATGTTTATTTAGGGGTTAAGAATGCACGACATACAACCCCAAAATAAAAAACAGAATGGATTTATCACCATTCTAACATGACTAATTAGTAAAAAAAGTTGGAACTATTTTGACTTGCGCAAAAGCAATGTGATAAGGTCAAACCGGTGCAGACCGGTTCCACTCGATTGCAAAACAACGGTACAGTCCACTTTCATGAAGAACACATAACAATTAAAATGTCATTGCATACAGAAAAAACGTGTTTAAATAGACTCATCTGTAATCTATTGAGCATATTATCAATAGAAAACAGATTTCAATGTCGTCAAAGTTACGATTTTTTACCTAAATACATGGGTCGACCCATCACCCCTACAAGAGCGACAAGGACTGACCAAATCAAGGGACGTTACTCTGAAAATAGTTGTTCACTACGTGTCGGTGAACTGTTTCAAACTTAGTGGAAGCTGTCAAGAAAGTTATATTTTGTGTCATGGTTGGGGAGACTGTGACAGGAGAAGTGGTCACTTGTAAAATAGAGGTAGGGGCAGTGACAGCATTCTGCGAAATTAAGGAATAAAGTCGCTACCGTTCATTTGACGAATCCCTGTAGGAGAGGTGTGCGGTCGTTGATTTTGTTTTTAGATCTGTGGACTGATTAATTTACATCGCGACGCAGTAAGAAACACTTCAAACAGGAACCAAACACCTCGTTATTCGATTAAAATTTGTAGGTGTTTCAAAATGTCGACACATTTCTGATATTGAACGTGTCGTCGCCAACATGTCTATTTTTAAACAGAAAGTCGCTGAGTGCAGATTGTATACGCGTGCGCGGAGGAATGTGAAGCGGTCGTAAATATTTAGAGGTGATTATCGGCGAAATAATTACTCCAAAATGTTTATTATTAACCAATCAGAACGCAGTATTTTCAAACTAGTTTTCGTGTCATGTTAGAATGTTTTTTTCCATATGAGCAAAAATATGTAAACAATCAATAATGAAAAATATAGTCGCAAGCGACGACAAACGGATTCAGCGCTGTATGGTGTTAATGTAATTCACAAAGGTTATGATTTCAGTCAAAAGCTTCTGGGTAATAGTCTTTTTTTGATGATTAACGCACTTTGCAAACATACAGTTATCAAATGCATTTAAAACTCATGCAGGGTTGAAAATATTCAGAGGTCCGTAACTCAATGTAAATGAAGTAACTGAATTTATTGTTAATCTACGTCGTAGCGGGGGTAAAATAATTTTTTATAAATGATTAAGCAACCTGTTATTTTGTGATGTTAATGTCTATCATGGAATTTAGAATTACCTAAATCTTGAAATCACGCCTAATATTGAAACAATTTAAACAAGAGTCATCAGAAGATGACATTTCCCACCGGTTCCACATGATCGTAAGATGTAGAGCTGTTTCCATGGATATAATGAAAAAACAAAATTCAGAAAATCCAAAATATCAAAAGGCACCACTTCAGTAGATGGGCAATACACATGTAAAGTTTCAGAAAGATATGTGGACCAGTTTTTGAGTTCTGCTCCGGAAACAAAATGATTACGGACGGACGGACAGGGTGATGACTATATCCCACGGTTTCACATACCGGTGGGATAAAAATTAAGTTGAAGAGCAATTCCTTACTTGACAAGACATTTGATGTCCAAAACAGTGAAAGACTGGGATACCGAATGTAACATCCTGCAGAATTGAACAATCAGGATTCTTCTGAAAATGGTAGACAGAGAGACATGAAACATGAAAATGATATATTCATGTCTCTGTTATTATTATGACAGTACTTTGCAATGAGTTTTTACAAGTATTTCATAATGTCTAATTGATAACTAGAAATATGTGCATGTGATCTTTCAAATTTCAAATTGTTTCCATGGATGATGGAAACCAGAAAAATAACAATTCAGAATAACCAAAGTAGCAAAAGGCACCAATCCTCCAGTAGTTCTAACTCAATATCAAGTCTAGTAAAAAATATTATGAATAGTTTTCAAGCTAAAGTACGGAAACAGACCCTACCACCAATATACACCTAGTTCAACTTGTTTTATAGAAACTAAAATAAAAGTACCGAGGGTACAGAAGCTCACCTTAAAATGAATGATGTGGTAATATGGTTTAATTGTGTAACCATCTTTTATATGATAATTGATTATGGCTGCCATCATGATTTTTTTATCTTTTAAAATGCTATTCTTCTGTTGGAAACCACTAGAGCTTGAACAAACATTAATACAATGATATAATCATGATTTGTTAACAAGCAGTAGGTTTTTGTATAACTTTTTTGTATATCTATGGCTAAATTGGTGACCATCTTGGACTTTTTAATCTTCAAAATGCTACTTTTATGTGGGCATCTGTATTAATTTCATTATGATATCTTGATTGGTTTAGGAGTATTCATTTAGTCACACTCTCAACTTCCAAAGAACTAAAAAGATGATGCACATAAACATTTGGAATATATCTCTCTGACACAAATCACAAATTCAGCTAGTGATAGGTCCAATTGCCAAAGTAAACTGTCCAGGTCATTGTCTCATGTAATTCTAACTGAAGATTTCTGAATATCTTAAATCTTGACATATGTTAGTGCAATCTGATTGGTCAGAATAGGCTAGCAACATGAAGGGGTTTATGCTAATTACTAGATATGATGACCTATGATGACCTCTTGCACCTGCATGTAGCTTATGTAACTTATCCTCTTATGTAAGTTACTGTTATTCCATATAGTGAGTGTCCTTCCCTCATTTCAATATGCAATACAGATACTCTTTAGAGGAGAGTTGCAGGAGAGGGGCTGGAAGGATAGATGGGGAAAGGGGGGGGGGGGGAGTGGGATAGAAGAGAGGTTTGCAATGGAAGGACAGGAGAAAAAAGGGGAGGAGGGAAAGGGGGGATAGAAGGGGTGGGGTAGAAGAGAGGTTTGCAATGGAAATAATCTGGAGGTCAACTCAGTAATATGTTTATTGAAGTATCTTAACTAACAGAGAGAATTGGTGAGAAAGACTTTGTAAAAAAAGAATTGTTCAGACAGCTGTTCAATTAGTTTTGAAGATGAATATTAAATGATAGCTGATTCTTGACTTGTTTAAATTGTTATTTGTAAAAAGTATTACTATTAATAGAATACAAGTATACTTTTCATAAAGACAATTTATATACTTTCCTTAAAGTCCATTATGTTCTATTTACCAATTAGGTCAGGATTACTATGCAATATACAAGCAGGCAGGGCTGCTAGCCCCAGAGAGTGTAGAAATTTGTGTATTTGGCTTTGTGTATGTATATTTGGAGAAGCATCCTAGTGTGCTGAGCATGTAAACCTGAACTCTGGCTAAGCCCTTATGTGTGGTATTAAAAGACTTGACGGGAGAGAACATGAATTGTTGTGAAAAATAAATATAATTTCACAAAATATAGTAAGCTTATGTCCTAAATTGATTTTGTGTCAAGAAGAACTTCTGTTAGATATAGAAATGGTACAAATATGAGTAAAACACAGGAACTGGAACCTGATGCAAAATAACTCTTTCCACATGAACTTATCATGTAGATTGCTAAACACAAAACAAGTGACAAGTTTTGTGTAAGTTGTTATTCTTAGAAAGAACATATCACTGTCGTGAGAATACAAGTCTAATTTCCATAACTCTTATTGCATACACATGGCCATATAGCATAATGCTCTACCATATCAATTGGGTCAGGTTGATTATGCAACAGACTAGCAGCTGACACTATGATGCTAGCAGCCTGTATTGGGATGTGTATTAGACAGCATAGTGGGCTCAACAGAAATATCTGAACTCTGGTTGACCCCTTATGTGTGGTATTTAAAGGAATATAAGGGAGATACCATTGTTCAAAATCAAACATGATGTTTAATGTCATTGGGTTTTTGCAGCTAGTTGCCATAAATATTTTAAACAAATTAATTAATTATGTTTGTCTTTCATCTTAATGTTTTAGAAACACTTACAAATATAGAAAAACTTGCATGACAATCTTAAATATTCCATATTCAAGATAATATTATGATCAGTAAGTTCAAATTAGAGAATGTATATAGTGCGAGTGATCACTTGATGAAATAGTAATAATGATGTGTCTTCTGCAGCTGAAAAGTCAATATGGATGCTATCACAGCCATCTTGGATTCTCAAAACTGAAATGTCTACCTTTGTGGGAGCAATCACAATAGGTATAACATACTACAATATGAAAATGATATCTAGATTGGTTAAGGAGAAGTAGTCATTTTCATGAAATCTCATTGAAAATTCAATATGGCTGCTATCGCGGCCATCTTGGATTCTCAAAACTGAAACGTCTACCTTTCTGTGCGGAATCACCATAGTTATAACATACTACAATTTCAGAATGATATCTAGATTGGTTTAGAAAGAGTAGTCTTTTCATGAAATCTAATTGAAAATTCAATATGGCTGCCATAGTGGCCATCTTGGATTCTCAAAACTGAAACGTCTACCTTTCTGTGAGGAATCACCATGGGTATAACATACTACATTTTCAGAATGATGTCTGCATTCATTTAGGAGGAGTAGTCTTTTTCGTGAAATCTAACTGAAAATTCAATATGGCTGCCATGGCGGCCATCTTGGATTCTCAAAACTGAAACGTCTACCTTTCTGTGAGGAATCACCATGGGTATAACATACTACAATTTCAGAATGATATCTGCATTCGTTTAGGAGGAGTAGTCTTTTTCGTGAAATCTAATTGAAAATTCAATATGGCTGCCATGGCGGCCATCTTGGATTCTCAAAACTGAAACGTCTACCTTTCTGTGAGGAATCACCATGGGTATAACATACTACAATTTCAGAATGATATCTGGATTTGTTTAGGAGGAGTAGTCTTTTTTCTGAAATCTAATTGAAAATTCAATATGGCTGCCATGGCGGCCATCTTGGATTCTCAAAACTGAAACGTCTACCTTTCTGTGAGGAATCACCATGGGTATAACATACTACAATTTCAGAATGATATCTGGATTCGTTTAGAAGGAGTAGTCTTTTTCCTGAAAGTTTACGGACGGACAGACGGACGGACGGACAGACGGACAGACAGACGGACGACGGACGAAGCGCCATGACATAAGCTCACATTTACTTTGTAAAGGTGAGCTAACAAAAACAATCAGAATAACTAAAATAGAAAAAGGCTCCACTCTACCACTAGGTCTAACCACACACCAAGTTTTGTAAAATCATATTGAATAGTTTTTTAGATAGCCCGGAAATGGTCCTCCCTCCATATGTTCAAACTGTTGCTCTGAACAATCAGACAGACGGACGGACGGACAGGTGAAAAGCAATATGCATACAAGCATAAAAACATTGAATACTTTTTGAGATATGGCCGGGAAACAGTCCCTACCCCAATATGCACTAAGTAAAAACTGTTTCCATGGAAACTAGGAAAATTAAAAAATTCAGAATAACCAAAATAGCAAAAGGCACCACTCCAGTACAAGATCTAACCACATATCAAGTTTCGTTAAAAAATATAGAATGGTTTTGGAGATATGGTCCGGAAACGAAAGCGTTGCGGAATTACAGAATTTCGGACGGAACTGAAAACATTATGTCTCCCGCAAAGCTTTGCAGGGGATATAATAACTGGAATGTGATATTTGGTAAAGGAAACATCAGAACAAGCTTTCAACAGCTGGAAACATTCAAAGCAAAACTGGTCTTAAATGACTGCTGGTTTAAAGGTTTGACTTATGACATAAAACTCAAGGATAACACCTAAGATATTTATGTATTAGTAACATATTTTGGATCTACCTGAAGGTGTGAAGTAAGTTTGCAAGCTATGTCATACAAGACAATCATGTTTTTGTTTGTTGTCTGCAGGTGCCTGACCAGATACACAGCATTGGCCAGCCTGAAATGTAAATACAATTGTGAAATATATGTTCTCTTTTCAAAAAGAAATTACTTGTTAGTTGATATATCTGGATTAAAAAACATTTCTAAAAAATTGCTTACCTTTCTCCATGTTTTAAATTGAAGAAGGCCTTTGGATATTCGTGTCTGCAACAGGCTCCGAATACACCTGTTTCTTCCAACTTCCTGTTTTTGTTTTTTGATCTCAAATCAGAACCAGCTTGGAACTCTGAACAACCCTGCAACAGCATTTCAGTTATTACTTAATAAATCTTAGTTGTTTTAACTTACAATTTTCATTGTGCTTTTTTGTCATTTGTCTTTAGTCTTGACAAGTTGACTGATGCTCAAAATTAGCATTTTAATAATTATGGACCATTATGGTAACAATAGTCCTGATTTAAATAAATGATAAATGTCCGGAAAATGCAGTGCCAAAGGCAAAAGGGAAAAATTGTCTAAGGCAGACAGAATGACAGATGTGGGTCGATAATGCTAGATAGATAATATTACTAGTTGTCAAATTTCCCTCAAAAGTTAAACCAAACTATCATGTATTTGGCACTTGAACACTAATTTGCAGGTCAAGTGAAATGATTCTAGATAAAACTCTCAAAATCCCATTTCCAAACATTGGCTAGAAAGAAAATGAAGATTGTGTTACCTTTTCCGTATTCTTGGCCTGGTAGTTTTCCACAAACTCATCCACCTTGACTTGGTCCATGAAGAAATGCCCAGAATGGAAAGGCTCTTTCACGGAAGTTCCAGCAGCTTTTCTTCGAACCAAGCCAAAGTTGGCATCAAGAGAGAAGATGGTTCTCTCATCCTGTAGATAGATAATACATATCAATTAAGATAATGCCAGATATAGAATCTTGAAGGGTAATTTTTGAATTGTGGGCAATTTGAAAGAAATCCCCTCTTCCTACTAATAACTATAAGGACACCCTTTAAAATTTAATGAAAACATGCAAACCATGTGCTGAATTTATTTACTCACTTTGTCCATTGGACATGCTGGACACTTGGTGCCATCGTCAAAATCTGGGCAGAGGTGATGCAGGTGAGATTTGGTGTAGACATATCGTCTGTACATCTCAAAGCACTCGCCTGATATGCACCGATACAGTTCCTTGATGATCTGCAAGAAAATAGCATACCATTATTTAATAACTTATCAAGTTTCTATTTGTGCATATTGCATAGACATAGTAATATTTTTATTCAATGGATAGTGAAACTGGCTTGGATTTTGTCTTTTTCTGAGCGAAATAACTTACCACACATGTAAAATGTGAAAAAGGCTATATTTTCTTAATTTCAGAAACCTAGTAACAATGAACTAAATTGTATTTAAAAGATTTTTAAAAATCAGAACCATAATTAATCATTTAATGTTTTTGTAATAATAAATGAACTATTTAACTAATCATGTTGTTTCATTCATAATGTCTGCATAAAATTGTCACTGATAGTTATTAACTTACCATGATATTCTAAATTTTATCAATATTTCTCCACTTGAGGGCTTCAAAGAAACTATGAATGCTGAGTTGGGATTCAACAACTAGCAGCCTCAGGGATTCCATTACACTGAAGTGTATAGCAACAGCTGGATTTGAGGGAGTTGAGGGCCAAAAGCAGTGGCGAACAAGAGTGGCAATCTCAGGCTCACACTTGCAGAATTTGAAACGAATTCTGCTTTGGAAACCTGAAAAATATCAAAGACAAGTCAAAGGATATTATATTGAATATGATTTTGACTATCCACAGTAATTTCCCTTCCTGAAAACATACCTTATCTATAATTCTATCAAAAAATTCAAACAATTGTTCCCATGAACTAAATATCAACAAATTTGGATACTGTAAGTGCAATGTACCTTCCCATAAACTTTTAAGCATTTGGATTATTATCAGTGATACTGATAAAAGCTTCTAACTAAAGAAGAAAATTTTCTAAGATAATTATCTTTGAACAGACATATATTACATAATTCCTGAACATACCTTCATTATTGATGACAACAATACTTCTTAAGTAAGATGTATAGCAGTCACCATGGTCCATCCTTGACACTACTGGTTCATCTTCATAAAACACAGGCTTGAAAGTATGATCCTGGAAAATCATAAATATAATCAAAATTTCTTGTATTAATTGAACTTTCTTTTCACAAATGATGCTAATCTTTAAAGATCTGTTTCTTATTCTGATTCAACAAGCAGACAGAGTCAGCCATTTCGCCCACCAAGTGGGGATGGTTTGAAATATATTGAAAAATGATTATAAATAAGGGTGTTAAACTGCATAAGATGGTTGTTCTATTGAACTCATGATTTCCAAGTCTGTCCTGGAAAGATATATTGGTAGTATGTGCCTGGGTAACTGTCAAAAAAAATACACCAAAAAATTTCATCTAAGGTTTGTTTCCATCTGAAGAAATTAGCAAATCAATGACTGTGTCATCCTAACAAAAATCATGATTGAGATACACATTTACACATTGATTAAATCTATTCTAATAAATAATTAGCAGGTATTCATTGCATATAATATTACCTCATCATTCCATTGAAGTGGTTTGTGTAGCAGGTTGAATCGGTGGTGTGTTGCAAAGCAAGCAGAACACATGTAAGTGTGTGGAAAACAATCACGACACATCAGAATGGCCAGCTCTTCTTTCCCACAACTCATGCACGTGAACGTGGAGGGATACTCAATTTCCGTGGACGCATTCATCAGAGAGGTGAAGTGTAGATCCCAGGCAGCTGTGGTCTTCCCTTTTCTCTCATGATGAAGGTCAGTTGGTGGGGTTACATCCTGTTCATTGTTGGTATCCATGATCTGAAATAGATTGATTAAATGACACAATAAAACCTCATCTTGACAAACATCTTCTCTTGCACCCGTCCGTCAACTGCCTGAGAGTAGGCCTTTACTTGAATAATTTTAAGCCAGCGACTTAAGTCACGGCAGTGTAATTGCTAATCAAATCAGAAAGCTCATTAAGATTTCAGAAACACAACAAATAAGATGCTGTAGTTAAACCACAATTTTGACCCAAATGACAGCAGTATAAAATCAGCGGATTTGTGAAATTTTTATGCCTTGAGGGAAGATTTTCATCAATGGTTATGAAATAAATATTACTTAATTGGAAGCAATTAGTTAATCCTTATGGAAGAAACTCCATTGATCATGCTATTGTTCCAAAATAATAATATTTTCTTTAATTACTTACTGATTGAAAAGGTCATAAGATAATGCAACTATACATTTAACATATAATTGTCAATGTACTTCCATAACAATATAAACTTAACTTGATGAAGTTCTCTTCTAATTTATATATATGTCTAATAGGGATGTCACGATACAGGTACCTTGCGATACGATACGTATCACGATACTGAGGTCACGATACAATAAATGCTACATTATTACAGTGAGATAAAAATTCAGGGATCATAATTTCATATTAGAAACAAGACTTATCTGAGTAACTAGCATTTAAACACAAAAATATGCCAACTTCGTCATCCAAAAGTCATCGATATCAAAGCTATCTTAAGAAGGAATTTAACCAACCCTTGATTTATTGATTTAAAATTCAATGAAAAATTTAATGATACTCACAGAAAAATTTAACGATACTCATTAAAATTTGTATCACGATATAGTTAACTGTATCGTGTATTGTATCATGAACTGTACCACGACGATGCATCGGTGTATCGTGACATCCCTAATGTCTATAAAGTCTATATGTGCATACTCAGTGGAAAATATTAAAATTTCTTCTGATTATTGTCAAGTTTGGGGAACAAATCATGAAACAAAACATATTATAAATTAATTGAGAGAAATTGCATTGGAATTCCAACAAACAGTATTGCCCCTCAGAAATAGAATCCATTTACATAGTGTTCCCAAATATAACAATATCAGTATTGAACCTACCTCTGATTCTGCAGATATTGATGCAACAGGTACCCTTGATTCAGAGGACGTCGATGCAATAGGTTGAAACATTGGATATTGTGCTTCTTCGACATGTTTCTTCCCATCCACATAGTAAACAATCTTAACGCAAGGTACCTTCCTCTTTCTGGTTCATTTCTGTAAAAAAAAAACAACTGACAGTTACAAAAGAATGAAAATTAGAAAGACCGACTTCTCACACACTAAATGCCAAAATTTTATGAGAAATTGAAAAACAGTGTTGTTCCTAGAGGGGGTCTTTTGAAATCTGCCTGTCCTTTTGGTTTGGTGTCATTAGAAGTAGGATAATTTATCCCTACATATAAGGCCAATGATCTCTTAAGATAGATGATCACCTAGGAACAACACTGCTTCCCCCTCAAGCACAGAAAAAAATAATAAATCTATGTTAACCATAACATTGATAATATTATAAAAATAGACTTACAATGATATGAAGGTATATACCAAATTTGGTGAAAATTGGTCATGAGCGAGAGAGCAACCAAAAAAAACCTTAAATATGCAACCCTGGAACAAAAAGGAAAATTCAATTTCCCAATCTTAGAATGCTTATATTAGGGGATCCATTCAAAAATAACATTTACTTATTCTTACTAACTTACACATTTTTCTCAAAATTTGAAAAGGGCAAAACCTGAACAATTATCCCTGGAATGGTCTACTTCCCAGTATGATAATAAAATACGAAAAAGACTTTTAATCCACAATCTGTGAGTATGACAAACAACGCTAGAAAAGTAATACTCACATAAGGCATGTCCTTGTTGAACGATGAACGTTTGTTTCGCAAATATTCTCGGTCGTTGTTCCAGTATAGAGCGCGAAATGAGAACCGGAAGTGTTCAACGTGTAAAGATGGAATAATGTGGAATTGGTTCTTTGAGGAAGCGGAATGGGATTCGACTAAGCATAAACCGCAGATAAATTAAAAAGTGTTTTCATTCATTCCCTTCATTTAATATGACTGATTAAGCTATCAAAGAATTTGACAAGAAATAGCAGTGTTCAGATGTTTTTTAAGGGTTCTTCGTGTTTTCCAAAAAAAAGTACATTAATTTGATAAAGAAGTATATATATTTATTTATGACTAAAATGTTTATAAAATTACAAGCAGGAAAACTGTTTTTAAGCCTATTGATGAATGTGTTTATGTAAATAACATAACTAAAAGTTTTAACTTTTATGAGCAGTAGAAAAAAAAACATTGTTACAAACTCTTGCCATGTTCACCTACTATGTGTAATTTTACAAGTTAGAAATCATTTATCTCTGTTATAAACTGTTAAAGTTATGTACTAGAGGCCTGTGGCTTTTTACAGTATGAGTTAATATTGATTGAGTTTACCATGATGAGGGCGTTACGTTGTTCAGTGGAATTTTTGAAAACAAAAATTTCGAAAAAATACCTCCAGAAACTCGATTTTATTTATTCGTATTAGGATACTAGGGGTCCGGTCATTTTACTGGTGATTTTTAAAAGGGGGGGGGCGTCCTCGATCCGCCTGTTTATCTTCGATTTTTTCAGACTAACTCCAGTCCCAGCGTCTATTCAACACCCGACCTCTTCGAGATCTATTTATTTTCAAGATAAATCATACCGATTTCAAAGACAAAGGGATATTATTTGTGAACAATCCTTTTATTGTTTGTTTCAAGGGAAGACTTATTCATTATTGATGTTTTATTTATATGGCTTGATATTTCCGGTTTGAATAGAAAATATTAATTATCTATCTTGGATTATTGGAGAACAAGTCAGTTAACCTAACATCTGGCGTCATTTCGAAACCCGGCGTCTATTGGGACCTGGCGTATATTCGAAGAATATATTCTGACAACAATTTACCTCTTAGTATAAACTTCAATAAAAAGATTGTTTCATTAACAGTAACATGGTTATAAAAATTTTAATACAAATATACATCTGTGTATGATAGTTTTAACAGGAATTAAGTAGCCGTACCTAGAATGATTACTCACAATTTGTAAAATTTGACAAATGTTGAATTGAATGCATCTCTTAAAATTGTTTATGGAATAATACTGCACTAAATTACATGTTAACAAGTTAATAATGACATTGTGGAAAACCAAGGAAATTATCAACGGTACATACGGCATTTATCAGTTACAAGACTCTGAGACGTATACATGTATATATAATTCCTTTGTAATGAAATAAGATCATGAAATAAGATAGATCATGACAAAAAAAAGAACATTAAACATTACTCGTCGAAAACCACATGTAACCAATCTATTTCTGTTTACTTGATGATATATATATATATATATTTTTAAAAAGAGAGTTGGTTTCTCACGTGAAGAAAGGTTGTATATGGGTAAAGAGTAAACATCAGATGGTTCAGACTGGATCAATTTTCTTTAATACGATAAATTCATTTCGACCATTATGTGGGTCTTGTCAAGTATATGTAGGCCTATAATATATATATATGGCAATATGTCAAATTTATAACTTAGTTCATTCTAATATTCGTATATGAGCAGAATGCAGAACCCAAGCTATGCATAAACTTTTTCTTCTCATCCTTGAATTTAATGTATTTACAAAAGTTCTCGCGAATATACAGACGTTTTTATGTTATCCACAATCGCTCAGAATGTTCTCGCCAGATTACTCGTTGCAGTGATAGCGACACCATACGGGAACCCCAACTGGAGTCCGTTATCATTGCTTGAACACAGTAACAGCGGTAATCTTTATTCGGGGATCAGCGCTATCAGTGTGCCTGTTTCAGTGATAGTGACTGGAAGCCCTTGTTACATTACAGTGATAGCGTAAGCATCGGGTGGCCTAGGAGTGAACACTATCCCCAAATACCTATAATATGATACAACCTCTAACCTTTGTCCATTAAGAAACCATTTTTCATATTGTCTAATTGGACCACTATTCCTGAAAACAATTACTTTAGTCTTATCTATGTTTACTTTCATACCAGTTAGTTGACAAAAATGTTCAAGACCACAAATTTTCTTCTGCAGCTGAATAGCAGTATCTGCAACTGAAGACACATCATCCGCAAACAGGAGAGCATATAAATTATCGACATCAGGAGAAATAAAAATACCACGACCACCGAACTGTTCCATACTTTGCATTAACTCATTAATAAAGACAATAAACAACTGGGGACTAAGGACACAACCCTGCCTAGTACCTATAGTGCAATCAAAATAACTGGAGAGACCATCGGATGTTCTAACACAAGCTGATAACTTACCATACATTGATGAGAGAATATTATAAAATTTGCCACCAACACCAACCTTACTCAAACTTAACAAAAGAACTTCATGATTAACTGTATCAAAAGCCTTGGAGAAATCTATAAATAAACAATAAAACCTTCCTTTCCTCTTACATGCATATTTCTGTACCATAGCTTGAAGACAGAAAATATGATCAGTAGTGGAGTAATTAGCCCTGAATCCTGCCTGAGCTTCATGAATAATATGTTTCTCCTCACACCAAACCTTTAACCTGCTGTTTAGGATTGAAGTAAATATTTTACATACAGAATCAATAAGAGAAATGCCTCTATAGTTATTGGGATTACTTTTAACACCGGATTTGTAAAATGGGCAAATAATGCTTTTTCCCCATGACATAGGAAATTTACCATCATGAAAAATCTTGTTAAATAACACTGTTAAGTAATTGCTAATATGAGTCTTTGAAGCTTTAATAAAGTCAATTGCAATACCATCAGGTCCAGGAGATTTGAATTTAGCCAGTTTATCAATGTGGAATAAAACTTCATTTTCAGATATATCATCATTAAGTGTTTTTAGTTCAACATCCTCAGGAATTTCTGAATTTGTATCACAGACATACTGATCAGAGTTTGCAGTTAAAAGGTTAGAGAAGTGTACAAACCAGTCTTCACAGTTGTTATCTTTCACAGTGTCACATTTTGGGGTTGAACCGGATTGTTTTAATGTTTTCCAGAACTGCTTTGGATTGTCTCTTGCTGCAATTAGGTTTTGCTTTTGTTTATCAAAATAGGTTCTTTTTTTGCTATAAAAGGTTTCTTTAAATGTTTTACGCAGGTTTTTATAGATTGAAATGTCCATGCCATTGTCTCTATGTTCTCTCAATGCCTTATATTTCTTATGTTTTAATTGTTCAAGTTCTTGGTCCCACCATGGGGGCTGAAATGTGTTGCTAATATTGTGGTATGTTGGATATATCTTCTTACAATGATCGGCAGCTTGATGGTACAGTTCTGTGAAAACGTGCAGTGAATCTTCAATGTTGGTGGCTATACAATCAAATAAATTGAGACTAGAGTTTTCATATAATTCTTTGAATTTTGATAACAATTTAGCACAGTGTTCTGTATCTCCATTCCACACATATTTGGTCCATTTTGAAGTAGATGTATTTGCAATTTCATTAATAATTTCATTACTTAGTGACACAGGAAGGGCTTGCTCACAATTAGTGTTTGGAAGTTGGATATTTAGAGAGCAGTGAATCGGGAAATGATCAGACACATCACATGTTCCAACACCGAAATCCACAATATTGGGAAATAAAGATGAGGATGCCAGCATATAGTCAACCAAACTAGCACCGTTATGTGTTACACAAGTAAACTGGCCAGCCATATCCTTGAAGAGTCTACCATTCATTATATGAATTCCAAATGTGCAGCATAATTCAATCAGTTTTTCCCCATAATTGTCATGGCATGAATTATCCAAACTAGATCTGGGCAAAGTACAAACATAAGCTGAAAACGCCACAGCTTACATAACATAATCTTAGAGTTTCGTTATTCTTAATTGATACTGAATGTTAAACATGATATTTATCGAAATAAAAAATATCATTTTGTTAACTGATAATGTATTTTTCTGAAACCTTTTACAGTATTTCTATTTTTACAAGATAATACTTTAGATAGTTATTCATCCCGCTAAGTGTATACTTTCTTGAGGTGGAAGTAGCTGTAATGGTACATTTAAATTTTGTAATCAAATACTCTTTATTTTTTCTCAAACCTTTGAAATGTCAATGATCGTGGCTACCCAAATGATGTGATAGTCCCCTATAGTCATATGCAGCTCATATGTCATATTAAAACAATTTAGATAAAATCATGATATAAGCTTAAAGTGTCTGACCTATCATGATCATCTGTTCTTTCTCTCAATATCAATTTTATTTTATTTATGACAATCATTTTGAAGTTTTAATGGATGTATCATAGCTTGAATCGCTTCTTTTTATATCATAATGTTTTTAGTTTTATTTTTCAAACTGTTATCTTCCTTATATTCTGGGATCTCTCTCTCTTGAACCCTCTTCTTTTATTTTAAAAAATCATTTTCTTCGTTTTAATCTTGAATGATGTCTAGATAGATAGGTCTTCTCCGTCCACTCTTCTAATGATTTTCTAATGCAGGCAGCAAAGTGAGAGGTCATATTCTGATCACGATTTGGCACTTGCGGAAACATTTGGAAACTGTAACTGAAAGCAGATTAAAATTCATTTCCAATTAAAAGCCCTTTCGTAGCTATCTTTTTTTCTGTGTGAAATTTATTCAGTACTTTTAACAGCAAGATTGATTGCATGTGTTGTAAAAAGCATATCTGAAATGAGTTTTTTATTATGCCCTTGAGGATTTTAAAATGCCATAAGAACTGAATTAAATAGTTTTGAAGTTCAACATATGTCTTGTCATTCTAGGTGTAAAGAAAGTTCAGGGCAAAGTGGGCAGGTAGGGAAAGTGAACTCTGCGGTAAATTTGAACACCGAACTCATGCATATGACGTGTGTGCCAAATGAAGATTTATAGCAGGCACCTAACCATACAATTCACCATAAGAAATGGGAATTGCACACAGTTTATACCGATAAATTATTAGAGAAATAAAGAAAGATTTATGCCATATTTGATGGAAACTGAAGGAAATTAGAGGATGACAAAATTCAAACTAAAAGGAAGGCTAAAGTTGCCATGATAAATACAATGAAGCAGGCAATGTTCATGTAATAACATAAAAACATCTACATCATAAAATTATTAAGGATATCCTTATTGTTATTGGCGTGTTTTTTATTAAGGATTCAGCCATAAGGCTGAATCCTTATTGTTATTGGCGTGTTTCTTTTTTTTTTAATTATTATTCCACGATTTTTGTGAACAGGATTCAGACCAAACGGCTGATGCTATCGAAGCCAAATTTCACAGGCTGGTAGACCTTGTTGAGGAATAGACATGCGAAGCTTTTGGGCCGAATCGACCAGTGCATTAAAGGTCCAGTTCGATTCCAAAATCGAAAATTTAACATTGATTTTTTTTTCAAAATGCACTTAGAGACTTGAATTTTTTTTTAAAAGTTGTGCAATCAAAAATGCTGCAAAAAACCACATCATGGCAAATTCGTACGTCACGTGGTTTGGTCGCCATCTTGCTTTTAGTGCATTTTCGACCATTTCTGACCCCACCCACCTTTGAAAATCTTCTTCTCTGAAGATACTTGCACTAGAGAGCTGAAATTTATACTCAATGTAGCTGAAGCATTGTAGTTCTGAATTTGACTTCTACAAAGTTCTAACTTTAATACTTTTCTTGCTGTGATTTTTCAAAGTTGACCAAAATGTAAAAATCGCAAACTTCAAGGGCAGATAACTCAAAAACCAGACCATAGAATTTTATGATTTTTGCATGAGAGCTAGACATTGGCAAGGTCCTTAAAATAAAAGAATAAAATCGCTCGCGAACAGTCATTTCCGGTCAGGGTCAGAGGTCAAACTTTGCATTTTGGACATGTGGTGTTTTGGTGGGTATGTTTGAAATATCGTAGCGAATCAACGGTGTACGATGACGCTTTGTTCTATACATCAAATGAAAGCCAAAATCTATAAATGTTTAAAAAATTTGACAGTAAATTTCTATATTTGTTTTACATTGAGTTACGGCCCTTTGAATATTGTCAATTTCCGCTTTCGTTTTGAATGCAAAGGATATAGGTATGTTAAAAAAAGTCGTTACTCATCAGTGATAGACGCAAAATCATTGTTCCATATATCATTAGAAAGCCAAAAGATCATACAATCTGCGATAAATCTAATTAAAATTAGATTAAACATTAACATTGAAATTCGGAGCATTTAAATGTGGTCAATCCTATTTGCGTTTTGAATGATTCTCATATAAGAATGATTGAAAAATTGTACTTCATTGGCAATAAAACACTAGGAAAACATACTATACATCGATGGCTACGCTTGTTGAAGACAAAAACCTTTTGTGTAGTACTTCATTATAAAATTGTTCACAGTAAATGTCTGATAAGCTTAATTATCTATTCCTTGAGATAAAGCTTGATATTTGCGGCAGATGTCGCATCGCTCACCATTTCTTTACTTTTTCATGCTCATAAAGAAATAATGTATGCAAATAAAGACAAATCTCTCCTCTTAACAATGGTAAAATCAATTTTGAAATGTCTCTAATGGTTCGGCAGATAGGAATGCTGCACGGTGAGTGCCGTCCGTTAATTTTGGGGGGAAAATAGAAAAACTTTACACTGATAGATTTGATACATTTAAATAACAATGAAATTGTGTACATTCAACAATACTTTTTTTAGAAGAAAAAGCTATGTGAAGAAAAGCTCTTCTAATTGTCAATTAAACTCTTTGTTTGGGACTGAGAACAAATCGTGCAAGTGGACTACACATTGAAAGCCTTTATGGTCAAGATTTATTTTCAAGACCAAAGGCACGGGTCAGTGCGTAGGTACAAGCAAATGTACCTTCCCTTAATTGAAAAGGGCATAATGACGGCCACTATCAGCTCTTGGGCTCTTGGTCATTAGATAAAGGGAGGCCGTCCTGATTCCTGCCTAAATGCTCGGCAGATTCCACTGGCAAGGGTGTGACGGGCTCTTGGTCATTAGATAAAGGGAGGCCGTCCTGATTCCTGCCTAAATGCTCGGCAGATTCCACTGGCAAGGGTGTGACGTCCTCGATTAACTCTTTTTTCCAAAATGCCTGTCGCCCTCTTGAACTTTGAAATATGCATTTCCTCCCGGCCGCATGTTCTACACTTTGTGCTTGTAGACATTTCATGCAAACACGCTGTCCAGTCATGTACATTCCATTTTGGTCACTAAATCCGTGCATACGGCCACGGGACACCGGAAGACGTCGCTACAACGTTCTCTGAACTCAGAACAGCGCTAGCCTCGCTAGACATCGTATTTTCGACCTAAAACAACACACCAAGGAGCTCGAAATGGTCAAAAGCACGCTCTGACCTCAAACAACACATCAAACAGCTCAAAACGCTGAAAAGCACCCCTCCATACAATGAATTCATTCTCGGATGCGAGATTGTTTGTTTTGCCTTCGTGAATCCAAAGTCTTAGTGCTAAAATTCCATTCAAATCACAGCTGACTCGCTGGTCCAGTGGGAAAAGCCTTGGCCTTTGAAACCAAGATGCTAACTTTTAGGGTTCAAGTCCCGCTTGAGCCAACAAACTTTTGCAGATCTAACTTGTTATTTTTTTGCTTAGGTAGAACATATTTTGGTCACATTACAGTTAAATGGCATGAAATATATATTTTTATGCAAATTGATTTTGGATTCGAATTTGAAATTAATGTCTATCAAAGTACATACACAAACACAGGCCTAAACGTTGAGTATCAAGTGAATTCTGGTCATTTTGATAATGTATTAGTTACTTTTTAAATCTCAGAAAAATACGTCATGTGAAGGTCAAACACTCTGTGAAGGTCAAACAGGATGTCTTGAAGAGCTAAGTACTGCCGCGGCAGTCCTAGTTCAATATGACCTTTACGTTTGCAATTGACAGAGTCTTTTTGGCCTTGGTAATACTGAAATCGTGACTTTTAAAATTCGTCTGAACGAACTATTGACTTCATACATACATGCATTGCATATATTTGTCATACATATCATCACCATACATCGCTGAATCCGTTTGTCGTCGCTTTGCGACTATATTTATTTTTATTATTCCACCAAAGTTTGACCAAAGATACAGCCAAAACGACTATAGCAAATACAACCAAACTTTACAGTCTGATAGCCCTTACCATGGAATCGGGGCACTAAGGTTTTGGGCCAAATCGACTCAGTCATTAAAGGTCCAGTTCGATTCCAAAATCGAAAATTTAACATTGATTTTTTTTTCAAAATGCACTTAGAGGCCTGAAACGTTTTTTAAAAGACGTGCAATAAAAAATAATGCAAAAAACTAAATCATGACAAATTCGTAGGTCACGTGGTTTTCCCGCCATCTTGCTTTTAGTGCATTTTCGACCATTTCTGACCCCACCCACCTTTAAAAATCTTCTTCTCTTTAGTTTTGTTTCTGTGACCTTTCAAAGTTGACCAAAATTTAGAAATTGCAAACTTCAAGGGCAGATAACTCAAAAACCTGACCGACGAATTTCATGATTTTTGCATGAGAGTTAGACATGACCAAGGTCTTTAAGATGAAAAAATAAAATCGCCAGTCGCCATGACACATTTTCCCACCATGGGGTCAGCTCCGTCAGAAATACTGTAAGTGATCCTTTCTAATGCTGCTGTACGTTATCTTGTAATGATATTTTCATGAAACTTTCAGGAATGATAGATTACATTATCATCTTTGTCACCAATATGTAAGATTTTCGGCTGAATACTGTTGTCGTCGCTTTGCGACTATATTTTTTTTATTGTTATTGTTATTAACTGTCAATAGATCAAGCTGAAGCCAGTTTTACATAAGGGATTTATGTTGGTTGAGAAGTTTAGTCGACGGCTGGCCATGCAGCTACCATTGTAAACATTCTAAGTTGGAAATGAAAGAAAATGGTCAGAGACATATTAAACTATAGATACTGTATAGTTTCACTTTATTTGCAAAATAGAATTTTCTATTAGTAGTTGTATTTTCCATTATAACCATTCAAAGCAATCAAAATTATTTTGGTGAAAAGAATTTTCAGCCAAATAAAACCACACGTCTTCATGCAATTAAGTATCATGAAAACAACCGCCATCTCACTGCCAAATTTGCTCATATTCATCTTCAATAAAAATTTACTGATTATCAATCATGATATGAGGAATTTGCTGTGATAGACTTGCTGCTTCCCTTGCTCAGTCCTTATTTTCATAATGAAAATGTTACCAAAATTCATTGCGAATGTCATGATAAAGATATCAGTCAATCAATGAAATCGAATTGATTTTTTTAATTTTCAATCACGTACGTCAATATAAAAAGTCTTAGGAGGTTCGGCTCTCCTATCAAGTTGTTGAAAACAAGAATTGCTATAAAGTGATTAGCCAATTGCTCGTTGATCTCAAGAAGAACCAAACTTATAAAAACTCTTTTAAATGGAAGGTTATATATTCTTTTTGTATTACATAAATACCACATAATATCATAAATATTTTCATGTTGGGATATTTTCGTATCATTGATAAAACATGGTGTAGACATTTCAATACATTATTGAACTATATTAGCGTTTGCGGGACACCGCAAAAGCAGAGCAGCCCCGAAACTTGTGGTTTCGCCTTACCCTGTTCCGCCTTCTACAAGCCTCAGCATATTGGGAATTTTCTTGTGACCTTGATTTTTGACACAAGGTAACGCAATCAATGAATACATTTCATTGAATATAACATTAATGTAACGAATTAAAGCGTTAAAAGTTAAAATAATCCATTTTCTCAATAAATGTTGACCTTGTTGTGACCTTGACCTTTGACCTTGAAAGTGAACATGTCATTGTAATTCCCCAGAGGTGGAGACACTTATACATATTCATGAGTTCTGAAAAACTTAATGGGATTAAGTTATATCCAAATTAGTTGCACATTGCAATAACACAAATCTCATGACCTTGACCTTTGACCTTCAAGGTTACACAATCAATGAACACTTTTTATTGAGTATAACAATCATCTATTGATTAAAAGTGTTCATTGTTAAAATAAAGCATTTTCGCAAAACAATGCTAAAGTTGTGACCTTGCTGTGACCTTGACCTTGGACAGATTGTAGCGAAAATCTTTTGAAAATGTTTTACTCTTCCAAGGATGATACATACCAAGTTAGAGCTTCAAAGCATAAAAACTTTTCAAGTTATCGCGTTTACAAGGACTTTTTTAGTGATTTTATAGCTCGTGACCTTGACCTTTGACCCTTAAAAGTGAACATGTCATTGTAATTCCCCAGAGGTGTAGACAATTATACATGTTCATGAGTTCTGAAAAGCTTAATGGGATTAAGTTATATCCAAATTAGTTGCACATTGCAATAACACAAATCTCATGACCTTGACCTTTGACCTTTGACCTTCAAGGTTACACAATCAATGAACACTTTTCATTGAGTATAACAATCATCTATTGATTAAAAGTGTTCATTGTTAAAATAAAGCATTTTCGCAAAACCATGCTAAAGTAGTGACCTTGTTGTGACCTTGACCTTGGACAGATTGTAGCGAAAATCTTTTGAAAATGTTTTACTCTTCCAAGGATGATACATACCAAGTTAGAGCTTCATAGCACAAAAACTTTTCAAGTTATCGCGTTTACAAGGATTTTTTTAGTGATTTTATAGCTCGTGACCTTGACCTTTGACCTTGAAAGTGAACATGTAAAAATCGTTCCCCCGAGGTATAAGCAGTAAGTTATGAATACAAGTTCTGGAAAGCTTAGTAGAAACAAGTTATAGCCATTAGTATGAGCGCGGCGGCGGCAGCGGCAGCGGCGGCGGAAACTGCACAAATACTGAAAGCAGCCCCGTCCTTAGAAAGAGTAAACATGGTGTAGACATTTCATTACATTATTGAAATACAGAAAGAGCTCAAGTTAGGAATGTGAGATTGATAAGTAATATTGTAGAATAGAAGGTCTTTGCAGGGTTTAACTAGCGATGTCATTTCACCTTAGTATTGTCGACCAATCACCTTAGTATTGTCGACCGGGACATTATGAGTAGGAACGATTCTCTTGGACCTCCAAATTAGTCTGATGACATTTCATACTGTCCTGTGAGATATTTGATTATCAGATGTAATATGTTAATATGTGTTGGAAATGTGGATGAGAAATAACGTGGACATTCATCTTGTTGAATTTCTTTGATACACGTTTATACAAGGCTATGGAAGAAGACTCGACTTATAATAATATACACTCTGCAATAATCCAAGGCTTTCTTGTCCTGATAACGTAACACACATTTCAACATGTTCATTTCAGGCGTATCTAAGCTCAAATACTTTAGACTTTCCAACGAAATCGGTGTTTGGCATACGATAAATCATTGAAAACAATATTCATAAAATCATTTTTAAACAGTTGTTGAAAAACGACAATATATAATCGTCTTTGAGGAAAAATTAAATGGCTATTGGGTTTGTTTGAAACAAACATTTGACACAAACAACTTTCAATGCCAAATATGAACCAATTTAACGATGTTTGAAAGGGCTAAAACGACAAGCTGCGTGTTTGGACTATTGTTGGATACGTGCTTATCTGAATCATCTAGATCGGAGTGTGCTTCAACTCCTGCCGATAAACCAAACAGTCAAGTTTTTATGGTGAAATGCCACGTTCCAGGCCCAATGTGAATTTTCATTACTCAGGCATCTAAGGTTTGCCTTTTTTCAGGTTTCAAACAAAGTTGCTGAGATCTGGTTGTTCAAGACCAGAACAAGAGCTGCGGTCAGACGTTTGTTGTAACAACGGGAGTTGCTCAAAAGATGCACACTTGCATTGGAAAATCTTTCATTTTAAAAGAAATATGTTCATTTTGTAGATATCTAAGTAATATGAGCAGAAAAAATATTTTTCTTAACTTATCAATAAATAATGTCCATGCATCTAAGAATCCCTGCTAAAAATATCATTTCTTCTTGGTATGTATAAAATACATTTGAAAAGTTTATTTTGTTCATCTATCAAACGTTTTTATTTCATAAATTATCAATTTTGCGATTTTATCATTTTTATCATTTCCTATTTCAGATGCTAAAGCCCCTGTCACACTTCAGCGTATACTCCCAGCATACGAGTTGCGAATAGCAATTTCTCTCATACGCAGCAATACGCAGCCGAACGCAGGACACGCAACTCATACGCACCTTGGTTGTGTTAATGAAAAGAGCAGGTCCGGACAAAAGCGACGGAATGAAACCGATGCTTTTATTTCAGCATGACATAGTGAGTAAACAAAGAAGAGGGGATGGGTGCACGTAACAGAAAAGATTCGACCTAAGCTTTAAACAACAAGAAACCTCATTATTTTTCCCATGTTAATTGGTAAATATGTACAGAAAACATTGTCAACTTCAAAAAACACCAAAAAACGTTTTCATCGGTCCTCTAATAACAAAGATATCGCCCTTCAAAGTGCGCAAATTTTAGGCTTCTCAATTTGACAGTCTGAAAAGGGATTCTACCGGATGAACGATATTGCCTTTACTGCGCATGCGAGAAAGGGCGATGTGATGTGGCAGGTTATGATTGGCTGAGAGAAGTTTTACAGACTGTGTATTATTACATCATATACAGAACGGAAATGGGCCTAATCAATGTAAATATAACAATCAATGGTGGTAAATAAACAGAATAAACATGTTTTAGCACGATTTAGAAGCTTCATCTGTCCGGCAATAAAACAGAGTAGTAATTAAACAGTTATGGCACATCGTAACTGATTGTGTAATTACAGGCCTAGGGAGTCGCGCTTGGGATATTTCTCACTCTTTGACAATGTTGTTACAAGAATTAGGGGATGTTGTTTTAGAGATCAAGCATGTCTGCCCATCTATGACACGCCCAGTTGTCAAAGCACTAGTCATCCATTGGTCAACAATAAGACAAACTAGATCCAATCAAAAATTAAACATGTAGAATTTATCATATGCATTGCATCTGTTTTGAGTTGAACACATTCAGTACAGACACATGAGATGGAGTATTTTGCGTTTACAGTGACTTCAATAAGGTAGGCTTTGGTCACATGATATGTTAACTAAACTTTGTGCATTCAAACTTATATGTATACATATTTGTTATTTCAGGCAGTTGTTTGCGTTAGAAATTTACAAATATTTAAAATTCAAAATTACATTATCTCAAACAAAGATATAGAATGGTATTTATTTTACGCTGATGAGTTGTCTCTTTGTAAACTAACATTGTTTCTTTATATGATTGAGAAACGCTCAAGACATGATGAAACATGGTGTCAAAAGGTGTATCAAATTGTATTGCGAACTTAATACAATTTCATCACATGATGCCTCAATGACACTCTCTTTCCGACTATTTCGTAGTGTTTTTATAGCAAAACCTCATTCAGATTATATAAAATTACTTCAGGATTATTCATAAGTTCCTTAAAACATTTCACTAACTTGTTTAATTTGTCTTCAATTTTATCTGGCCACTCATCACAAAATGTAAACTTAGAACTACTAATTTCAATACATAACTATACCGTAATATCTAAGAAATTTTCAAAACACGATTGAATATTAAGATTTTGCCTTGATGAAATATCCTTATGTTTATACCATTAATGAAGATATAACCTTAGCATTTAATTGCTTTGTTGTATGTTTTCGAAAATCGTTGTTTCAATACTGTCACTGTATATGATATGTGTACAGATCTGTCCTTGTTTACGTTACGTCACTATTTTGTTAGGGAGCGTCATAAATATAAACATATACCCCGTTTCTTTTTTTTAAATAGATATGCGAAACATAGTTCTATGACAGGGCTATGACATACCATGTAGTCTCATTGATGAATTGACTTAAGATCCCTCTGTAGAAGCCGTGATTAAGCTATCAACAGTCAAAAAGATTCAACCAAAATTAGTCAACGTCTTCATTATATGTCTCACTAACTAACCGTCATACTGGAAAGTTGTTTTCTTTGTTTGTATAGTAATTATACGTCAAGTAAGTAAGTGACCGCTTGACTCAATACTGTAAACAATAGCAATAGCCTGACCAGTTTGGCGAGAAAGGGCGATGTGATGTGGCAGGTTATGATTGGCTGAGAGAAGTTTTACAGACTGAAAATATGATGTTTGTTTTCAAAGTCATTAAAAGACTATTTTGCGCATGTTTTTGAACAAACAAAATATCGATGTTATCTCAAGATATCTTTCTGTATCCATTTCTGCATTGTGTACCCCCTCGGGGTTACATGTTGTTTAATGGGGAGAAGAATGTTTCTTCCCTGATATTTAAGTTCTAAAAGTTTCAATACCTCAGTCGAGAGGTTTGTATTCGTATAGAAATGATCAAGTATCAGGCGAAAACTGCATACTGCTATTTAACTGAGAACTCCTTTTAATCACATGTGATAGACAAATGGATTCAGAAAACTTAACTTTATTCAGCACACATTTGTTTAAAAAAAATTCTTGCAATTGCCATTGTCTGAATAATATATTTATATATATATATTACCTACGAAAACGTACTACAAAGACAGAAAGGATTGAAAATTATGTGAAGACGCAACGTGCTCGAAAATGCTCGATTTGTTTGCGCAAGGCATGCGGTAGACATAAGTTGTGATCGTCTAGAGTATGGTATGTATGCGCTCTGCATATGCAATCATCTGCCACAATAAAGTGGGGATACGCAAGTCATATGCATCTCCAACGCAACCCCAACGCAAGGAAAACGCAAAGTGCGTAAATCAGTCGCTCCATGTGTGTTACAAGTAAGGCAAAAATGGTAAATGTTTGAGCGAACTGGTTGCGTATGAACAGTTTTTCATACGCAACTCAAACGCACTTGCTATACGCTTAAGTGTGACAGGGCCCTAAGAAAGTTACATACATGAAGATTGCTCGATTGAATAATTAGTTTTCATTTAAACCAAATTTAATCTGTTGTTTATTTCTGGATTTCAAAACTATACTTAGTTTGTTCTGACTAATAGATAAAGATTCTTGACAAGATTTTCATAAAATAAATGTTGTTGACGTCACGCTCACACTTGCAAAGTCTCAATCTTCTTAACATCTTGAAAGTGAAACTTTATATGATGTCGAAAAGAAACACAAACAAAAAAGAGATATACAAATGGAATTTAATTTTTTTTTATCACTCTTACAGGATTTGACTTTGTCTCAGTAAACCACTCTCAGTGACATCCGATCAGATCAATGTTCCTATGATAGTTAGTTCTCTTGATAAATGTCACCGTCACATACAATCCTGAATGTTTTTTTGATTTTCAACTTATTTGTAGTGACTTATTAAGTTAATGAGTGACTATTTCTTAATTACTGACCTGATTGAATTAGTGAACGAAATCAGAACAGGCAATATTTCTTACTAATTGATCAAAGATGGTAATTGAGATTTCAGAAATAACAGTTAGTTGAATGAAAGTCATCAAAATATTCATTAGATTGATCATGTCTGTATCTCTAACGAAGTTTATCTACAACTGCTTATTTTGTTTGTGGTGTTATTAAGTTGAACCAAAGTTCCCCTTATCTTAACCTAATACCATGGTCATATCTAGAAAGGACAAATTATGAACAGTAGCCGATCAAGAGGTTTACAGCGAATCACTGATGTTTTTTTTTGAATTAGTAAGTGAGGTTTCAACTAAATGAAAACGGCCTTGAATGTTATTAATTCTGTTTAATGTTTAATGGTTGTTTCAATATTTTTCTAACTATTTATGAACGTAACACTCACACTGCAATTTCATCTGAAAAACAGCATTTAAATAAATGAAACTTTGATAAATGATCATATTTATATTTTTGTTTGTAAAACATAAAGTATTGGAATTTTCGTTTGCATTTTCAGATCTGACTATCTGTGTTACCTTCAATGACTAACATATTTTTTGTTTCATGTAGGTGAGAAAAAAATGCTTTCGTGGTTATCAATAATTTGTTTTTAAAAAGTGGTTTTATCTATTCAAACTTAACCAATTTTGTTAAACTACTTGTCCTTTTGTAAACACATTTATTTGTAGTATGTTGTATGTTGTAGCAAATGTTTTTATATTCCCCCTTTTGGTTTGGTAAAAAAGACCCATGTTTTTGCATACTTTTAGTAAAATCAAATTTTCAATATGGAAACATGAGAAATTAAAATATACTTACTGTTACACACGTGAGAAGCTTTTTTATGGAATTGAAATTCTGCTAACAGTTTTACCTTCTCTGCTGGGTATACAATGTTTCCATAAGTACAGTGCATCTTTTGGCAGTGGTTATGTGGAAAAGTTAAATTTCATGTGGCTTCGTGTTTATCTTTACCATTGACATTGTGGACCCAACGTTATTATGTCTTGAAAAACCAACCACGGAATAAGATGTACCACCACGTAGTTTTCATATTTTTAGCTATGTCTGAAACTATACTTACTATTACACGTAATAAACTCTTCTTATGGAATTAAAACAGTTTTATCATCTCTGCTGGGTATTCAATGTCTTAATAATGTGTGTTTTTTGTAAATGTGAAAAAAATTCAAACATTGAATGTTTAAAAAATTTAATTTCATATGGCTTCGTGTTTATCTTTACCATTGACATTGTGCACCCACTTGATGATGTTTTGAACAACCAAACATGTAATCGACCTATAGCCACGCTAGTACAGCTTGACATTGACACATTATAGATGTCAATATTAATATGAATTGATGAATAATGCATACTGTTTTTGGAGGGTGAATTTAACTGGTCATCTATGTAGAACAATTAAGCATACTTATCTGATTAGTATGTATGTATGAAAAGAATAAGATAACCACGTATTTTGAAGGATGGACAAAGGTTTGAAAACATTTTCTTAACATCTACATTGATTGATTTTATCAGACGAATATTTTAAAGGTCATTAATAGATTAAAAAAGTTGTTTCATCTATGTTGATTGATTTTGATCAGACGGATATTAACAGATTATGATAGTTTTCAGACCTATCTGGAGACCCAAGACAATCGTTTCAAGTGCTTATTAGCCCTCAGAGAATGTTTAGAGTTAATGAGGTCATTAGTGAAGCTCTATCAACTTCATCTACAATACCATATGACCCATCAATAAAGTTATCGTCTAGTAATTATGTACTGTGGATATAATTTTCCAGGAAATGTTTGGAATATACTCTTTTGAGTTATATGGAATTAAAAGATTTGACAAGTTGTCAAGCCTTCAATGAATGCGGTATATGAATAAATCATTTAAAAATTGTTTACTTGGTCTAAATTCTTGATCTAAATTCATTGCTATTCATTTAGGAAGCTGTTGTTGCTGAAGTGATCATGTCCTTTATATAGACCACTTCTTTATCTAAAAATGTGAAGTTTACTAGATACTATCCTAACAAGCACTTGCGTGGTAATAGAGGCAAGGTTTTATATCTACAGTCTGTTGATACTAAATGTACATTCAATAAAGTAAATACGTCTCAAAGCTCTTTTACAGACAGTGAAATTATTCATAAAAGCTTTCTACATTTCACATGTTTAACCATCTTCAACAACATTATAAGATAGTTAATATATGAACAAGAGCTTTTTAAAGTAGTAGAAGAAGAATATTTCTAAAACAAACAAACAGCTACTCGGCACAAGAAAATGAATGAATTCAATACCTAATTCTGATTGGAAAACTCTTTCAATGTCTGATGATATGTAACAAAAGGAGGATCCAATACAATGTCAAATCTTATTTAAGAGTGCATTAAGCCCCGCTTTTGCTAGGCGCAGCATGAATATCCATTTATGAATGTCTTTTGTGTTCGAGTAAAATGGGCATGTTTATGCAAATCCCTTTGAATAATTGATAAAATCATGACAGTCATAACTGTTAAGGAAAGCTGGGTTCTTGTCTAAGAGATTTCTGAGATTAGATAAAAAAACTTTTAGAGTTTGAAAAAAACCCACGAAACAAAGATTTACATTTGCAAACTTGATAACGGTACAAGACTCTGCATTGAAACGTCGCAGTCTTCAAATAAAGAAGTTGTCATCAACTTATAATTAGTCTTGTCAATATGACACCTGTGAGATCAGATAAGCTGATAATTGAAAACAATTTGTCATGCTGAAGTGTATAGACGAATGACGAGAGATACGAGCCATGTTCATCCATTCAAACATCATTACCGAATCTCTAGGGTGGTGTAAGTGACAGATCAAACCATGTTAGAGGAAGCCTTGAAGTGACAGATCATTAACCTCTAGCGAGACTGATGAACGGTTTGCTTGATCTTTCAAGTGTAGCCGTCCTCCCAGGTTTAAATGTGTTTCTCATATGACATATATACACTCAGGGGCAAAAGAAACGATACCAACTTTTCAAAAGAGTACAAAACAAAATCCTGTTGTAAATGAAATGCGACTACGAGCCCTTGTGATAGGCACATCAGTTGTGAAGAAGTACTCACAATTTCAAACATCAAAGTATAATACTTATAATTGTGTGACTTTTCAAATACACGAGGGGTCAAAAAACAGCTTTTTCGATGTTATTTTTGGTCATAATCTTTGGAATTGGAATAAAATAATTATGAAATTAAAAAATCTAGAAAATCTAAGATGTTATCAATATAAATAACCGTTCAGTTAGCTCTTGAATACATGAATTAACCCTGTTTCAGCCGTAACTATCAATCGTGGATTAACCTATCATGCATTTTATATGGTATCGTTTCTTTTGCCCCTGAGTTTAACATTCATGTATGATTGCAATTTAACGTTGAACCATTTAAGGGTCAAGAAGACACACATTAACATCTTATAGATAAAGTGAAAATAGACTAAGGCAAAGAAAAATATCTAATTCATCCTTCTTTGTCAACCACTGTTTAATGCCAAGAACGCCGTGTATGAGCTTTTATTTATCACAGGAAAATCTTTAAAAGCATTATGAAATAAGTCACAATGTAACAGACATTTTTATTTTTTAATTAAAAGTCAAGACTTTTAATTGTTATTGTTACTTTTGAATGAACCCACCAAGCCGGTTGCCATGTAGATATTTTGATATTGGAGAGTGGAAGTTTATAAAGATTTTTTTCCCTTCAGCAAATATGCATGTACCAGAAATCTTATGATGTTATATGTAACTACAGTGTAGCTATATAAGTTGACATGACAAAAAGGTTTTTGGATTGTATTGCGTTCGGGTGATAAGCTATGATGTGACTTTATTTGTAGAACTAAACATAGACATATTTTGTGGATAACATACATGTTTATGGCTGATTGGTTAGTTAGAACATAATTTAAAAAAAACAGACATAATGAAATGAAATGGAGTGAAAACTGAAATATACACAAAAACATCTCTTTGCATAATTTTTGCAGGGAACTAACATCAATGAAAGTATGACGTTGTTAGATCTGTCTTGGACAAATTGATATCATGTTCAATGTTTTGATTTTCTTTGAAGTGGTAGAAGTTGTAACGATTGTTTTCCTCCGGGCAAATAAACATGTTTAGCAAATTTTAACAGAGCAGTCAAAGAAGCCTTATTGGATTGTTTGCATATGGTTTGAAGCTCTTCAATAATATCAGGATTTACTTGAAGTTCCAACAAAACAGTGATCCGTTTGAATCGATACCGTTAAGGAAAGTTTTCCAGTATATGTAATATGGTTTGCATGGCATTCACAGCGGAAAGCATTGCTTTTCCTTAAAAGGCGACCATCAGTAAAATTAGTTTAATGTGATGACAGTGTCGTAATTTAATTGAATTCAACCTTTTCAGGAATGAAATGGAAATGAACTAAAGAAATGAAATCTGAGTTTACTTTGATCTGATTTCATAGCACTTTGGTAATTTATATCTCGAAAGACGCATTGAGTTGTAAACAAAAAGAATAAATCAAACATTTTATGAGAATTGGTAAGAATAAATATCGCATGTGTATTCAGTAAAATTAGAGTTAATCCGGAAAAATTATGGTATTATGTCTGGCCTAGAACATATAAAAAAATAAGATTAGTTTTGGCATCCATTTGCTGATGCTGTTAAAAACAAAGCTTTGTAAACCAAATTAAGGATATTTGTTGAACATCAATCTTTGATTGAATGACGTAAAGGTTCTGAGTTTTAGTGGTATATTGAAACCTACAAACAGGATCATTGTATAAACCATACAACTTGTTGTGTAATTTGAAAACGTTACTGTGTAAGAAAAATCAAATGCTTCAAGACTGAAGCTCTTCCGGTCTTCATTGAGTGTTCGTCTGTGCAACTTAAATGAAATGTACTTTATAAGAAATGTTTATATAAAAAATAAGTTTAATGGCCAAACGATCTGTTGTTTAAAACAATTCATGCCAAGTACCAATAAGATTTAGTCGATTTTATGAGAAATTTAAGTATACATAATTGATAAGCATGTCCTTCCCATACAACATTTACAGTTTTGCTTGGTAACACATGAATGACAGAAATGAGCAGTCATAATCGTAGGTCTTTTCGTTAAACAGACTGAGATTGAAGAGTTTGTCATAGAGATTAAGTGGTCTGCTATTCAAGGTATTTTGGCGTGAATAGATTCAGTCAACGGATAACGACATTTTCATCTAATCAACACTTAGATATTCTATTCTATCCGTGAAGTCACCCTTTATCTTTTCCGCCCTAACCTCAAGAGGATAAGGCTTTCATCGGTTTAGAGAGTAGAATATTTGAGGATGTTTGTCTTTTCTAAATAAATACATCGAGTGAAGTAGTAAATAATAAAATATAAAACTGTTCTGCCTCACGAGATACATATGGTATTTGCCAAGAAAAGACAAATTTGTATCTATTTATGAGCGTGTCATTGCATCATATTATCATTTGATGACGTCAGATGATTGTTTTTATCAGTCATCAGTGACTGAAAACACGTTCTATTGTTATTATAACTATATAGTAACTGATGAAAGACGTTATTTATATTAATGGATCACAGTATTTCACTGCCAGTAATATATATCCATCCTACCCTAGCAAATCTTGTCTTCTTGACAGATATCAGTCATTCCTAAAAAACGACATTTTGGCGATTGATATTGCATTGAAAATATCTCCTTAAACAAGCCAATGGAAACAGGCAAATAAAATAAAATACTATTACATATTTTCAAACACATCAAAATCTAAATCCTCACAGTTTTTAAACTACAATTTATATAAACATCAAGGCCTTATGTTCTTGACAAATGTCAGCTCTCAGTTTGTAGGTAACATGGAATATACATCTAGAAAAGATACTGACAATTTCATTCTGTGGTTGATGATTTTCTTTCTTAAACAGACAAACCGAATGATAAGGCCAATCGAATATATTACAACGATAAATTACACATACAAAAAGA
This sequence comes from Steromphala cineraria, assembly GCA_916613615.1. Classification (NCBI taxonomy): domain Eukaryota; kingdom Metazoa; phylum Mollusca; class Gastropoda; order Trochida; family Trochidae; genus Steromphala; species Steromphala cineraria. The sequence continues at coordinate 84,739,870 of OU744721.1, forward strand.
CGTGTAAATTCAAATGAATTACAACTCTTGGAACCATTTACCTATATCTAATAGCAACTAAATGATTTTTCAAAAAGCATTCCACCCTGTACTTCTATATGACAACATTCCTTGAAAGACATACATGTAAGTTGTGATCATAAACATCAATTACAATCCACATAGAATTACAATCCTTCTAAGCCATTCGAATGTAATGGATCATAACAGCTTATGTACATCAATGATCATCAAATTTCTTTGGAGTTAATAACAGAGAACAGATGAGAAAGCCAAGGTTAGATTAACTTGATACTAATTAGAGTTGTCTTTCTAGACTGACGATATCGAATTTTGACGAGACCGGCGCGATAACAACCACTAAGTCATCTGAGATCAAGAGGATCACCTTCGATAAGAATGAGGTTGTGACATGATATCACTTCCTTTTAATTGGTTATTGAGACATTAATGATGATTTAAATTGTCAATCGCTCTGGATTTAACTTTTGTGTAACCCTGTTATTAGGAAATAAAGCACTTTTCATAAGTTCAGGTGTCCTTAATATACGTTTGTTCTTAGACCATGGCTCCTTTGTTGTGAACCATGGTATAAATAACGCCAATTTCAGTTATACCACGGACGTGACTACTTTTTATAAGCAAGACTATGTCCTGATAAAAAAAACTTCCAGTAGAAAAAACATAACAAAAATATGCATTTTATTACAAAAAAACCCTGATTTTACAGATTGAGTTTCCTTTCAGGTCATTAAGCAGAAAAGCATGTACAGCTTGATTTCAAAAGATACCCTTCAAATGCATTTCGTAGGATCTCCTCCGTCGAATTTTGGCATCCGTCATCTGTATTTAAGCCATTCATGTAATAGCATTGAGATGAGTGAACAGTGTTTCCCCAACACCTGTAAATGAAATAAATATCGAAATCAGGACTGTAGACTTTCATATCCTACTTCAGTTATTGAATGACAACATTTCAAACATACCATGTTTACAGAGAGGTTACAATTGCGAACAATGAAATGGATGTCCGCCACGTCGCCACTTAATAATACATCATGTACAGTGAATTGTAATAGGGCCTTCAAATAATATCTCAACTGAATAGAATACTGTTTTGTGAAATGATTAGTGTTAATTACTTTTTTATCGTTTTAATACTCACCATATTCACAAGCACCACTTCTTTTCTAAGGCTCCACATGTTAAGGCTAGAGCTGTCAATATACATCCGATCCCTTCCATGTCCCTTGCCCAAATGACAAAATCACAGCATGCGCATGTCGAAAACGAAGCTGCAGGTGCATCTCTTGAGAATGCGTCTTGACGCAAATTTCATGAGCTCTATGGTTTTGTTTTAATGTCAATTACTTTTGTGATACGGTCACCGTCAAGTAGTTCACAATTATTTCAACAAAAATGATATAAACTTTTGATTTAACATGGCGTTTTATAAATTATGTTTGTGGCCATGATCTAAGTAAGTGAGACCATCAGGCCTTGTTGTCTAATCGTTTAAATGGTTAGTTAGACCATTCGCGCTACCCGCTCGCGGTCTAACTAACCATTTAAACGATTAGACAACAGGCTCTTATGGTCGAACTATTATGCATTGTATAATAATGAGATGATTATATGTGTTTAATCTCTTAGTGAAATTTTCAGAAGGATATTTGATAATCATATTCATTCAAGCTTCATGAATAAGTGATACACGAGTTTGGATATAATCAGGTTGAACTGCTTTATTGCCGCTATTCACTACATATTGCACTTTGTGTTCCAGTCTGCTTGGCTCCTGAACAACTTCAAGTTTCCCATCTGTGAGTCTCTGCTGTCTGCTGACCTCCCCCGACTCCTCGCTTGCCATCCCCCGCCTACAGGTGGCGCTTACAGCTTCCAGTGCATGTCAAACTCAGAGACCCCTCGCTCTAGAGTCTCACTACAAGAACATCTCCCTTCATGGTGGGGTGCGTGACTCTGATCAAGTTGACCCAAGAGACAGTCAGGAGTCAGATCTGGACAATTCTCTTGACATAGAGCCAGAGTCACAGTCTCTTTCTCCTCAAGCACAGAGTCTTCTGGACTACCTCGACGATCTCAGTCTCGGAGTCTTGTCTCTGATAATGGGTAGCTTTCATAGACTCAAGGCGTCTCGGTCTAAAAGCCTTGTTTTTAAAAGATGGGTAGTTTCATAGACTCAGGGGTCTCGGTCAAGTAGCCTCATTTTTGACGATGGGTAGCATTCATGAAATACGTTGGGAGGTATGAAGTCTCATATCTGATTACAGTAAATGTTCATGGAATAATGCAAGAGAGCTAGATAATTGCTGACAAACTAAGTCTCATATTTGATGATGGGAAGCATTCATGAACTAAATCGGGAAGTCTTAGTCAAGGAATCCTTTCTTAAGACATTAAGTATTCTATAGAGAGCTGTAGACTTATTTGCTCAAGCAGTGCCTAGTACTCGAAATGCATTTGGCCCATTGAGACAGTATTGAGTTTCTGATTCCTGTTTCAGGTTGTTCAAAGGTGTCTCAGAAAATGGTACAGTTACTCTTTTATCATTGTGAGATTTGAGAAATGTGCTGTCTGAAGATTGCAGCTATTTACCAGGATACTCACTTTTTCCATGCTTTCCCTGATCCTGTCGATCTCTTTTCTCACTGATCAATCCACATTCATTTGGATGACAACATCGACATGTTATAGAGCTACACTAAAGCCTACTAAATTCACTGACATGAGGAGATATTTTTCTAACATTTTCTGTTTCAAACCATATCAATGTGGACAACGTTTCTCAAAACGGAAACAACATATTATCTTGTATTCTTTGATGCGAGTTGCCTATTGGGAGTGAAGGACATATATCCTTCAATCTCTGCTATACAACTATTTTTTTTAATTCAATAAACAGAGCAATGGAGGGTGCAATTAATGAATATATTTGCCAAATGTAATAACAAGGTCAAATTTTAAACAATAAGGAGTGTTCAGGAAGGCTTGATTTCTTATCACACCAAAATGTAGAAAAATATACTCAAACGTTTCTAGCACAATCAGATAATTTCTAACTTCACCGTTATAATGTAAGGGTATACGCCTGAAAGAAAGGATGATAAATCATCCACATATAACATAGGTTCTTACAGTTGGACTAATGTGATACTAATGAAGCGGAAACTTAATGTTATGAGAGCACTTGAAAATGTTTCATAATACAGTGTAATATTTGAAGTAGATTTGCATGGTGAGTGGGAGTATAAGAGAGCTCACCAAGTGATTTGTAACATTGCATATTCTTCTAATATTCAAGTTTTTGTCACAAACGATTTCCGAGCTTATCTCTTGTACTTGTAATGTCAACTTCACCAATTGTCAATTGTAATGCAAATGTCAACAGTGATCTCATCTGACATTTTTATATCCATAGAAACTTAGGCATTACATATTGTAAGCAGAAATCTTGTTTAAATGGGTTCAATTTATCCTGGCGAGATATAACTGTTGATAAAGCATAACAATATAAAAAAATAATGAGTAAGATAATCTCCATAAAAAAATCAAATTATTCTAAAATAAAGTGCCTATGAAACTTTTTGCAAGACCTTCATGAGGTGGTAAAGTCTTAAAACGTTAGTTTGATCACAAAATCGCTAACAGGATGATGTTGCTTTCAGTTCAAATAACGTGATGGTCAGACATAGATTAAACAAAACGATCTAGATTGAGATAATGAACCATGTGTGGCTACATGGTGGTTCAACAGAGAATTATGTTATATCCTTTGGCTACAATCAAGTCGCTAAGCAACATTGCTATAGTGTCAAAATACCCTGCAGCCACGCAATGGTTATTTGTCTATGAAGTTGTCATGAAAACGTTTACATTTAACTCTTAAAGGGAGAGTTCTATACATTATAAACTCTAAGTTTGCAAACTTCAATTCCTTATGGATAACTGTAGAAATAACAAAGAAGTCCCATTTCGCAACATTTTTAATTAAACATGTGAGTAGTTTGATGTATTTTACGAAACTGAAATATGCATATTCAATAAGGGACTGTAGTCAAAATTTCATATATTACGCCCTAAGGAAATGCTATTTCGTTATTTATTTTCGAGCAATTATTCATTGTTTTGTTTAAGAGTTTATGTTCATATCATTTAATATCTTTCCTGCATTCGCACCTTCCGTTATACTTGCCTAAAGTTACCATAAATATGATTTCTTTGTAATCGAATCTTCCTATTATTTTGTTCTCTCGAGAGCCCTCTGGCATGCTCTCTTGTCGTTGCTTCAGCACCAATAATGACCATAGACATTGTTGCAGATCAGAAATTTGGATTTGAAACCAGTCCAATTACCACACAAGTACCTTCTGAAATGGCCCCCCCCCCCCCCATGTTTCAGTACAATTCACTCAATTGCATTTTTAAAAGTAATGTTCTAAACGCAGAGCCTTCAGACGAATCAATCCACTGGAAGAATCCCATTAACTGCTGAGTTGGTATTTCAAGACTTCCTTTTATTCCATCACGCAATATTGTGTACATAGGTGTGAAAACTAGTGTCACACAATGTACATACATTACGTTTCAAGTTGATTGAATTTTGCAGACTTGAAAGTCCATGACCGGAGACGGATATTTCCCGTCATGCTTGTCCATGACACGTACTTCTTGTTCATTGGTTTTGGTAAGTTAACTTGCTCATTCAAATACTCGATGCCACCACAAAACGGAATAGAATGCGCGAGTGACACTACATTCTTGCATTTTGTTAGTTGTGAGCATAACATTTTTCCAAATAAATTTGTATTGTGAGTATACTTATTAGTTTATAATCTGTTCAATTTGATAAACGGAGTAATGGTTTACAAGATCATCTGATAACACTTCCATTTGCAATGAACAAGTCGATATACCTCATCATTCAAAACGTTTACATTAAGTCATGACAGAATTTCTCTATTTACGTGGAAATTGTACATTTTTGCAGTCTCAGATTTGTCTTGACTGCAGGGAAATTGACAAGAGAAAATGTTGATTTATGAAATAAATTTATTTTGAGCCATATTATATATAACATAACTACTACGGTAACAACTGAAATAAACAAACCTATGCATCTACATACAAATTACATTTCCAATTATTAATTTCTGTACTGCTACCTTTTGGCGAAAATAGAAAATGTCAGAGCTAATTGAAATTCTGAAAAGCAAAATCCATTTCATTGCATCATAATTTTCTAATTTAATTTACTTGCTTAAACAACATCAGATTATTCACGTATTATTAACTCTAAATAAAAAGTCTTTTTGCACCTCTTTTCACAAATATTCGATCTTTCCTAAAGTATTTTATTGTCTTACACTGAGCTGATCTTGTTGATGACATTTGAAGAAATTAATATGAAACTTTTTAACCTTTTAATTAACTTTTTTGGTTTTAGATCTTGCTGCATCAGCATCATTTATATTTTTTAGACAAGATAACAAAAAATAACCGTTTTGTCTCTTGAAATGATGTTTATAACATATGATTAAATCTTCGTGTTGATGACATATGAATTCAAAAAGTAGTTAATGGTAAGCTTTTTGTCTCAGATCGTGCTGTATCAACTACAACTCATTTATTGTTTAAAGGGGATTAAAAAAATGACCGTTTTGTCTCTTAAAATAGGTTGTTCATAACATATGATGCAATCAAAAGTCATTTCTGACATTTGCTAAAGGTGATGCAAATAAATAAATGCAAATATTGACACTAACACGTCACATTCATTAAATTAATCAACCTCTCTTGAAATTTCATACACATGTCATTCATCAAATAGAACATTAGAGTAACCTGAGCATGACGTTTCGAGACATGTCACAAAAGACCTTCAAATTTAATTTAGTTGATTAAAAGAGGATGTTGTAGTGATCAGTGACCTTAAGGCTGAAAAAGAATTTAATTACACCTTTTTATACAAACCAGAGGAAGGGATAGTTTTGAGCATTCCACACTGAGTAAACTGCCTAAAGTATAACTAGCATTTGGCTACAGGTTTATGCATGCAGACACTTTGATAAGTAGGTTTTATAGAGATATATTCTTGATATAAAAAAATTGATTATAAAAATACTACAATATTGTCATTTTTATGGCTATGTGTTTGTTTCAAAAAAAAAAGGAAAGCACTACTAGAGCAACTAGATTTTCAATTCTTCGAATCAGAAATATAAGCCAGAGTTTAAGTTGAGTTAAGTTTTGATAATTTGACGATAAAAAATGGAAGTGTTATCTAAAACATATTACAAGAATTGTGTCTTTCGAAAAACAATATTTAGCATGGTGTTATTCAAACTTGATTCAATGCTTTGTATTAAGGAAATGATTTGAATAATTCAGCACAACTTTATAAATAAAGGAGAAAGTAAGTTTAAAAAATAAGTGTGCAGTATCGGCTTTACTTTGTCTATACATTTATACACACATGCATACTCTTTTAAGGTCAGTAGTAAATACTCGTCAACTAACAAAACATCATAAGAATACTGACAACTTAACATTTATAATATGTACAGCAACACCAATAGTCCTTTCATATAAAGACAATGAATACCGAGAGAAAGGTGATCAAATGAGATATACTGCCTTATGAATAAAGGACATTCAGTAATTAGATGTCAGTCTTTCCTTCCCAGACATAATAAGGTCAGAATCCATCATTTCGTATTTGGTAAGAGAAATTGAATGTTTTTCAGAAATATATTTGTCATTAAAATCGATACTTATGTGATGTGAAATGAAATATTGGTTCAAAATTATTGAGTACAAAAGTTGGTCCATAGGTTAATAACATTGGTAAAGGTTATCGGTCCGAAAATCAAGTATTGTACAAATGGACGTTTCACGTATATTCAGAGCCAATTCTAACAAAGCTTACGATTTTTTTAGTTTTTTCAAGAACGTTAAAAACACATTGAGCACCTGCCGTCAGTCGTGTTTCCCAATCTTCCAGGGTTAGCATGTTTTTACCGGTAGTATGAGAAAAAACTTTTACCCTCATGAGCAGGTCTGATGATTATGAGCTTGTCACCTTGGTTCTTGATGGCTGTTTCAATCTTTGTAAGTTATCATCCCTAGGACATTTCATCAGAAAATCTTTACAGGAATCATGATCCTCTCGATGGAAACATCTATGTCGTATTGGAGCTTTGAACATCTTAAATATTAGTTTACAATACACTTTGGTATATAGAATATAGTTTTGGGGTCCTAGTTTATACCTTTATATCTTACAGGAAAAATGGTTTCAAATCTAATGTCCCTAGCATGCACTGTTAAGTTTGCCTACTAAGCCTTAACAATACTGAATTAGTTAACTGCATCAAGCCGCTTTGATGTTTCTAAGAACTTAAAATCGCTTGAAAGTCATTGACTGCATAAATATAAGACACAAAAGCTAAAAACCGTTTTTTTCATCTAAAGTACTTGTGAAATTCGAAGATTAACCTTAACACATTCAACAGAAGACACCCGAATTCCTTATTTAATCAGGGTAAATGATTTTTAGAATTGATAGTAGGACCTTTAAACTGGTCTGATGACGAACATTGAATTTATACAGGATATATTAGATCATAAAGACTTGTACTAATTATTTCATTAGTAATTAAGTTAATGTTCCTCCGCCCTGTCATGTTTAAACATATAATTGCTTTATTGACCAAAAACTTTATTGTTAACCATGATCAGTTGTCGGAGATAGATCAAACACACGATGACAAGTTCTGTTGGAGGAATTTATTTGCAGCATTCAAAGTTAACCTATAAAAAAACGCCGACAAAACCACACTTAGGCTTCATGATAAATGAACCAATACAAATATAGTCTTACAGAAACAGTAGATCATATTGCAGAAACAGTAGATCAATACCATACTCATAACACTGAAGGAGAAAAACAGCTTAAAATAGATAAACAGTTATTTTATGAGACCTTGTTATGTAACATCAGGGGCTCTACAATAAAATATTCTTCAACAAAGAAAAAGGAAAGATTAAAAGAAGAAAGAGAAATTAGTGAAACGTTAGAACAGCTAGAAGAGGATTTAGATAAAAGTCAGGATATTGCGAAAGAAGATTTAATTACACAAATAGATGAAATTAAACATAGAAAGATCGAATTGAACAAAATAAAAACAAACGGTATCATAATAAGATCAAAAGCGACTTGCATTGAAAAAAATGAAAAGCCAACCAAATATTTTCTCTCCCTAGAGAAACAGAAGTTCTTAAATAAAGCTATTACTAAATTAGACAAAGAAGGCAGTAGCATAACTGATACAGTGGAAATTATTGAACATGTGAAGTCATATTATGACTCCCTGTACACAAGTAAAGCTGTTGAGAATGTGGACCTTGAACTCTTATTCGCCAATAATGAAATTCCAAAATTAACCAATGAAAACTCACAGAGTTTGGAAGGCCATCTCCAATATGATGAAGTCCTTAACGCTCTAAAAAATATGAAAAATGAAAAAAGTCCTGGCCCTTCTGGTTTCACAACTGAATTTTACAAATTCTTTTGGAAAGATATAAATTCATTTCTGATAAACTCACTAAATTCTGCTTTCCAGAAAGGGGAATTGTCAGTAAGTCAGAAACAAGGATTAATAACATGTATACCCAAGACCGGTAAGTCTAAAGAACACATTAAGAATTATCGCCCTATATCGTTACTTAACACTTCGTATAAGTTAGCTTCGGCAACAATAGCTGCTCGTATAAAAAAGGTACTACCTAACATTATCAGTGAAGATCAAAAAGGTTTCATGAAAGGCAGATACATAGGAGAATGTACACGACTGGTACAAGATATAATGGAATATACCGATATTATGAACATACCAGGGATCCTTATTCTAATAGATTTTGAAAAAGCATTCGACTCGGTAGAATGGAAATTCATTGATAACTGTCTTGATTTTTTTAACTTTGGCCCTTCACTTAAAAGATGGATTAAAACTTTTTATGAAGATATAACTTCAAGTGTTTTGGTAAATGGATTTGCATCCGACTTTTTCAAAATAACAAGGGGCTGTAGACAGGGTGATCCATTATCCCCTTATATCTTTCTTATATGTGCTGAAATATTGGCTCATATGTTACGGACGAATCCAAATATAAAGGGTATAAAAATGCTTGATCTTGAATACCTTCTTACACAATTTGCTGACGATACTACTATCATCCTCGATGGAACTGAAAAATGTTTCAATACAGCTATTGATATTTTACAAAAATATGCATCCTTCTCTGGCTTAAAAATGAATATTGAAAAAACTAAAGTAGTGTGGATTGGATCAAAGCAATTATCTTCTACAAAATACTTTGAGTCATTAGACATGGATTGGACGCAGCGTCCATTCACTCTACTTGGTATACAGTTTCAACATAACGTGGCAGAAATGGTTGAACGAAACTACAAAGATAAGCTTAAGAAAATAGACAATCTAATGACAGTATGGTCCCGTAGGGATCTCACCCCTATGGGTAGAATCACAGTTCTGAAAAGTATTATTTTACCAACAATAAACCACCTCTTTACATCGATCCCTAATCCAAAGATAGATATGATAGATAGGCTACAACAAAAGTGTTTTTCCTTTGTATGGAAAAATAAACCAGATAAAATTAAGCGCAAGTTGATTGTTCAAGACTATAAAAAAGGCGGCTTGAAGGTCCCCTTAATCCTAGAAACAATACAATCTCAGAAAATATCATGGATTCGAAGACTCTACACTAAAAACACTAAGCTTAAAAATCTTGCAGATGTTTTTCTACCTAAAAGCGTTTTAGACCCAATAGAAATGGGATCAAGTTATCTGAAAAGCCATATCATACCACACATTAAAAATAGTTTCTGGAAAGACGTTTTCAACGCCTGGGCGATCTTACAAAGCAAAAGAACAGTTCATGATGTAACAACAGAATATATCTGGACAAATGATAATATCTTGATAAACAAACAACCAGTAATGATCAAACGCTATGTGACATCAAATGTCAAATATGTAAATGATATTTTAAAAGATGATGGTGCATTTTTTGCATTCTCAGAATTTTGCGAAATATATAAAGTAAAGACAAACTTCTTGGAATATATGGGTTTAATTCATTGCATAAACGAATACATTAAAAAGGATTCATTATTACTTTCTAAACAATTAAGTATGCCTTTTATGCCTGATAATTTGAAAGTTTTATTCAAGGAAACCAAAGGATGTAAGGAATTTTATATAGAACTAACAAAACAAGACGAAATAGATCAAGTTAAAAGCGAAACGAAATGGGAAAATGACATTGGCTCAAGTATAAGTAAAGATGTTTGGAAAATATATAACTTTATTCCATTTCGCAGCACTGTTTGTTGCAAATTAAGATGGTTTCAATATCGAATAATTCATAGAATACTCACAACAAATAGAAGTGCTTCCATGTACAATTCACAAGTTTCCCCTCTGTGTACTTTTTGTAATAATGTAAATGAAACTATCAAACATCTTTTATATGACTGTGTACATGTGAAAAGTTTGTGGCATCACTTATTTAGATGGATTGAATTGAGATGTGGACTAAATTTAGAACCGAGTATTACTCATATTATATTTGGTTACAAAGAAAAGAGAAATGATGTATTGAATTTGATTCTTATTGTAACTAAACATTATATTTATATTTGTAAATGCCAGAACAGAAAACCACATATTATCGGCCTTAAATCAATTTTACAAGACACCTATAACGTCAGTAAGGAGCGTCTCTACACTGATTGTAGATACGAGAAATTTATCTCCTTCTGGTCATCATGCCACAGTCTTTTCACATATTAATATATATCCATAATTGTAAATTTTGTATGCCATGTCTGATCGATTTGATAATTATGTTTATAATCAAGAAAATGAATATTACAGTTGTATAGTATATTTGTGGTGCCTACAAAAAGAAATAAAGTGATAAAAAAAAATAAAATATAGTCTTACCTACGATAAAGCATATTTGAAAAGCTTCTGTGGCAGGATTAATGTTATTTGTTCTATGTGAATCAATAACACATGATTTTCCCTGAGAAGGAAACAGTGTGATTGTTATCATTCGCTGATACATCGCTAACCTTTAGTTACAAAGTAGGTTATTCATCTTTACAAATATATTTCACGTCTTCATCAAATCATTCATTTATGAAAGAGAAGTTAAGTTTTATTTCATGAGTATGATAATTTTAAACATAATAATTTTGTTTACAATTAGTTATTCAACAATGATTTTGATGCAAATTAATAGATCAACTAAAAGGTTGGGTATGAAATCTTAAACGGCTCTGAGTTTGAGAAATTTTTATTTCTTTATCTTAAACACCCAAGGACAATTGGTGCGTGCATATGATTTTCCAGGATGAAACTCCTTCAGAACAATAATTATGCATGATATGAAAAGCATTAAGAAAAATTAAAGGACGATTAACATGTACAGTTTTTGAGGATAAACATAACTGTTAGCGTGCATGCAAGTCAAAAAATCTAAAGCACTTAAGGACATATACTGACTATACTGCATCTACAAATTTTAAACGATTCATGCAATTGATAAAACGGGGACAATCAACCTAAAACTCATATACACATGAAGGATGACATTACAAATTTTCAGGCATTATTTCATTTACCAAAAATATTTCAAGGCATTGACATTTCTCTATGACAACTGCAGTACCAAACTTCTTCCACAACATTTCCCTGAAACTTCCTTTCAAATTGACCATTGTGAATGTTTGGGTATTTTCTGTCATACTCGCTACTCGTATACTACAATTACTTTCTCAAGGACTTAGAGCATGTGTCTGTCACTACATGCTGCAGACAGATTGACGATTAAATAATGCCATTTGTCTCAAGAACACGAATGAATTGTTCCTTTTGTCCGCTTCTCTTGGACATTCAAATTAGACTGATGACATTTCATCATGTCCTGTGAGATATTTGATCATCAGATGTACATATGTTAATATGTGTTGAAAATGTGGTTGAGAAATCACGTGGACATTCTTCTTGTTGAATTTTTTTATACAAGGCTATGGAAGAAGACTCGACTTATAAATAATATACACTCTGCAATAATCCAAGGCTTTCTTGTCCTGATAACGTACACACATTTCAACATGTTCAGGCGTATCTAAGCTCAAATACTTTAGACTTTCCAATGAAATCGGTGTTTGCCATACGATAAATCATTGAAAACAATATTCATAAAATCTTTTTTTAAACACTTGTTGAAAAACGACAATATATAATCGTCTCTGAGGAAAAATTAAATGGCTATTGGGTTTGATTGAAACAAACATTTGACACAAACAACTTTCAATGCAAACGATGAATCAATTTAACGATGTTTGAAAGGGCTAAAACGACAAGCTGAGTGTTTGGACTATTGTTGAATACGTGCTCATCATATCGCTTAGATCTGAATGTGCTTCAACTCCTGCCGATAAACCAAACAGTCAAGTTTTTATGGTGAAATGCCACGTTCCAGGCCCAATGAGAATTTTCATTACTCAGGCATCTAAGGTTTGCCTTTTTTCAGGTTTCAAACAAAGTTGCTGACATCTGGTTGTTCAAGACCAGAACAAGAGCTGTGGTTAGACGTTTGTACTAACAACGGGAGTTGCTAAAAAGATGCACACTTGCATTTGAAAATCCTCCTTTTTAAAAGAAATATGATCATATTGTATATATCTAAGTAATATGAGCAGAAAAATATTAATTATTTATTAATAATTTCTATGCATCTTAGAATCCCTGCTACAAATATCATTTCTTCTTGGTGTGTATAAAATACATTTGAAAAGCTTATTTTGTTTATTTATCAAACGTTTTTATTTCCTAAATTATCAAATTTTAGATTCTATCATTTTTATAATTTCCTATTTCAGATGCTAAGAAAGTTACATACATGAAGACTGCTCGATTGAATAATGCAGAGTTTTCATTAAATCCAGGTCAAATTTTATCATTTCCTATTTCAGATGCTAAGAAAGTTACATATATGAAGATTGCTCGATTGAATAATGCAGAGTTTTCATTAAATCCAGTTTTGACCTGTTGTATATTTCTAGATTTCAAAGCAATATTTTGTTTGTTCTGACTATAAGATAAAGATTCTTGACAAGATTTTCCTATTTCATATAAAATAAATGTTGTTGACGTCTCGCTCACACCCGTAAACTTTCAATCTTCAAACGTCTTTTAAGTAGATAAAGTAGATAAAGTAGATAGATATACAAATGGAATTTATATATTTTTTTATCACTCTTACAGGATTCCATTTTGGCAGTTGTCTCAGTAGACCACTTTCAGTGACATCTGATCTATGTTCATATGATGAAAGTATTCTTGATAAATGTCACTGCCACATAGAATCCTGAAAGTTTCTTTCATTTTCCACTAATTTGTAGTGACTAATGAAGTTAATCAGTGATAGGTTCTTAATTACTGACCTGATTGAAAGTTGCGAACGAAATCAGAACAGGCATTAATCTTTACTAATTGATCAAAGATGTTAATTTAGATGTCAGAAATAACAGTAAGTTAAATAAAAGTCATCAAAAGATTCATTAGATTGATCATGTCAGTATCTCTAACGAAGTTTATCTACAACTACTAATTTTGTTTGTGGTGTTATCAAGTTGAACCAAAGTTCCCCTTATCTTAACCTAATACCATGGTCAGTATCTAGAAAGGACAAATTATGAACAGTAGCTGGTCAAGAGATTTACAGCGAATTACTGATGTTTTTTTTGGAAAATATCTATAATTAGTATATGAAGTTTCATGTACACATGTATACATGTACACTCATTAGTATCAACAGAGGTGGATTATATATGAATGCACAGGTTTACATATATCATTATATATCACATGAAGTGAAGGTTATCGTCGATTGTTGATGTTGACTTTATGTTAATTCTTTAAAAAATAACCCTAACCTTGAAACTGTTTTACTTGAAAAGCACATTAGCATTGTTAATTTATATATGGACATTCATTTCGAAGTTATAAGTTGTTCCTGTCCATATTGAGTTTCCGAATCAACAAAACCGACATCACCTGAGTATGATAAAGGAAATTCTTATGTTAAATACTTAAATTTTCATTTGAGATCTTCGGTTCATTTTATCTCAAAATCGGCCTCGTGAAACTCTTAGATATCTTTTCTCTAGACAGTATCATATCTACTTCTGTTAAGTATTGTAATTATTAAAGTCTTTAAAGTGCATATAAAACTCATTATGGCTATCAATGTATCACTTTCAAAATCTATTCTTGTCTATGGTACTTATGGAAGAGTTCAAAGTATATAAAATGAATATTATATTAAATATTAAAACTAAAATGTCAAATCATTGGCTGTTGGTCTGAAACGGAAACTTGAATAATATTTATAATCGAAATATGGTATTTTTGAATAAACTCTGTAATGTTTAATGATTTTTTCAATATTTTTAGATTATTTATAAACTTTAAAATTTCACAATTTAATCTAAAACAAAGCATTTAAACAAAAAAAACCCGTAATAAATGATCCTAATTATATTAGTTTTTTGGTAAAACATACATTGCATGAACTGATACAAATGCACAAAGTTTTGGAATTTTCGTTTACCTCTTCAGATCTGACTTGCTGCTCGATATTCAACTTTCAATAATAAGTACAGTGTATTTTTTGGTAATGTTGACAAAAAGTGAACTAAAAAATATCATTTCATATGGCTTTGTGTTCATCTTTACCATAACAAACAAACTCTGAATTGCACTGAATCTTAAACACTGTGAGGAGCTCTTATACTATCAGTGTACAACTAGAAGATTCCTCAGACACTAGAAGTTACATGGTATTTTCAGCTCCCCATTGTTATTAAAGACTTAATTTCTCTCATGCTGCCCCCAGCTAGATGTAGCTGCTTATTGATGTTACGAAGGAGTGTGTAATCCCCGGGGAGAAAAGGTTGAAAACGATGTGTCAAAAGAGAAAAAATGTTATATGATCAAGGAAACAAAGTGCTCTATAGCCACGCTAGTACAGATTGATATTGACCCATTATAGATGTCAATATTAATATGATTGAATGAATAAATGATACTGTTTTTGAAGGGTGAATTAAGCTGGTCATCTATGTGGATCAATTAAGCATACTTATCTGATTAGTATGTATATATAAAAAGAAGATGATAACCACTTCTGGAAAGGTTTGAAAACATTTTCTGAACACGATGAGATGTTCTGGCAGTGTTGTTTCATCTATATTGATGATTTTGATCGGACGGATATTAACAGATTATGATAGTTTTCAGACCAATCTGGAGACCCAAGACAATCGTTTCAAGTGCTAATGAGTCCTCAGAGAATGTTTAGGGTTAATGAGGTGAGGTGAATAGTGAAACTCTATCAATGTCATCTACAATACCATACGACCCGTCGATAAAGTTGACATCCAGTGATTATGTACTGTGGATATAATTTTCCAGGAAATGTTTGGAATATACTCTTTTGAGTTATAGGGGAAATAAAAGATTTGACAAGTTGAGTGAATGCAGCATTTGAATAAATCATTTAAAAATTGTTCATATAAATTCTTGATTGACTTTATTGCTATGCATTTAGGAAGCTGATGTTGCTGAAGTGATCATGCCATTTAAAAAAGCCCACTTGTGAAGTTCCAGTTCAGATACATTTGCTTGATAATAGAAGTTTAATAGCTACCATCTCTTGATACTAAATGCTAACTCAATTCAGTAAACACACGTATCAAAGTTTTTACAGAGAGTGAAAACCATATAGTTGATTTCACTTTTAAGAAATCACCAAGCTTTCTACATTTCGCATGTTAAACCATCATCAACAACATTATAAGACAGTTCATATATGTATAAGAGCTACATGTATATAAAGTAGAAGAAGAAGAATATTTCTGATTAAAACAAACTATTACTCGGCACAAGAAAATGAATTAATTAAATAACAAATTCTGATTGGAAAACTCTCTCAATGTCTGATGATGGAACAAAAGGAGGATCCAACACAATGTCAAATCTTATATCTTATTTAAGAGTGTGTTAAGCCCTGTTTTTGCTAGGCGCAGCGTGAATATCCATTAATTAATGATGAGTGAAATCAGTACCGTGGCGTGTTTATGAAAATACCTTTGATAAGATCATGACAGTCCTTACTGTTAAGGAAACCCAGTTTGAAAGAAATCCATGAAACAGAGGTTTATATTTACAAACTTGATAACGGTGCAAGAATCTGCATGAAAACGTCACACTCTTCAAATACAGAAGTTGTCATCCATAAATAATTTGCCTTATCAACATGATGCCTGTGAGATCATATAAGCTGATAATTGAATACAATTTGCCATGCTGGAGTGTAAAGACGAATAACAAGACATTTAAGCCATGTTCATTCATTAAAACATCATTAACGAATCTCTAGGGTGGTGTAAGTGACAGACCAAGTTAAAGGGAGCACTGGAGTGCCAGATCATTAACCACTAGCGAGACTGATGAACGGTTTGCTTGATCTTTCAAGAGTAACACCCTTCCCAGGTTTAAATGTGTTTCTCATATGACATATGGTTTAAACATATTCTTCAAGCAAACCGCTCTTACAACATATATGAAACATTGTCGATTTCATAGAAACATATATATATCTTTTATGGAAAGTGTACATGTTAATGGCTGATTAGTTCAAAATCATGATTAAAATCAAAATAACGGACATAATGAAATGGAGTGTAAACTGCAATATAGACAAAACACATATCTTTGCATAATTGCTGCCTGGGACTAACCTCATGAAACATTTGGTGTTGTTAAATCTGTTTCTGCTCCTGAGACAAACCGATTTTATCTTCAGTCAAATTTTCTTTGAAGTTGTGGAAGTTGTAACAATTGTTTTCCTCAGGCCAATAAGCATGTATGTGGAATTTTATAGGATTATTCACAGAAGGTTTATTCAATTAAATGTTCTGAAGCTCTTAATAATTTCAATTTATACTTGACAACCAAGGAAACAGTGATTCGGTTGAAAAATACTTGTAAAGGAGTGTATTCCAGTGTATACAATGTGGTCTGCGTGGCATTCATAGTGAAAAACATTACTTTTCCTTAAAAGATCATCTTCTGAAAAACTTGTTTAACGAGGGAGCTGCTTATGTAGTTTCACTGAATTCAACCTTTCAGGAATGAAATGGAAATGAAGTAGAAATGAAAAACTGAGTTAACTTTGATCTGATTTTACCACAGATTTTTACCACTCGCAGCACATTGGTAGTTAACACCTTGAAAGACGTAGCGAGTTGTAAACAGAAAGAATAACTCACGCATTTGATGAAAATTGGTTGGAATGAAATTCGTTTGTTGTATTCAGTAAAACGAGAATAAATAAGAGAGACATATGTTAGAATGTCTGGCCTGGAACTTTCAAAGAAATAAGATCATTTTGGACATCCATTTGCTGATGCTATTTAAAACAAAACTTTGAAAACAAATTAAGGATGTTACCGACAATCACACTTTGATTGAATGATGGAAAGGAACGATATTTTTTTATATTTGTTTGTGCGATATTAAAACCTACAAACAGGATCATGTTATGCACAATATAACTTGCTTCAAAGTATGTTGATAACCTTAAAGTGACAGCAAGATCAAACGCTTCTAGACTGGAACTCTCCCGAGCCACATTAGATATCTTTATTTATGCTTTGCCAGTGCATCAATCTCCGGACAAAAACTCAATAGTTTATATAAATAAATAAATAAATCCAACTTCTGTGTGAGGTAATTGAGAATATGAAATTTGAATAAGGACAATATTGTGTTGAGAACAATTTCAATATGACTCCTGAAACATGATACTATCTTAGTGTCTGAAGTTGAATGCTCGCACAGCCATTATGGTTAAATTAAATCAGAGTGACAACTTTGATTTACAGTCATATACATTCACAGAAACTGAATCAAATAATACTCTTATTATTTTAACATGTCTCCTCTGTTTCATCTGAGAAAGCCGAAGTGTATAGGGACAGGATCAATCAAGCTAGACGTGGTCCTGGGTTGTGGTGTTTAGATACAGGAACGGAAAGAACAGACTTCTTTATCAGAGGGTGTGGAGGAGAACGTTCATCCAGATCCCTAAGCTAACCAAATCGGTAGAGAGGAAAGTGATATAAAAAATATATTACGCCAAACTCGATACTGAATTGAAGTTCAAGCAAACATAAATCAAACACTTCTGAGTCTTATGTTAATAACCTTTCATCATCTGAAAAGCAGACGAAAGTTTTGTAAATTATTTATTTCATGTTTTAAAGACAAAGATGTAGATTAAGACATAAAAAGAGATTTGTCATTAATGAATAATAGGTTACATTGCTTATGCAGTATATGTTTTTGAAATATAATTCTAGTGATCTTCATATCATATGATTTTGCAAAATCTGTTTCAGTTAAAATATTAAAGACAAAATCATTGTTCTTTGCGTTCTCATTAGATGTAACAAAGAATAATTCAAAACGGAAATGTGATATAAACTTTTGGAAATTCAGAATGCGCAAAAATCAGAGGCAAGTATCCATTGAATATGACTACTGACATTTATTACTCTCCCGTTGAAGATATCGCTGTTTAATAAATCTACAATGTTATTACACATTGTGTAATAACATCGCGCGCTGACCGAATGACGTGACGTAATGATGACGTCACAATTGTTAAGTATGACGTCATAATGTCAGCGGGCCGGCCCCGACAGTCATGTTGGCGACTTTCTTTGTTTTTTTACGATATTATTAAGCAAGTAATAAATAAAATACTAAACTCGGTCCCGTTTCATAACATATTTATGAAACGGGTGAATGGTATAGGTATTTAACTCGCTTTCGCTCGTTAAATACCAACCCATTCACTCGTTTCATAAATATGTTATGAAACGGGACGTCGTTTAGTATTCTCTATTTATTGAATGATATTAAAGGTATATTGACTTAATGATGGACTCAATGAAGACTAAAAATAATTTAAAAGTTATCATAACTTAAGTCAGTCACTGGGCATATCTCACAAGTTCTGTTCGTTAACATTTTGTAAAGTATTATGAATCTCTTGGTAGAAGGATTTCTGTTTTTCCCAGAACTCTTAATGGTTCTGAGCTTTGACCATTATTCAATGCATATATGCATGCATATTCGGAAAACATACAATTTCTATTACCGGTGAGAAAATACTGTTGTAAAAAACAATATAATATGTCATTGAAATAAAAATTTGTCCCTATGGTATCACTAAAACAGTGACTAATGATATTTACTAACAAGAACCTGACAAATTTACTTTTCTTATGACATTGATTTCAAAAGCTTCATGCATCTGTATGTTTTAAAAATCAGATTGATGAAGTGATTGAATTTATGTTTGACTGAATGCATAGGAAAAGAGTCAATTTTTCAAACCACATTTGCTATCATGTAAAGCAAAGATCTTTTTGAATATGCTCAAATGCAAAACAAGTTAATGATTAAAACATGAAGTAGCTGCATTGTGAATGACTATGTGTTATGTTGATAATGCTATCCCTAGTGGTAAAATGACAAATGTAAAAACAAATTTTCAACTTTTATACAGTTTAAGTTGGAAAATTAGCACAAGAACATGCTGTAAAAAAGTGTTTGACCATAAGCTGATTTTTCCAACGTGGCACGTTCTAGAAACAACGCAAAAATGAATGCACAAATGTTCTCCAATTCATTTTAAAAAAAATCTAAAATGTGAGTAGCTTGGTGTCATTAACGAATTGAAAAATGCATATTTAATAAGGAACTGTAGTCAAAATCTCAAATATTACCACCTCAGAAAATGCTATTTTTTTCTTTTTGTTTTGAACATTTATTCATTGTTTGCTTGATAAAATTATTTTTGCATTTATTGTATACATGCTGATTGCACTCTCCGTTTTACTTAATTAAAGTTACCAAAAATATAATTTCTTTGTAATCCAATCTTCCTATTATTTTGTTCACCTGAGAGCCCTTTGACATGCTCTCTTATGTCGTTGCTTCATCACCAATCATGACCATAGAATCTATTTGCAGATCAGAATTGTTTGATTTGGAGCCAGTCCAATTACCCACAAGTATCTTCTAAAATGCCCCCCCCCCCCCCCCCCCCCCCCATGTTTCAGTACAATTGACTCAATTGCATTTTTAAAAGTAATGTTCTAAATGCAGAGCCTTCAGACGAATCAATATACTGGAAGAATCCCAACAATTGCTGAGTTGGTATTTCAAGACTTCCTTTTATTCCATCACGCAACATTGTGTACATAGGTGTGAAAACTAGTGGGACACAATGTACATACATTACGTTTCAAGTTGATTGAATTTTGCAGACTTGAAAGTCAATGAACGGAGACGGTTATTTCCCGTCATACTTGTCCATGACACGTCCTTCTTGTACATTGGTTTTGGTAAGTTAACTTGGTCTTTTAAATACTCTATGCCATCACAACACCCTACAGAATGGGCGAGAGACACCATATTCTTGCATTTTGTACGTTGTGGGCATAACATTATTTTTCCAAATACATTTGTATTGTGAGTATATTTATTAGTTTATAACCTGTTTAATTTCATAAAAGGAGTCATGTTTTACAAGACCATCTGATAACACTTTCATTTGCAATGAACAAGTCGATATGCCTCATTATTAAAAACGTTTACTTTTAGTCATGACAGAATTTTTCTATTTACCTGGAAATTGTACTTTTTGCAGTCTTAGATTTGTCTTGACTGCAGGGAAATTGACAAGAGAAAATGTTAATTTATGAAATGAATTAATTTTGAGCCATATATATATATAACATAACTACTACGCTAACAACTGAAATAAACAAACCTATGCATATACATACAAATTAGGTTTCAAATTATTAATTTCTGTACTGCTACCTTTTGGCGAAAAAATAGAAAATGTCAGAGCTAAATGAAATTCTGAAAAGCAAAATCCATTTCATTGCATCATAATTTTCTAATTTAATTTACTTGCTTAAACAACATCAGATTATTCACGTATTATTAACTCTAAATAAAAAGTCTTTTTGCACCTCTTTTCACAAATATTCGATCTTTCCTAAAGTATTTTATTGTCTTACACTGAGCTGATCTTGTTGATGACATTTGAAGAAATTAATATGAACCTTTTTAACCTTTTGTTTAAGATCTTGCTGCAAGATAACAAAATATAGCCGTTATGTCTCTTGAAATGATGTTTATAACATATGATTAAATCTTCGTGTTGATGACATTTGAATTCAAGAAGTAATTAATGGTAACCTTTTTGCCTCAGATCGTGCTGTATCAACTACAACTCATTTATTGTTTAAAGGGGATTAAACAAAAATGACCATTTGTCTCTTAAAATAGGTTGTTTATAACATATGATGCAATAAAAAGTCATTTCTGACATTTGCTAAAGGTGATGCATATAAATAAATGTAAATATTGACACTAACACGTCGCATTCATTAAATTAATCAACCTCTCTTGAATTTTCATACACATGTCATTCATCAAATAGAACATTAGAGTAACCTGAATATGACATTTCAAAACAAGTTTATTACCAAAAAAACGTAAAATTTAATTCAGTTGATTAAAAGAGAATTTGGTAGTGATCAGTGACCTTAAAGGGGCAGTAGCACGTTTTTAGGGGGAATATAAGGTGATGTCAAGAAAATGAAAATTAATTGTTCCAATTGAGAGACAATGTATTCAAACTAAATGAAGCAGTAATAAATCATATATATAATGTAACTTTTAGACATGAGATTGCTTTTTCTTAAAAAAAAATGATTTAAAGGTGTTCAAAAAAAAATGGCCGCCAATGGATTTTGTATGAATCTTCATACTTTGTCCTCTGACTATGGATGATTGGCATGTGTAATGAGATTATTGACACTGTCAAACTAATACATTTTACATTAACTTCCAATTATCAGTGAAAATTTTTAAATTTAAAATTATAAAAAAACGTGCTACTGCCCCTTTAAGACTGAAAATAATTTAATTACACGTTTTTATACAAAACCAGAGGAAGGGATGGTACTTAGAGGATTCCACACTGAGTAAACTGCCTACAGTATAACTAGTATTTGTCTAAAAGTATATGCATGCAAAGACTTTGATAAGTAGGTTTTTAGAGAGATATTCTTGACATGTTAGTCAATATTTATTAATTACTACAATATTGTCATTTTTTATGGCTATGTACAAACAAAACATAATGCTTCTACAGCAACGCGATTCTAAATTTTTGAATCAGAAATAAAAAGCAAAGTTAATATCAGTTAATAACAAAAATTCAATTATATATAATTGAAGTGTGAAGCATATTGACTTTCAAAACTTATAAAACACAATATTTAGCATGTTGGTGGTGTTCAAACTTGATGCAATGCTTTTCATTCACTAAATCAAGGAGAAAGTAAGCTTTTAAAATAAGTGTGCAGAAGTGGCTTCATTTTTCGATAAATTAATAAATACATGACGATCAGTAGTGTATACTCATCAACATACAAATTCACCGCAACTAAACATATAATATGTACAACTCAAATGATCCTTTCAAATAAAGACAATGAACATCGAGAGAAAGGTAATCAAGTGAGATTTGCTGCATTATGAAGGACATTCAGTAATTAGATGACATGATCAGTTTTTCCTTTCCAGACATATTAAGGTCAGAATCCATCATATCTTATTTGGTGAGTGACATTGATAAATTTAACATTAATAAAAATTTCATTGACATCCATTTCGTTCTTATGTTATGTGAAATAAAACTAGCAACATCTCGTATTGGTTAGAAATCAGTAGAAAATGAGTAGAATAATGGATCGACATGATACTAACATTGGTAAAGAATATGGGTCAGAGAATCAAGCAATGTAGTAACACTAGAATTCAGAGGCGAAGCTAACAAAGCTTACACATTTTTTTTTTAGGAACGTTAAATACACATTGAGCACCTACTGTCAGTAGTAAATATAAACTATTGTCAAGTGATTTTTCTCAATCCTCCCGGGTCCATATTTTTACCAAGAGCATAAGAAAAGAACTTTCTTTGGCCTCAAGAGAAGATCTGATGAATATGAGCTTGTCACCTTGCTTCTTCGTGGTTGAATGTTTCCATCTTTGTACTATATTATCACTGGGGCAGGTCATCAGAAAATCCCTTCAGAAATTATGATAATCTTGATCTGAGCAAGCAAATGGAGTAGCTACGTCAATTTGAGCTGTGTGAGCTGTGAACATATTAAATATTAGTTACATTACACTTTGGAATATTGAATATAGGAATTTGGCTCCCAGCTTTTACTTTTATGTCTTACTGGAACAATTCTTTCTTTACATGTCGAATCTGATGTCCCAAGCATGCACTGTAAAGTTTTACTATTCATCCTTTCCAATACTGCATTTAGTCTTACATCAAGATGCTTCAATTGGTTATTTATTATTAATAGTAAGTTGTGTACAAAGATTACTGATAAAAGCCCCGAGTGGGGTGTGGGGGATACCATTTTAAGCATGGAAATATATAAATATTGCAAGATGTTGTGTTGAATGATGTAAATGACTCTCAGCAAAATACTCTCTACTCGCCATCGAGTGATCAAGTGTGTTTTGAATATTTACGAAAGTGTATGTGTTAAGTCAGCACAAATTATAAAGAGATTTGAAACGGTTTGTCGATCATTAAATAAAGAATAAAATGGTTCTTTTGATCCTCTCATTTTATGCCTTTGAATAATTGAAGTTGAATTCTTCCAAGCAATTTCCTCACAGTTTTTGCATTAAAAATATAGTTTTTACACTTTTAGGGAATTAAGTTGTTAAAATAACACTTTTTTTTGCCGGAAAACAAAGTGGAGAAAAGTACATCTGACATTTTTGAAAAGTGAAAACATAAAGCAAATAGGAAATAGGAAACCCAGGATTTTTTAGTTCGTTTCGTAATGACCTACGCAATGGATGTTTTCAAGAAAAAATACACTTTGTTCTTTTTTGCTGCAAATGCAATGGAAGGAATATTTTACTCATTACAAAGAATTTTTTTTTCTGTCTTCAAGAAATCCTTTCCATTTATGACATGTTTTGGTTTTGTGTACTTTTAGTTTTCCCCTTTGATGTAACCTTCTTCGGTGAGATAGACGGTATAGAAGTTATAAGTAAAAAATTATCTGTGACGTAGAAGTCTTTGACCATGAACATATACGATACAAAGGCTAAAAACCATTATTGAAAGAATGTTCTGACTTATCCATCCCAAGTTATTGTGATATTCATAGATTAAGCTTATCAGATTCAACAGAGGACGCCCGAATTGAATTCCATATTTTATCATGGTAATGAATTGTAGAATTGATAGTCAGACCTTTTAACTGGTCTGATGACGAACATTGAACTTACACAAGATATATTAGATAGGATTGATCAAACAAAAAGGTGCCAACTTCTGTCAGAGACATTTTTTAGAAGCGAAGTTAACCTAAAAACAAACACCGACAAAACCACACTAAGGCTTCACAATAAATGAACCAATATCTATATAGTCCTACCGACAATAAAGTATATTTGAAAAGTTTCTGTGACAGGACAAATGTTCTTTGGGCTATATAAATCAATAACACATATTTTCCTCTGAGAAGGCAACAATTACTGACTTTAATGATTATTATCCTTTGCTGATTACCTGCTTACCATTAGTTACAAAGTAAGTAATGTATCTTTACATATAGATTGCAATGAGACCACTAAATGTCTTTTAAAAATCATTCAATCAATCATAACCAACTTTTATTGCATGAGTATGATGATTTTTCAACATTATGATTTTGATTCCAAATAGTTTGCAAGCAATAATTTAGATACAGATTAATAAATAAATCAATCAAAAGGTTTGGTATTAAATCTAAAACGCCTCTGAGTTTATGAGTACGAACGATTTGCTTGGACCTCCAAATTAGTCATTGTGTCCTGTGAGATATTTGTTATCAGATATACATATGTTAATATCAGTGACATTCCTATTTTTTCTTCTTGAAAATGTTTGATACAAAGCTTGGGATGAAGACTCGACTAATATTGACTAATTCAAGGCTTTCTTATCCTCATAATGTAAGACACATTTCCACATGTTCGGGTGAGAAATATGTAAGCTGAAATACTTTCCAAGGAAATCTGTTTTTGACATAAGATAAATCATTGAAAACAATATTCATAAACTGTTTTTTTAAACAGTTGTGGAAAAACGACAATATATAATCGTCTCTGAGCAACTAAGAAATGGCTATTGTTTACACTAAGGATTTGCTTGAAACAAATATAGCTTTCAAAGCCAACGATGAATCAATTTAACGATGTTTGAAAGGGGAAAAACAACAGGCTGCGTGTTTGGACAATTGTTCGATACATACTGATCATATCTAAAGTTGAAATCTTAATTCTGAATGCACGTCAACTCCTGAGGATTATCCAAACAGTAAAGTTTCATGGTTAAATACCACCTTCAAGGCCCAATGTGAATCTTCATTACTCAGTCATCTTAGGTTTGCCTTTTTTTCAGGTTTCAAACGAGGGTCGCCGACAAGTTGTATTTGGTTCAGATCAGAACAGCAGCTGCAGTTAGGCGTTTGTTGTTACAACGGACGTTGCTCAATAGATGCACACTTTCATTGGATAATCTTGCTTTTAAAAAAAATGATATTATATCATAGATACCTTGGTAAAGGGAGCAGTTTATGATTAATAACATTGAAAGAAGATTTCGTTTCTTATGAATAAATTATTTCCACATCATCATAGAGTCCCTGCTTGGTTAATGGAAGACAAATATCATTTCTTCTTGGCTTGTTTAAAATACATTTGAAAAGTTAATTTTCTCCAACTATCAAACATTTTTGATTTCTAAATTATGAATTTTTAGATTCTTTCATTTTTATCATTTCCTATTTCAGAATTTTGCAGTTTAGCGATGCTAAGAAATTTAAATACATGAAGATTGATTGATTGAATGGTCCAAAATTTTAATTTAAATACATTTTAACCTAGTGTATCTTTCTTTATTTCAAAACTATGCTTGATATCTTGAATAACTGAAACTTGTTTGGAAGATAAACAAACACTTTTTTTAAAGACTCTTACAGGATCCATTTTGGCAGTTATCTCAGTAGACCACTCTCAGTGACATCCAATCAATGTTTGCATAATGAAAGTATTCTTAATAAAATTCACAGTCACATAGAGTCTTGAAAGTTTCTTTGATTTTGGACTAATTTGTAGTTACTAAGTTAATCAGTTACTATGTCTTAGTTTCAGTCCTGATTGAAAGTAAAGAACAAAACAAAAACAGGCATTTATTTTTACTAATTGATAAAATATGTTAATTCAGATGTAAGAAATACCAGTTATTTGAATGAAAGTCATCAAAAGATTCATTATTGATCATGTCTGTATCTTTAACGAAGTTAATAAACAACTGCTTATTCTGCTTGAAGTGTTTTTAAGTTGAACCTAAGACCATGATCATTATCTACAAAGGATACATTATGAACAGTAGTCAATCAAGAAATCTTATAAAGGGGGTTTGTGGAATCACAATTTTTTTTAACAATAATTATTTATCAGTAAGTAAAGAATTAACTGGATTAGAACGGCTAATACGTTTAGTTCTAAATACATGTATTTGGTTGGAGTTTTAAAAGTATCAACAGAGGTTGGTTGTATATGAATGCATAGGTTTACATATATCATGATATATCACATGATGTGGATTGTTGGTATTTACCTTATGTGAGTTATTTAAAACTTAAATTTTCAACACCTTGAAACTGTTTCACTTGAACATCACAGTATCATTTGGACATTCATTCTGAAGTTGTAAATTTGTTAAATAGTTGTAAAGTCCTTATCAACAAAATCGACATCACCTGAGAATGATAAATAAAATTCTTACCTTCCATTTGATTTGAGATCTTAGGTTCATGTTTTCTCAAAATGGCCATCGTGAAACTCTTAGATATCCCTTCTATAGCCAGTATCAAATCTACCTCTTTAAAGAATTGTAATTATTGAAGTCTTCAAACTGCATATAAAATCAGTGTATCACTTTCAAAATCTATTCTTGTCTTTGATACTTACGAACGAGCTTAAAGCAATATAAAATGAACATAATCATATTAAAACGGAAATGTCAAGTTCTATAAGAGCATCATTGGTTGTTGGTCTGAAACTGAAACTTGAATAATATTTATAATGGGAATATATGAGTACTTTAATATTAATATGAATGGATGAATACTGTTTTTGGAGGGTGAATTTAATTGGTCACTGAGCAATTAAGCATACTTATATAAATGTTTGAAAACATTTTCTGAACACAATGAGATGTTCTGGCAGTGTTGTTTTATCTACGTTGATTGATTTTGATCAGACGAATATTAACAGATTATGATAGTTTCAGACCAATCTGGAGACCCAAGACAATCGTTTCAAGTGCTAATTAGCCCCCAGAGAATGTTTAGGGTTAATGAGGTGAATAGTGAAGCTCTATCAACTTCATCTACAATACCATACGACCTATCAATAAAGTTATCCTCTAGTAATTATGTACAGTGGATATAATTTTCTAGGCAATGTTTTGAATATACACTTTTGAGTAATAATGGAATTAAAAGATTTGTCAAACTTTCAATGAATGCGGCATTATATATGAATAAATCATTAAAAAATTGTTTACATAGATTCTTGATTGACTTTATTGCCATGCCTTTAGGAAGCTGCTGTTGCTGGGTGATCATGTCATTTATTCTTTATCTAAATAGGTGAAGTTTCAGTTCAGATACTATCCTAACAAACACTTGCTTGATAATAGAGGTTTAATAGCTACCGTCTCTTGGAGGAAGCATTGGGGTGACAGATCATTAACCATTAGCGAGACTGATGAATGGTTAGCTTGATCTACTCTACATGTTCAAAGTTTTTCTTTTCTTTGAAGTGGTAGAAGTTATAACGATTGTTTTTCTCCGGCAAATAAACATGTTTAGCAAATTTTAACAGAGAAGTCACAGAAGTTTTATTGGATTGTATGCATATGGTTTAAAGCTCTTCAATCATTTCAGGAGAAATAATTTCAGGATTTTCTTAAAGTTCCAACAAAACAGTGATTCGTGTGAATAGTCACATGTTAAGGAAAGTTTTCCAGTAAATGTAATATGGTTTGCATGGCATTCACAGTGGAAAGCATTACTTTTCCTTACAAGGCCACCATCTGTTAAATTTGTTTACCGAGGGGGCAGTGTCGTAATTTCTTTGAATTCAACCTATTCAGGAATGAAATGGAAATGAATTAGAAATGAAATCTGAGCTAACTTTGATCTGATTTTACCACTCACAGCTCTTTGGTAGTTTACACCTAGAAAGACGTATTGAGTTGTAACAAAAAGAATAAATTGATTTGATGAGAATTGGTTAGAATTGATCTCGCATGTGTATTCAGTAAAATGAAAGTAAATAAGGAAGAATTATGGTATAATGTCTTGCCCTGATCTCTAAGAGAAATAAGATGTTTTTGACATCCATTTTGACATCTATTAAAAACAAAGCTGTGTAAACCAAAGTAATTATATTTGTTCATCATCATTCTAAGTTTTGTATGAAGTAAAAGTTGCGATTTTTTGTGTGATGTTAAAACCTACAAAAGGGATCATTGCATAAACCATACAACTTGTTGAGGAAATCGCTAACGTTACCATGAAAGGAAAATCTTTTCCAGTCTTTATTGATGCTTCGTCTGTTCAATGAAATGTACTTTAAAAGAAATATTTATATAAATAAATAAGTTTAATGGCCAACCGATCTGCTGTTTAAAACAGTTCATTCCAAGAACATATAACATTTTTCGTTAAACAGACTGATATTGAAGGCCTATTGTTCTTGAAAAATGTCAACTCTCAGTCTGTGAGGAAACATGGAATATACATCTAGAAAAGATTCTGAAAGATCTACTGAAAGTTTCATACGACGGTTCATAATTTTCTTTCTTAAACAGACAAACAATAAAAACAAGGCCAATAGAATATGTGTAAATTCAAATGAATTACAACTCTTGTAACCATATAGCTATAACTAATAGCAACTAAATGATTTTTCAAATAGCATTCCACCCTGTACTTCTATAATACAACATTCCTTGAAAGACATACATTTACGTTGTGGTCATAAACATCAATTACAATCCACATATAATTACAATCCTTCTAAGCCATTCGAATGTAATGGATCATAAGAGCTTAAATACATCAATGATCATCAAATTTCTTTGGAGTTCATAACAGAGAACAGATGAGAAAGCCAAGGTAAGATAAACTTGAAACTTATTCGAGTTGTCGTTCTAGACTGACGATATAGAATTTTGACGAGATATCGAATTTTGACGAGACCGGCGCGATAACAACCACTAAGTCATCTGAGATCAAGAGAATCACCTTCAATAAAAATGAGGTTGTGACATGATATCACTTCCTTTTAGTTGGTTATTGAGACATTAATGACGATTTAAATTGTCAATCGCTCTGGATTAAACTTTTGTGTAATCATGTTTATTAGGAAATAAAGCACTTTTAATTAGTTCAGGTGTCCTCAATATACGTTTGTTCTTAGACCATGGCTCCTTTGTTGTGAACCATGGTATAACTAACGCCAATTTCAGTTATACCACGGATGGGATTGCTTTTTATGAGCAAGACTATGTCCTGTTAAAAAAACTTCTAGTAGAAAAAACATAACAAAAATATGCATTTTATTACCAAAAATCAACCTCAACCCCTGATGTTACAGATTGAGTTTCGTTTCAGGTCATTAAGCAGAAAAGCATGTACAGCTTGATTTCAAAAGATACCCTTCAAATGCATTTCGTAGGATCTCCTCCGTCGAATTTTGGCATCCGTCATCTGTCTTTAAGCCATTCGTGTAATAGCATTCAGATGAGTGAACGGTGCTTCCCCAACACCTGTAAATGAAATAAATATTGAAAACCAGACTGTAGACTTTCATATCCTAATTCAGTTACGGAATGACAACATTTCAAACATACCATGTTTAAAGAGAGGTTACAATTGCGAACAATGAAATGGATGTCCGCCACATCGCCACTTAGTAATACATCATGTACAGTGAATTGTAATAGGGCCTTCAAATAATATCTCAACTGAATAGAATACTTTTTTGTGAAACGATTAGTGTTAATTACTTTTTTATCGTTTTAATACTCACCATATTCACAAGCACCACTTCTTTTCTAAGGCTCCACATGCTAAGGCTAGAGCTGTCAATATACGTCCGATCCCTTCCATGTCCCTTGCCCAAATGACAAAATCACAGCATGCGCATGTCGAAAACGAAGCTGCAGGTGCATCTCGTGAGAATGCGTCTTGATGCAAATTTCATGAGCTCTATGGTTTTGTTTTAATGTCAATTACTTTTGTGATACGGTCACCGTCAAGTAGTTCACAATCATTTCAACAAAAATGATATAAACTTTTGATTTAACATGGCGTTTTATAAATTATGTTTGTGGCCATGATCAAAGTAAGTTAGACCATCAGGCCTTGTTGTCTAATCGTTTAAATGGTTAGACCATTCGCGCTACCTGCTCGTGGTCTAACTAACCATTTAAACGATTAGACAACAGGCTCTTATGGTCGAACTATTATGCATTGTATAATAATGAGATGATTATATGTGTTCTGGATGATTATAGTTCTAGACGAATGTGGGTGAGTGAGTGAGTTTTTGTTTAGCGCCGCTTGGGCAATATTGTAGACGACGGCGAATGTGGAAGCGTGATACAAAGAGAGAGAAAGTAGATTTCGATGCGTGAGTGAGTTGGGGTTTAACTGTGTTGTCTGCAATACTTTTCAGCCCTCAACACACTCCAAAGAATGTGGACAGACCAGGCAGAAAAGAATCGAAAGACGGAAAGGAGCGTTGTGAGAGAGAAAAGAATGTATGATCGTAACTGTTATGTGGCAAGGAACTAAACGTGATTACATTTATTATTCTATGAGTTTTATATTGAAGAACCAAACAACTAAACGTGATAACACTTATTATTCTATGAGTTTTATATTGAAGAACCAAACAACTAAACGTGATAACACTTATTAACTGACGAAAATACGGATGGAAATGAGAAAAGAAACCTAATATGCGAAACCCGAGGTATTATTTACATATTTGTCAATTATCTACAACAGAATATACACTGAAATCGAAAAGGTACTCTCAGTAGTACTATCAGAGTACTATGAACTCTCTAAGAATATCTCTATAACAAACTAGATGGTAGTTTGTATTCTATTGCAATTGTTTGTAACAATTGAGCACAAAGTTATCTAATCAAAGTATTAGGAGCGAAAAGTATCTATTTCTAAAGTGACTCTGACACGTCCTTCCAACAGGGACGCTCAAGTCAGAATGCCGCATGTAGCCTGAAATCTATCACTGCCGAGACGCACGTGGCCGAATTTCTCGTGCAGCGGTCGCAACTTGAAGACAACTTCAAAGTTGCGTTCGGGTGATATGTTTATGATTTAGAAACGATGGAACTTAGGTTTTACTATGCAAACGATTTGTTATGTTTGAGATTCCCTTCAAACCATACCCCTCCTTTTTGATAGAACTATGGGTTCTATCAAACAAATCCTTACACGAATACTATCAACTGAAAAAACCCAAACCTATTGAAACTGCAGTTTAATATTTACAAAGACTTGGTGAGTTCTATATACATATCTTGAAACTATTTACATCTTGGTAGATATTGTGGACCACTCAAGAGGACAAACTTTAGTTACTGGTCTGGTGAACTTACTTTTGCCAACCTGGACCTCAATAACTCTAACTTGTTTGTCTGGTCCTGGAAATGTGTTCGTGATGCGACCCAATGGCCACTGACCACGCGGAGTGTCTGCTGACACTAAAACAACTACATCTCCGATCTGAAGATTCCTCTCCGGATGGAACCACTTCTTTCTGGTATTCAATGTGGGTAGCCATTCTCTCATCCATCTCTTCCAGGTATGGCTAACAAGTTCCTGGACTCGACGCCAGCGCTTTTGAGGGTGATTAGAATGGAACTCTGGAGCGAATTCACCACCAATCTGGCCATGTATGAAATGGTTTGGTGTTAGTGGTTCCTGGTCGAGAGGATGCGAACTCTGATAGGTGAGAGGTCTGGAATTCAACAGGGCTTCTGTTGATGTGAAAGCTGTCATTAGCTCCTCATCGTTGATATCAGCTCCACCCAAAATTGCAAATATGGCCCTTTTTGCCGATTTGATGAGCGACTCGAATACTCCTCCGAAATGAGGAGCACTTGGTGGATTAAACTTTCAGACTATACCTTTGCTACCCAAGGTGTCGTTCACGTGATTTGAATTTAGGTTGCTGACTAATTGCTTCAGTTCTTTTGAAGCACCAACAAAATTTGTGCCATTGTCTGTAATAACCTCTTTTGGCATTCCTCGACGATGAGCCATTCGGAAGAAACAATTTAGAAATGAATTGGTGTCCAACCCAAAGGCCATTTCCAAATGCACTGCACGTGTTGCCAAGCAGGTAAAAAGACAAAGATACCTTTTAGTACGGGTCTTCCCTCGACCTTGGATGGTAAGGAAAGGTCCTGCAAAGTCAATGCCTACTTGAGAAAAGGCGCGCAAAGAGCAACAGACCCGCATTGCAGGCAAATCAGCCATGAGTTGAGAGGCTGGTTTTGATTTTTGGCGTTTACAAGTACAACATTCTTTTTCACATTCACGAATTACCTCTCTGGCCGAGATGACCCAAAACTTTGTTGAGAGAGCGGAGAGTGTGCTGTTTGTACCTGAATGCAAAACCTTTTCATGGTAAAACTTGACCACAAGACTGGTTACCCAGTTCTTCCTTGGAAGTATGATAGGGTACTTTGCCTCAAAGGACAAACTGTCAGCATGTTTGAGTCTTCCACCAAGTCTCATGAGATCATTTTGATCCAAGATTGGGCTCAAACCAATTATCTTGCTATTTGATGGGACTATATTGCCTTTGAGGAGGGCATTGTATTCTTTAGGAAAGGCTTCCTTTTGAGTCGTTATCAATATCCTCGTTTCGGCATCATCAACTTCCTCAACTTGAAGAGGACCATGCTTGCGGAGTATTGGGACTCTGCAGTTGTGGATGAACCTGAACACCCAGGCTGTTACACGACAAAGTCTATTCAGATTTGAAAATCGTGAAGGCTCCAAACGCCATAGAATCTCTGTCTGAAGTTCTGTTACCATGGAGACTGGAGTAGATTTCGTTTTTGTTTCCATGTTTTTGCAAGTGCTGAAATCAACTACTTGTGTTGGTACTTCACCCCTATGAAGGAAATCTGGACCTTGAAGCCAACTATCCTCTGACAATGATTGAATATGTGCACCTTTTGTCAAAATATCTGCAGAATTGCATTTTGTGGGAACATACATCCATTGACTAGGGCGTGTATGTTCTTGAATGTAGCCTACTCGGTTTGCTACAAATGACTTGAAACTCCGACTCTGATTCTTGACCCACCACACGACATTGATACTGTCAGACCAAAAGGTGGCACATTTCACTGCAACATTCAATAGTGCTAGTGTGCTAGAGTGCTAGTGACTTCAGTTTGGTTTTGTACAACAGCGTATATCACAGCACCGTATGCTTCCTGCGACGCATCAACAAAAACATGAAGTTTGCACAAATTGTTCTCTTGGGAGAATTGTATGCATCTTGGTATTTGAACGTACTTGCACATCTCAGTCTCCTTCATCCACTGCCAAACTTTGTTTGCTAAGTCCGGACACACGTTGTCATCCCACCCAAGGCCAGAGACCCACATCTCTTGGAGAATGATCTTGGCTCTGATAATGAATGGTGCAAGAAGGCCAAGTGGATCAAAGAATCTGGCAACTGTTTTCAAAAAGTTCCTCTTTGTCAGATTCAAAGAACTGTCCTTGAAGGAGTAAGCAAACTGAAACTGATCAGCCTCTGCATTCCAGATCAAACCCAGAGCCTTTGTCATGGAAAGATCAGAAGATTGAATCTGTACTTCCTTCAGTCTGTCTTTCACAGGAATCTCATTGAGCACCTCAACAGAGTTGGATATCCATTTTCTTGGGTGCATTCCTGCTGCTGTCCATAGACTTTTCAGTTGATCATAAAGCTGAATGGCTACGCCGTCGCTGACAGCGCTATCCATACTATCATCCATGTAAGTTGACTTTGTGACCACTTCAGCAGCCATTGGATAAACTTCTGCATTCCTTCTAGCATGTTCCTGTGATACAAATTGAGCCAAAAAAGGAGAACAATTGAGACCAAATACTACACGAGAGAACTCATACACAGTTGGTTCACGTTTGGAATCAAGTGATCTCCAAAGAAATCTCAGGAAAGATCTATCCTTTTGCAAAACCTCGATTTGCAGATACATTTCTGCTATGTCACAAATGACACCCACTGGAGATCTACGAAATCTAATCAGAATTTTAAAAAGATTGTTCTGTAATTTCGGACCAGGGTGAATGAAATCATTCAGAGACACACCTTTGCATTTGGCCGACGCATCAAATACAATCCGGATTTTTGTTGTTTCTCTGTCCAATTTGACAACAGGAAAGTGAGGAAGATACCACTTGGTATTTGGCCTGTCATCTTCATCAACTTTCTGGATGTATCCTTTCTGGAGGTACTGCTCTAAAACAGCATCATAGGCTTTGGAAAGTGACTCGTCTTTGGCGAGTTTCTTCTCTACATTCTCTAGACGATTCAAAGCCACTAGGTAATTATCTGGAAGACCACAAGGGTCTTGTTTCCATGGTATGCCTACCGTGTACCTTGCATTTGAGTAGCTAATTGATTCCTTAACAGCTTCCATTGCCAATTGATCTTGAGCAGACATAGATGGACCATTTGAAGGAAAACTTTCAATTTCCCAGAATTTCTGGAGAATGTGATCCACTTCAACGACAGGAGGACTTCTTGCTTCATTGTTGCCAACAAAGAAAGTGTTTGAAGCAGAAGGTTGACCTTCAGAAATATTGCCAATACAAGTCCAGCCAAGAGGAGTCAAGCGAGCTATTGGATCACCTGGGTTTCCACAGACATCACCACGTGAAGTGTGAAGTTGTAGATAATCTACCCCAATAAGGATATCTATGACAGGTTTTGAAGCTACTTTAGGGAAGTGAATGTCTCTCAAATGAGGCCAGCGCTTTGCATAGTTTTGCCAATCAATCGCTTTCAAGCTTCCAGTGACCTTGCTAGTTATAATAGCCACTAGGGAAGTATCTACTGAGCCATCCATGCTTTCAAGACCAAGCTCTACAGTCATGCTGCTAAAACATTCTGTTTTGCTATTCAAAACATTCACAGACACTTTGCTGTGTCTGACCTGAAAGACCTAACTCCGAAGCAACATGCTCATTCACATAAGTTTGTGTACTAGCGTCATCCAAAAGAGCATTGACCTTCAACCGTTTATTGCCGCTCTTCAGTACAACAGGGATTGTTCTAAGTGCTATGAAATAAGATTGCTGCTTCATGGCAGACATTGTGGTAGTCTGTGTTGCTGAATCAGCACTCACTTGTGAATGCACAGGAGAAAAATCTGGTCTAGTACCAGCAGCAAGCCGACTAACAGCTGTCTTAGTGCCTAACCTATTGTAAGTTTTATTGAAGTGCAAAAGACGATTGTGAGTGGACGAACAACCACCAATCCCACACCTGCCATTTTGAATGCAAGATTTGCCTACATGATCAGTGCCTAAACACCGGAAGCAAAGCTTGAGTTCTTTAGCCTTTGTCCAACGGTCATGGGTAGTGAGCGATTTGAATGCATCACATTTGCCAATTCTATGTGACGACAAATTACATAACTGACACATTTCTGATTGTGCATTCTGAGATCCAAAGTAAGATTTCGAAATTTTACCTTGATTGTTTGATTTCCGAGTCTCAGAGAAACCATACTTGGTCTCTGAAGCAATGGTATGAAGCTCGGCTTCAAAAAGAATCCACTGCCGAAGAGTCTCTACAGACTCCTGCCTTTGCTGCTCAATGACCCAGCGTTTATACTGCGTTATCATTTGCTCTGTAAGTTTCTTTAACAACAAGGCGTAGAAACAACCATCCCCAAGCTCTTCTAATTTGTCTGCTTCACGAAGACAGACTACAGCTGTGTCAAGCATGTCTGCAAACTGTTCTATGTCTTTGGCATTGCCCTGACGAAGAGGTCTGAAGGCAGATATTTCCTCTAATTTCAATGCTATGATTCGCCTGTATCCCCCATATTTTCGTTCAAGACGTTCTAGAGCTATGGCGTAAGCAGCAGCATTGTGGCCAAGAGACTCTACTAGCTTTGAAGCTTCACCTGACAAATATTGCTTAAGTTGCAACAGTTTATACTCATTGGTTGCAGGTGCCCTATCCACACAAGCCTTTAATGCAGCTTTCCAGCTTTGATAAGCATGGCTGTCTCCAGAAAAAAATGGTATGGAAACTCGACGTAATTGTCTCCAAAGATCCTGACCAATACCTACAGTCTCACCACAGGCTTGATTTATCAACTCAGTTTTATGAACCTGTTGTCTTACAGGCTGACGAATTTCAAAGTCAGAATCATGTCTCTGTGGCTGAATGCTATTTGTATTTTCATCTCTCATCACTTGCTTTGTGTTATCTCTACAAGACCTAAGGGAGGTACCAGCATAACTGAATGTGTTCCTAAGCAACAATTCGGCCTTTTCAACTGCCTCTTCGGTTACTGCCTCAAGCAAATCAATTTCCTGACTGGTTCTCTTAGCAAGCTCTAAGTTATCAGTCTCTTGATAGAGAATTTGCAAAGTTATCATCACATCAACTGCGTCTATTTGAAGAGAGCTGACTTCATCAATCAAACATCTAATTTGCCTACGATCAGGCAACTTCTCTTCCAGCAGTGAAGATAACCTATTTCTACATTTCGTAACCACCGTTTTGCAATTTGTTTTCCTACGCTTTAACTGAGCAATTTCCTGATTATCTGTGAAAACAGATACTTTGAGTTCTGTTTGGGACATATTTCTGTCAATGTTTGTTTTCAAAGTTTAACATTAACCTTTTGAGCAAACTAAAAATGTGAATACAGCGTAGTGTGCATGACAATAAGAAACAACCACGCTCTGCTACCAAATGTTCTGGATGATTATAGTTCTAGACGAATGTGGGTGAGTGAGTGAGTTTTTGTTTAACTGTGTTGTCTGCAATACTTTTCAGCCCTCAACACACTCCAAAGAATGTGGACAGACCAGGCAGAAAAGAATCGAAAGACGGAAAGGAGCGTTGTGAGAGAGAAAAGAATGTATGATCGTAACTGTTATGTGGCAAGGAACTAAACGTGATTACATTTATTATTCTATGAGTTTTATATTGAAGAACCAAACAACTAAACGTGATAACACTTATTATTCTATGAGTTTTATATTGAAGAACCAAACAACTAAACGTGATAACACTTATTAACTGACGAAAATACGGATGGAAATGAGAAAAGAAACCTAATATGTGAAACCCGAGGTATTATTTACATATTTGTCAATTATCTACAACAGAATATACACTGAAATCGAAAAGGTACTCTCAGTAGTACTATCAGAGTACTATGAACTCTCTAAGAATATCTCTATAACAAACTAGATGGTAGTTTGTATTCTATTGCAATTGTTTGTAACAATTGAGCACAAAGTTATCTAATCAAAGTATTAGGAGCGAAAAGTATCTATTTCTAAAGTGACTCTGACACGTCCTTCCAACAGGGACGCTCAAGTCAGAATGCCGCATGTAGCCTGAAATCTATCACTGCCGAGACGCACGTGGCCGAATTTCTCGTGCAGCGGTCGCAACTTGAAGACAACTTCAAAGTTGCGTTCGGGTGATATGTTTATGATTTAGAAACGATGGAACTTAGGTTTTACTATGCAAACGATTTGTTATGTTTGAGATTCCCTTCAAACCATAATGTGTTTAATCTCTTAGTGAAATTTTCAGAAGGATATTTGATAATCATATTCATTCAAGCTTCATGAATAAGTGATACACGAGTTTGGATATAATCCGGTTGAACTGCTTTATTACCGCTATCCACAACATTTTGCGACTTGTGTTCCAGTCTGCTTTGCTCCTGAACAGCTTCAAGTTTCCCATCTGTGAGTCTCTGCTGTCTGCTGACCTCCCCCGACTCCTCGCTTGCCATCCCCCGCCTACAGGTGGCGCTTACAGCTTCCAGCGCATGTTAAACTCAGAGACCCCTCGCTCTAGAGTCTCACCAAAAGCACATCTCCCTTCATGGTGGGGTGCGTGACTCTGATCAAGTTGACCCAAGAGACAGTCAGGAGTCAGATCTGGACAATTCTCTTGACATAGAGCCAGAGTCACAGTCTCTTTCTCCTCAAGCAGAGAGTCTTCTGGACTACCTCGACGATCTCAGTCTCGGAGTCTTGTCTCTGATAATGGGTAGCTTTCATAAACTCAAGGCGTCTCGGTCTTAAAGCCTTGTTTTTAAAAGATGGGTAGTTTCATAGACTCAGGGGTCTCGGTCAAGTAGCCTCATTTTTGATGATGGGTAGCATTCATGAAATACGTTGGGAGGTATGAAGTCTCATATCTGATTACAGTAAATGTTCATGGAATAATGCAAGAGAGCTAGATAATTGCTGTCAAACTAAGTCTCATATTTGATGATGGGAAGCATTAATGAACTAAATCGGGAAGTCTTAGTCAAGGAATCCTTTCTTAAGACATTAAGTATTCTATAGAGAGCTGTAGACTTATTTGCTCAAGCAGTGCCTAGTACTCGAAATGCATTTGGCCCATTGAGACAGTATTGAGTTTCTGATTCCTGTTTCAGGTTGTTCAAAGGTGTCTCAGAAAATGGTACAGTTACTCTTTTATCATTGTGAGATTTGAGAAATGTGCTGTCTGAAGATTGCAGCTATTTACCAGGATACTCACTTTTTCCATGCTTTCCCTGATCCTGTCGATCTCTTTTCTCACTGATCAATCTACATTCATTTGGATGACAACATCGACATGTTATAGAGCTACACTAAAGCCTACTAAATTCACTGACATGAGGAGATATTTTTCTAACATTTTCTGTTTCAAACCATATCAATGTGGACAACGTTTCTCAAAACGGAAACAACATATTATCTTGTATTCTTTGATGCGAGTTGCCTATTGGGAGTGAAGGACATATATCCTTCAATCTCTGCTATACAGCTATTTTTTTTATTCAATAAACAGAGCAATGGAGGGTGCAATTAATGAATATATTTGCCAAATGTAATAACAAGGTCAAATTTTAAACAGTAAGGGGTGTTCAGGAAGGCTTGATTTCTTATCACACCAAAATGTAGAAAAATATACTCAAACGTTTCTAGCACAATCAGATAATTTCTAACTTCCCCCGTTATAATGTAAGGGTGTTCGCCTGAAAGAAAGGATGATAAATCATCCACATATAACATAGGTTCTTACAGTTGGACTAATGTGATACTAATGAAGCGGAAACTTAATGTTATGAGAGCACTTGAAAATGTTTCATAATACAGTGTAATATTTGAAGTAGATTTGCATGGTGAGTGGGAGTATAAGAGAGCTCACCAAGTGATTTGTAACATTGCATATTCTTCTAATATTCAAGTTTTTGTCACAAACGATTTCCGAGCTTATCTCTTGTACTTGTAATGTCAACTTCACCAATTGTCAATTGTAATGCAAATGTCAACAGTGATCTCATCTGACATTTTTATATCCATAGAAACTTAGGCATTACATATTGTAAGCAGAAATCTTGTTGAAATGGGTTCAATTTATCCTGGCGAGAAATAACTGTTGATAAAGTATAACAATATAAAAAAATAATGAGTAAGATAATCTCCATAAAAATTCAAATTATTCTAAAATAAAGTGCCTATGAAATTTTTTGCAAGACCTTCATGAGGTGGTAAAGTCTTAAAACGTTAGTTCGATCACAAAATCGCTAACAGGATGATGTTGCTTTCAGTTCAAATAACGTGATGGTCAGACATAGATTAAGCAAAACGATCTAGATTGAGATAATGAACCATGTGTGGCTACATGGTGGTTCAACAGAGAATATGTTATATCCTTTGGCTACAATCAAGTCGCTAAGCAACATTGCTATAGTGTCAAAATACCCTGCAGCCACGCAATGGTTCTTTGCCTATGAAGTTGTCATGAAAACGTTTACATTTAACTCTTAAAGGGAGAGTTCTATACATTATAAACTCTAAGTTTGCAAACTTCAATTCCTTATGGATAACTGTAGAAATAACAAAGAAGTCCCATTTCGCAACATTTTTAATTAAACATGTGAGTAGTTTGGTGTCTTTTACGAAACTGAAATATGCATATTCAATAAGGGACTGTAGTCAAAATTTCATATATTACGCCCTAAGGAAATGCTATTTCGTTATTTATTTTCGAGCAATTATTCATTGTTTTGTTTAAGAGTTTATGTTCATATCATTTAATATCTTTCCTGCATTCGCACCTTCCGTTATACTTGCCTAAAGTTACCATAAATATGATTTCTTTGTAATCGAATCTTCCTATTATTTTGTTCTCTCGAGAGCCCTCTGGCATGCTCTCTTGTCGTTGCTTCAGCACCAATAATGACCATAGACATTGTTGCAGATCAGAAATTTTGATTTGAAACCAGTCCAATTACCACACAAGTACCTTCTGAAATGGCCCCCCCCCCCCCCCCCCCCCCCCCATGTTTCAGTACAATTGACTCAATTGCATTTTTAAAAGTAATGTTCTAAATGCAGAGTCTTCAGACGAATCAATCCACTGGAAGAATCCCATTAACTGCTGAGTTGGTATTTCAAGACTTCCTTTTATTCCATCATGCAACATTGTGTATAAAGGTGTGAAAACTAGTGTGGCACAATGTACATACATTACGTTTCAAGTTGATTGAATTTTGCAGACTTGAAAGTCCATGACCGGAGACGGATATTTCCCGTCATGCTTGTCCATGACACGTACTTCTTGTACATTGGTTTTGGTAAGTTAACTTGCTCATTCAAATACTCGATGCCACCACAAAACGGAATAGAATGCGCGAGTGACACTACATTCTTGCATTTTGTTATGTTTTGTAATGTTTTACAAGATCATCTGATAACACTTCCATTTGCAATGAACAAGTCGATTTACCTCATCATTCAAAACGTTTACATTAAGTCATGACAGAATTTTTCTATTTACGTGGAAATTGTACTTTTTTGCAGTCTCCGATTTGTCTTGACTGCAGGGAAATTGTCAAGAGAAAATGTTAATTTATGAAATAAATTTATTTTGAGCCATATAATATATAACATAACTACTACGGTAACAACTGAAATAAACAAACCTATGCATCTACATACAAATTAAATTTCCAATTATTAATTTCTGTACTGCTACCTTTTGGCGAAAATAGAAAATGTCAGAGCTAAATGAAATTCTGAAAAGCAAAATCCATTTCATTGCATCATAATTTTCTAATTTAATTTACTTGCTTAAACAACATCACATTATTCACGTATTATTAACTCTAAATAAAAAGTCTTTTTGCACCTCTTTTCACAAATATTCGATCTTTCCTAAAGTATTTTATTGTCTTACTGATCTTGTTGATGACATTTGAAGAAATTAATATGAACCTTTTTAACCTTTTAATTAACTTTTTTGGTTTTAGATCTTGCTGCATCAGCATCATTTATATTTTTTAAACAAGATAACAAAAAATAACCGTTTTGTCTCTTGAAATGATGTTTATAACATATGATTAAATCTTCGTGTTGATGACATATGAATTCAAAAAGTAACTAATGGTAAGCTTTTTGTCTCAGATCGTGCTGTATCAACTACAACTCATTTATTGTTTAAAGGGGATTAAAAAAATTACCGTTTTGTCTCTTACAATAGGTTGTTCATAACATATGATGCAATCAAAAGTCATTTCTGACATTTGCTAAAGGTGATGCAAATAAATAAATGCAAATATTGACACTAACACGTCACATTCATTAAATTAATCAACCTCTCTTGAAATTTCATACACATGTCATTCATCAAATAGAACATTAGAGTAACCTGAGCATGACGTTTCGAGACATGTCACAAAAAACCTTCAAATTTAATTTAGTTGATTAAAAGAGGATTTTGTAGTGATCAGTGACCTTAAGGCTGAAAAAGAATTTAATTACACCTTTTTATACAAACCAGAGGAAGGGATAGTTTTGAGCATTCCACACTGAGTACATCCTGCTACATCAGCGTATATGTCTCCGCTAACGCTACAACCTATCCCCTGATATCCTCCTATGGTCTTCTGTCGTATCGCTGACGGGTGGTTGCTCAGCGCTATTTATAGCCTATCTGTTTTCAGTCAAACTATTTCGAACTCCATACACTGTTGTCTAGTGATGTCGCACGTGGAAATCTAAGAGCGCGTGATATGGAGCTTAGCGGGAGACTGCAGTGAGAATCAGATTTAATATCTAATAGCACTCCTATTGGTTAATTTGAATCACGAGGTGAGCACGCGGAACGAAGCCAAGAAACTAGTTTGCCGCTATCGCTGAAAGGGCATCATTTGATTGGCTTGCTATATATAGCGATACGACAGAAGACCATAGGAGGATATCAGGGGATAGGTTGTAGCGGAGACATATACGCTGATGTAGCAGGATGCACTGAGTAAACTGCCTAAAGTATAACTAGTATTTTGGCTACAGATTTATGCATGCAGACACTTTGATAAGTAGGTTTTATAGAGATATATTCTTGATATAAAAAAATTGATTATAAAAATACTACAATATTGTCATTTTTATGGCTATGTGTTTGTTTCAACAAAAAAAAAGGAAAGCACTACTAGAGCAACTAGATTTTCAATTCTTCGAATCAGAAATATAAGCCAGAGTTTAAGTTGAGTTAAGTTTTGATAATTTGACGATAAAAAATGGAAGTGTTATCTAAAACATATTACAAGAATTGTGTCTTTCGAAAAACAGTATTTAGCATGGTGTTATTCAAACTTGATTCAATGCTTTGTATTAAGGAAATGATTTGAATAATTCAGCAAAACTTTATAAATAAAGGAGAAAGCAAGTTTAAAAAATAAGTGTGCAGTATCGGCTTTACTTTGTCTATACATTTATACACACATGCATACTCTTTTAAGGTCAGTAGTAAATACTCGTCAACTAACAAAACATCATAAGATTACTGACAACTTAACATTTATAATATGTACAGCAACACCAATAGTCCTTTCATATAAAGACAATGAAAAAGGTGATCAAATGAGATATACTGCCTCAGTAATTAGATGTCAGTCTTTCCTTCCCAGACATAATAAGGTCAGAATCCATCATTTCGTATTTGGTAAGAGAAATTGATTGTTTTTCAGAAATATATTTGTCATTAAAATCGATACTTATGTGATGTGAAATGAAAAAAAATCCATCAAATATTGGTTCAAAATTATTGAGTACAAAAGTTGGTCCATAGGTTAATAACATTGGTAAAGGTTATCGGTCCGAAAATCAAGTATTGTACAAATGGACGTTTCACGTATATTCAGAGCCAATTCTAACAAAGCTTACGATTTTTTTTTGTTTTTTCAAGAACGTTAAAAACACATTGAGCACCTGCCGTCAGTCGTGTTTCCCAATCTTCCAGGGTTAGCATGTTTTTACCGGTAGTATGAGAAAAAACTTTTACCCTCATGAGCAGGTCTGATGATTATGAGCTTGTCACCTTGGTTCTTGATGGCTGTTTCAATCTTTGTAAGTTATCATCCCTAGGACATTTCATCAGAAAATCTTTACAGGACTCATGATCCTCTCGATGGAAACATCTATGTCGTATTGGAGCTTTGAACATCTTAAATATTAGTTTACAACACACTTTGGTATATAGAATATAGTTTTGGGGTCCTAGTTTATACCTTTATGTCTTAC
The DNA here is from genome assembly GCA_916613615.1 of Steromphala cineraria. Taxonomy (NCBI): domain Eukaryota; kingdom Metazoa; phylum Mollusca; class Gastropoda; order Trochida; family Trochidae; genus Steromphala; species Steromphala cineraria. The sequence continues at coordinate 84,784,142 of OU744721.1, forward strand.
AGGAAAAATGGTTTCAAATCTAATGTCCCTAGCATGCACTGTTAAGTTTGCCTACTAAGCCTTAACAATACTGAATTAGTTAACTGCATCAAGCCGCTTTGATGTTTCTAAGAACTTAAAATCGCTTGAAAGTCATTGACTGCATAAATATAAGACACAAAAGCTAAAAACCGTTTTTTTCATCTAAAGTACTTGTGAAATTCGAAGATTAACCTTAACACATTCAACAGAAGACACCCGAATTCCTTATCTAATCAGGGAAAATGATTTTTAGAATTGATAGTAGGACCTTTAAACTGGTCTGATGACGAACATTGAATTTATACAGGATATATTAGATCATAAAGACTTGTACTAATTATTTCATTAGTAATTAAGTTAATGTTCCTCCGCCCTGTCATGTTTAAACATATAATTGCTTTATTGACCAAAAACTTTATTGTTAACCATGATCAGTTGTCGGAGATAGATCAAACACACGATGACAAGTTCTGTTGGAGGAATTTATTTGCAGCATTCAAAGTTAACCTATAAAAAAACGCCGACAAAACCACACTTAGGCTTCATGATAAATGAACCAATACAAATATAGTCTTACCAACGATAAAGCATATTTGAAAAGCTTCTGTGGCAGGATTAATGTTATTTGTTCTATGTGAATCAATAACACATGTTTTTCCCTGAGAAGGAAACAGTGTGATTGTTATCATTCGCTGATACATCGCTAACCTTTAGTTACAAAGTAGGTTATTCATCTTTACAAATATATTTCACGTCTTCATCAAATCATTCATTTATGAAAGAGAAGTTAAGTTTTATTTCATGAGTATGATAATTTTAAACATAATAATTTTGTTTACAATTAGTTATTCAACAATGATTTTGATGCAAATTAATAGATCAACTAAAAGGTTGGGTATGAAATCTTAAACGGCTCTGAGTTTGAGAAATTTTTATTTCTTTATCTTAAACACTCAAGGACAATTGGTGCGTGCATATGATTTTCCAGGATGAAACTCCTTCAGAACAATAATTATGCATGATATAAAAAGCATTAAGAAAAATTAAAGGACGATTAACATGTACAGTTTTTGAGGATAAACATAACTGTTAGCGTGCATGCAAGTCAAAAAATCTAAAGCACTTAAGGACATATACTGACTATACTACATCTACAAATTTTAAATGATTCATGCAATTGATAAAACGGGGACAATCAACCTAAAACTCATATACACATGAAGGATGACATTACAAATTTTCAGGCATTATTTCATTTACCAAAAATATTTCAAGGCATTGACATTTCTCTATGACAACTGCAGTACCAAACTTCTTCCACAACATTTCCCTGAAACTTCCTTTCAAATTGACCATTGTGAATGTTTGGGTATTTTCTGTCATACTCGCTACTCGTATACTACAATTACTTTCTCAAGGACTTAGAGCATGTGTCTGTCACTACATGATGCAGACAGATTGACGATAAAATAATGCCATTTGTCTCAAGAACACGAATGAATTGTTCCTTTTGTCCGCTTCTCTTGGACATTCAAATTAGACTGATGACATTTCATCATGTCCTGTGAGATATTTGATCATCAGATGTAATATGTTAATATGTGTTGAAAATGTGGTTGAGAAATCACGTGGACATTCTTCTTGTTGAATTTTTTTATACAAGGCTATGGAAGAAGACTCGACTTATAAATAATAGACACTCTGCAATAATCCAAGGCTTTCTTGTCCTGATAACGTACACACATTTCAACATGTTCAGGCGTATCTAAGCTCAAATACTTTAGACTTTCCAATGAAATCGGTGTTTGCCATACGATAAATCATTGAAAACAATATTCATAAAATCTTTTTTTAAACACTTGTTGAAAAACGACAATTTATAATCGTCTCTGAGGAAAAATTAAATGGCTATTGGGTTTGATTGAAACAAACATTTGACACAAACAACTTTCAATGCCAACGATGAACCAATTTAACGATGTTTGAAAGGGCTAAAACGACAAGCGGAGTGTTTGGACTATTGTTGGATACGTGCTCATCATATCGCTTAGATCTGAGTGTGCTTCAACTTCTGTCGATAAACCAAACAGTCAAGTTTTTATGGTGAAATGCCACGTTCCAGGCCCAATGAGAATTTTCATTACTCAGGCATCTAAGGTTTGCCTTTTTTCAGGTTTCAAACAAAGTTGCTGACATCTGGTTGTTCAAGACCAGAACAAGAGCTGCGGTTAGACGTTTGTTGTAACAACGAGAGTTGCTCAATAGATGCACACTTGCATTGGAAAATCTTTCTTTTTAAAAGAAATATGATCATATTGTAGATATCTAAGTAATATGAGCAGAAAAATATTTTTCTTAACTTATTAATAATTTCTATGCATCTTAGAATCCCTGCTACAAATATCATTTCTTCTTGGTGTGTATAAAATACATTTGAAAAGTTTATTTTGTTCATCTATCAAACGTTTTTATTTCCTAAATTATCAAATTTTAGATTATATCATTATTTCCTATTTCCAATGCTAAGAAAGTTACATACATGAAGATTACTCGATTGAATAATGCAGAGTTTTCATTAAATCCAGTTTTAACCTGTTGTATATTTCTAGATTTCAAAGCTATTCTTAGTTTGTTCTGACTATTGGATAAAGATTCTTGACAAGATTTTCCTCTTTCATATAAAATAAATGTTGTTGACGTCTCGCTCACACTTGTAAACTTTCAATCTTCAAACGTCTTTAAAGTGAAACTTCTTTGGAATATGATGTCGAAAAAAAAGATAGATATACAAATGGAATTTATATATTTTTTCATCACTCTTACAGGATTTGACTTTGGCAGTTGTCTAAGTAGACCACTTTCAGTGACATCCGTGACATATTCGTATTATGAAAGTATTCTTGATAAATGTCTAAAACTTCACATAGAATCCTGAAAGTGTCTTTGATTTTCCACTAATTTGTAGTGACTTATTAAGATAATGAGTGACTAGTTCTTAATTACTGACCTGATTGAAAGTTGCAAACGAAATCAGAACAGGCATTAATTTTTACAAATTCATCAAAGATGTTAATTTAGATGTCAGAAATCAGTGTTTCCGGTGACTTTCTAATTTGCCGGTACAGTGTACCGGCAGGGGTAATTTTTACCGGTACAAAAACAAAATCGCCGGTACAATGTAATTTTTGAATAAAATAAACCATATCACACAAAAAATCAAGAGACCAAACACGAATATCAGTCAGCACAGCGAGTTAGCGAGTCGATGTAGTAACACAGGAAGCAACTTGCACAATCATCGAGGTCATTTCTATATTGAACTTGTAAAATAAAAATACTTTTGTTGTGTTGTTGTTTTTAATAGAAATATACAAAGAGAAGTTGAAAAATATACGTAGATATTAATGAAATATTAAAGCAACCTTCACATACTGTTACACTTCGGCAGAGAGATGATCCGATGTGGCTTCACTCGCATCCACGATGGGAAATTGAAACCCGATTTTCCAAATATTATCAAGAGTTATTACTTCAAAAGGCTTGTTGTCCATTTTAAAGGATTAATAAGACATATTTCCAAAGTTATCAATCACATTTTATCGAAATTCATTCAAATCTTTGTCAAAGATACACTCGCGCAAGCACGATGTTTTACATTACTTTGAATTTCAATCGTAGTTTCGTGATGACAAATATCATTCCTTATATAATATTGTGCTCCTGGTTATATTTCTGATCATTATTCTTCGACATTTACAGACACAAATATTTCAATTAACTGCATGTTAATTTTGAAAAAGTGAAATATACAAATCGTGTAAGAAAATCTGGTATATTTACACAATTAATATTGTATCGACAAAATGTTGTCATGAAATTATTACGACCACGTTTGTATGTTTCGTGCATCTTTTTAAAACCGACTTTCTGATTGGTTGACCTACATAATTAAGCCAATGAAAAGGCTTGTAAGAAATATCTCATTTCCAGTAAACACTTCATGCACCAAAGGTTGTTGTTGACTGTCGTTCGTTAAGAATTTGTCGAGAATAATATGTAATATGATTAAACAAACAACAAACACCGTAAGTGATCACTTATAATTTCTTTTTCTTGAAAGTAATATACGTCTTAAAAGAAGTCAAAGTTCTATTTCAGCGAAAAGACAATATTAAATTTGACCAATTTTTACCGGTACACTCTACCGACGGCGCTAGAAATTACCGGTACATTGAATATTTTATCGGTGAAAAACCGGTAATTACCGGTTAACGGAAACACTGGAAATACCAGTTAGTTAAATTAAAGTCATCAAAAGATTCATTAGATTGATCATGTCTGTATCACTAACAAAGTTTATCTACAACTGCTAAGTCTGCTTAAAGATGAACCTAAGACCATGATCAATATCTACAAAGGACAAATTTACGAACAGTAGCCGTTTAAGAAATCTTATAAAGGGGTTTGCGGAATCACTGATGTTTTTGGACAATAATTATAATCAGTAAATGAAGCATTAACAAAATGAGAAAGGCAAATATTCTTAATACTAAAATACATGTATATGGGTGGAGTTAACACTCATAGGTATCAACAGAGGTTGATTGTATATGGATGCATAGGTTTACATATACCATTATGTGCACTTATCATCGATTGTTGGTGTTGACTTATGTGAATTCTTTAAAAACTAACCCCAACCTTGAAACTGTTTACTTGAACAGCACATTATCATTGTTACATATATATATATCTATATATATGGATATTCATTCTGAAGTTGTAAAGATGTTCCTGTTTATTTTGAGTTTCCGTATCAACAAATCCGACATCACCTGAGTATGATAAATTAAATTCTTATGTTTAATACTTTCATTTTCATTTGAGATCTTAGGTTCATGTCATCTCAAAATCGCCATCGTGAAACTTTTAGATATCCTTTCTTTAGACGGTATCATATCTTCCTCTTATAAATATTGTAATCAAAGAAGTCTTTAAACTGAATATAAAATCATTGTATCACTTTCAAAATCTATTATTGTCTGTGGTACTTATGACAGAGTTCAGAGTAATATAAAATGAACATAATATTTAAATGGAAATATCAAATTCTATAAGAGTACATTGGCGTTTGGTCTGAAACGGAAACTTGAATAATATTTACAATGGAATATGGTATTTTGATTAAACTCTATATGTTTAATGATTGTTTCAATATTTTTCAAATTATTCATAAACTTTACACTGACAGAATTTCATCTAAAAACAGCCTTTTAAATAAATAAAATTATCCTTATTATATATATATATATATTTTTAAAAACATACATTGCATGAACTGATACAAATGCACAAAATTATGGAATTTTCGATTACCTCTTCAGATCTGACTTGCTGCTTGGTATTAAATTTTTCAATAATAAGGACAGTGTATTTTTTGGTGATGTGGAAAAAATTTAATTTAAAAAAATCATTTCATATGGCTTCGTGTTTATCTTTACCATAACAACCAAACACTGAATTGTACTGAATATTAAACACTGTAAGGAGCTCTTTTACTATCATTGTACAACCAGAAGATTCCTCAGACACTAAAAGTTACATTCTATTATAATTTTGTATGGTAATTTCAGCTACCCATGATTATTATAGGCCTACAATTTCTATCATGTTGCCCCAAACTAGATGTAGCTGTTTTTGATGTTACGAAGGACTGTATAGACCCCAGGGAGAAAAGGTTAAAAACGATGTGTCAAAAGAGAAAAAATGTTATATGATCAAGGAAACAAAGTGCTCTATAGCCACGCTAGTACAGATTGATATTGACCCATTATAGATGTCAATATTAATATGAATGAATGAATAAATGATACTGTTTTTGAAGGGTGACTTAAGCTGGTCATCTATGTGGATCAATTAAGCATACTTATCTGATTAGTATGTATATATAAAAAGAAGATGATAACCACTTCTGGAAAGGTTTGAAAACATTTTCTGAACAAGATGAGATGTTCTGGCAGTGTTGTTTCATCTATATTGATGATTTTGATCAGACGGATATTAACAGATTATGATAGTTTTCAGACCAATCTGGAGACCCAAGACAATCGTTTCAAGTGCTAATGAGCCCTCAGAGAATGTTTAGGGTTAATGAGGTGAATAGTGAAGCTCTATCAACGTCATCTACAATACCATACGACCCGTCAATAAAGTTAACATCCAGTGATTATGTACTGTGGATATAATTTTCCAGGAAATGTTTGGAATATACTCTTTTGAGTTATAGGGGAATTAAAAGATTTGACAAGTTGAATGAATGCAGCATTTGAATAAATCATTTAAAAATTGTTCATATAAATTCTTGATTGACTTTATTGCTATGCATTTAGGAAGCTGATGTTGGTGAAGTGATCATGCCATTTATAAAGCCCACTTCTTTATCTAAAAATGTGAAGTTCCAGTTCAGATACACTTGCTCAATAATAGAGGTTTAATAGCTACCGTCTCTTGATACTAAATGCACACTCAATTAAGTAAACACACGTATCAAAGTTTTACAGAGAGTGAAATCTCATATAGTTGATTTCACTTTTAAGAAATCACCAAGCTTTCTACATTTCGCATGTTAAACCATCATCAACAACATTATAAGATAGTTCATATATGTATAAGAGCTACATGTATATAAAGTAGAAGAAGAAGAATATTTCTGATTAAAACAAACTATTACTCGGCACAAGAAAATGAATTAATTAAATAACAAATTCTGATTGGAAAACTCTCTCAATGTCTGATGATGGAACAAAAGGAGGATCCAACACAATGTCAAATCTTATATCTTATTTAAGAGTGTGTTAAGCCCTGTTTTTGCTAGGCGCAGCGTGAATATCCATTAATTAATGGTGAGTGAAATCGATACCGTGGCATGTTTATGAAAATACCTTTGATAAGATCATGACAGTCCTTACTGTTAAGGAAACCCAGTTTGAAAGAAATTCATGAAACAGAGGTTTATATTTACAAACTTGATAACGGTGCAAGAATCTGCATGAAAACGTCACACTCTTCAAATACAGAAGTTGTCATCCATAAATAATTTGCCTTATCAACATGATGCCCGTGAGATCATATAAGCTGATAATTGAATACAATTTGCCATGCTGAAGTGTAAAGACTAATAACAAGACATTTAAGCCATGTTCATTCATTAAAACATCATTAACGAATCTCTAGGGTGGTGTAAGTGACAGACCAAGTTAAGGGGAGCACTGGAGTGCCAGATCATTAACCACTAGCGAGACTGATGAACGGTTTGCTTGATCTTTCAAGAGTAACACCCTTCTCAGGTTTAAATGTGTTTCTCATATGACATATGGTTTAAACATATTCATCAAGCAAATCGCTCTTACAACATATATGAAACATTGTCGAGTTCATAGAAACATATATATATCTTTTATGGAAAGTGTACATGTTAATGGCTGATTAGTTCAAAATCATGATTAAAATCAAAATAACGGACATAATGAAATGGAGTGTAAACTGCAATATAGACAAAACACATCTCTTTGCATAATTGCTGCCTGGGACTAACCTCATGGAACGTTTGGTGTTGTTAAATCTGTTTCTGCTTCTGAGACAAACTGATTTTATCTTCAGTCAAATTTTCTTTGAAGTTGTGGAAGTTGTAACAATTGTTTTCCTCAGGCCAATAAGCATGTATGTGAAATCATATAGGATTATTCACAGGAGCTTTATTCAATTAAATGTTTTGAAGCTCTGAATACTTTCAATTTATACTTGACAACCAAGGAAAGAGTGATTCGGTTGAAAAGATACTTGTAAAGGTGTGTATTCCAGTATATACAATATGGTCTGCGTGGCATTCATAGTGAAAAACATTACTTTTCCTTAAAAGAACATCTTCTGGAAAACTTGTTTAACGAGGGAGCTGCTTATGTAGTTTCACTGAATTCAACCTTTTCACGAATGAAATAGAAATGAAAAACTGAGTTAACTTTGATCTGATTTTACCATAGATTTTTACAACTCGCAGCAAATTGGTAGTTAACACCTTGAACGACGTAGCAAGTTGTAAACAGATGAATAACTAACGCATTTGATGAAAATTGGTTGGAATGAAATTCGTTTGTTGTATTCAGTAAAACGAAAATAACTAAGAGAGACATATGTTAGAATGTCTGGCCTAGAACTTTCCATTTCCTGATGCTATTAAAAACCAAACTTTGGAAAAAAGGTTGTTACAGACAATCACAATTTGATTGAATGATGGAAAGGAATTTTTATTTTTGCGATATCAAAACCTACAAATAGGATCATGGTATGCTCAATATAACTTGCTTCATTATGTTGATAACCTCAAAGTGACAGCAAGATCAAACGCTTCTAGACTGCAACTCTCCCGAGCCACATTAGATATCTTTACTTATGTTTTGCCAGTGCATCAATCTCAGGACAAAAACTCAATATTTTTATATAAATAAATAAATCAAACTTCTGTGTGAGGTAATTAAGAATATGAAATTTAGATAAGGACATTACTGTGTTGAGAACAGTTTCAATATGACTCCTGAAACATGATACTATCGTAGTGTCTGAAGTTTAATGCTCGCACAGCCATTATGGTAACATTAAATCAGAGTGACAACAGTCATATACATTCACAGACACTGAATCAAATAATACTCTTATTTCAAGATTAAATGTAGAAAATCCTTAGCCTGATATCGATTTTAACATGTCTCCTCTGTTACATCTGAGAAAGCCGAAGTGTATAGGGACAGAATCAATCAAGCTAGACTTAGTCCTGGGTTGTGGTGTTTAGATACAGGAACGGAAAGAACAACCTTCTTTATCAGAGGGTGTGGAGGAGAACGTTCATTCAGAGTTTTGTAAAAGAGATATTTTTATAATTATATATTTAGAAGCTTAAGAAGCAACTTTATTCCGGATCCCTAGGCTGACCAAATCGGTAGAGAGTAAAGTGATATAAAAAATCTATTACGCCAAACTCGATACTGAATTGAAGTTCGAGCAAACATAAATCAAACACTTCTGAGTCTTATGTTAATAACCTTTCATCATCTGAAAAACAGATGTAAGTTTTGTAAATTATTTATTTCATGTTTTAAAGACCAAGATGTACATTAAGACATAAAAAGAGATTTGTCATTAATGAATAATAGGCTACATTGCTTATTTAGTATATGTTTTTGAAATATAATTCTAGTGATCTTCATATCATATGATTTTGCAAAAACTGTTTCAGTTAAAATATTAAAGACAAAGTCATTGTTCTTTGCGTTCTCATTAGATGTAACAATTCAAAACGGAAATATGATATCAACTTTTGGAAATTCAGAATGCGCAAAAATCAGAGGCAATTATTTTAAGTATCCATTGAATATGACTACTGACATTTATTGAATGATATTAAAGGCATATTGACTTAATGATGGACTGAATGAAGACTAATAATAATTTAAAAGTTATCATAACTTAAGTCAGTCACTGGGCATATCTCACAAGTTCTGTTCGTTAACATTTTGTAAGGTATTATGGATGTCTTGGTAGAAGGATTTCTGTTTTTCCCAGAACTCTTAATGGCTGTGAGCTTTGACCATTATTCAATGCATATATGCATGCATATTCAGAAAACATACAATTTCTATTACCGGTGAGAAAATACTGTTGTAAAAAACAATATAATATATCATTGAAATAAAAATTCGTCCCTATGGTATCACTAAAACAGTGACAAATGATATTTACTAACAATAACCTGACAAATTTACTTTTCTTATGACATTGATTTCAAAAGCTTCATGCATCTGTATGTTTTAAAAATCAGATTGATGAAGTGATTGAATTTATGTTTGACTGAATGCATAGGAAAAGAGTCAATTTTTCAAACCACATTTGCAATCATGTAAAACAAAGTTATTTTTGAATATGCTCAAATGCAAAACAAGTTAATGATTAAAACATGAAGTAGCTGCGTTGTGAATGACTATGTGTTATGTTGATAATGCTATCCCTAGTGGTAAAATGACAAATGTAAAAACAAATTTTCACGTTTTATACAGTTTAAGTTTGAAAATTAGCACAAGAACATGCTGTTAAAATCTTGATATTTGTTTGACCGTAAGCTTATTTTTCCCAACGTGGCACGTTCTAGAAACAACGCAAAAATTAATGCACAAATGTTCTCCAATTCATTTTAAAAAAATCTAAAATGTGAGTAGATTGGTGTCATTAACGAATTGAAAAATGCATATTTAATAAGGAACTGTAGTGAAAATCTCAGAAAATGTTATTTTTTTCTTTTTGTGTTGAGCATTTATTCATTGTTTGCTTGATAAAATTATTTTTGCATTTATTGTATACATGTTGATTGCACTCTCCGTTATACTTAGTTTAAGTTACCAACAATATAATTTCTTTGTAATCCAATCTTCCTATTATTTTGTTCACCCGAGAGCCCTCTTGCATGCTCTCTTATGTCGTTGCTTCATCACCAATCATTACCATAGAATCTATTTGCAGATCAGAATTGTTTGATTTGGAGCCAGTCCAATTACCCACAAGTATCTTCTAAAATGGCCCCCCCATGTTTCAGTACAATTGACTCAATTGCATTTTTAAAAGTAATGTTCTAAATGCAGAGCCTTCAGACGAATCAATATACTGGAAGAATCCCATCAATTGCTGAGTTGGTATTTCAAGACTTCCTTTTATTCCATCACGCAACATTGTGTATATAGGTGTGAAAACTAGTGACACAATGTACATATATACATTACGTTTCAAGTTGATTGAATTTTGCAGACTTGAAAGTCAATGAGCGGAGACGATTATTTCCTGTCATGCTTGTCCACGACACGTTCTTCTTGTACATTGGTTTTAGTCAACTTGCTCTATCTGATACTCGATGCCATCACAGAAGGGTATAGAATGCGCGAGTGACACCATGTGCACGCATTTTGTCTGTTGTTGACATAAATGTATATCTTAGATAAGGTTGTATGAAATTTGGTTTAAAGCCTGTAAAATAACGTTTTAAAGGCCAGCTGATAAGAAGCTACCATTTGAAAAGAACAAGTCAAAAAATTAAATCAGTCTTAAACTTTGTAACATGACATTCATCATAGAAAGGTGAGGAGTCTTGTCTGCAGAGAATTTGTCCTTCCTTATTAAATTGACGAGTAAAAGTGCTAATTTATGAAATACATTTATGTTGACACATTATAGAATATTATTCGTGGAACATTTTGACTTGACATTTATCAGAAGACAAAAGATTAATAGTGAGATGAGTTTAGTCGTCACGACTTAAACGTTACTGCAAAGCATACAACTGAAATAAACTAACCTACATGTACGCATCATCATACAAGTAACATTTAAAAACTATTATTGTTTTACACTGTTAACTCAATTTCATTTACTTTCTTAAACAACAACACGTAATTCACTTGATCATCATTGTTATGAATAAAGACGGTCCCTCCTGATAAAGTCTTTTGTATCTCTTTTTACAAATATTCAATCTTTCCTAAAGTATTGTATTGTCTTACACAGTGCTGATCTTGTTGATGACATTTGAAGAAATTATTACTAACCTTTTTTAAACCTTTCAATTAAATTTTTTGTGTGTAAGATCTTGCTTCATCAGCATAAATTACATTTTTAAGACGGGATTGCAAAATATTATCTTTGTGTTGATGACATTTGAATTCAAGAACAAATTAATCGTAATCTTTTTGTCTCAGATCATGCATTATCAGCTACAACTCATTTACTTTTTAAAGGGAATTGCAAAAAATAACCGTTGTGTCTCTTAAAATATGTTGTTTGCAACATATGATGCAATCAAGAGTTATTTCTAACATTTACTCAAGGTGGTGCACATAAAAAAATGTAAGTATTTACACCGACACGTATCAATTATTACATGAACACACACATACTCTCTTGAAGCCAAGCTATGCTGGACCATATAACTCTCAACCACATTTTTAAAACGTTCATTGAATAGAATATTAGAGTGACCTTAGCATGACGTTTCGAGACATGTTACAAAAGACCTTCAAATTTAATTTAGTTGATAAAAGAGAATTTTATAGTGATCAGTGACCTAAAGGCTGAAAAGATATTAATTTCACCTTTTTATACAAACCAGAGGAAAGGATGATATTAGGGAGATTGACATATCACTCTGCAATGAGTAATCTTGGCTACAGTAAGACTAGTATTTGCCTACTGTACAGATATTTTCATGCAACCTTTTTGATAAGTAGCATTATGAGAAAAATATTCTTGACAAGTTACACAATACAAATTTTAAAAAACCAAACAGAACGCTTCTATAGCAACACAATTTTGAATTATTGAATCATAATTTTTTTTTATGTTTTAATAATTTATTTTGTTATGTAATGGAAGTGTGAATTCGTAATCGAAAACAAATTACAAGCATTGTAGCTTTCAAAACTTATAAATCACAATATTTAACATGTTGGTGTTGTTCAAACATGTTGCAAATCTTTTCAGTAAGGACATTTGAGAATAGTTCAGCCAAAGCTTTATCAATAATTAAGTTGAAAGCAAGCCTCTAAAATAAGTGTGCAGAATTGGCTTTATAAATGTATTTTCAATACATCATACACATTAACATTCACGACACATGTATATCAGTAGTAAATATTCGTCAGCATACAACTACATTATAACTAAATATATATGATATGTAAAACACCAAAGTCCTTTCATATTACATGTATAAAAGACAATGAATATTTAGAGAAAGGTAATCAAGTGAGATTCGCTGTCTAATGAATAAAGAACTTTCAGAAATATCAGTCTTTCCCTCCTAGACATATTAAGGTCAGAATCCATCATTTCGTATTTAGTGAGAGACATTGATTGTTACTCAAAATATGAATATGTCATTGACAGCTACTTGTGTTAAATGAAATGAAACTAGCAACATCTCATAGTGGGTCGACAGGATAATAACATTGGTAAATCTTTTGGGATCAGTAGTGTATACTCGTCAACGTACAAATACATTATAACTAAACATATATAACATGTACAACATCAGCAGCCCTTTCATATAAAGACAATGAATGTCGAGAGGAAGGTTATCAAACGAGATATGCTGCCTTATGAATAAAGGACATTCAGTAATTAGATGCCAGGCTTTCCTTTCCAGAGGGTCAGAATCCATAATTTCTTATTTGGTGAGAGACATTGATTGCTATCCAGAAATAAATATGCCATTAACATCCATTCCATTCTAAAGTTATGTGACAGGAAACTAGAAACTAGCAACATCCTATATCGGCTTCAAATCATCCAATAGAATAGTTGGTCGACAGGTTTAACATAGGTAAAGGTTATGGGTCAGAGAATAGGGTATTGTAGTAAAAACAAATGAACCTATAACAATGTTTTATAGCGAATGGTCATGTTTCTTCAAGAATGTTAAATATACATTGAGCACCAATTGTCAGTAGTAAATATAAATAATTGTCAAATGATTTTTCTCAATCATCCTTGGTAAGCATGTTAACAATAAGAAAAACAACTTTCTTTGCCCTCATGGACAGGTCTGTTGATTATGAGCTTGTCACATTGGTTCTTCATGGCTGATTCTATCTTTTGCTATATTATCTTTAGGCTTTATCATCCCTGGGGCACTTCATCAAAAATATTTACAGAAATTATGATCCTCTTGATATGAGCAATCAATTGGAACAGCTACGTCAATTTGAGCTGTGGACGTAAGTAAGTATTAGTTACAATACACTTTGTTCTTTTGAGCCTCTCGTATTATGCCTTTAAATAATTGAAGTTGAATTCTTCCAAGTAATGTCCTCACAGTTTTGACATTTAAAAGATAGTTTTCACACTGTTATGGAATTAAATTGTAAAAATAACACTTATGTTGCCGGAAAACAAAGAGGAGAAAAGTACATCTGACATTTCTTGAAAAGTGAGAACACAAAGCAAGTAGGAAATAAGAAAGACAGGATTCTATTTTTCTAAGTTCATAAGTTTCTTATGAAAGGACATACGCAATGGGTGTTTTGTCTTTTTTTCAAGAAATAATAAACTTTGTTCTTTTTTGCTGCAAATGCAACAGAAGGAACATTTTACACACTACAAAGAATGACAATTTGTTTGTTTCTGTCGTCAAAATCTTGACAGTAATGACATGTTTTGGTTGTGTATACTTTTAGGGTTTTTCTACAAGATGTTAACTTTTTCCGTGGGATTGATGGTATAAAAATATTGGTTATAATTATCTGTGACTAAGATCATTAACATCTTTTTAAATCACTGACCAAGAAAATATAAGATACAAAAGCTAAATACCATTTGAGAAAGAATTTTCTGGCATTTCCATCTCAAGTAATTGTGAAATTCATAGATTAACCTTAACAAATTCAACAGAGGACACTCGAATTGAATTTAATATTTTAGCATGGTAAATGATTTCTAGATTTGATAGTCAGACCTTTAAACTTGTCTGATGAAGAACAATGAACTTATACAGGATATATTAGATCATAATGGTTTGTACTAATTATTTCATTGTTCATGCTCTCCCGAATATAATTGCTTTAATGACAAACACAAATCCTTGTGAACCATTATCAGTTGTGGGAGATAAATCAATAAAAAAGGTGACAACTTCTGTTGCAGGAATTTATTTGCTGCTTTCAAAGTAAACCTAGAAAAAAACACTGACAAGACCACACTGAGGCTTCACGATAAATTAACCAATATCAATAGGGTTTTACCGACGGAAAAGGATATTTGAAAAGCTTCTCTGATGTGAATCAATAACTCACAGGAAACAATTACTGACTTGTGTGATTATTATCATTTGCTGATAACCTGCTAACCTTAAGTTACAAAGTAGGTAATTTATCTTTACATATGGATGCAATGATACCATTTCACATCTCTATCAAAGTTTAAACATTATTTTTGAAATTTTATATTCAACACTCAAGGACAGTTGGTGCGTGCATATAACTTTCGAGGATGAAACTCCTTCAGAACAATACTTATGCACGATAAATAAAGCATTAAGGAAAAGGAAATACACTTGAAATGAACAGTATCGGAGGATAAAGGCATATTAACATAAATGTAAGCGCTGGTGACAGTCGAAGAATGATAAAGGTTTGGAACCAAAAACACTAAGGACATCTACTGACGAATTTCAAACGATTCATGCAAGTTATTAAGCAGGGACAATTGTTTCATAACTTTACAACAATTATCAAGGCAACAACAATTTCACTCTTTCTTTAAAGTATGAACAGAACCTAAAACTCATATAATAATAATATAATAATAATAGTCTATTTATAAGGCGCCTTTCCATGCGCAGTGCATGCTCAAGGCGCACATAGGAAGGAGCATATGGAATTAAATGGCGTCTGGAATCATTCCATCAAGAACATTGTACTTATCGCAGACCCTCTGGTTGATGTTTTGTAGAATACAAAGAAATCAGCAAACAAAAAAATATCACATAACAATACTTGCCCTTTTTATTATGAATGTTAAATGAATAAGTGAGACTTAAAACCTAACTCAGTGATTTGACCTAAAGTTAGATTAAGGTTAAGATAATTCATATCTTTCTGTTTACAGACGATTATCGTTAATCAGAGATCTTGTGAGAAAATAAATCTGGAAAAGGTAAGTGACAATTTATGTTCTGAAACTAATAATAGAAACAAATAAGCTATTAGGGTTTATATAGGTTCAGAAGCTTTTGATAAGAAAACAAATAAGGGCTTTATGTATAAAACCAAGAGTGATAATAAGTACGAAACAAGAAATGAAATTAATTCCTAATAATTGGATTAAATAGGACTTTCATGTAAGAAAATAGACAGATCTTTTCAATTAGATATGTATTTTGCAAAGCACATCTTTCCTCAGACATGGACATTGCCTTTTAACGTCAACGATTTGAAAAGTTTTTTTAAAGAGAAATCACTTAATACAAGTGTCAGTTTACAAATACAATTGAATACATTCTAGTTTGTGTTGCAGCATAATCGGAGTGTCTTATAAGAGGTTTCTGCTGTAAGAAACACCAAATAGTTAAGTTGTTTATGGTGCCTCCAACACTCTTTTTCTTTTGATTACTTCCCCAATTTTTTAATCATTATACCTTAAGTATTGATTCTGATCTCATTACGTTAAGTTTCATTCATCACTGTATTTTCAAGTTCCAATCATATGTTATATACATGTAACATATAAATGTGTTAATTTGATCTGATCTTCAGAGGAAATTACAGAAATTTCGAGAAATTGAAAAACATTAAACTGAGCACAAAAAGAAATCCCCGAGAAAGTATAAATCATGAGTTGATTTAACATAACAATTTTTGACACAAAAAATAAATGAAAAGCAAAATCAAAAAGTCGCTTTTGCATACAACTGTATCGATCAAGTCAACTGAAGTATCAAGTCAACTTAGTATTGGCTAACCTTGATACCTGATATAGCCAAGATCTGCAGACACAATCCCATCACACCATCAGTGTTTGAAGTGAACAAGGCGGTTGATAGTGTTCATGGGGATTCATTTTTGCTCCTCGAAGGTTAAACGTCACTGCACTTCATCCAAGAAGTTCTCAATAAGGTTGATATGGAGAATAAGAGCAATCCGCTACATTATGTTGCTGTTATGCTGTTGTGAGAATAATCTTTCAAGAAGTTGGAGTTATTTTGGCAGATTGGGAACGAATGTTTTCCTTTTGTAATTTGCATTTGTCATATCTTGCAACAATCTGTACAACCTAAGGTCTTTCCCTGACGATAATGTGCTTATGATTCACAATGAATCAATGACATTGATGATGGCAGCACTGTTTATGAAAATAGTTATCATGTTTAACATCAATAATCTTATATTAAAAAAAAATACTTATGACCATTTCAATACACATGCAATCCAAATATTGTGAAAAAAGTCTTACTTAAGCTAAGGATTGTCCTTGAAAGCAAAAGTACACACATAAGTTTATAAGCTTACATAAGGAATCTTAGAGCTGCATAATTCTGTCTAAATTGATACCGAATATTGAACATGATATTCATAGAAATGAAAAACATCTTGTTGTTATCTGATAATGTATTTTTCTGAAACTTTTTGAAGTAATTATTTCTATTTTTGCAAGATTATCCTTGAGATTATTTTTCGTCTGTCTTAATGCGCTCTTTCTTGAGGTGAAAGTACTACAACGGTACATTTACCTTTTTTTTATATTTACATTAATACAATTGTTGTAGTTTTATATCAATAAACAAGTTACATTATTCTGAGAATAGAAAGTTGTTATTGGTAGTTTTGATGAGGTTAATTCAATTCTTTCAAGCCCTCCAGTCAAACTTTAGTATCAACATTTTAGTCAAAAGTCACTATTTAGACCTGTAATATCCTTCAAAGTCGCAAATTCTCCGAAAACCAAAATTCAAGGAAAATGGTTTACTAACAAAAGATGGTCAGTGTCAACTGTAATGACCCCTAGAAAGCAATGAGAAGTGTTTGATTAACAGATTGAACTCAAAAGAATCCAAAGATTATTCCGAAATCTGTAATTCCAGCCATTTCGACAATAATTGACAATAACTGTTGAAAAAGAGATGTCATTTCAACGACCAGTTACTTCCTTATTCTGTAAGATAAGAGATGATTTGATGTGTGGATGTCAAGATGGTAACACAAATGTCATTTTTGATGTCTGAAACCCACTGTCCATTGCCTAGTTTTGGCACTACAGCCATACTTATTTTGGGTGAAAGTTCAGTACCATTACAAATTCAATCGTAATTTCATAAAATGTCTACAGGGACGATCTTTCTTTGAAGAAATTATTTACAAAAGCTACAATTTTAAATTAAAGAGTCATAAATTTATTCACGGTACCGCAACTTTGTCATAGCATCAGGTTTTCAAATTAAGGTGTGCTTAACTTTTTTCCATATGTATATATGATTATGATCATCTGTTTACTGAATTTTAATTGATCGTATTTATGGAAATCACTTTGAAGTATTAAAGTAATAATAGTATCATTGCAGATTTGTTTCTTCTTATCATAAACACAGATTAACGTCTTTCATTTTCAATTTTCAAATGGTTTTCTTTCTGAAATGCCGAGTTCAATTGTCTGGATTAAATAAAAAAACTTCCATAAAAAAATCATGCATTTATGTTTCAGTATTACAAAAATTATTATTCAGGGTATTAGGCCATTAATAATTACTTAGTCCAATATGTCTTTTATGTACGACTGTGCCTTTCAACGGTAATTTCAATGAAAAAACAATATATAAATGACAAATTGTCAATTCTGCGCATGATGCAATATTCAAATTTTAATTTGTAGATGAAAATTGAAAAGGACTGTTTATAAAGTAGCACTTTTAAAGGAACACATAGTGACATTTCATTAATCAATTTCTGTGATTTTATCAAAGTGATAATAAACTTTATCTTTTATTTCTAAAAATCTTTTTCTTTGTTTTAATCTTAAATGATGTTTAGATCACTTATAATCGAGATAGATAGGTCTTCTCCGTCCAATCTTCTAATGATCTTCTAATACAGGCAGCAAATATTCTGATCACGATTTGGCACTTGCGGAAACATTTGGAAACTGTAACTGAAAGCAGATTAAAATTCATTACCAATTAAAAGCCTTTCCGTAGCTATCTTTTTTCTTTGTGATTATATGCAGCCGTTGTTTAACGACATTTTAGATTGTGGAATCCAGAAATTTATTCAGTACTTTTAACAGCAAAACTGATAGCATGTGCTTGTAAAAAGCATATCTGAAATGAGTTATATTATGCCCTTGAGGATTTTAAAATGCCACAAGAACTGAATTGAATAGTTTTGAAGTTCAACATATGTCTTGTCATTCTAGGTGTAAAGAAAGTTCAGGGCAAAGTGGGCAAGTAGGGAAAGTGAACTCTGCGATAAATTTGAACACTGAACCCATTTGACGTGTGTGACAAATGAAGATTTATAGGAGGCACCTAACCATACAATTCACCATAAGAGATGGGAATTGCACACAGTTTATAGCGAGAAATTATTAGAGAAATAAAGAAAGATTTATGCCATATTTGATGAAAACGGAAGGAAATTAAAGGACACACAACATTTCAGACTAAAAGGAAGGCTAAAGTTGCCATGATAAATAGCAGGCAATGTTCATGTAATAACATTGTGAATTAAAACATCTACATCATAAAATTATATTTATTATTATTGTTGTAAACAAAACCACAAGTCTTCATGCAATTAAATATCATGTAAACAACCGTCATCTCACTGCCAAATTTGCTATATAATAAAATTTACTGATTTTTAATCATGATATGAG
The DNA here is from genome assembly GCA_916613615.1 of Steromphala cineraria. NCBI lineage: Eukaryota > Metazoa > Mollusca > Gastropoda > Trochida > Trochidae > Steromphala > Steromphala cineraria. The sequence goes on from OU744721.1 coordinate 84,803,618, forward strand.
GGATTTGCTGTGATAGACTTGCTGCTTCCCTTGCTCAGTCCTTTTTTCCATGTACTAAATATGTGACATGAAAATGTTACCAAAATTCATTGCGAATGTCATGATAAATATATCAGTCTATCAATGAAATCGAATTGTTTTTTTCTTATTTTCAATCACATACGTCAATATAAAAGATCTTAGGAGGTTTGGTTCCTCTATCAAGTTGTTGAAAACAAGAATTGCTATTAAGTAGTTAGCCATACTAAAAAAAATCCATTCCATTTAATTGCTCGTTGATCTCAAGAAGAAACAAACTTTTTAAAACTCTTTTAAATGAAAGGTTATATATTCTTTTTGTATAATATAAATACCATCTGTCGTTTTGCCAAGTTTATTGATATGAAGGGGATAATCTTTTAGACTTTGGGGATAAACAATCATAATATCATAAATATTTTCAAGATGGGATATTTTCGTATCACTGATAAAACATGATGTAGACATTTCATTACATTATTGAAATACAGGAAGAGCTCAAGTTAGGAATGTGACAATGATAAGTGATATTGTAGAATAGAAGGTCTTTGCAGGGTTTAACTAGCGATGTCATTTCACAGTATTCTCGACCGGGACATTATGAGTAGAAACGATTCTCTTGGACATTCAAATTAGTCTTATGACATTTCATCATGTCCTGTGAGATATTTGATCATCAGATGTAATATGTTAATATGTGTTGGAAATGTGAATGGAAATGATGTGGACATTCTTCTTGTTGAACACACATTTCAACATGTTCAGTTAAGGCGTATCTAAGCTCAAATACTTTAGACTTTCCAATGAAATCGGTGTTTGCCATACGATAAATCATTGGAAACAATATTCATAAAATCTTTTTTTAAACACTTGCTGAAAAACGACAATATATAATCGTCTCTGAGGAACAATTAAATGGCTATTGGGTTTGATTGAAACAAACATTTGACACAAACAACTTTCAATGCCAACGATGAATCAATTTAACGATGTTTGAAAGGGCTAAAACGACAAGCGGAGTGTTTGGACTATTGTTGGATACGTGCTCATCATATCGCTTAGATCTGGATGTGCTTCAACTCCTGCCGATAAACCAAACAGTCAAGTTTTTATGGTGAAATGCCACGTTCCAGGCCCAATGTGAATTTTCATTACTCAGGCATCTAAGGTTTGCCCTTTTTCAGGTTTCAAACAAAGTTGCTGAAATCTGGTTGTTCAAGACCAGAACAAGAGCTGTGGTTAGACGTTTGTTGTAACAACGAGAGTTGTTCAATTGATGCACACCAGCATTGGAAAATCTTGCTAAATTGTAAAGTTTTAGATTCTTTCATATACATCATTTCCTTTCTCAGAATGTTACAGTTTAGCGATGCTAAGAAAGTTACATAAATGAAAATTGAGTAGTTAAATGATCCGTAGTTGTCATTTAAACAAGTTTTAACCTGATGTATATTTCTTGAGTTAAAAGCAATGGTAAGTTTGTTCTGACTACATGTATTAGATGAAGATTCTTGACATGATTTTCCTTTTTCGTATACACCGAATGCTGTTGACATCTCGCTCATTCTTTTTAACATCTTGAAAGGGAAACTCGTTTAGAATATGATGTCAAAAAGAAAAACAAACAAAAGATAGATATACAAATGGAATGTTTCTATCACTCTTACGGGATTCCATTTTGTCTGAGTAGACCACTCTCTGTGACATCTGATCAATGTTTGAATGATGAAAGTATTCTTGATAAATGTACCGTCACATAGAATCCTAATAGTTTCTTTGATTTTCTACTAATTTGTAGCGACTTATCAAGTTAATGAGTGACTATATCTTAATTACTGACCTGATGGAAAATTGCAAACGAAATAAGAACAGGCAATAATTCTTACCAATTGATCAAGGATGTTAATTTAAATGTCAGAAATACCAGTTAGTTGAATGAAAGTCATCAAAATATTCATTAGATTGATCATGTCTGTGTCTCTAACGAAGTTTATCTGCAACTGCTTATTTTGTGTGTGGTGTTATTAAGATGAACCAAAGTATTAAGAAAGGACAAATTATGAACAGTAGCTGATAACGAAATTTAAAATGGATATGGTGAATGACTGAAGTTTTTTTTAAAAAATATTTATAATCAGTAAGTGAAGTATCAACTAAATGAAATCGGCCTTGAGTGTTTTGTTCTAAAATACATGTATATGGGTGGAGTTAACATTTTAAAAGTATCAAAAGAGGATGGTTGTAAATGAATGCAGAGGTTTACATATATCATTATATATCACAAGATGTGAACGTTATCGTCGATTGTTGGTGTTGACTTCATGTGAATTCTTTAAAAACTTTAATCTTCCAAACCTTGAAACCGTTTTAATTGAACAGCACATTATCATTGTCACATATATATGGACATCTATTTTGAAGTTGTAAAGTTGTTCGAGTTCATATTGAATTTCCTTATCAACAAAACCAACATTATCTGAGTATATACTTTTCATTTTAATTATAACTCTTAAGTTCATGTTATCTCAAAATCGCCATCATGAAACTCTTAAATATCCTTTCTCTAGACAGCGTCATGTCTTCCTTGTTTAAGTATTGTAATTATTGTAGTATTTAAACTGCTTTTAAAATCATTACACCTATCATTGTATCACTTTCAAAATCTATTCTTGTCTATGGTACTTATGAAAGAGTTCAAAGTAATATAAAATGAATATAATATTAAAACTGAAATGTCAAATTCTATAAGAGCATCATTGCTGTTGGTATGAAACGGAAACCTGAATAATATTCATAATGGAAACTGGTATTTTGATTTTTTTTAAACTCTGTAATGTTTAATGCTTGTTTTAATATTTTAAGAAATATTATATTATATAATAATATAAATGGATCCTGTTTTGGAGGGTGAATTAACTGGTCATCTATGTGGAACAACTATTCATACTTATCTAATTAGTATGTACATATGAAAAGAATAAGATAACTCTCCTGGAAAGGTTTGAAAACATTTCTGAACATGATGATATTTTCATTGTATTTACCCTTCATTGATTTATTTTTATCAGACGAATATTCTATAGGTCATTAACCGATTATGATAGTTTCAGACCAATCTGGAGACCCAAGACAATCGTTTCTAGTGCTAATGAGCCCTCAGAGAATGTTTAGGGAATGTTAGTGAAGCTCTATCAACTTCATCTACAATACCAAACCACCAATCAATAAAGTTGACGTCTAAGTACTCACGGAAATAGAAATAAAATGGTTTTTGGCGGTTTGTTATTTTTACTTGACTAATGTAAGTAATTCTTACAGATGTTCAAGAAACTTAGTTTTTCCCAACTAAGCCTTATGAAATAATTGCAAACATATATTTTGAATTGCCTTTGTTCAGGTAAAACTGCCCAAAATTTGCATATTTTCAATATTTGCGTGTGACATTTATTCTGCAAAGCTCTTTTAACTTGAATTTGCAGTTGCACGTGCGTTGCCACAGCAACTTTGAAATGACAACAAAAGTTATGAATGAACGCGTAAGACTAGTAGTTTGCAACACTCGTTTATGTCTGTAAACTTGAAGGACAACAGTTTCTTTTTAAATTATTTTATAAAAATTTAAATCCTATAAGATTTAAATAGTAGAGGACGTACGATATAGAATTAATGTACATTAAACGATGTATTTTAGCGGACGGTTCTGAGATTACAGATCATTTGCATACTATAGCTTGCATCAGAAACATACATTTCGACTTTGAAATAACTTCGTGGCATATAAATGACACGTTTGTCTCTCCTGTAATTTCATTTTTCTCAGGGGTTATTACAAAATGTGTCAGTTCCTGTAATTTCATTTTTCTCGGGGGTTATTACAAAATGTGTCTGAAACAAAAGTTGTGGAAAAAAAATTTTAATTAATATTTAGATATCAAATACCAAGTTTGTTCCAAATAAAGAAATAATCGATAAAAAGCATTTTATTTCTTTTTCCGTGAGTACTATAGTAATTATGTGCCGTTGATATTTCCAGGTAATGTTTGGGATATACATTTTAGAGTAATAGCGGAATTAAAAGATTTGAAAAGTTTTCAAGCTTTCAATGAATGCAGTATTTGAATAAATCATTTTAAAATTATTCACATAAATTATTGACCTTAATTCATTTCTATTCATTTAAGAAGCTGAAGTGATCGGGGTACGGGATAGCTCAGTCGGCAAGAGCGCCGGTCTCACGTTGCTGAGGTCCGAGATTCGAATCCCATCCAGGCCAAGGTGTTAAAACCTAGAGTTCACCTCTGTTAGAACTCTATAAGTGTCACCCTGGAGTGGATACATAAACACGTGCATACGCCGAGCTGTCGGTTATCAGCCTTCAGCAGTGTTAGACAAACTGCTGTGACTATGTGTCTCAGTTCACCCAGCTGTGAATGGGTACCCTGTGAGGCATAGAATGGTCCCTAACCTGAGCGCCACATATGGATACCGGCTGAATACTCCCCAGGGAGTTGAATTGGAAAAAAATGATCGGACGGTGAAAGAATGCCATTGACCAGGGGAAAATGTAAGCACCTTGAGCAACAACGAGTGGTTGGATATGCGCGCTATATAAATATCCATATAATAATAATAATCATGTCATTTATGTAGCCAATTTCTTTATCTTAAAATGTGAAGTTCAAGTTCAGATACAATAATAACAAGCACTTGCTTGATGATAGAGACAAGGTTTGATAGCTACCGTCTGTTGAAACTATATTCACACTTAATACAGTAATCCCACGCCTCAAAGCTCTTTTACAGACAGTGAAATGTCATATAATTAAAATTCACTTTTGAGAAATCTTCAAGCTTTCTAGATTTTGCATATCTAACCACCATGAGCAAAATTATAAGATAGTTCAGATAAAGAATATTTCTGATTAAAACAAAATATTGCTTGACACAAGTTAACGAATTAAAATCAGTACCTATTTCTGCTTGGAAGACTTTATCAATATCTGATGATGCCAACAAACGAAGGCTCCAATACAAAGTCAAATCTTATTTCAGAGTGCATTTATTAAGCCCTGCGTTTGGTAGGTGCAGCATGAATATAAATTTGTTGATTTTTTTTTGTTATCGAGTGAAAGGGGTACCATAGCGTGTTCATGAAATTTGCTTTGAATAATTCATAGGATCATGACACTCCTATTAAGGAAACCCGGGTTCTTGTCTTAGATTTCTGAGATTGGATAAAAAGACTTTTCGAGTTTAAAAGCTTGATAACCATTCAAGAATCTGCATCAAAATGTCGAACTCTACAAATAAAGAAGTTGTCATCAATAAATAATTTGTCTTATCAATGTCTTATGACTCCTGTGAGATCAGATAAGCTGATAATTGAAAACAATTTGTCATGCTGAAATGTATAGATGAATAACAAGACATATAAGCCATGTTCATCCATTAAAACATCATTAGCGAATCTCTAGGGTGGTGTAAGTGACAGATCAGACCATGTTAGAGGAAGAACTGGAGTGACAGACCATTAACCATTAGCGTGACTGATGAACGGTTTGCTTGATCTTTCAAGTGTAACACCCTTCTCAAGTTTAAATGTATTTCTCATATGGCATATGGTTAAACATATTCATTTCCAAATTGAAAAGAATCGGATTTGTAAACAAGCAAACCACTCTTACAACAGATATGAAACATTGTCGATTTCATAGTAACATATATAGATCTTTGATGGAAAGCGTACATGTTAATGGCTGATTGGTTCAAAATCATGATTAAAATTAAAAAACCCGGACATAATGAAATGGAGTGTAAACTGCAATATAGACAAAACACATCTCTTTGCATAATTCCTTCCTGGGACTAACCTAATGGAACGTTTGGTGGTGTTAAATCTGTTTCTGCTCCTGAGACAAACCGATTCTATTTTCAGTCAAAAATTTTCTTTGAAGTTGTGGAAGTTGTAACAATTGTTTTCCTCAGGCAAATAAGCATGTATGTGGAATCTTATAGGATTATTCACAGAAACTTTATTCAATTAAATGGTTTGAAGCTCTGAATACTTTCAATTTATACTTGACAACCAAGGAAACAGTGATTCGGTTGAATAGATACTTGTAAAGGGTTGTATTCCAGTATATACGATATGGTCTGCGTGGCATTCATAGTGAAAAGCATTACTCTTCCTTAAAGGACCATCTTCCGTTAAACTTGTTAAACGAGGGAGCTGCTTATGTAGCTTCACTGAATTCAACCTTTTCAGGAATGAAATGGAAATAAAGTAGAAATGAAAAACTGAGTTAACTTTGATCTGATTTTACCACAGATTTTTACAACTCGCAGCACATTGGTAGTTAACACCACGACGTAGCGAGTTGTAAACAGAAAGAATAACTCACGCATTTGTTGAAAACTGGTTGGAATGAAATTCGTTTTTTGTATTCAGTAAAACGAGAATAAATAAGAGAGTCATATGTTAGAACGGCTGGCCTAGAGCTTTCCATTTGCTGATGCTATTAAAACGAAACTTTGAAAAAAAAAGTAAGGTTGTTACCGACAATCACAATTTGATTGAATGATGGAAAGGATTTTTTTTGGCGATATCAAAACCTACAAACAGGATTATGGTATGCACAATATAACTTGCTTCAAAGTATGTTGATAACCTTAAAGTGACAGCAAGATCAATCGCTTCTACTGGAACCCTCCCGGGCCACATTATATATCTTTATTTATGCTTTGCCAGTGCATCGATCTCCGGACAAACTCAACTTTATTGAAATAGTTTTGTATAAATAAATGAATAAAACTTCTATGTGTGGTATTTGAGAAGTTGAACTTAAAATTAGAACAATATTGGCAACGATTTCATTACGACTCCTGAAAAATAATATTATCTAGTTCACTAATCCATGGCTCAGATTTAACACGAAACATGGCGGAAATCGGTTGAGAAAATTGAAAATATTGTTGAACATCAGTATTTGCATGGAAGTTACTAATGACTTTAGATACAATCCCTGTCAATTGAAATCAACACTGCACGTGCTTACGCTCACCTGGCTGTTTTCTCTTTCTTGTAAGAAGTTGTGAAATGTATTAAACAATGACAGTTTCTTGAATAATTTTTTTAATCTCAGACCAAAAATTAATGCAGAGTTGGTGTGCCTATACTTGAAACATTTGCGTTGCATTCAGTCACTTAGAGCTATCTGTTTTGAAGATAGAGCATAATTCATAGAGGAGATTGTGTCTCAAACAGACTGTAGTGTCTGAAGATAAATGCTCTCACAGTCATTAAATTAAATCAATGTGACAAGTTTATACAAGAGGCATATACATTCACAGAAACTGAATTAAATAATACTCTTATTCAGGATCAATTTAAGACTCAACTAAAACATTATTCTTATGTTATATCTGAGAAAGCCGGAGTGAGTAGGATGGAATCAATCAAGCTAGATGTGGTCCTGGATTGTGGTGTTTAGATACAGGAACAGAAGGAACAGTCTTCTTTATCTCAGCGTGTGACCAGAACGTTCATTCAGAGGTCTGTAAACGAGATACTTTTATAGATAAATGTTTAGAATTTTAAGGAGCAACTTTATTCCTAGGTAGAGAGGCTCTACCTGCAACCCCACTGGATAGTATGCGGCTCCATATGCGAGGATACAGCATTCGGCGACAGAAGTTTCGGTCTACTTTATTCCCTAAGCTGACAAAGTCGGTAGAGAAGAAAGTGACATACAAATCTATTACCCAAACACGATACTGAATTGAAGTTCGAGAAAACATAAATCTAACACTTCTTTTTTTAAGAGTGTTCTGTTAATAACTTTTCGTCATCTTTAAAGCAGACGAAAGTTTTCTAAAATATATATTTCATGTTTTAAAGATGAAAAATATGATTTATGACCAATCTTGTCATGTAGATTTAAACATGAAAATAGATTTATCATTCATACTGTATCATCATACTGTATGAGTTTGCCAAAACTAATTCATTTTAAATAGATATAACATTGAATAATTCAAAACTTAATTGGCTTGGAACTTTTGGAAATTGAGAATATTTTTCCCAGAACTCTTAATGGTCTTAAGCCTATACTGTTATTCAATGCATATATGTGCATGCATTGTCGAACTACATACAACTTCCCGTGAGAAATTAAAATACTGTTATATGAACCAATATAAGATGTCATTGAAATAATTGTTTATATGTATATAGTATCACTAAAATGATGAATGATGAAATTTAACATGACACATTTTCTTAACTTATGACATTGATTCAAAAGCTACATGTATTTGTATGCTTTGTCAATTACTTTGATAAAAAAATTGAGTTTATGTTTGACTTAATGCACAACAAGCGTCATTTTGGTTTTGTTATTCATTTTAAACCACATTACCTTTTATGTAAAGCAAAGTTCTTTTTGAATATGCTGAAATGCAAAACAAGTTAATGATTAAAACATGAAGTAGCTGTATTGTGAATGAGATAGTGCTTTGTTGATACCGCTATCCCTAGTGGTAATGACAAATGTAAAAACAAATTTACAAGTTTTATACAGTTCAAGTCTGAAAATTAGCAAAAACACAAGTTTTGATATGTGTTTGACCGTTAGCTGATTTTACCCAACAGGGCACGTTCTAGTTACGGAGTTAATATCGACACACATATTATCTCCAAATCATTGCAACAAAGAAAAGAGATTATCAAATAGCTTCCTTAAAGGTTTAGACGTAAACAATATTGATGAAACAAATGTTGGGGAAGCTTTAGTTTTTCAATCTGTTGCATGGAAACTGAGAGGATAAGATTATAATCCATTTACGGACAAGTTGATATCGACCCAAAAATTACGCTACTTTAATTTCAAAAAGGTGTTTCGACATAAAAACATACCCCCCCAGAACCGAGTGATTATGTGTATGTCTGCTTTCAGCATTCTTCATTTTAGAAATATGCCCACGGATACAACTGACTATATCATAAAATGATTGAGGAATATGCCTACGGATACAACTGACTATATCATAAAATGATTGAGGAATATGCCTACGGATACAACTGACTATATCATAAAATGATTCGAACCATCAACCTGCTAGTTAGTAAGAATATACATTTGAGTTCCCTGTGTTCATCCATCTGATGAATGACGTATCTTTTTTTATTTATTTACACAAATATATAAACGAAACATTTTACAGAATCAGATGCAGTATATTAATTTTACTATTTTTTCAGAAGCAATAAGATTTTCGTGAAACTGGGTGGAATATGCAATGCTAGATATTTTTGCGTTTGCAGGCAATTCAAATGAGGACATGAATTAACTAACGCAGTTGATACAGATATTAATGTCCAAATATTCAGCATAGAAAATGTCAAAATTTTCGAAGTAGGAAACCAGAAATATTTTGCTACAACTGGGTCTTTAATTTTGTAAAAGAGCTCCATCTGATCTATGTGAACGATTAAACGACTTCTTCCGAGATAACAACTGGCTCAGATACGTTTGCGCGATAATAATTTCAACATTAAAAACAAAAAGTTCTGCACAAAAACGATGAATATAGTAAACATAAAGTGAGGGAAAAGCAAATCAACAAAAAAACTCTTTGCTGCAATAACAATAATTTTTTTATCAACAATCAATGTGATTATTAGGTAACATTTCGTATCTAAGTCTTCAAAGCAATTCATTATATTTGCCAGATATGTATTGGTAGAATGCTTGTAAGAAGAATTATCCCATTTATGATCCTTATTTTTAGTGCCCGTGAAAGTTTTCATCATTGATAAAAATATAGACATTAAGACACTGCTTAGAGAATATGTTTGTAAAGGTAAGAACCCTATGTGGGTAATCCGTCTGAAAAATGAATATAGACTTGTTTAGTTCGTGATTGTGCAAACTTTCCCGACGTATATCGGTATTCAGGCATGTTTTTCATATCGATTATCGACAATTGACAAAGATTTTATCAATTATATGGCAATCTTGATGCTCAAGTTAATTCCCCTTTCCTTACCTCACCACCTTTGCAGTTTCTCCTTGGTAAATGGAGACACGAAGCAATCAAAACACGATATTGCAGAAATGAGCAATTACAAGTTTAGATCTTTTGTTTAACAGACTGAGTTTGAAGAGCTCGTCGTAGAGATTAAGTGGTCTGCTTGTTGAGGGTATTTTTGGTTTGGGAAGTTTCAGTCGACTGATAAGGACATATTCATATAATTGACACTTAACTACTCATTTCCACTTGTCAAGTAAACCCTGCAGTTGACAGATTCTAAATTATTTTGGTTTTGTCTCTTAGAAAGACAAATAATCACGTTCGTCGATAAAGTACTTTATTACCCATATGCTTGAAAATAAGTAGTGACATTTTCAATATGAGAACATATGCACATATCACGTTTGCCAAACATCGATTGTGATAGCGCGAGTTCCCGTATTTTTACGCCTGTGACGTCATAAAACCATTGTTCGTGATATCCAGCCGTTGCAAGGGAAGCCGTCCCTTTCTTGTCATTATGTTATCTAACATTTTGATATTATTTAAACCACGGAAGGTTCTTTACTATGTTGCTGGCTCTCTTCTGCTTTATAATGCAGGTCTCCTTCCCTGAAACGAGTGTTTTATCCTTTTTTAATCTATTAATGCAAATATCATTTTCATAAGATGTAATGCGGTAATGTGATAAATGAATGACAAGATAAAAGGGAAGTGGTTACAACCCCTGTATGTGGTTTAATCCTGTGGTGAGAATATTACATAGTTGGCGAGCATTTCTCGTTGGAAAATATGTGACAGAGCACAATTTAGTTTTTAGTTAATATGCCTCTAGTATTTTACCAATCAGCTTACTGTGAAAGGGTTTCGATATACTTAGTATATTGCATGGTTGCATATAAATCGTTGTTTGTTTTGCTAGTGCCTTTCTAAAACATTAAATTACTTAATAGGAAATTATTACTTAAGCTAAAGGCAACCACGCTGAATAACGGATCTGTGTCAGCCAAAAGCGTTTGCCACACTTCGTTACTTTGAAAGTGATATACATAGATATTGAACTTTCCTCGAAGACAATATATCAACATCTTATGTCTTGAAAGGAATTATCTTGTCTTTGATGTCCAATCGCCAACATGCTATCATCACAAACAGTGAACCTTGTCCAAACTTGACTCTGCAATCTCATTATGTATGATGCCACTAAGGCTAAATTCTTCTAAGATATGTCGATAAGTGCCCACAGCCTCACAGGGAAGTTGTATCATGTTGCACGTTTTTTCTTCTTAGGGCAAATATTGATGATGAACTTCAAAACTTCTAAAAAGAAATTATATAATAAACTATTTCTTAATTTCTCAATAAAGTTGGAACTTTGAATTTTTAAAATGTTTTTTCGAAAGTTGAATTTTGTTTAGACTTCTTTGTGTATAACATGTTAATGTGTATTTCATTTGACATTTTAATTCAATTCAATGTCAACTTCAAAGTAATATTGGCTGTTTTGCAGACTATGACAAATATAGTTTCAAATGTAATATATTTGTTGCAGGATAAAAGATTAAGTCATGAATAAAGCCAAACATAAAAGTGGGGCGGGATAGCGCAGTGGTTAGCGCGTTCTGCTTAGGATTTAGAGGTCCATGGTTCGAATCCCGCCAGGGGTTCGCCAACTTAAGTTTGCAGTAGAGAACTGCAGTAAGGTTTGGGTGCAATGCTTCACTGAATTTCAGCGCAGTACCTTCCAATATTCGCTAGTTCCAGCCGATGCTCGCAGATTTCATCGATATGATACTGCAAAATAACCAGTGGTCACACTGCCACTAAGTAGCCACGGCAATGTCGTGTTTATTTGCTCCAGTGACCCAGACATCTATAAGAGAGGATCACTCAAGTTGAAAAGATCAACGAATAGAAGCAAGATCAAATGTGAGTCGTTCTAAAAGTTGCTTACATTCTCTCACCTTAGTGCTTCCCTGGTCTGTTATCCACGTGTTCAATAACTGAAATATTGTTGAAACACGTTAAATCCAAATTCAGATCACCCACAATGTCTTGATCCAAATCGTTCATGTACATAGAAAAAATTGCAACATCACAAAAACAAGTCATATCATAGTTAGACAATAAGCGGACTTCCCATTTAATTTTCTGTGACTTGCTTGTCTTAAAGCTCTAGCATGATGATCTCTATAATGAAATTAGTTGCATTAGCAATACTGTTTACAGCACATCTTTAGAATACGAGAAGAGAGCTGTTTGAAATACATGTACTCGCCTAAGTATGAATACAACCTTGATAAAATGAAATGCAGATAACAATTCTACATTAACTAAACATTTATTTTCGTATAAAAATATTTTACTTTCAACTGATTTTAACCATGAACAAGTGAAAAACGTGAGCGTGGCTCACTAATAGGCCCCGACCTTGCATCCCTGACCAATATAAATAAGTTTATTTCCAAAATATTAGACATAAATGAATGGGCACTGCAACCCCCTAAAATGTTTGAAATGAATCGGATGAATAATATTTCTTTAGTTGGTCGGACAAATTCTTATAATGGAAAATAACTAGATACTAAATTATTGAAAATTGTAAATTACTTAAAAATTAACAAATCGGTTATCATTTAGCAATACCCTCTCCTAGTTGGGAAGAAGGCATATCCAAAATTTGAAAACAATAAGATAAGTAGGTTTTCCGTATTAAACAAAATACCTCTCGACTGTTGGTGGGGGTATTGATAAAGGTTTACCACCGAATACCACGCTCCTTGTCCGCTGTCTGTCTGATGGTGAAGCTCTAAAAGCCAGACTTATTTATGTTCCCCTAGAGGGTTCTGACTTGAACTTCAAACTTTCATCAGAATCTAACTTAACTGTCAAACTGATGGTGGTTTGCATACTAGTTTGGTCAAGGGCTTGTTTATTGCCTTATCATAACACGACTCCGAAACATTTGTATGTAACATTGAAACTTGAGCATTTGTAATAAAACCCAAATAAAAACAAAGACAGTTGTCTGAGGGCATACTAAAAGTTATAATATAGAAATGTTTATGACTGAAAGCGGATACGAAATGTAAACCTTAAAGTTGTTTCTATGAAAAGGAAGAATTGTGACAGCACTTAAATGCACTTAAACTGACCAGTGACACACACCGATATGGATAATATTCATGAAGCTTCAAGAACGTATAATTTTTGACACACATAAATCAATACATGTATGTCTCCAAACATATTATGAAGGACAATTATACCATAAACCCACGGCAAATAAACAAGCAAGAAGAGAAGTAACAATATTTCAGTTATTTCAAAAGTTGATGTTGTTATCCAAAAACAGGGAGTCAAGGGATCTAAAGGATTTACAGGCGGAAAATGTCTGGCTTCTTCTCGACAATCTGTCTGACTTCTGTGTCCCGCTTAACCCCAACTCACTCACACACATTATACAATGCTAACTTCTGTTTTATTATATACTCTTAAAACTCAGGAAGTAGGAGACAAAAAACGAGTCGTTAAGGAAAAGGAAATGGTTGAAAATCATAGTAACACTTCATGTTATGAAAAATTAACTACAAAGATTTGCATTAAGATAAAAAATGCACTGATATTATACCTATTTGCACATTCTAATGTTATTTCTATCTAAAATCCTTATTTGTATCTTCTGAAGTTTCAGTAACATATTCTCAATGCTACAACCTCTTCACAATAAACAATGTCTATTAAAAACTCGAATAACAACTATTCCGATGATCTCTTAGATCACATATTCTCATTCCTGAAACAAACTATGTTATACTTGTTCCTAATTACTTAACTCAATAATATGTTTTTAACATGTTGTAAAACAGTTTCGTGGGTTCTTTGAAGTTTTCAGCATGAACTGAAAAAGAATAAAATGACACCTCCTGACAGAAACGTGAAGGATTGAAATATAATAACCCTTATAGGTAGTGTTTCATCCTGATCGAAATTAAATTAGTGTCAACACAAATTAGATTTTACAAAACGGTTGTGTAGGGTAACTTTGAAGTATGTTCATGTGTGTTTTATGTATTATGTGTTTATCAAATAAAAAAAAAAGCATTTGCTAAAGCAACTTTCCTTTTCTTACTCAACAAAAAATCGGGAAGAAGTTTTTGGTTTAATGCACGTTGAAACACAGTTCTAACATTTTACCGCTTGAGATAAAACAACCTTTTTAAAATTGCTAACCAGTGACATTTATAATCAATCCAACCTTGAAAATAGCTATTTAAAACAAAACAAAACAATCGTTATTTAAATGCTAGAATTAAGTTCACTCAGTTACATTGTATGATGATTACGAACACCCCATACTTATTACTAATTAGTGCTTTTTAAGATAATTATTCATTTTTTGAGTGCCATTTCTATTATTCATTTTGTAAGAAATACCATTGTTAGAACGATATTTTGAAATTAGTTGTTGAGAAAAGGAAAGATGTTCGACAAACTTAGAGTTTTCTATGAACCATTTAACAAGATTTTAGTACCTTTATTGCTTTTAAAACTCTCCCAACAATATCCGTCTTTTATCAAATCAATTTATTCCTCCAACGTGTCGAGCATCATAGAGCTTCATAGAAAACAAGTATTTATCATCTAATTGCCATTTGTGAAATATTTTGAATTTTTATCATGAATTATACTATTTACGTTCGTATAAAAGCAAAACAATATCTGAAAAAATCACAAAGCGGCTCTTTTAATCCAAACACACGCTCTTTAAACTATGCGACTATTCAGTCTCAGCTTTTTAAAAATATCTTCATCTTATATTTTCTAATGGGTTCATCAACATTTATCATATGACATCATATATATTATCAAGACAATATATGTAAATCAAATATAGTAGTTCTAAAACGAGTATGTTCGGTAAAACTAATCGAAACAATTTTCAAACCAAGAATGAATAAAAGTGTTTACAAAAAATGGCTGCCAATAGTTTCCCTAAATTTTTGATACTTTCTATGACAGTGGATCAACACATTAAGTTATGAGAGGAAGAAGTGCATCAAAATAACATTTTTACAAACTGTAAAATAAATTATAAAGGAAGTCATGAATTTGAAGCTAAACAAGTCCTTTCCAGCTAAAAAAAGATATAAATTAATTGGCAAAAAGCTTGATAAATGAGATTGTTCTGTTATTTGATTACATTAGACAGTTTCTTTTAGTTTTCTTCTTTGATTAAAGTAATTGCAACTTCTAAGCCAGACACTCTGAAATAGCCCTGTAGTATTTTCTTTTCTTGTCGTTAAGCACTGCTTTCAAAATCAATTTCAAGCCCGTACTTTGCACTCGAGGAGAATTAAAACATTCATCACCTTCATTATCCGTCTTTGTAAAGTATCAATTACCAAAGAAAAAAGTGAGGATCATAAAATAAATTTAAATCAAATGTTGCTTTCTTTGATTTTCTTTTATGAAAATGGTTAGTCCAAGTGAAAGTAAATGTTGCTTTAAAGCGGATATAATTGAAGTGATCTAGGTTATTCATGGCATTGAACGGATTTGATTTTATAGGCATTGAAAATAAGGATGCATTTCATTACTTTAAAAACATAGACTAAATACATTCTTGGTAAGTGTATATTTTTGAATTAATTGAAACACTCATGTTATTTAGTTTCAGTGTAACATTTCAAATGTACAATGAAACGTTGCAATCTTCTGTAGTTTTGGAATCATTTTTCTTTTCTTTTTTTTTCATTTTTTTCCTATGCAATGGAATGGGATTGTATGTTACCTGGTCTCGCTGACCACTCATTTTTGCCATTGACATATAAATCCAAACAAACATTCTTTAAGAGCAAATACAAATACAAGACGGACCGCAACCACTTCAGTTGGGTAAAGTTTGCAAATAATCTGTGTAGATTCTAAGATGGTTACATACTATGTACTGTCAGTCTGTTAGTATTGTCGCTGGAGCTTTTATCTCATAGACCTTAAAGTTATTCATAGAATTAATCATTACTCTTGTCAGTATACGTTTTTTAAAAAATATTCCCTTTGAACACTTCACTCGCTTCTTCCTTCAGCATGTTAAGATTTTTAGGCTTTTCTAAATTCGATTTAGGTGCCATTTATCTCTAAATGGAAATAATGTCTTTTCTATTTCTATTTCAGATTTAAACGGCAATGAGAGTTTCTCCTTTTTTAAGTATCCGTAATCACAATATCTTTTTATTTAACTCTCATATTAACTGGTAACTGATTTTCATAATGATCTTAATAAAAGGAATTCACGAAATACTCATCATTAGATAAGCGGTCCCTATCAGAACAAATAAATCCAAATTAGAGGGATATCAAATTAGTGTTACAATTTGCCTTGACGCTGAAACACGCTGATTGAATATTTAAAATCAATAAATATCTTTTTCCACATAGCTTTTTGCTTATTATTCAATGATTTCATGTAATGAATTTCCATAAACCAAACCTTTCAACCCCACGCCACCAGAATAACGAAAGTGTTAGTGTAATTTATCGAGTCATTGTCATAATTTATCTTATCTGATCTAAATGGCAGTTTGGTATAAGATTTTTTTTGAAAATTATCAGAAAGATGATTTCTTGTCAAGTGTTATGTAAACTATTTGTGTCCAAAGCTCCTTAAAAGAACGTAGGGACAAATATCAACACCGGGTATTTAGCTTTGTGTTTTACCATTTCTCAAACTGAAATAATAAAACTCTTACAAATTTTATTTTTCCATGCTAAATCTTTTGAATTCATGAAACTTGTAAGTTATGAGCATGTTGAGCATATAAAACTGTCACTTTCAACTTTTATGATGATGAATGTAAAATTATCATTAGAAAGAAGAAAACATATGTAATCTTTTGTATGTTTCAATCTTTGCTTGGTCAATTCTAGCTCTGTACTAGGAATGTTTTTAACACTCAATGACTAAGATGATTATAGTAAGATGCCTGCTTTACGTCAGTTTTTGTATAAAGGAGGTGGTGAAGAAGTCAAGCCGAAACTTCAAGGATACTCTCAAAATTCTGGTATTTACGATAAGTTCCTTCAACAAATATATAATATTTCTCATTCACTTTATTCACAGTATTATCTGTCATATTGGAGAAGACACTTGGGAATGTTTCATCGTGGCTCATCGTTCTTAAGTGGTTTGTGAAAATGAATTTTTTTCTTTTTGGTTAGCATATGCATCTCACCAATGGTTAGTCTTCTTTTTAACAGTGGCAGCTTATCATTAAAACATACGAAGAGGACACAAATTTACTTTTTGTATTTGAATAGTTTTACTCAAACAATTTGAAATGGACTAAATGCATTGTAAATTCATGTTTAGTTTTACAATTAATTTCCAATAAAATACCTTTCAGCAAAACCACATCATTTGTATTACTGTCAACAACTGCAGACTATATTTCTAAAATATATGAACATATTTGTATGAAATTATAAATGATGTAAATAAATGTAATTAATCAATTGATTAATTTTATTTATACCTAAATTTCTTATACAATAAATGTATCAGTTTATCATTTGAGTTTATTTGGATAATTCTTCCGTTATCTATCTCAAAGGATGTTAGCACCTAGACAGATAAAGCATATGCAAATATTTAAGTATGGAGTAGACGAATATCGAGTGGTTTTGTTAGGCAATTTCCATCTTACATTATAAAATCTTCCTTACGAATGCTCGATGGTTTTGCTGTTTCTGGTCTTAAACATTTGACTGTTTGATATGAAATTAAGGCAGTAAACAGCAAACAGAATGTAAAACGGATCATGCTCAGCCAAATATTTTTGTAACAATTCATTGGTTTGAAGGCAGTTTTTAGATATGTTAAACTGTCCTATAAATCAACTTATGTCTTGAAGTCGTCACTGCGTCTTTGGTGTCTAATTAACAAATATGTTATCATAAGAAACAGTTAATCTTATGAAGAATGGTGAAGACAACTTCTGATTAACAACTTCTTTACTCAACTTTTGTGACGTTTCGACATTGATACTAATGTTCTCAAGCAAGTGATACACGAAGTAGAGAAGGAAGGATATATATTTACAAAATGTTGTTACAATGAGGAGGTAGTGAGGTTGATTTACAGAGCATGATTAATAAGAGATCATTCTATCACTGAACCTGACAAATTAACTGTTACTTTTGACATAGATTTATTTAAAAAGCATTTATAGAAAGTAATTGAATTTATGTTTGACAAAATTCATGAAAATTCAGTTCAAGAAACAACTTTGGTTTTGTTATTCATTTTAAACCACATGCTTTCTTGTGTAAAAGTGAAGTTCTTTATGAATATGCTGAAATTCAAAACATGTTGATGATTAAAACATGAAGTGGACTCATGTTGTGTTGTTATGTTAATACAGCTATTACTTAAGGTAGAAGTGACAAATGTCAAGAGAAGTTTTATACAGTTTCAGTTTGAAAATTTACACAAGAAAATGCTGTTACATCCTTAAAAGGTGTTCGAGTGACTAAGCTGAATAAGTGGCAAGTATGTTGTAACAAGAGTTCAGCTTGACGCACATATTATCTCCAAATCATAGCAACCAAGAAAAAGAGATTATCAAATAGTTTAATCAATGTGTTCTTTTCTAGTGACTTCAGCAAATATTGATGATACAAATGTAGGAAAAACTTAGTTTTACAATTAGTAAACTGATAATCCATTTTCTTCAATTTCACAAAGACTATGAATTGACACCACACCTTTCTCAATATCAAATGCATGTTTCCACATTAGATATTATGCCCCTAGAACCGAATGATTATGTCTTTTTTGAACATTTGAACATTGATATTACTGAGAGAATTGATGAATGCCATATCTATATTTGTAATGTAAGACGTAAGAAATGAGCCTACTTGTTAGCATGATTATACATGAATGTGGTCTGTATATATTCATCTGATTACTAAGGTTGACACATTCACAATTTGATTGTATTTATTGAGACTTATGAACATTATTATTTTTACAGAATCAGATACAGTTTTATTCATTTATTTGGCAGCAATAAGGTAGAAATTGTATATCTAGATTGATTTTCATTTGCAGCTTCATATAACGTCACTTTATGACGGATTTCGTAGTGAAAGGAAAATGTTCATTAAAACACTGCAAAGATAAAAGGTTTGTGAAGGTAAGAACCCAATGTGGGTAATGTGTCAAATAATTTGATGATCGTGATTGTTGTTAATTTGCTGACGTATATTTGCATTCAGGCATAGTTTTTCGTTCAATCATTGACAAGTGATATAGATTTTAACAGTACAATGCCAATCTTAACATCAAAGACACTCACATCCCAAATATGAACAAGTAAAACGATTTTTGACAAAACGGTCTGCTGTATGAAACAATTCATTTCAAATATTTGCAAATCAATGTCGTGAGTAGTTGAAACATTATTAATTGATAAATATGCCCTTCTCATATCAGCTTTGCAGTTTTGCCTTGATATCCCAAACACAGGGTAATTGGAACGACAGAAAGGAACTTTCATAAGAATAGATCCTTTGCTTAACAGCCTAATATTGAAGACACACAGACAGACATGTTTAATCACTATATGAGGCTCAGTGGCCCAAAGTACAGTAAAGTTTTCAGTTTTTGTAGTTGGTCACGTGACTTCGGAGAGGATTTGACATAAGACTTAAGGTACATTAGTTGTCTTACATATGTGGCAACATTATGAATAACTTCAGGATTAGTGGAATATTTTGTGGATTGACATCAACACATTTCAATATCTTATTTCTACATGCAGAGAAGACTGCACAAACTAAGGAAATATGAGCTTCATCTTCCGTTTCGCCCGAGGAACAGTATGAACATTTTAATCTCTCAAGATATGATAAAGTATTGAATCTTGTCATAGAGATTAAGTGGTCTGCTTGTTGTGGTATTTTGGCTGGGAAAGATTCAGTCGACTGATAGAAGCAGTTTGCATATAATCGACACTCAAATACTCTATTCTATCAGTGAGGTAACCCTTCAGCTCTTCCGGCCTAACATCAAGAGAACAATGCTTTGATTAAGAGTATATGCATTCAAACCCAGGAAATCTTCTCTTCTTGACAGATATCAGTTATTCTGTAAATGACATTTTTGCGATCGACAAGCCAACGGAAGCCAACAAATGGAAACTGAAAAGTCCAATAAATACTATTACATATTTGATAATACACGTAAAATCAAAATCCTAACAGTTCTCATAACTACAATTGATATTGACATTAAGACCTTTTGTTCATTAATATCACCTCTCATCATGTAAGGTTTAATAAAATGTATAACAAGAAAAGATTCCGCTCTACGGAAAATGACATTTTGTGTTTGATATTTATCTTCGAAAATATCTCCTTCAACGAACAAACAGAAAAAAACAAGGCCAATAAAAGATATTCAGAAGATGAAATACATATCCAAAAACACATGTCAAATATATCACATTACAATTCTTATGAACTAAAACCTTTAACAATTACTAAAGTCATCAAAATCTTTTAGGGTTTTAGATCGTCAATAGCAAATTTTGAAATGAACTTAATTAACTTAATTGACTTATTCTTACATTATTCTTTTCTATTGTAATATATATTCATTTTAAATTCAAAATTGTATTTTCATGTTAAAAAGATTCTGTAAGTGCAAGTTTTCATACAGTTTGGAAAAAAGTCCATTTATTGGGTTTATACCTAAGACACTTTTTTGGTTAAAGATTGTTTCTTTTAAGTGTACTGAAACGCTTGCTTGCTTTATATAGGTGAATATGATAATGTATTTAAAACAGTATTGATGCCAGCGTGGCAAGGTGTCTTTTCTCAATTGCTTTGCTGAGGATTTCGATGGTAGAAACAGTGAAACCGAAATGAATAATTTCTCTCAATATTATGATTATACTATTTCAACATTCAATAAAAGTTAATTTATTCTATAATTTCATATTGGTGACTTAAAATGCTAGATTTGTCATTTTAATCAGCATATTAATCAAGAAAGCAAACAAATTCGTCTGTTTAAGACACCTATGCAGTAACGTAATTGCATCATAAAATGTTTTTCGATCTTCAAAGTTACTCCCACATTCTGTAAGTTCAAAATGCCTATTTAACACATATGTGATCTTTACCCTTCATGTTTTATTCAAGTGTGAATGATCTGGTAATTTGAGAAGACCCTAAAAGAAAGCTTCACTTGAAGAATTGTGCTTGAAGCCTTCAACAGAATTAAGCAAAAAATGGTTTAGTTTAGTATCAGATTGGAATTTACAATGTTTATGTAGATAGAGAAGCACTCCTTGGGGTTTTTAAGTATATTTATGACAAACTTTATAAATGGTATATCCTTTGCATGAAAAATTCAAATGTAAGACAAGTTCAGTAAAGTGACAAAGCAACAGCAATCCAGGAAACAGTAAATTGGCATGTCCCAATTTCTCATTCGTATTTTAAAATAAAACTTGCCTAAAGCAGACAGAACAGATTTGAGGTCATGTGAATGGTTTTGACTTTTGATTTGGCTTTTGCTCGTACACTCAATTGTATTTAGCACATCTCAGTATGTAGATAGTCTTATGGGACTTGTTCAAGTCTTATATATAAGTATGGAGTGTTCATTTCTGTGTAGCTGGCTCCCTTCTGCTTCATTCTGACGGGCTCCTTCCCTTTACCATGTGTTTTATCTTCTTTCAATATTGATGGTTGAAAATATCATATTTCATTCAAAGGTTCTTTTCTAAGTAGCTTGTTCTCTCCTGCTTGATCTGAAATCTAATTCTCACTCTTCGTCTCATCTAGACCTGTGTTTAATCTTCTTTTTAATCTGGATGTCTGCAAACATTATATGTTATGCAATGTAATGCCTCAATGTGATGAATGTTGAAAAGATAAAAGGAAAGTGGTTACATTCCCCTGTGTGTGGTTTAAGGTTGTTGAGAGAGTTACGTCTTAAAGATATTGGCTACAGCAAAATTTGTAATTTTTTATTTACATACCTCAAGTACTCAGACAATTAAGTAACTGAAATAGTGTTTCTCTCTTGCATTCATATATATTATAGCTTATTAATCATTGGAACTTTTTTGCTGTTGCCTGTTCAAAGAAAGTATTGAGTTACTTGATAGGAACTTATTTCCTAAGCCAAAGGCAGCCACGTTGAATAACGGATCTGTGTCAGCCAAAAGCATTTGTCACACTAAGTTACTTTGAAGGTGATAGACATAGATATTGAACTTTCCTCGAAGACAATATATCAACATCTAAGGTCCTGAAGGTTTCATCGCGTCTTTGATGTCAAATCGCCAAATTTGTTATCATCACAAACAGTGTTTCTTATCCAAACTATATTCTGTAATCTCATTTTGTTTGATGCCACTTAGGCTAAATTCTTCTAAGATATGTCGATAAGTGCCCACAGCCTCACAGAAAAGTTGTATCATGTTGCATGTAAATTCTTCTTAGGGCAAATACATTCGTGATCAACCTTGAAACTTTTGAAAGAAATGATGTAACTAACCATTTCTTCATAAAGTCGAAACTTTCATGTTTTTTTTTAAATTAAAAATTTTTTTTTTTAAAGAATTCTTTGTATATCACATGTTAAAATAATGTGTATCTCATCAGACTTTTTAATTCTAATTCAATGCCAACTTCAAAGTAATATTGGCCGATTTGCATTCTATGACAAATGTTTTTAAATTTCTCTTCTTGGCATTATTTATTTTTTTTAATAGGAAGAGAAACGGTTAAGTCATATGAATAAAGCCAAACACAAAAGAATATCACCGTCAGAATGAAAGTAAGATTCGAAAGTTTAGCACATCTAGAATATGTTATTTAAGATTGGTCTGAGGATTGCCTATATGTACATGTATGAAAAAATAATTTTTATCTTCTATTGCATAAGTTTAGTTTCATAAGTCCTATCTCTTTGCTAAAGAAATTGATTAATTTCACAGTTCTTTTACCGAATCGTGATAAAATATTTCAAATGCTGCATCAGTTACCCGTCCTTGATACTCCCAAGCTTCCTCACCTTACCTGTTCTCCATTCAAGAATGTTTCAAGAATGTATCGCAATTCTTAGTGTCATAAATGTCTTGTCAATTCTATTCGATATTAGATTTCTCCGTATGAATCTAACTGAACAAAATACTTAGCTGTAGAAAAAAACCCAAAACAGTTCACTCCTTTCATGTGCTGAAAACGAAGCTCTTGCATGATGAACTATATGATGAAACTGGGTCCATTATTAATCCTGTTTGAAGCGCATTTAGCACCTTTATACAGGAGAATGGAGTTGTTTCAAATACATGTTGTCCCTCAAGTATGAACAAAAAAGGTCATAAATCGTTGATGTTTTACCCGGATATCTTTTACCACATATTCTATAAAGCACTTTAAAAACTAAGATGGAGGTAATAATTTTATATATAGCTGATTGTATGATGTTTGTCATTTTATATCGTGATTTCAATTAAAATATTTTACTCTAAACTGATTTTGACCATGGATAAATCGGTACTACCGCTCGCTCATTTCTTCGACAATGGGTACTTCATACAGAAGCTGCCTGCCTGAAACTATATAATGACTCTCTGAAAGGCAGACTTGTTTATGTTCCCCTGGAGGGTTCTGACTCTAAGTTCTCATTATGATCGAACTGTGATACTGATGGTGGCTTGCATAATGATTAGGCTTTGACGAGACCTCGTTTATAGCTCACAAACATTCATTTGCTACATAATATGGTAAATCATCCAATAACCAATTTGTAGAGAATTGTGGGAAGGTCATCCTAGATATGTTTACTAAAGTGCGAAATAATCTTAACCTACAACTTATAATCTTGTGATGCACTGAAATCAATATGTCTCCGGAGATCTCATGAAAGACAATAATCCTGCAAACCGAAGATAACTAAACAAAGAAAAGAGGAGTGAGCGATTAACAGTGTTTAACACATTTCAGTTATTTCATAGGTAGATGTTGTCATCTAAAAAATAAGAGTATAGCAACACTTCATGTATGCAGTACTAATGAAATTGAAAGACTCATATTTAAAAAAAACCCTAGTGTTAACCTTTTCGTACATTTTTATGTTATATCTATCTACATACATATTTGTACATATTTATAAGTTCACAATATCGCAATGCTACAACCTCTTCAAAGTAAACATTTTCAGAAACATAAATATCTATTCAAAACTCGCAAAAAGCTAACACTGATCTCGAAGACCACATATTCTCATTCCTCAAAGTAACAACGTTCAACTTACTCATAATATCCTAACTTAATATTGTGATAAAAACAGCTTCGTGTGTTCTTTGAAGTTTTTCTACCTTAACTAAAGATGAAAATGACACTTCCCGACAGAAAAGTGAAGGATTGAAAAAATAGAAACATCGATAGGTAGTGTTTCATCTTGAT
Source organism: Steromphala cineraria (assembly GCA_916613615.1). Lineage (NCBI taxonomy): Eukaryota > Metazoa > Mollusca > Gastropoda > Trochida > Trochidae > Steromphala > Steromphala cineraria. Next base: position 84,828,161 of record OU744721.1, read on the forward strand.
CGAAAATTAAATTAGTGTCAACTCAAATTAGATTCTACATTCAAAAAACGGTTGTGTAGGATAGCTTTGAAGTATGTTCATTCGTGGTATAATTATATATTGTATGTTCAAATGACCAAAAGTTAAAGTATTTGCTGAAACTACTTTCCCTTTTTTACCTCGATATAAACAAAACAAAAGGTTGTATATTTGATGGCAATGGAAAACAGTTGTAACATTTTACGGTTTGAGAAAAAAACAATTGTTTTACAATGTTGTTTCTACTAACCAGTGACATTTATAATCACAACTTGGAAAATAGCTATTTAGAGCAAACAATGCAAAGGTTAGTGCAATTTCAATGTACTTGAAGGAGAACATCACGTTTCTTTATTAATAGTTATTTAAATGCTAGAATTAAATTAATTCACTTATAATGAATATGTACATTTTATTATCTGGTGTTTTTTCAAAATAATAGTTTATCTTTCTGCGTTCCATCTGTCCATGAACTGACCATTTTATAGATTATTTGTAAGACCAATATTTCTCTGAAATTACTGTATGAGAAACGGATAGATGTTGTCATTAACATGATTTCTTTAACAAGATCCGTCCTTTATACAATCAATGTCATTTATTCAATCAACGTTGCTTATATTTTTAATTAGGCTACAATTTGAAAGCTTATCCTGGTGTGGTGGTTTGTGTGCATTATCGACCCTTTTGCAGCCAGTTGCAGCTTACATGCTTCTTGTAGGGTCACCTAAGCTGAACAGGTTGACAGGGAGACAACATGTTTTCTAAACCTGTTGTTTCTCTCTCAATATGTCTTCCTTTCTGTCTGTTTCCTTTAAGTTTCGATCGCCAAAGCGGCTTAAAACGTCAACCCCGTGGATGGTATAATCCACGTATTCAAAAGCTGAAATATTGCTAAGGACATGTTAAAACCCAACTCACTCAATATAATTTATGTGACGCTGTAGTCTTAGGATATATCATATCTTGAATTTGTTTCAGATCAAATTTATTGTAATTGACAGTCGCATGTGTCTATGTCAGTGGAGTGTTCCTATTACGAAAATGTATGTTTACAAATTAAAGTCCATGTATGTAAATCCAATCAAATTTGAATCTGAATAAATCTTTTCCCGCTCAAGAGAAATAAAAATTGGTTGTCTAAAAGCACGTTTTCTATTCTATTCTCTTTTGTTGATTATTCAATTACATAAGACAGTTTCTTTGATTTTTCTTCTCTGATTAAAGTAATTGCAACTTCTAAGTCAGGCACTCTGAAATAGCCCTGTGGTGTTTTTTCTTCTTTTGTCGTTAATTTCAAGCCTGTACTTTGCAATCGAGGAGAAATAAAACATTCATCACCTTCATTATCTGTCTTTGTTAAGTATCAATTACCATAAAGATATGTGAGGAACATCAAATGATGTTCTGTTGTGAAAAAAGTTAGTCCAAGTGAAAGTAAATGTTTCATCAAAGCAGATATAATTGAAGTGATTTAGGTTTATTCATGACATTGAAAATAAGAATGCATTACATCATATTTGAAAATCCTTGATTAATAACACAATAAATGTGAGCGGTATTACATTCCGTATGTGTTGCAGTAATAAAGCACCATTGTGGCATTTAAAAAGACGACATGAATGTTTTGATAGCATTGCTAGCATTTACAGTATTTTTAGGTGTAATTGAACATGAAAGAAGAGTAAGTGGCCTTTAGGATAATTCAATAGTAAAAGTTCAAAGATTATTAGTACGTATTAAGTGAATTACCACACGTTTGATTACGAATTCGTGTTTGATGTCGTCTTATTAGTTTATTTAGTGAAGAAATCTGATTCAATGACGTGATGATTTTATCTTTTCTAAAGAGAGGTTTTCCGAAGTTGAAAATTTTTTGATATATTGATAGTGAAGAGTAGACATTGACATATTATCTGTCACAATACTAAACCATCGTTTAACATGATATTATGGATTATGGATTGTTATAGTATGTAATAGTTATCAACAATTCGCGTTTATATTTATACGTGTTTTACTCCTTTTATTTTCTGGAAATGTTTCATCAAAGATGTAAAGATGTATATTTCCAAGAGTGGAATCACGAAACATCCATATCAAGTTTTCGTAAATTTTACTTTTAGATAAAACATTATTTCTGTTCTGATAAATACTTAACAATTAACAATGCGAGAACGTTACGCTGAAATAAACATGGTTTCAGAATTATCTCCTATTGTTCTTTTTGTAAATCAAAGTTAAAATGAATTTCATGTTGTTTTGGTATGTCCAAAATACGATGAATTATGGCGTAACTATCTTACAGGTTATTGTCAGCACCACCCACATATGTACAAATTGATTAACATGTTGATCAACTGTTGATTATGATAATCTTCTCAAACTTTATCCGTGCTCAGAGAAGGTGTTCAAACAAGAAACAATGTATCTGCTTTGTGTCAAACGTAAATATCAATTTTGTGGCGCAGTTACTACTATCCATCTTCAATTCTACACATGTTGTATTGTTGGCCTCATGGACATTTATACGAATTAAATGAATCCTGAATATGTTTCCATGACAAAATATTCACACTAACTGTACCTCTTTCATTTGATACAGGATAAAAATTCACTTTAATGACTGGATTTAAGCTTATTGTTTTAATGGTCTCAGGATTTCACATATAGCTTAAGGGTATAACGAAAAGATAATTCACTCATTCATTGCAATAAAATACATAAAACCCTATTGTTTTATCATTTTCTGCAAATTGATGCAAGGTGTCTGTGTTGATTCCAATATCAATGTCATGGTTACGTGTATATGAACCTGATTGAGCCTGACCAATCTTCACAGAAGAAAAACGAAACACACAGTTTGATCACAACATTTATTCAATACAACAAAATAACCTACATATTATAAAGGAGACAAAGACAACTTACACTGGCATGCCATGAAAAACATCGACAGGAACAGAACAACATCACATGACTTGTACATTCTCATTCAGTCATCTCCGCGTTACAATCGCAGAGAAGGTATCTTGCTACGCCCTCCATACATGTAGGTTATTTTCCATAACCCCTCGGTACCAGGTTATTATTTACTACACAATGACATCAGTTCATAACATCACAGGCAGATACCGACATCAGGTCACGGTGACAATCACAGAACATCAACACAGGTTGCCTCCTCCAACAAGATTTAGACAGTAAAGCTCACAAAGTTGCTACAGTTTTACCATACTAAAATCAACATTATTCCGAACAGTATACTTTACTCTAGCAAGAAAGTATCATATTTCACCAAAAATTGCATATTATTACAACAACATTTACAAGCAAAACATATTATTTGGTCATTTATAGCACATTACATCAATTGCATCTTTCAAAGATGAAATATGAACAATGTTCACATCATGACAACGTAAAGACATCATAACAAATACAGGAAACAATGAAAAAGCTCACAGAACTGTATACCCCGTGACCTCACAATGACACAGGCTTAGCACTCACTTCACTGGGTAAGGTGTTTGCTTGCTCTCACCTAAATTCTGAGTTTTACTTGAGATACATAAAAAAGTAACTACTAAATGATACCAACCCAACAATCGATACTGTTGATCGTAAAACTAGGTATTGTCGCTGGAACTTTCATCCCTCTGACCTTAACATAGTTATCATATGTTTCATCATTTTCTTGCCAATATCCTGTATGATGAATTATTTGCTTTGAACAAATAACATGTAAATTCCTTGATTTTGCAAAGTTTCTTAGTATTTTGTAGATTTGCTGAATTTGCCAATCGTCTTGAATTTATTGCAATAAGATATTTTTTAATCTTTCAAATACGATTGTTTTGTAGGTGTGTAATTGTTTTGCTCTGTTTATTTTATAACTTACAGATTATACGTTTTTATGATGTGACTTCTTCGTGTGTCTTCTTCTTTTATCGCGGTGTTCATAATCATCATGTCTTTTTATTTAACACCGATATTGACTGGTAACTGTTTTTCCTGATGATGAGTATGAAAGAATTTGCCCATTACTCATGAGTAGAATAGCAGCCCTTATCGTACACATGAATGCGAATTAAAGGGAAATCGATGAAATGTTACACATCCATTTTGCCTTGTTAGCGCTGAAACCCGCTGATTGCTTATTTCAAAGGAATAAATATCCTTCTTTCACATCATTATGAGTTCTTAATGTTGATTCTTTAATGATTTCATATGACGAAACAAAACTTTTTTTCACCAAAATAGAATTGCTTAACGAAAGTGCAAAAAGTATTATTTAAGTTATTAAAACGAGGACAGAAAAACAAGTAAATTTAGGTTTACCATATTTTGTTTCAATGGCTGTAGGAAATATTTTGTGAAAAGTATAATAAAAGGGTTCCCTTGCTCAAATGAAAATAAAAATCGTTTAGTTTTGTTATTTGACCATTTCTCAAAGTGGTATGTTAGACTCTTATAATGTTGAGTGGTTTCGATGCGTTTGCATTAATGAAATTTCAGTTGTATATTTTGAGCAAACTGTCGATTTCATCTGTTGTGATGACAACATCATCAAATTTTGAACTCTGTATGTGTTGATATTCAGATGATTCAATGTTAATAGTAGGAGTAGAAAGATGAGCTTTTGGTTTGTGAATATTTATCTCTGCATCTGGTATCTATTTTACACAAAATGACTCTTCCGCATCAGAAAAAAAATCTTGTTGTGAAAGCCTACCTTATATCAGAGTTTGAATGAAAAAATAATTTCTTAAGCAACATTGGATTTGTGCTAAATCTAAAAAGATAATTATCATATGATGGAATAGTGTGCTTGATTGAAAAGACAAAACAGTTGTAACGTCTCATTTTCTAGGCTCATAACCATAAAGAAATATTTTCTTAATGACAAATCAATGACATCCAAAAATAGCTTATCTCAGTTTTGAAGGTATCTATTTGGTTGTGTCCCAAGACCCAGACACTCATTTCGCCGACGCAGTAATTCGCCTACAATTAATGAGGGCTCAATTAACATCAACCCCACAGACATAATAGAATGGTCCACTAGAGTAGATTAAGCCTGGGTCAGGTTCATTATTGAAAAGTTTGGAAATATGTGATTATAACAAAGCTCTATCTTTAACGAGCTAATTATGAAACAATAACCATGGTAGATTATGTTTGTACAAAATTTAATGAAAATGAAAATGCTTTATGACATTGAGTTTACATTCAGTTATATTGGTCCACAATGACATTAAGTTGTGTTTATATAAAACTTTGTCTTCTCTTCTTAGCACTGCGTTAACATTCAATTATTGTCGGATTTTAATTGATTATCAAAAGATTTGAAAACTCACAAGGTATATAAAATGGTAAACATAACATGGTCATCACCATCACTATGGCTGGACTACGGAGAGTTGAGTATCTTGTGTCGCAGAAAGGAGCCCCTCAGATCATTCTAGATGGATATGTCTACACTCGGAACAAGATCAGACAGACCTGCACACACTGGAGATGCATCACCAAGACCTGTACAGGAAGATGCTCAACAGTCGGCGACTTCATCAGGACACAGACAGAGCACAACCACGCCCTCGGATCGGATCCCAACCTACGTGAGACTTTTCAGTATCCTGAAGACAAAGGTTTTGGAGGAGCTGAATCGTCCCCTCGCCCCAGCTAGAATCCAGACAGACTTTAAACAGGCGGCCATCTGAGCCATAGAGACGGAGTTTCCTCAAGCGGTGGTAAAGGGAAGCTACTTCCACTACTCTCAAGCCCTTTGGAGGAAGACGCAAGATCTTTGGTTGGCAGTTACCTACAAGGAGGACCCAGCTGTGACGCAGTTCGTCAGGAGAGCAGCTGCCCTTGCCTTGCTTCCCGAGGACGAGGTTCAAGATACATGGATAGATGTTATGGACGCCACCCCAGCCACCAACCGCATCAAGGACTTCAAAGTTTACATCACAGCGACATGAGTAGACTACGACGCTCGCTTCCCTCGATCCACCATAACACCATGACAACCAGGGACCAAGGACCAACAACAACTTGGAAGGTTTCCATAACAGGCTCAACAGAACCCTTCCACATCCCCACCCAAACATCTTCAGGTTTGTCGAGGTCATCAGGAGGATTGAGATGGCAGACAGAGCCAAGCTGAGGCAAATCAAATTTGGAGCTGCCCCCCAAGCCGGAAGAGAGTATACAGAGACATTGACAACAGAATCGCCAGACTGAAGGAAGCCCTACGCAACGGAGAGAAGACACCGCTCGAGTTTCTTGATGCCGTCTCCCACTTGGTGAAGCTGGGTTAAACTCTGAACTCTGACTTAAGACTCTAGTGTTAAAAAATCAGTGCTAACTAGTGCTGTCGATGTCACCAACTAGAAAAGCAAAAGACTAGTGCTAACAACGCCAAAGCTGTTAATCACAAATATGTATTAATGTTATAAAATAATTATATCTATACCACTCATGTTGTTATCGAATAAATATATCCATGTCATTCATGTGTTTTCATTACTTTTGGGTCTATTCCACTATTCTAGTAGGGGTCACAGGAGCTAATTAACCTGTTTACTGAACCGTTAAAGTGTCTGCGAAATGAAGCGGCGGTGTGTTGGGAGCCGACTATCTATTTAGAGCAAAACAATTGAAAGGTCAATTAAAATCGCATTGTGTATTTTTAAATGGTAGAATTGAAGGTCTACACTATGACGATAGAACAAACAAAATCATATATAAGTATGTAAAAGGACAATTATATTATATTTGAAAATAAATCTCGAAATGGAAATAATTTTAGTCGACCTGTATTCCTAGTAGTGTATGAGGAGAAAATGAATGATATTTTCATATTTTGATAAAATAGTTTAGAGTAACTATCTGAATTAAACAGGAAACTTCCGTCATGTTGTTAAGCACCAAATTCCAAATCGTTTTTGTACTTTGCAATCAAGTAGAGTAAAAGATTTATCACCTTCATTATCCATCTTTGTAATATGAAAAACACACATCAAACGAAATGAAATAATATTTCTTTAAGTTTGAGATTCTTTATGTGAAACTTAATTATCAATCCTAGTGAAAGTAAATGTTTTATCAGAATGAATATAATTGTAATGATTTATATCTATTCACGGCTTTGGAAACAAGATTGCATTTCATTATCTAAGAAAACAGTCTATGGTCAACGGCTTTGTTTTGATATCAAAACATTAAAACTATGTTGTTGAATTACTGAAATTCTGCTTTAGTGTGAGTTTAACATCTTTTATGCACCATTAACCACACGATAATTTAATTTATAAACACATAAGACTTAGACTTAGTTCAAAAATGCAATTACTTGACAAACATTTGTTTAGTTACGTTTGTCCAAAGTGCAAACATCGAGATATATGTTGTTCATTCGACTAATTTAATGACTATTGTTTCAAAATTTATGTATTATATATTAACCATATTCTTATCACATTTTGCAGAAAAAGAACATTTACAGTAATTGTAAGCTTATGCTTCTCTTTCGGAATGTCCGAATTCTTTCTGATATGAGAGTCTGTCTTTTAATGTGATCTAATTACACATTGATCCAAAATCTAAAAGTGTTTTGTTAGAAAATGATGACCAAAATAATGAAATTACATAATCATTCTTCCACAGTTAAACCGACATTTGTACAGCAGCGGTAGGTAATGAATGATAGAAGGATTGAATATAGTCTTGAAATTCGAGAAAGCCTTCAGTTGAATCAAAGAATCTTCCCATTTCTGGTATGCTTCATAGGAAAAATGTGATATACATAATCATAAATTAACATTAACAAATTGTCACGTCCATTGGACATTAGATATATCCCCCGTACAGTCACAAGGTATTTTACAAGCAAGTTTTACCCTTGACTTGCGTGATCGTATTTACACTATTCTGTATTTGAAAGTTAAATAAAACTAAATGTCCTTTTGGATTATACAATAGTAAATGTTAAAGACCCATAAGGTCGCCTAAATGACCGCACCGCAGGCTTGATTACGAATTCAGGCTTAGAGTTGAGTTTGGTTTCTTGCCAAGAAACTAAATTGTTTAATTTTCATGATGGATAATACCCTAATAGGAGTGTTAACCTTTTTTCGGGCATTATTCTGATAAAACATACATCCTCATAACTTAAAATAACAGACGACAGGCGCTGAAGTGTCAGTCATAAAACCACGTGTTGTCGCAGAATATCTTATCCCAATGTACACCATAAACTTAACAATGGATTGTTTATTTTACAAGCAAAGTTACGGATCGATTGTTTAAAAAACGCCTGTGGGAGTTTCTACTTTGTTAGTCACTGCGTGCATATTTAAGTGTTTGTCATCACAAATATTGTTTTTTCAATCAAAAGGCATCATTACTAGTAACTGATTTTCTTAATGGTTGTCATCAGAACATTTTTGCCCATAACTCATCCGTAGTGTAGGGTCCAATCAGTACACGGTAATGGAAATCAGAAGGGAGTCAAAGGAACTTTACAAAGGTAATTGCTTTGTTAGCGCTAACTGGCGCTAATTGCGTATCCCAAAGTGTTTTGGAGGTTCTGCTCACAATGTTAAAACGGTGCATTAAGTTGATTATTGTTTCATTTCATATTATGAATTCCTTTGCAGGGAAACCTTTGCACCCCATGACATTTTTAAACAAATCTGCCGATTTCAAAAGAAATAGATAAAAGTGTAATGTTAATGATTATTACAAGTACAGTAGTGTGCAAAAGTAAGTGGTCGGGCAACGCGTTGCCTCACGGGTGGCTAACGCGTGAGCAACGCGTTGGTCACTCGTGGCTAGCCGTGGCCCACCAGTGACTCACGCGTTGCTCACGGGTTGCTCACGGGTGGTTAACGCGTGTACAAGCGTAACGGATAAACGAGTCTCATGACCTTGATTATCTCCCTTTGGCTTGACAATTGCTGAAACGAATGCGTATACGATAGTTTAAACATGAGAATGTTAAGTGTGCAAAATAAAATATTGCGAACATAATTAAGTGAGAAATATTTTTTTAAATAATTTTTTAGATAAGTGAGAAATTTATTATTTAGATGCTTATAAATAGATATTATATAAACATTTGAGAAATATTTACTTTGAAAGGTATTTTTTATATTGTGCCATATTGAATTTGAAAGATAAATGATTTCAGAGATGTGGACTTTGAAATATATTTTGATTTTATAAAATATTGACTTTGAAAGGTACTTTGATTTAGTAAAATATGGATTAGGAAAGATATTTTGAATTTGAAAGATGTTTTTTTGGTGATATATTGACTTTGAAAGATATTGAAATGTTACTTTTATAAAAAATATTTTGATTTAGTCACATATTGACTTTTAAAAGTATTTTTAATTTAAAGAATAAGACTTGATATTTTGATTATGTGAAATAATGACTTTAAAGAATATGCTATTTTTAGAAATATTTCACTGCAAAACAATATGTGAGATATTGACGTTGAAAGATAATACATTTGAAGATATTATAATGAGATTAAATACTGGCTTTTGGGGATTGTTATTAGGGGTTATGCCTAGATTGTAAGATATTTCACTTTGAAAGATATTTTGATTTTGTGAAATATTGAAGTTATTAATTTTCTAAACGTTGACTTTGAAAGGTATATGGATTTTATGAAAGATTGAGTTGATTTGAAGAGATTTATAGTTAAGACCATAGTTACACAGTTGGACAACCTTTAAACAAATAACTGGCGGGATTTAAAGCTTTTGGTAATTTTAAGAAACTACAGTGTTATTACAATATGACAAACGTTATTCAAAGGATAATGACTTCGTAATATATCACCCAGTAGGGACAACTGACCAATCGAGAGTACTGTGTATCACAAGATCTGTGTTTCATACACTGGTAAAAGCAGAAAGACATAAGTATCTCTGTAATCTCTCTGACTAGACGTGACATGTATGCTGTAATTGGAGGTGATTGAGTCGCGCACCTGGTGATTGTGTAATGTTAACTCATTAACTTGGATATGCTTAACGACTCGAGGCCTTGACCACTTGTCAGCCTAACTGCCCGCCCTAATTATAACAAGACCAATCATAACTAAGCACCGCTCATCTCCAAAGGTGTGTGTATTTGAGGGAGGGGAGGGGAGCTGTCTAGTCTTGCTAAGTAAAATAAAGTTCTGAACGTTATATTATTTCGTGAAGGCATGCAACAGGCAGGTGTGCTAAGGAAGAAATGCATAAGTTTTAAACATCATTGCAATATAAAACACATGCATTTTCATTTCTACATATATCAAATACCAATAAATACTAGTGTAGCATAAGTTTACATATTTTTTGCTAACAGTTTGACAGGAGGCAGTGCCAAGTGATGGGCGTTGTCTCCATTCTTGGCGAACAAGCTCTGTCACTACAAACCTTAGGTTGATATATTTATTGAAATTCAATTGATTTAATGTCTTCTCCCTTTATCAATTTAGGATTTGATTTAAAGTATGTGTATTGTGATCATGATGTACATACTAACTTACATACACCCATGCACTTACACACAATTCAAACATGGGCGCGACACCATGAGGAATATTATCCAATGAGATCATTTACAGATGTTTGTTCTACAATTGCTACGATTCGGTGGTGGGAATATGTGCATCATGGCGGGAGTGTTATTTCAAGGTCAATGTAGTTGCTTATTGATCACAGACAGACAGACAGACAGATTGTTTATTTAAGTCTCACCTCAATATATATACATTTTACAAAACATACAAAACAGTAAAAGTTGAGCCACCCCTATAAGGGGTTATGAGAGACTAAAATCGATAAATTGCACAAAAAGATACAATATAAATATATAAAAAATATATATATATATACATGGATATATATTTATAGAGTCAGATTGAATGTTTATTTGTATGAGGATTAATACCTGAGTTAATTGTAGCTTCTGCTTTTATTGATGAAGTGTCGAAAGAGACTGAATTCATTTGAAGGTGATGTGATAATTACAGCTAGTTATAAAAGAAAAACCATATAAAACATCATTAATGTGCTGTGATGTTTTGACAGTAAGCTTTGACATTTCTTTAATACGATTCTCTTATCGTGGCGTAAATGAAAAAAACGAACATGGATTTCGTCTTACATTTGTTAAAACAATGTATTTCATTACATGGCCTATGAATGTTGGAAGTTGGAATCAAGTCAGTTAATCCCTATGCACGTTTAGTCCTTTTTCCAATAAAACGACATGTAGCACGTTGTTAGCAAAGGTTGTAAATACATCTATCTACATTATAACTATCAACTCTTTGAACAGTTTGTTGTGTATATCATATTTCATAAAAGTTTTTTTGTTCAATAACTGACATTCGTAATTCATATCGTGAAAACGTTGTTAAGTATCACATTGAAACGGAAGAAGAAGAAGAAGAAGAAGAAGAGGAAGAAAAATATTTTATTTATGTGTCACGTGGTACATGGTCTGATTCGGACGTTGTAAAAAACATGTTAAAAGGGCGTACCACCCGGTCATAAGGCCTATGAGACACAAGAATGTCTAAAATAATTCACATTTATATATATGATAATGTTCATAACAATACAAACATATACAAGGATTTAGGTGATTTTATGTTAAATGGTATTATTGAAGCAAATGGCATGCTTACGTCTATTGTACATTTTTATTAATAGAGCGGCAAGAGGCTTAACAGACCTCTCATTACGTAATAAGAATACAAACTGGGCTGTTGAGGACAACTGTGTGAATAAAGGATTGACGCAGGAAATATCCTGCCATAAATTGTACCTAAGATCAGAATAAAAGTCACAATCAGCAAGAAAATGTATCTCATCTTCAATAACATTGTTTCTGCAAAACTTACAAATCCTATTTTCTAAAGGCGTTTTGGGGCGGGTATACCTGCCGACTTCTATCTCCAGTGGTAATGATATTAACTCATTAACCCCTCGACATGCTCCACGGCTCAACGCGAAACTGCCCCCTCTACCGACGCTAATTACCTCACAATACCCCTCATCTCCCAAGACTGGATGAAAGGAAGTTGTCTAGTCTACAATAAAGTTTGGATGATTGTTTTATTGTTTCATGGAGTCAGTCTTGAAACAGAAAGGTGTGAATAAGGATATTAAACAGATTTGCACCATTTACTTGTTCATCTACAGTATATTGACATATGAATAAACATTCCCTAGTAAATAGATCTAATTAAATTTGTTCACACGTGATGGGCGTAATCTACATTTCTGGTGAGCAAGTCCTGTAACTTCACAGCTTAATCAGATTGACTTATTGTAGTTATATCAATACCATTTTGGTATCTTTTGATTTGATTTCAACATATTTTTATTTCCTGAACACGACAAAAAAAAGTTTGGCAAACAAACACAAGCCTCTCCCGAACATAAACATGGTTACAAAACATATGCATATGGTCCTTTTGAATTCCAAATATGTCAGTATGCATGTAAATGTGTCAGTTCCCAAACGGTGTGAGAATTCAACAAAACGTACAAACAAAATGTTACTCTATTTGATCAGTTGAATCTTTATGGAACACACAAACATCGTTTTAATAAGTAAATCAACCATATTTTTTAACTAAACAGAATTAATATTTCATAAATGTCGAATGTCATATTACATATGCAACTTTAACATTAACCTTTATGAAATTTTTTAAGGTACTTAAATCTCTATTTCCCAAAAAAATATTTTTAGATTGCAGAAGTTTTAACAGCCTTCAAACTGCACATGACATGAATAACACATGCAAAGAGGATACTTTGCACGAAATGCAAATATCATTAAAAACCGCAAGCGAGGAGCATGGGATAGCCGGGTTTCTTTAGGTAACAAACAGGGGGCTCATGACGGATATTGTCCAATGAAAGCATTTGCACGTGTTTGTTCTACAATTGGTACGCTTCAATGGGTAGCTTGTGTTCGGTGCATGTGCATCTTGAGAGTGTGTTATTTCAAGGTCAATCTGTTTAGATATTGATTAAATTTCTAGAGTCTGATTGGATGTTTATTCACGCCAGGATCAAACCCGTAGTTAAATCTAGATTCAGCTTTTATTGATGATTGGTCAAAAGAGACTTATTCATCTGATGACGATGCGATAATTACATCCAACTACATCACTGAATCGAATTAACAGGATATGACTGTGACATGAGTATCTTGTAAAATATGAGCGAGATGTATGTTATAAAATGTACATAAATTTATTTCTGTGTAAATTTTTAACAACAGATCGTCTGTAAATTTGTTTATTCACCAAACGGTGTATTATCCTCCAAAACCGACCATTTAATTCCTATCAAAGCACATTAATTAGTGTCTGTTATGAACACTAAATGACATATGTATAGGGTATATGAATTAAATTTTTGTGGATAGTTGCAAAGTTATGTTTAAACGACCTTCCCGACCGGTTTCACACTATTCAGTGATCATCATGGGATCTTTATGACGTTGTATATATACGTCTTTCGCTTAATGTCGCCCTAATTTGCCACATGTGTCTCTCGGAAGTAATGAGTTTTAGTGTAAGCCTGTATGTTTTTCAACAAATCAGTTACAATGAATGTGAAATTGAAACCGAAGAAAAAAATTAAAAGACATGTACATACTGCAATGGTTAGCAACTAATGTAAACTACAAGGCAAAATGGATTTCGTTAAATGTCATTCATAGAGTATTCGACAAATGTTCTTTTATAAGCCAAAACCTTCTATCCTGCTTGGAAACTGCGAAATGCCCATTTTACCACTAACTATGCACCTTAAATATTGAATACAAGTCTTATATTTTAAGTTTTGTATTTTTAATGCTATAACTAAATCATCTCAAAATGAGTTTGTTTTATAAAATGGTCAATAATGATACACCAAGTTACCTTAGCAACCTAGTACCTCCGAAAATATCAGATGTTATTGATTACAATCTTCGTGATGACTCAAAACTTCAGACCATAAACTGTAAAACTGTAAATTATGCAAAATCCTTCCTTCCAGACTCGGTTAAATTATGGAATTCATTACCAATAGAACATAGAAATTCGCCATCTTTATCTACTTTTAAAAAAGCTATAGCCAATGAAACTATCATGTATAGTACTTTCAATTTAAATTTTGGTAATAGATTTTCTCAAATAATACACACTCGTCTTAGACTTGAATGCAGCGATTTAAATGCTCACAAGTTTGAAAGATTTGTATCACAAATTCCCGCCTGTTCCTGTGGCCATAACTATGAAGATTCGACACATTACTTTTTTACATGTCCTCTGTACACCCATATAAGGCAAAATATGTTCTTCTATAATAAAGGTTTTGATTTGAGATCGGTCTTTTTTGGAAACCCAAATTGTTCTTCTTGTGTTAATAATGAACTTTTGATATCTGTGCACGAATTCATAAATTTAACTGGCAGATTTGCAACTTATTGATTAATTGATAAATGATTTATAAAATATGAATTATAGGCATTTTTTTTATGTTGTAGTGTTTAAGATTGTTGGTGTTTATTTATTCAGAAAAATAATATAATTGTTAAACAACCATTCGTTATCATGTTGGCGTTTTTATAGATTATAAGACAACTTTTGTAAATTCACAATGACTTGTTATTTACCTTGTTGGCGTTTGTATAAATGATATATATATATTTTTTGTAAATTCACCATGACATGTTCTACATCTTGTATTTTGGAGCGGTATTAACATAAGCTTTTAGCTTGTTTACCAATCCAATTCTTTATTGAAATAAATATGTTTAAACCAAATCATCTCATCCAGTGAAAACGAAGAAAACACGTATCTGTGACTGTCTTTTCGGCATAAAGATACCACCGCACGGTAACCGAACTGTTTGTTAATTGCTAAGAATACATTAATGAGGTATCTAATTAACTGATCACAAGATTATGTTGATTGTTCAGATAACGGCCTAATCCGGCGAAATATCCAAACGTTACGCTTGAGTGATTATCAGTCGAATCATTGAGTGCAAGAGGCACTGCTTGAGGGACAAGCTTCTAATTTATGTGTTCGTTCATTTATTCATTCATTCACAAGCGTGTGCTGGAAATTTCTTCACCCTACAGTTTTTTCCTATCGATAGGCGGGAGGTGTTGCAAATATTTATTATTTCATTTTAAAGGGGAAGTAGCACATTTTAGAAAATGTTATATCTTCAATTTGTCATTGATAATTGTACCTTCATGCTTATGTATTATTTTGATAGTGTAAAAAATCGCATTGAACAAACCAATGATTCATAGTCAGAGAACAAATTATGAAGATTCACATAAAGTCCATTGGCGACCATTTTTATGTGAACACCTTTAAGAAAAAGGAATCGCATGGCTGAACATTAGATTAAATATTGGATTTATTAATGCTTGATTTAGGTTTTATACTTTGACTTTGGGCTTCTGCCCCTTTAAATGTTCAAAAATATTTATGAAATTTGTTCTGACACTACCCAAAAGGCACATCTTCCTTCATGCTCTACGGGATTTCATACATTTATACATATACAATGTATATTAAATACAAGTCTTACCTTGCCTTGTCTGTTTGATAATTTTTTGGGAGAAAATACTATTTATGTATGTTTTTTTCCATATAAGTTGAAGCAAAACATATTTCATATATTGTTAATATTTCGAAACCTAAACTGTCACTTTGCACAGTTACGTCAAGAATGTAGTGTGTAATATTTCACGTACGACGCTGAGTGTTTATTATAACATGTGATGTGATATTTAACGACTCAAGTGTCTCATAGGCCATATGACGGGGTACTTTTTGCAATCTGTATATGTTTTTCGGTATTGTATCTTCTTCTGTAAAGTACGTGACACTTAAATAAACATTCAATTCATTCTCTTTCTCTCTCTCTTTCTCTCTCTCTTTCTCTCTCTCTCACTATGCGTGTATCTGGATTTCATTTTCATGCATGCATGAGTTTAACCATGCAAATAACTTTCAATCTTTAGCGCAATCGTCGCCTTTTTAGAGCAAATAAGAATGCTGAAATGACCATACTACCCTAAATACGTCATCATTGTTTATCCAAATTAGTGAACAAGGGAGTATTGTTGTATACCTGCTCAGTGACCATTGCTCGCCGGAGCGTGGCGACGAATTGATCAAAGCAGCCGCCCTCTGTCTATCTGTCTCCAAACATCACAGGTCTAACTGACAGATTATGCTTATACCGAGATGCAAGTGTTGTGTAGTCTTAATGTATATTCGTAACCCATTTGGATTGACTTCTATAAGGTGCATTCAGAAGTTGTTTAGATGAATAAGAAAGAGTTCTATTGGATTTTTGTAGGGAATGCGACTTTTTAGACATTTATCAAGCCTGATACAGACAGACAGACAGACAGATGTTTTATTAAAGTCTCACCTCACATAAATACATTAAAAAAGTATATACATATAAAGTTGAACGTAAAAGTGAGCCACCCTATAAGGGTTACGAGAGACTATATTATAATATATTAAATTAACTAAAATATGATGTAAACAATATACAAATATACAAGGAATGATTTGCAGGTGATTATAAATACAGCTGCGTACTTTACGTTTGTTCATTTACCTTCGTATTCTAGAGCAAATATCACGTATCTCTCATAAATCGCTGGAAGATTGGTTGTGTACATTTTAAATTATCAATATTGTTTATACTCTTTTGAATATAAATATAAGCATGTACACACGTGAGACGGAAATAAACTATTGATTGATTTGTAATTTTGAATGTCTTTGATGCATCCTAGCATTGCAAAAGCGAAACGGATGATGTTGAAATTGAAGTACATAGGATATGCAGTTTGCGTTAAAATATTCGTATGCCATGCATGACAGATAACCGTAACAAAATTGCATTCATAAAGTGACCAGGGATCAACATTTCGAAAACACTGTTATTTTAATTTTTCTCAACAAACATCCTTCATAGGTTATCGTCAGCTTTTGATCTAAGTATTATTTAATCCTTTGCACTAAAGCAATGTAATTGTGCTTTTTGTTTAAAGGGATTATTTTAATCGAAATTTAAGAAAATCTGAATTATACTAATATTACCCCATCTGTCTATTTCACCATGCCAAATATGGTGGCAAGACGATCCAGTTGCTGATCCTCTTTGTAAGTACCAATCGAGTTATTATATGGATGTCCAAACGAATTCCAAATTACATGAAAAGTGCACTAAGATGCACAAGCGAACAAACTAAAGATACGCAGCGCCCCATTTGTCAGACACCTCACTTGTCAGACACTTAATTAAGCAGATTAAACTGAGGCTGTTACCCATCAAGAAAATGGAACCTTCCAACGAATACCCCACTTGTTAGACAGCAAGGCCAAAAATGACAGAAATGGATCCTTCCTTAAGTTGAACCCAACTCATATCCCACTTTTTGTTGCCACTTGGTAAGAAAGATTGTACAATGACAAAAAAGAAGATATGTTTTACAAATTTAATAGATAATAATGTTTATAATACTAATGTTACTTCTAGTATTGTATATATACTTGCAATACTTAAAACAATATACAACCAACATTGGAATGAACTTATCCTTTTTTCAAAAAGTATATGCTACAAGAGAAGCCGTAATGAACAAATATGGACTATTTAAATATTTTCGTGGATGTAACTTATAGAACAGATACTGTACTCTACTGTCAATATATCATTAAATCAATAATACATTATTGCAGATCAAAATGGAACGATTGCTTCTTTTAAAAATTGTTTTTAGCATATATAGACGTAATGATTTTCAACATAAACATTCAAGGAAATGTATGGATTGGAATAATACTTGTTGGCCAATCCATTCATGTATATGTACATATCATGAATAAAATATGTTTAATCAATCATTTCTTATCAATATTCTATGGGAAAATGTTTTTTTTAACTCACTTTCGTGATTGATGATTGATTGAGTTTTAATTTGTGCATAAATTTTGTAATGAGAATCAGAAAACCAGAATTATATATATTTTTTTATAGTTTTTTTGAATGATTATAGAAATATTAAAATTATTGTGTCTACGATTTAGCAAAATAACATTAAGAGTATATAATCATTAAAAATCATACCAAATGAACCATTGCACAGAAAGAATGTTTTAGCAAAGATAGAGTTTATCGAGAATAGTCTTGAAAATTAATAACAAAAACATGATAATGCTTTTAAAACGTAAAACAATATCTCCTATATATAGCTTTATTTCAACTCCTAACAATTCCCGGTATCTCAGGATTAATTAGGACTGGTCCATTGTAACAGTAGGTGAGCGCTTGGTCTGCTCCAACTCCTTTGTCTGACAACTGAGTCGTCTGACTATTGGGGTGTCTGACTATTGGGGTATCACCATTGAGAGTATGTTTAAACAATGGTGATTGGATTGTTATTAGAGTATTTATGGCATCGGGGGGGGGGGGGGGGGATAGCAAAACAGTTATACAACCAATCTACTTTATTTAAGAACAACCACTTACCGTGGTACATGGAAGATTACACATAACATTCATGACATATTAGATGTGTATGGTACACTAGTATACATAATATATATATTGATAGTCAAGTTTTCAAGATGTAATTGAATTGTTCATTTCCTATTTCGAAATATCTCATTATGAAGGGGTTCGTAGTTTCAATAGTTTCTTACTATAGTTAGGATTTATATAATAAATTCGTCGAAAATATATAATCTGTGTACCCACCCCCAAGGATTTGTAGATTAAATTCATTATGGTTATCCTTACGCATTGTGAGGTTGCCCTTTGAAGAATGAAATAAACAATAAATGTCGATTTTTTTCACTTGTTGTTATACCCTCCCTTTTCAGTGTAAGTTGTCTGTGTATCGAAGCTATCTCAGGATTATTGAAGGATAAAGGCAGGATATGTACTCAATTACGTTTCTGATGAATTTGCGAATATACATTTAATTAGGGTATGTGAAGAATCGGTCGGACTTAAAATAGCAATTTATGGTACAATCTCTATCTCATTAACTATAATCAGGTGTATTTAGGCCACCGGCCTATGACACAATTGATTATACAGTAATCAAGAGGCTACTTCTGAGCTTATTAGCATGATACACATCCGTAGCCAAGTTTCTAACCCATTAACCCCTCGACATGCTTCACGGCTCAACGCCCCTTGTCAACGTAACTGCCCGCTCGAGTGACGCTAATTAGCTCACAGTACCCCTCATCACCCGAGACTGGATGAAAGGAAGCTAGTCTAGTCTATACCATAAGTTCCAATCAGAATCTGATTGTTTTATTGTTTCATGGAGATCAGTCGGGAAACAGGTGTGAATAAGGATATAAACAGAGAACAGAGCCATCATCGAGTAACTTGCACCATTGATGTTGTTAATTAAAGGTGATTTGTTCAGCTATAGTATATTGAGGTCTGAATAAACATTCACAAGTAAATAGATCTTAAATCTGTACACACGTGAGGGTCTGGTTAGCGAGTCCCGAAACTACACAGCTTAATTAAGATTGACGTATTGTAGTTAAATCTATATCATTTTAGCCCTGTGTTTATTCTGAATGGCTGATTGAAGCGCGCCATTGTCTCAAACTCAAACCTGCTGTCTTGTTTATATGTAAATGTATATATGTTTATCTCATGTACCGCCGTCGGCGGTTTTCAGAGAATAAAGAGTTTGAGTTTGAGTTTATTCTGAATATGATGTAAAATATGTATTTTGTATTAGTACTGTCAGTTCCCAAATGGTATGAGGCTTCAAACAAAACGTAAAAAAACAAAATGTAACTCTCTCTGGCCAGTTGAAATGTTATGGGATTGAACACACAAACATTGTTTAAACAAGTAAATCAACCCTATTTAAAACTGAACAGCGAATATGTCATTTATGTAGACGTTATTACATAGGCAACTTAAACATTAACCAAGATTATAATGTTTTACGTACTTACATAATCTCTACTTTGAATAATCATTTTAGAATGCAAAAGTTTCAATAGCATTCAAACTTCACATGACACGAAGAACACATGCAAAGAGGATATTGTGCAAAAAATGCAAATATTATTAAAAAACGCAAGCCAGGGACATGGAATAGCCAGTGTTTCAAAAGGTATTGAAGAAAGTTAGGACTCATGTTGTACATTCTCTATATCAATTTGTATGATTCATGAGAATACAATTCTGTTCTGTTCTGTACATGAAGAATATTGTCCAATGAAAGCATTTGCACGCGTTTGTTCTACAACTGCTACGCTTCAATCGAAAGCATATGTACATGTACATGTGCATAATATATTTATTTTGTATTCTAATGAATGTATATTATATATTTGTACTATGTTGAGGTGAGACATAAATAAACTATCTGTCTGTCTGCATGTCTGCATCCCGAGAGAGTGTTATTTCAAGGTCAATCTATTTGATAATGATTTCAGGAGTCTGAATGAATGTTTATTTACGTGGGGATTCAAACTTCAAAATCTAGATTCGGCTTATCTTGATGATTGGTAAAAAGAGACAGAATTCATTTGATGATGTTTTGATAGTTACATCACTGATTCGAAAGTAACAGGACATAACTGTTTTTTATGGGACTCAGAAAATGCACCCCAAATAACGCAGTGTCCGGAGACATGGGATGGATTCCACCTACAGTTCGCCAATGGGAGACAGTCTCCAAGTTTTATAAACGCCTTAGTTCCCTCCAAGAACATAAGTTGTCAAGAAAAGTTTTCATGTGGGCGAATAAACATGCTTTTAAAAACAAGAACAATTGGAATTTTAGAGTCCATGTCAAATATAAAGCCCTAGCGTTAGATATGTTCATTCCAACAGAAAATAACTTTCATTATAGACGGATTGCCAGGGACGTGAAAGAAGGAGTTTTTAAGAAGTTTAGAGAAAATTGGGAAAGTGCAATAAATCAAGAATACAGCAGGACTGGGATGGGAGGAAATAAGCTACGCCTCTATAACCAGTTCAAGAAGGATTACAAGGTGGAATGTTATAACCAATTCCCTATGTCCAGACCAAACAGAAGATCTTTAGCTGTTTTCAGATGTGGGGTTGCCCCGATAAAACTTGAAACTGGGCGCTATTCTAACCTTCCTGTTAATGAGAGAGTCTGTTTTAACTGTACCAACTGTGTGGAAGATGAGATGCATGTTTTACTTAAATGTCCAGTTTATAATGATGTGCGTGAAGATCTTTTAGGTAAATGTAATGATGTTTGGCCTGAATTTTACCAACAAAGTGATAATGTTAAATTATGTTTTATCCTGGCCAGCCCAAGTATTGTACATGCAAGTGCCAAAACCTGCAAGGCAATTTTAAATTTACGTATATATTATATTTTATTTACGCATTAGACTATTGTCTTTTTTTACCAGTGTACTTTTAGTCATATATTTGTAATGCTGAGTGTACTTTTTAATATATATTTGTAATATTTATTGCTCCTTTTAATACACTTTTCTAATATTTACTGTACGTTATGTTTATATATTAGTAATATTTACTGTATATTTTAATATTGTTCGTCTCTCGTAACTCCAAAAGGAGTGGCTCTTTTAATGTTGTATATATCTTTTTATGTAACATTTTGAGGTGAGACGTTAATAAACAATCTGTCTGTCTGTCTGTCTGTCTGTTAAGTGACATGAGCACCTTGTTAAATATGAGCTAGATGTATGTTATACCAGACATGTGTAAACTTCTAACAACCCATTATCTTAAAGATTTGTTTAATCACCAAACTGAGTATCATGCTCAAAAATCGACCATTCATTCCTATCAAAGCACTTTAATTACTGTCTGTTATGAACACTAAATGACAAATCATACATAGAATATATACATTCATGTTGATAGTTGCCAAAGTATGTATAAAATGACTTTATTTCAATACAAACAGAAGCGACGCATATATGTGGCTATCGCTGTGAGAAGTTGCTATTTGACTCTCGTGAGGAGAATCGCCCTTATCGACGGTCTTGAGTTAATACAGTCCAGTTCAAGTTCTTTATTCACTTAAACTACTCATAATAGAACATTGTACATATTTATTAATTAACTATCAATGATATGGCACTAATACAATCTGAACGGCCTACACTATACGATTCGGCAACTGGGCCAATACAGGTAAGCTGGGCCAATACGGGCCAAACTGGGCCAATACGAGCAGACTGGGCCAATACGACTCTGAGCATGCGCATATACACAAATGGCGCAAGTCCGAAGCTATCGCTTCAAAACTTTCAACATATATTACAGTTCACCAATCTCTTTTATAATTTTGATTTCAATGAAAATTAACTTTCTAATGTTGTACAAGTAAATCACAAAAAAATTAATTAATAAAAATGTAATTAATCAAGTTTTTCCATATTGGCCCAGTTACAGGTCCTCGGTCTGCTGTATTGGCCCTTGGCTTCGCCTCGGGCAAATACAGCAGACCTCGGACCTGTAACTGGGCCAATATGGAAAAACTTGATTAATAACATTATATTAATATTAATAATACAATATAATGTAACAACGACGCAGAATTATTATTGACATTTTTGTAGTTGCTCAAAGATACATTTTATAACTTACTTAGCTTGTCAACAGTTGTACAATGTCTTTCTGTAAATAGGCTATAAAGCTATAAATAATTAAGTCTAATTATATCTAATAAAGAAGTACATTCAAAACATACTTGTTCTAAATTTCAAAATAGGTTGTGAAACCTTTGTTGGTAGCAAAATATGATCTTCAGGACCAAACACCGATCAATCATATATTTTTCCTTTAGATGATAACGTCTTTTCATATTGCCACTGTGTTATAAACTGATCAGTAAAGATTTGTTCAACTTTACAGAGGAGCCAATTTTTATTAACGTAATTTTGATGATACCAAATATATGACAAACCACAATCATCATCAGCTCCACAGACCTCAATATATTCTAATTATACTACGAAGGATATGTGTAATAGGATTACATGATATTCGAGGGTGTTCATATGCAGAATATATTATAAGAAAAACATATGAAACTTAAATAAAATCATCCGTACAGATTCACCAAAAAATAAAATGTATTGGCTTATTAAAAAGTATAAATATATCAGTTTCAATTTTCAATTGATGTGAGCAGCAGCTTTCTGTGCAAGAGCAATACGGAATATCTTAAAGTGACAGAGAGTATCGTTTTTGAAATTTCATTTGGTTTTGATAAGCTACAAAATATATGATATGTTAATTGAAGTTCATATTTCATCACTGGACTTGTAAATATATCCATTTATGCATAATATTTCTAAAGTGTTTGATTTTATGAAAAAATCAAGAACACATCTCAAATAAATTTAATATTCGAAATTTTGCATCCAATTAATCTACTTATTCGTTAAAATACCTAATAAACACTATCGAATCGAATATATCTTCCTGCCAGCTTATGACAAGGTTTCAAAATTACGTTTGGCGAATTTGTGCGCGCCACTCGAGCCACATTGTCCTGTTTTCGATCAAAAACCCGACTTTGAATGGCCGTATTTTCGCTCTAATGTACTGGTTGACCTTTAACTTGTTATTTTCAGAAACAGTTACTGGTTACCGATGAAATACCATCGATTTCAAAATTTGACATATGTGATCCTATCAACATACTCTGTGTCTCTTAAATATCTATACGACTCTCGGCACAAATAACCTCTTTATACAGCAAATATGAATAACTGTTTGATCTCCATGAAACTCTACAGCAATAAGAACTTTATGTTAATCCTCCAGGGTTAATACGTGGAACAAGAAAACATTGATGCATATTATGCACTACTCATTAATCTTCTCACTTGGTCACTTGAAACATAGGAAATAACATGCTTGGCCATTACTTTCCTCTTCAACTCAAAGTGTGAATTATGTTATATACTAAATCTTTAAAACATGAGCTCTTTACAAAGCCTTGAAGTTTTCAGAAAATGTTGTTTTGTTTTGAAAAGAAAATGATTGCATAAACAATGATAGGAATTCAAAACATCTCACATACTCACATCCTTAAATGCTGAATAAATGATAATCCCGTTGTCATTAAACTTTTGTCACACACGTGAAATTGACACGAATATTAGTACTTTAGGCTAGCAACATTTTAAACTCATATCTGTCATGCTGACTGCTTTAGATAAGTCACTTAAATAACGTTTGGCTGATTGAAGCCCGCCATTGTCCGGTTTTCGATCATAGTCACGACTTTGAGCCTTCATACTGTTACTATACTTTAGCCCTTAATGGTTCTTTCATACAGCAGTCTACACTTCCCGATAGAGACACTATTGATAATGTTTTGGTATATGTGACTTCAAACAACTCACAGAGTGTGCCTTTAACGTACATGTCATGCATAACAAATGTTATGCATAAAAGAGGAATGAATGAATCCGATGCAGTTATGTTATTCCCGTAAAAATATCTTAACATGTATATGTATACTACATTTCGTCAATAGCTACATAAGTGACTGTCAAATATACCAGAAAGTAAAACTCTGATGCTTAGAAACAGATATTTGATGCAAGGACTATTTTGTATATATCTACTCATGCAAGTTATATTGCAGCGACTAATCAATGAGCAGCTTGGAGCTTGTTGGCACATGAAAAAGTGTTGGGTTGAAATTAAATCCATTTAATTATGTAATACATTAACGTATATAAAAACGTAATGAAATATATATGTAACGTAAATAAACTTCAAACCTCATTATGCTAGCATTTCCATTATAGATTGTCTTGAGGATATGAATAGAATCGGGATTAAGTAGCAACCATGTGGAATATGTAATCCTGAATAAGTGTAATTTAGAAAGAAAACAATATGTTTAAAATTCATTTTCAACTTTTGTCATATGACATAAAGTAAAAAATCGGTAAACATGATTTTATGAACGCTTTTGGCACTTCTGCAACCTCGATTATCCAGCCATGTATGACACGCGTTGGCCACCCGTCAGCCACGCGTGAGCAACGGGTGGCTGACGCGGGGCGACCCGTTGCTCACGCGTTGCTCACTCGTGACCAACGCGTGAGCTACGCGTGAGAAACGCGTTTTTCGACCACTTACTTATGCACACTACTGTATATTGTTTTCAGTGTTATTGGTGGCCATATTTTTAAAGTACTGATATAAACAAAATAAACTTTTTTTCAAAATGATCAAGTATTTATGATAAAGAGAAATGTTATCAACTACTTTGGTTAGAATGCAAGACAATCAAACATTAGTTCATGAATGAAAAATGAATGAAAGGAGTCTTTTGAAAGCCCCTACTTAATCTGATAATCAGTAAGAGTTTCTTCTTTCACAAAAGATCGTTAGATCTTGTAAACGATTGATACTTTCAGAGATATAAATTTTGAAAATAAATTTGTTGTTCCATGTTAGTGTACTGACTGCCCTAAAATGATGATTAAAAATGGTTCGTAAGTGTTCATGTTTATAAGTGTTCATTATTTGACTGTTATTTCAAATATCTTTATATGAAACTTCGGTCAAAAGGTTCACGAGGAGCCAGAACTAATGCTTGTTATTAAGTGTCTTGATAAAAAAATATACAATAAGGCTACTTTGCACCTTAATGATATCTTTAGTTTGAATATAATTCAAAGCTTTCCAAAGAATTAAATGAATGTCTGTTTGTAGCCTAACAAAATATGTACATCCTTCTGGGATACGTTCAGGGCTTGATTAAATAAGTTCGTTACTCTATGAAATGAACGGGATTGAAACTGTTTGTAACATACCAGTAGATTTGTTTTAGAGATCATAAAAAATATTGAAGTTCCATTTCAATTTCAAAAGCTTGATAAGGACCTTTGGTTTTCAACATTATCACAATATTCGTCGAAAAAAATAAATATAGTCGAAGTATGCGAGAGTAAATTTTTGGCATCATTGGTTTTCTATTGTTACTTAATGCAGGTTTTTTTTATGAGGTCTCGGATATTTTTAGCAACCAGAAGTTAGCACAAGATTCAAGATTCAACATTCACATTCGAATGTTGAATATTGAAAATGGTGCTAACTTCAGGTACAAAAATCAACATTCGCGAATCTGAATCTGAAATTAAATTTCACATTCACATTCGAATCCGAATGTTGATTTTTTTTTCAACATTCACATTCAAAATGAATCTTGAGTTTTTTCAATTTGGGCTTTCAAATCATATCTTATAGACTCTACATTCGCGAATCTGAATCTGAAATTAAATTTCACATTCACATTCGAATCTGAATGTTGATTTTTTTTCAACATTCACATTCAAAATGAATCTTGAGTTTTTTCAATTTGGGCTTTCAAATCATATCTTATAGACTCGACATTCGCGAATCTGAATATGAAATTAAATTTCACATTCACATTCGAATCTGAATGTTGATTTTTTTCAACATTCACATTCAAAATGAATCTTGAGTTTTTTCAATTTGGGCTTTCAAATCATATCTTATAGACTCGACATTCGCGAATCTGAATCTGAAATTAAATTTCACATTCACATTCGAATCTGAATGTTGATTTTTTTTCAACATTCACATTCAAAATGAATCTTGAGTTTTTTCAATTTGGGCTTTCAAATCATATCTTATAGACTCTACATTCGCGAATCTGAATCTGAAATTAAATTACACATTCACATTCGAATCTGAATGTTGATTTTTTTTCAACATTCACATTCAAAATGAATCTTGAGTTTTTTCAATTTGGGCTTTCAAATCATATCTTATAGACTCGACATTCGCGAATCTGAATCTGAAATTAAATTTCACATTCACATTCGAATCTGAATGTTGATTTTTTTTCAACATTCACATTCAAAATGAATCTTGAGTTTTTTCAATTTGGGCTTTCAAATCATATCTTATAGACTCTACATTCGCGAATCTGAATCTGAAATTAAATTTCACATTCACATTCGAATCTGAATGTTGATTTTTTTTCAACATTCACATTCAAAATGAATCTTGAGTTTTTTCAATTTGGGCTTTCAAATCATATCTTATAGACTCGACATTCGCGAATCTGAATATGAAATTAAATTTCACATTCACATTCGAATCTGAATGTTGATTTTTTTTCAACATTCACATTCAAAATGAATCTTGAGTTTTTTTATGATTTGAAAGCCCAAATTGAAAAAACTCAAGATTCATTTTGAATGTGAATGTTGAAAAAAAATCAACATTCAGATTCGAATGTGAATGTGTAATTTAATTTCAGATTCAGATTCGCGAATGTCGAGTCTATAAGATATGATTTGAAAGCCCAAATTGAAAAAACTCAAGATTCATTTTGAATGTGAATGTTGAAAAAAAAATCAACATTCAGATTCGAATGTGAATGTGAAATTTAATTTCAGATTCAGATTCGCGAATGTTGATTTTTGTACCTGAAGTTAGCACCATATTCAATATTCAACATTCGAATGTGAATGTTGAATCTTGAATCTTGTGCTAACTTCTGGTTGCTGATATTTTTGTAATAATTTTTTTCCGTCTCGGTCGTAACAATTTTTCATCACCTAAAAAAATTCAACTTTCAGTACAACAGTCATTAGTTGAGTCAAACTAACTGCATAATGCACAATGTAATATAACATATCTTGGTAATGCAAGTGTAAAAGTGTATAATTATACAACATAGTTTTAATGTTTTGATATCAAAGCAAAGCTGTTAGACTATAAACTCTTTTTTCTTAGATAATGATATGCCATCTTATCCCCAAAGCCGTGAACAGATAGAAATCACTTCATTTCGATGGAACATTTACTTTCAAAAGAATTGATAATTTCCACAAAAAGAAAATCAAACTTTAGCAAAAATGCTCTCATTTCGTTTGATGTTGGTTATTCATACTTTACAAAGACAGATAATGAAGACGATAAATGTTTAATTCTACTCGATTGCAAAAAAGAATTTTTGGGGTGATTTTTGTCCTTAACAACACAAACAGAAAATACCAAGGCTATTTCAGAGTTTCTCTTTTTGAATTTTCAATAACTTTAATTAAAGAATATAAACAAAAACTCTTTTATGAAAACCAAAAAAGTAAACTTGTGAAACCATAATACAATTTCAATTTGCACACGCTTATTGTCAATTGGTTTGATTTTTCACCTCTAGCAGGAGAATCTTACACATTCATCGCTTTTTATTAATCTTTTTATCAGTATTGAAATGGTCAAGAAGGGACAGAAGATGGACGAAGCTAATATGTTCAGTTACTGCTACACATTCATGAAGTATAGCTGACCTTTTTATCAGATTGACAAAGGACATTAAAGGGGCAATAGCACTTTTTGAGGCGGAATATAAGGTGATGTCAGGAAAATGAAAATGAATGGTTCTAATTGAAAGACAGTATATCTAAACTAAATGGAGCAGTAATAATTCAAATACATAACGTAAAGTTTATCCATGTGATTCTAACACAAAATGAATCATGTTAATCTTCATACTTGTCCTCTTACTATGGATGATTGGCTTGTGAAATGCGATTTTTGACACTGTCAAAATAATACATTAAGCATTAACTTTCAATTATCGGTAAAGAATTTAGAATTTATAAATTATCAAACAACGTGCTACTGTGCCTATAGATAAAACATAAGATTTAGATTAGAATTGCTTAATGAAGTTTCCTGATTGGAGCAAATGAGCCAATAAGAAAAGAAATATCCAATTAGTTAATAAATTGGAAAACAAAATTGTTGAATTATTTTCATTGTAAAATTCATTTAAAAACCAAAGATAAGTTTATATAATTTGTACAAACATAATTATTGAATGATTTCGTTTATAAATCAATCATGATATTGTAGAACTTCAGTGCTGCCATTTACAGTTCAACGAAACGATTTACATTAATAATACTCATGTGCGTTTCACAGAACACGAAAATCTAATTAACCTTTCTTATTAGCTGTCTTAAAACTAAGAAATCGTTTTTGAATGTCACTGATTTGTAAACATTGTATCTTTGCAGTCAACAGGGTCAAAAGGTAAGATGTAATAGCTGTTTTGGTTTACCATCAAACATACTAATTGAAGCGTACCAATGTTGTCATTATTGATTCAATACTTTAATACTACAATACAACACTTACATGTATAATGAACAAGATGAATTTTCCTTATGCTGTTGTATACTTTATTCAGTACAAAATTGAAGAACTGCTTGTAATTTAAGACATGAAATAGGTTAAAAACTCAAATCAGAATAAAACCTCAATGAGCATAAATGTATTTATTCATAAGAACTTAAAATTTTACATCACTATCAATGTTCAAGAAACAAAGGTTACTTATGGAATTCGAACGCACACATATTTCATTTGGTAATTACAAATTCATAGACCAGCTTAGATGATAGTAGTGAATATTGTATATCCAAACATAAAATACGTGATCATGAGATGTGACAGATCGTGTGTATGGCTGATGAACCTAGCTATATCGTTACGCTGTTCATGCTATCATGGCTTTTATTACTAGTGAAGCAATCATTCTGTGAGAACTTTGAAGTTACATCAGCACTGGTAAGATACAGCGTCATATATTCGAAAACATTACAGGTTTATCTCAGGGATAGAGTAAAATAGACATCAGACGTGTTAAATTCACTTAAAAATCCTAACAGTCTTTAATCATTTGTAAGTGAATTATCTCCAATTGTATGAGAACGTGGAATGGTTCAATAGGATCAATCAAAACACATTTGCGTCTCTTGTAACATCAAAGGTTACTTCTTAATGCATGACAATGATATCTTATACTTCCTTGACAATAACGATAATTGGTATCAAACTTGTAAATTTTTTACATTCCATGGAAAATGTGATACTGTAAAGTTACTCAAAAGAGCCAAAAGGTTTGATAGGACAGGTTACACTCCAGATACAGTATTATGCTTCTGGTTAGAACATTTTATTGATGTATACGAACGAAATAAGTGTTTCAATATGATACATAAAACGACGTGGCTGCTCTGGAAAAACCGCCGTCAATTTGATGTCTATGTAATCACTAAAAGACAACATTGACAGTAATGTGAAATCAAGCTTATAAAACGACAAAGGGCTACTGTTTGTATTGCTTAGGTTTGTAGTTTTTTTTTGCAATTCATGTGGTGACTTTCCTACTTATGAATAGTGATTTGAATTGTCATCTTTAAAACCTGACCGTCCATTGCTCTAATCTTTCTAATTTGCAGTGTGCTTTCAAATTTACTTTGAATGAGATGTTTACTGTCTACCACTATATCAAAAGTTTCGTAAGCTCAAAAAGAGGTAAGTATAAACTGTTCAAGTGTAAATTTGTTGTATTCGACTTAAATCTAATACCTTTGTTATGCTTCATACAATCCAAAAGGTAAATGAACTTAATGAATATACAAAAAGTCTTAATAACATATAGATGTTATCTGTTGAAAATATTCATAACGTGTCAAATAACAATTATTATTTTACGTTCGGAAAATATCAAAAAGTAAAAATAAAGTTACCTTTTAATTAGGAACACAGAAATATAATGACTTTTGAGTTAATTTGTGAAACCTGAATATTGGTTTTCAGAAAAAGTTTAGGATCCAATTTCGCTAAGCAATCATAAATCAAATCTTTCGATGTCTGGACAAGTATGATAAGCAATTTTCAAAGTCAATGGTCAGTACTAAAAGTTTACAGAAAATGTTACACACTTACTACTGCCAAGCTACGTGAGAGATTGCTATTGAATTGACGAGAATGGATTTGATCCTAGCGACACGAAATATGGTTTTTTTGTTATTATTCTGTAGATTTAGATTCCTTCTGTTTCAATAACATTTATGTATATTGTTACACATCCGTTACGGAATTGTATCAAATTAACTAACTAAAGTGTGCAAATAATTTGAGATTAAATCTCCGCATACTTCAGGAACGTTGATAGAATATCAAAATGTTGATAGAAACACAAGACAATCATGAAATATTCAATGTTTATATTAACATGAAAAACTAATAATGGACATTAAAATGAAGTTAATGTATTTCTCTGGTTGTTGTTTTCGTTTTCGTATTCAAGTGTCGGTTTTGCATGCATCGAATGCCAAGAGCAACTTCTTTTAAACTTAACATAACTCAATGAAATAAACGTAAAAGAAGGAATCTGCTCTTCAAGGAACATACAAAT
Organism: Steromphala cineraria; assembly: GCA_916613615.1. Lineage (NCBI taxonomy): Eukaryota > Metazoa > Mollusca > Gastropoda > Trochida > Trochidae > Steromphala > Steromphala cineraria. Next base: position 84,859,512 of record OU744721.1, read on the forward strand.
CTCATTAACATCCCAATCGACTTCATCTGAACAGTTATTTTTAAAACTCAGGCAAATCAAATTGAATGTCACTGATTTGCGGCTGAAGAACGATAACCTTTTGTCATTGAAGAATTATGCATGGTGTAGAAAAGGATTCGCTGTTGGTTTCTTATACTCGCATCTTCAACTTTACTTTAGCATAAGGCAACAATGTATGTTTATTTCTCATCAAGAGGTGATGACATGAATATGTGTGGTATTTTTGAACAAATGTAAATGTTGATAGTGGTAACATTTTAATTGTGAGATCGTAGTATGAATGACAGAGAAAGTATAAAACAGTATACTGACTATATTAAGCAACATACTATATTTGGAACACATGTATTTACTTAGAACGATAATGTTTTTGGTGAAACATATACTAATGATAGACAGTTAAGAGGCTGATAAAGAGAAAGGTTATTAGAGACATATCCAGGTAAAAAATGAACATAAATGGGAAAACTTAATAAAAAACATAGCTCTATTTAACCATGTTTGTATCTTTATTGAATCAGTTTAACTTAACTTCTTGGGCGAAATAGGTTTCTTCTGAATACCTGACATTGCAATTTCTGAAAACAATATTTTGAAACTGATGGCCAAAATAAAGTCAAGAAAATTTTGTGTTTTGTCAGCAAAGTACGCAAAGAGCAATCTGAATTAGAAACAATGACAGCCTTAGGGCACATTGAAAAACTGTTTATATCCAGTAAACTTAACTGTTTTCATTTTAAATCTATTTTCAGTAATGCGTTTCATGTTTGTCTAGAAGAAATTATTTTAAATATACAGTAGGAATTACCTAGAGGAAAGGATGGTAGATACATACATAGGTTAGCAAATTAAGGCATGACAATTAAGAGAGCACTACTTTTCACCATTATATTGAAACGGATTTGTTTTCACTGAGTACAAAGTCCATCCGAACGAAATCTTGTAAGGCTAACCCTGTTGAATAAGGAAACACAGTTTTTCCATATCGAAATTGCGTCAGTGCGCCTGATAAAAATGGCACATGCATATCAGAGAAACAAAATATGAAACAGACTTTTCATTGAGATTTGAAAGTATCAAGGTTTTTCAATATTTTCTTTCCAATCCGTCAGAGCCTTCTTCTCTTTCTGACAGTTTTGATTTTACAAAAGCTTAGATATTTCCTGCAAAGTGACATATTAAGAATTCTCCCTCTGTATTTGTTCAAATTAGATTTTTTCTTTTTCAAAGATTACACTTTTAGAATAAATTATTGAGGCTGTTGATTTCATATTCTTACTCTTAGAGAACATTTAACTATATTTTGTTTATATTGGGCTTTCCAATGAAATCGGTGTTTGACATATACGATAAACCATTGAAAACAATATTCATAAAATCTGTTTTCAAACAGTTGTGGAAAAACGTATAATCGTTCGTCTCTGAGGAAAAATGAAATGGCTATTGTTTACACTATTGGTTTGCTTGAAACAAACGTGGCTTTCAATGCCAACGATGAATCAATTTAACAATGAATCAATTTAACGATGTTTAAAAGGGGAAAAACAACAGGCTGCATGTTTGGACGATTGTTCGATACGTGCTGATCATATCTAAAGTTGAAAGCTTAATTCTGAATGCTCGTCAACTCCTGCGGATTAACCAAACAGTAAAGTTTCATGGTTAAATACCACCTTCCAGGCCCAATGTGAATCTTCATTACTCAGTCATCTTAGGTTTGCCTTTTTTTCAGGTTTCAAACGAGGGTCGCCAACAAGTTCAGGGCCAGAACAACAGCTGTAGTAAGGCGTTTGTTGTTACAACGGAAGTTGATCAATAGATGCAAACGTTCATTGGATAATCTTGTTTTTTAAAAGAAATAATATTATATCATAGATACCTTGTTATAGTGAGCAGTTTAAGTTCAATAACATTGACATTTTTTTTTCTTGGTATGTATAAAATACATTTGAAAAGTTAATTTTCTCCATCTATCAAACATTTTTGATTTCTAAATTATGAATTTTTAGATTCTTTCATTTTTATCATTTTCTATTTCATAATTTTGCAGTTTAGCGATGCTAAGAAAGTTAAATAAAAGAAGATTGATTGATTGAATGATCAAACATTTTAATTTTTAATTCTAACCTAGTGTATCTTTCTTTATTTCAAAACTATGCTTGACATCATGAATAACTGAAACTTGTTTGGAAGATAAACTTCGAAAACATAAAAAAAAATTTTTTTTAACACTCTTACAGGATTCCATTTTGGCAGTTATTTTTTTTTACTAATTGATAGAAGATGTTAATTTAGATGTCAGAAGTAACAGTGAGTTGAATGAAAGTCATCAAAAGATTCATTAGATGGATCATGTCTGTATCTCTAACGAAGTTTATCTACAACTGCTAATTTTGCTTAAAGTGTTATTAAGTTGAACCTAACCTCTTACAGCATTCCATTTTGGCAGTTGTCTCAATAGACCACTTTCAGTGACATCCGATCTATGTTCGTATGATGAAAGTATTCTTGATAAATGTCACTGCCACATAGAATCCTGAAAGTTTCTTTGATTTTCCACTAATTTGTAGTGACTTATTAAGTTAATGAGTGACTAGTTCTTAATTACCGACCTGATTGAAAGTGAATAACGAAACCAAAACAGGCATTTATTTTTACCAATTGATCAAAGATGTTAACTTAGATGTCAGAAAAAAGGGTTAGTTGAATGAAAGTCACCAAAAGATTCATAAGATTGATCATGGTTCATGTTATCTCAAAATCGCCATTTTGAAACTCTTAGATATCCTTTCTCTAGACAGTATCATATCTACCTCTTTTAAGTATTGTAATTTTTGAAGTCTTTAACGTGCATATAAAAATCATTATGGCTATCATTGTATCACTTTCAAAATCTATTATTGTCTGTTGCAGAGTTCAAATTAATATAAAATGAACATAAAATTAAAACGGAAATGTCAAATTCTATAACAGCATCATTAGCTGTTGGTCTTAAACGGAAACCTGAATAATATTTATAATAGAAATATGGTATTTTGGATAAACTCTGTAATGTTTAATGATTTTTTCAATATTTTTAGATTATTTATAAACTTTAAAATTTCACAATTTAATCTAAAACACAGCATTTAAACAAATAAAACCGTAATAAATGATCCTAATTATATTTGTTTTTTTTGGTAAAACATACATTGCATGAACTGATACAAATGCACAAAGTTTTGGAATTTTCCTGTATCTCTTCAGATTTGACTTGCTGCTCGATATTCAACTTTTCAATAATACGTACAGTGTATTTTTTGGTAATGTGGAAAAAAATGAATATTTTTTTTATATATTTCATATGGCTTTGTGTATCTTTACCATAACAAACGAACTCTGAATTGCACTGAATTTTCCTCAGACACTAGAAGTTACATTGTATCATAACTTTGTATGGTAATTTCAGCTCCCCATGGTTATTAAGGCTTAGAATTTCTCTCATGCTGCCCCAAGTTCGATGTAGCTGCGTATTGATGTTAGGAAGGAGTGTGTAATCCCCAGGGAGAAAAGGTTGAAAACGATGTGTCAAAAGAGAAAAAGATATTCTATGATCAAGGAAACAAAGTGCCCTAGAGCCACGCTAGTACAGCTCGACATTAACGCATTACATACCTTAATATTGATATGAATGGATGAATAAATGAATACTGTTTTTGGGGGGTGAATTTAACCAGTCATCTATGTGGAACAATTAAGCATACTTAGCTAATTAGTATGTATATATGAACAGATTAAAGTTACACTTATGTTTAATGATGAACAAAGGTTTGAAAACATTTTCTGAACATGATGAAATGTTCTGGCAGTGTTGTTTTATCTATGTTGATTGATTTTGATCAGACAGATATTAACAGATAATGATAGTTTTCAGACCAATCTGGAGACCCAAGACAATCGTTTCAAGTGCTAATTAGCTCTCAGAGAATAGTTAGTGTTAATGAGGTCATTAGTGAAGCTTTATCAACTTCATCAACAATACCATACGACCAATCAATGTAGTTAACGTCTAGTAATTATGTACTGTTGATAAAAATTTCCAGGCAATGTTTGGAATATACTCTTTACAGTAATAGTGGAATTAAAAGATTTGACAAGTTGTCAAGCCTTCAAATAATGCGGTATAATTAATAGATCATTTAATTTTTTTTGACTCTCTTGTAAATTCTTGATCTAAATTCATTGCTATTCATTTAGGAAACTATTGTTGCTGAAGTGATCATGTCATCTATTAAGCCCACTTCTTTTATCTAAAAATTTGAAGTTTCAGTTCAGATACTATCCTAACAAACACTTGCTTGATAATAGAGACAAGGTTTAATAGCTACTGTCTGTTTGTTACTAAATTACCACTTTATTAATTAAATACACGTCTCAAAGTTCTTTTAGGACAGTGAAATCTTTTATAATTCAATTTCACTTTTGAAAAATCACCAAGCTTTCTACATTTCGCATGTTTAACCATCTTCAACAACATTATAAGATAGTGAATATATGTATAAGAGTTTTTTAAAGTAGTAGAAGAAGAATATTTCTAAAACAAACAAACAGTTACTCAGCACAAGAAAATGAATGAATTCAATACCTAATTCTGATTGGAAAACTCAATGTCTGATGATGTAACAAAAGGAGAATCCACTACAATGCCATATCCATTTATTAATGCCTTTTGTGTTCAAGTAAAATGGGTACCATGGCGTGTTTATGCAAATACCTTTGAATAATTGATAAGATCATGACAATCATAACTGTTAAGGAAAGCCGGGTTCTTGTCTTAAAGATTTCTAAGATTGGATAAAACAACTTTTTGAGTTTGAAAAAAAACCACGAAACAAAAGTTCTTATTTACAAGCTTGATAACCATCCAAGAATCTGCATCAAAATGTTGAACTCTACAAATAAAGAAGTTGTCATCGATAAATAATTTGTCTTATAAACATGAAGCCTGTGAGATCAGATAATCTGATAATTGAATACAATGTTTCATGCTGAAGTGTATAGACGAATAACGAGACATATGAGCCATGTTCATTAAAACATCATTACCGAATCTCTAGGGTGGTGTAAGTGACAGATCAGACCGTTTAGAGAAAGCCTTGGAGTGACAGATCATTAACCACTAGCGAGACTGATGAACGGTTTGCTTGATCTTTCAAGTGTAACACCCTTCTCAGGTGTAAATGTGTTTCTAATATGACATATGGTTTAAACATATCCATTTCGAAATTAAAAAGAATCGGATTGGTAAACAAGGAAAACGCTCTTACGACAGATATGAAACATTGTCAATTTCATAGAAACTTAATTATATTTTATGGAAAGCGTACACATTAATGGCTGATTAGTTCAAAATCATGATTAAAATCAAAATAACTGACATAATGAAAAGGAGTGTAAACTGCAATATAGACAAAACACATGTCTTTGCATAATTGCTGCCTGGGACTAACCTAATGGAACGTTTAGTGTTGTTAAATCTGTTTCTGCTCGTGAGACAAACCGATTTCTTCAATCAAATTTTCTTTGATGTTGTGGAAGTTGTAACAATTGTTTTCCTCAGGCAAATAAGCATGTATGTGGAATCTTATAGATTTATTCACAGAAGCTTTTTTCGATTAAATGTTCTTAAAAGCTCTTAATCATTTTAGGATGAATAATTTCAATTTATATTTGACTCAAACGGAAACAGTGATTCGTTTGAATAGATACCTGTCAATGAGTGTATTCCAGTATATACAATATGGTCTGCGTGGCATACATAGTGCAAAACATAACTTTTCCTTAAAAGACCAGCTTCTGTAAAACTTGTTTAACGAGGGAGCTGCTTACATACTTTCACTGAATTCAACCTTTTCAGGAATGAAATGGAAATGAAGTAGAAATGAAAAACTCAGTTAACTTTGATCTGATTTTACTACAGATTTTTACCATTCGCAGCACATTGGTAGTTAACACCTTGAACGACGTAGCAAGTTGTAAACAGAAAGAATAACTCGCGCATTTGATGAGAATTGGTTGGAATGGAATTCGTTTGTTGCATTCAGTAAAACGAGAATAAATAAGATAGACATATGTTAGAATGTCTGGCCTAGAACTTTCAAAGAAATAAGATCTTTTGGACATCCATTTGCTGATGCTATTTAAAAAGAAACTTTGAAACAAAAATTAAGGATGTTACCGACAATCACACTTTGATTGAATGATGGAAAGGAACTATAAATGTTTTTGTGTGTGCAATATCAAAACCTTCAAACAGGATCATGGTATGCACACTATAACCTGCTTCAAAGTATGTTGATAACCTTAAAGTGACAGCAAGATCATACGCTTCTAGACTGGAATCTCCCGGGCCACATTAGATATCTTTATTTATGCTTTGCCAGAGTATCAATCTCCGGACAAAAACTCAATATGTTTATATAAATAAATAAATCAAACTTCTGTGTGAGGTAATTGAGAATATGAAATTTGAATAAGAACAATATTGTGTTGAGAACAAATTTAATATGACTCCTGAAACATAATACTATCGTAATGTCTGAAGTTGAATGCTCGCATGGCCATTATGGTTAAATTAAATCAGAGTGACAACTTTGATTTACAGTCATATACATTCACAGAAACTGAATCAAATAATACTCTTTTTTCAAGATAAAATGTAGAAAATCCTTTGCTTGATATCGATTTTAAGATGTCTCCTTTGTTACATCTGAGAAAGCTGAAGTGTATAGGGACAGAATCAATCAAGCTAGACGTGGTCCTGGGTTGTGGTGTTTAGATACAGGAACGGAAAGAACAGCCTTCTTTATCAGAGGGTGTGGAGGAGAACGTTCATTCAGAGTTTTGTAAAAGAGATACTTTTATAATTATATATTTAGAAGCTTAAGAAGCATCTTAATTCCAGATCCCTAAGCTAACCAAATCGGTAGAGAGGAAAGTGATAAAAAAAATCTATTACGCCAAACTCGATACTGAATTGAAGTTTGAGCAAACATAAATCAAACACTTCTGAGTCTTCTGTTAATAACCTTTCATCATCTGTTGTAAAAAACAACAAAATATGTCATTGAAATAAAAATTCGTCCGTATGGTATCACTAAAACAGTGACTAATGATATTTACTAACAAGAACCTGAAAAATTTACTTTTCTTATGACATTGATTTCAAAAGCTTTATGCATCTGTATGTTTTTTAAATCAGTTTGATAAAGTAATTGAATTTATATTTGACTGAATGCATAGGAAAAGAGTAAATTTTTCCAACCACATTAGCTTTTATGTAAAGCAAAGTTCTTTTTGAATATGCTGAAATGCAAAACGAGTTAATGATTAAAACATGAAGTAGCTGCATTGTTAATGACATTGTGTTATATTGATACCGCTATCCCTAGTGGTAAACTGACAAATGTTAATACAAATTTACAAGTTTTATACAGTTTAAGTTGGAAAATTAACCCAAGAGCATGCTGTTAGAGTCTTGATAAGTGTTTGATTTTTCCCCAACGTTCTAGTAACAACGCAGAAAGATCTCCAAATAATTGCAACAAAGAAAAGAGATTATCAAAAACTTCATTAAATGAATGAGAAAAATGTATTATATTCACAGGAACACAATATCGCAAATAAACTGTAGGTAAAACGTGGGTAAGAAAGACCCCAGTCCCCTTTATGTAATAGAGCAAAGGAATAAACGCATCCATCTTGCCGATCTCGACTTGCTTCCGAGTTAAGTAAAAATTATCTTAACTCAAAATTATCGCTTCAAATTGGTGACATATCATACACATCCACAAAAACCTCTAAGTTATAAATTTCTTCGGAAAACTTGGCTTATTTCCAACACATGTCAACCCTCAAATAACTTTTATATCTATTTAACTCCGCAAAACGACCGCAAAAACCTCTGGGGTGAGCCAAGCTCTTAATTTGTCTACACACACTAGAATTATCAAATGGACATTTCCATTTCATTATTTAAACCTGAACGTGTGATTAACATCTGCATATACAGGCAATTCAAATGAAGACATGATCCAATGAGTCACTAATGCAGCCGATACAGGTATTATTGTCAAAATTTTCAGCTACAAATGTGTCCAAATTTTCGATGTAGAAAATGTCCCAATTTTCAGACTAGGAAATGGGAAACAATTTGCTACAACTGGATCCTTTAATTACGTAATAGTGCTCCTTCTCATGTATGTTTAAAACAAACTACCTCCTCCAAGATAACAACTGACTCAGACACGTTTACCCGATATTAATTTCGACATTAAAAATAAAACAGTTCTGCACAATAACAATAAATGAAGTGAACATAAAGCGAGGGAAAAGCAAATCAACAGAAAACTCTTTTCTGCAATAATACAGACATTAAGACACTGCTGAGGCAATATGTGTGTAAAGGTAAGATCCCAATGTGGGTAATCTGTCTGAAAAGTGGATATTAACTTTTTTATAGTTTGTGATTGTTCAAACTTTCCCGACATATATCGGTATTCAGGCATGTTTTCCATATCGATTTTCGGCAATTGACATAGATTTTATCAATGAAATGGCAATCTTGATGCTCAAGACACTCACATCAACATTCAAGTTCATTCCCATATCGTTCCTTCACCACGTTTGCAGTTTCTCCTTGGTAATCAGAGACACGAGGCAATCGAAACACCATATTGCAGAAATGAGCAATTATAAGTTTAGATCTTTTGTTTAACAGACTGAGATTGAAGAGCTCGTCATAGAGATTAAGTGGTCTGCTTGTTGAGGTATTTTTGGTTTGGGAAGTTTCAGTCGACATATTCATATAATTGACACTTAACTACTCATTTCCACTTGTGAAGTAAACCCTGCAGTTGACAGATTCTAAATTATTTTGGTTTTGTCTCTTAGAAAGACAAATAATCACGTTCGTCGATAAAGCACTTTATTACCCATATGCTTGAAAATAAGTAGTGACATTTTCAATATGAGAACATAAGCACATATCACGTTTGCCAAACATCTATTGTGATAGCGCGAGTTCCCATATTTTTACGCCCCTCAGTGACGCCATAAAACCATTGTTCGTGATATCCAGCCCTTGCAAGGGAAGCCGTCCCTTTCTTGTCATTATGTTACCTAACATTTTGGCACCTGTTCAGGCAAAATCTAATATCATTTAAACAATTGACAAACTTAGAGTTTTCTGTGAATCAATTACCAAGATTTTAGTACCTTTATTGCTTTTAAAACTCTCCCAACTATATCCGTCTTTTATTTAATCAATTTATTCCTCTAACGTTCAATGTCGAGCATCAATCAGTCTAATATAATTTTGGAAACACACCTTGAGCAGTAAGAATGACATTTACGAGTTGATTATGTTTGATAAGTTTTATAAATGGCGTTCTATGCCAAGTGTGAATTTGGTATTTATTTATCTATCATTTAATTGACATTTGAGAAATGAAGCTGTGATATTTTGAATTTTATCATGAATTATACCATTTACGATCGTATAAAAGCAAAACAATATCTGATAAAATCACAAAGTGGCTCTTTTAATCCAAACACACTCTCTTTAAACTATGCGACTCTTCAGTCTCAGGTTTTTAAAAATATCTTCATCTCATATATTCTAATGGGTTTGTGCTGTCACAGTGACAGCGGGACTGATTTTAGTTTTCAATTTTTTTTTATCTAACCGGTTCGTCCTAACCAGTTTACAGGCGCACGGTTTGCACGTGCAGTTTCTTGGGCTAGCGAGTTTTCGTCGCCATGTTTCACAGGGCAAAGCCGTCATTTATCGGCCAGGCAGCGTTTATCGCTGATGTGTTTTTTCATATACACTCTCTTTATGTATTCAGGACCACAGACAAATCACCAAAGTGTATGTAGCTAAACTATTATTTCAATTATATTATGGTGACATTTCATGTAGAATTTGTACTTTGGGCAATTTATTGTTCATAAGCAGGCACTTGCAAATCCATGTTTTCTATGCATATTCTATGCTATATTTTGCTGGTATAGTAATATATAAAACTATATTCATTTCCCATTGTAAGTTCAGGTTAATATAACTTCTTATTTTTGCCTATAATTTTGTGTAATATTCCCACTGAGGTGGTTTCGGAAATACCTATTGAAGCGCTAATAAAATATCCAATTTTTCACTTCTCAGTGACAACCTAGGGGCAGGAGTTATCTCCCTTGATTTAATGTTTGTAAACATTACAGCTTCATCTTTTCCTTGAGGTTCCATGTACTTGGAATGTAATTTTTACGTGGCGCTTCATTTATTTTCATAGGTAAAAGCAATTTATTGCAAAGCTCTGTACTTTATTGTGAATTTATTTTCACCAGGAATTTCTTTCTTGAAATAGGTATTTTATTTATTTCATACTTTTCTTAAGATAATACAACACAAGTTGTTGAGATTATTTATGGTATAAGTTATGGTACTTTTCATATTTTCTCTGTGATTTAATGGTATTTATTACCCAGGAATCTTCTGTAAAGGCACAATACATTTGTGAAAGCAATTCTAACTTGCACTAATCTGTTAAGGGTATTTATCAATAGGTACAATATTGAATAATTGTATTTTCCATGTTGTTTACAAATGGACTCATGATGCCCTTAACTGTTTCAGCTTTTTACCGCAAAAACACATACGTTGTATGCAACTTCCGCATCAAGTCCGTCAATTGTACCACCATAACTATGCCACTGCCACTGAAATAAAATCTGAATGGATAACTGATGTTGGAGCTAATGTTTTGGTTCGCTATTCAGCATAGTAAAAAGACTTTGAAAAGGACCAAGGCACTGTGGAATGGACTAATCCATGACTACCTTTGGAATGGATAGTGAAAAGAGGCTCAGGACTATGACTGAGAGGGGTGAGCAGATGTATGTGACTATTAGGGACAGGCATTTATTTAATTTAGATGAAGCTTGGAATAGACTTGGCTTGCAAATGAACCTTGATGTTGATGTTCTAACACTTCGTCAAGAAGAAAGGGATTTTATGAAGAGAATTGACAGTTTCTATTCATTGTGTACTGGTTATCAGCTGTTTCTTGAGAGGACCAATACGGTGATTAGTAAGGATGATTTACAGGATTTCTTGCTTACCTTTGATGAACGGCGTATTATGATTGAAGAAGCCCGGTCAGCAATTGACGATGCAATGCAGAGACACCTAGAGACAGTTTCTGATCACGTTAAGAGTGAACATATGAGTGCTGTTGGGAGCAGACATTCTAGAGGAACGTCTACATCTGCACGTCTGAAAGCAGAAGCTGCAAAGTGGGAACTGCAGTTTACAGTTAAAGAGAGCCTTGTTAAGAAGAAACAAGCACTGTTAGAAGAGGAAGAAAGAATAAGGTTGGCAAGAGTTTCACGTCAGAAGAAGGATCTCGAGACAGAACTTGACGTCTTGAGACAGGAAAAGGTTGTAGCCAAAGTTATGGCTGACTTAGAGGCAGATGCAGAGAGTGTTGGCTTACCCATTCTTACACAGGATCCATGCGAGAGGACACAACGGTATGTTGAACAACATTCTACTCATGATGTTATGGACACTGGACACTGGGAACAGAAAGCTCAACCAAACGACCCTTCGGTAGAGTTCAGCAAGTATATGCTGAAAAGAGACTTACAGATGTCACGGTTGAGGAGCTACGATGACAGACCAGAGACCTACAATTGCTGGAAATCCAACTTCAAGGATGTGCTGAGGGACCTGGACGTGACTGCCACAGAAGAGATGGACTTGATGATTAGGTGGCTTGGCCCAGAGTCTGGGAAGCAAGCTCAGGGTATCAGGGTATCTTGTTCGACAGACCCAGTACTTGGTCTGCAGATATTGTGGGACAGACTTGATGAACGTTATGGTTCCCCTGTGTTGATTGAAAGTAATTTAAGAAAGAGACTTGATAACTTTCCAAAACTAAGTTTGAAAGACAATGTTAAGTTATATGAGCTTGCAGATTTATTGTCTGAAATTCAATGTTTAAAAGCTTCTGTTAAGTACAGGTCATTGCTTTCATACTTTGATTCTACTGTTGGTGTTTTGCCCATTGTATCTAAACTGCCAGTTAGTTTTCAGGAAAAATGGAGGTCAGCAGCCTTCAAGTATAAGGAAGTCCATGGAGTTCCTTTCCCGCCATTCACCTTTTTTGTGGACTTCATCAAGGAATTGAGCCGCATACGCAACGACCCCAGTTTCTTTGTGGACCAGGGAAATCAGAAAACAGACCAGCCGACCAACGAGCAAAACAGATGGAAACCGAAGGTAGCATCAAAGAAAACTGAGGTAACATCTAAGCCTGACACCATGAAACCAGTTTGTCCATTTCATAATACAAATCACTCATTAAATCAATGCAGAGCATTCAGATCTAAAACTTACATGGAAAGAAAAGACTTTCTCAGGAATCATGGATATTGTTACAAATGTTGCAAGAGTAACAAACACTTAGCCAAATACTGCAATGAAGAAGTTAAATGTGATATTTGTGGTTCAAGTAAACATCCTACATTCCTTCATTTTGAGTACTCTTCAGTGCGGCCTGAGGAAAGAAGACCACAGGAGAACGGTGGGGAGAGGCAGAAGTTCAGTGAGGCAAGACAGAAGAGCAGTGGAGAGAGACAGAACCAAGTGATCTCCAAGTGCTCACAGATTTGTGCTACTACATTTGGAGGTAAATCTTGCTCAAAGACAGTTTTAGTGAGAGTATATCATAAGGACAGGCCAGGAGTATCTGTAAAGCTGTATGCAATCCTTGATGATCAAAGTAATACCACACTTGCTCGACCAGAACTGTTTGATATCTTAAAGGTTGATACTGATGACATCCACTATACCATTTCTTCATGCAATGGAACCTCTAATGCCATTGGTAGGAAAGCATCTAACTTTGTAGTTGAAGCACTCAATGGATCTCACTCCCTTGATGTTCCCCATGTCATTGAATGTGCACAGATACCAAACATGAGAGAGGAAATACCCACACCAGAGATAGTTCGCAGTTATCCACATCTAAATGATGTTCAGATTCCCCCACTTGACAATAACGCTGATATATTGTTGTTGATAGGACGAGATGTTATTGAAGCGCATCACGTTTTGGACCACAGAACTGGCCCCAAGGGTTCTCCTTATGCACAACTGCTGCCTCTCGGATGGGTCGTCATAGGAGAGACATGCCTTGGGAAAGTACATCCACCTGGACAAGTGCAGGTCAACAAAATCTACATCTCGGGGTCAGGAGACAATCAAAGAGGGTCAATTTTCTTACCATGTCCAAACAGCCTACATGTGGATGAGGTCAGCCCGATCTTTGAGGTCACAAAGGAGGACGACAGACTTGGTAAATCTATTGAAGATTTAGACTTCTTGCAGATAATGGACAGTGAGATGACTATGGGTCAAGAGGGATTCTGGACAGCACCCTTGCCATTCAAGCCAGAACGACGACGTCTGCCAGACAACAAACCCCAGGCTCTCAAGCGGGCATATTCTTTGGACCGAAGTCTGCAGAAGGATCCCGTGAAATGTGCCCATATGACTGATTTCATGAAGAAAATCTTTGAAGCTAACCATGCAGAAGTGGCACCACATTTAGAAGATGGTGAGGAATATTGGTACTTGCCCATTTTTGGAGTATACCATCCCAAGAAACCTAATCAGATTAGAGCAGTATTTGATTCATCGGCAGAATATGATGAAGTTTCACTCAATGATGTGCTGCTGCAGGGCCCAGATCTGATGAATAGTCTCCTTGGCGTACTGTTGAGGTTCAGGAAAGAGCAAGTAGCAGCTATGGCAGACATACAGAGTATGTTTCATTGTTTTCAAGTGAAAGAGAATCATAGGAATTTTCTACGTTTCTTGTGGTACGAAGATAATGATCCTTCCAAGAGATTAATTGATTACAGGATGAGAGTCCATGTGTTTGGGAATAAGCCCTCTCCATCAGTAGCTACATATGGACTGAGGAAAGCAGCAATTCAAGGTCAAGATGTCTTCGGCAGTGACACCAGAGCCTTTATTGAGGAGGATTTCTACGTTGACGATGGTTTGATTTCACAACCTACACCTGATGAAACTGTAGATATTCTGAAGAGGACGCAGAAATCCCTCCAAGAGAATGGAAAACTCAGGCTCCACAAAGTTGTCTCTAACTGCAGTGCTGTAATGCAAGCTTTTCCTCAAGAGGACCTGGCTAAGGATTTGATGAACCTTGACATAAGTACAAACAACCTTCCGGTACAAAGGAGTCTCGGATTGTTATGGGACATCAACACGGATACTTTTACTTTTCATTCATCTGAGGAGAGAAAACCTTGCACAAGAAGAGGTATACTTTCTACAGTCAATAGTATATTTGACCCCTTAGGATTAATTGCACCAGTGGTAGTTCAAGGAAAGAAGATTTTGCAAGAAATAGTAAGGGAAAAGTATGACTGGGATGCTCAACTGGACTTGGACAAGGTCACAGAGTGGGAGAAATGGAGAGGTTCACTCTGTCTGCTTGAGGACTTGCATATCCCTCGCATGTTTGTTCCTTCATCTTACAGGGACTCTGAAAGAAAGGAGATTCATGTTTTCTCAGATGCCTCACAAGTAAGCATAGCTGCTTCAGCTTATCTTCAAACCATAGACAAGGCCGGGATATCGCACACCGGGTTCATATTAGGAAAGGCTAAAGTTGTTCCAAGTCATGCTCACACCATACCCAGGTTGGAACTCTGTGCAGCGGTCTTGGCAGTTGAAGTTGCTGATTTAGTATCCAAACACCTTGGTTTGCCTCTTGAAAACATACACTATTGCACTGATAGCAGGATAGTTTTGGGGTATATAAAGAATGTGTCCAAAAGATTTACAGTGTATGTTGCAAATCGCATACAAAGGATCAGAAAAGTTTCACAGCCAGAACAGTGGTCATATGTACCGTCAGACACGAACCCTGCAGATGTTGCCACCAGACCGGTCTCAACAGCAAACTTTGGAGATAGCAAATGGCTTAGAGGCTCACCAGATTTCATCAACAGGAAAAGTACACAACAATTTGAGGATGAACAGATAGAGCTTGAAGGCACCATTACAGTTGCAGCAACCAAAGTTGACATAAACCAGTCTCTAGGATCAGAGAGATTTGACAGGTTTTCAGATTGGGATAGTCTGGTAAGAGGAATTGCATTTCTTCAGAGATTCATAGCTTCAAAGAAGTCTGACTCGATGAAGGTAAAGTCTGTAGAAGCATTTCAGAAAGCAGAGAAATTCATCATACAAGAGGTACAGAAGGAAAACTTCAAGAAGGACATTGAATGTATAAGGTCAGGATCAAAGATATCACCGAGCAGTAATGTTGTCTCGCTTAACCCATGTCTGGATGATGGACTCTTGTGTGTAGGCGGCAGACTACGACATTCTCCCCTTCAAACCAAACAGAAATGCCCAGTTATTATTCCTAAAGGACACCATATCGCCACATTGATAGTTCGTCACTATCACTCGGAAGTACAGCATCAGGGACGGCACTTTACCGAGGGTGCGATTAGAGCAGGAGGATACTGGATATTAGGAGGTAAAAGACTTGTCTCTTCAGTCATTCGAAATTGTGTTAAGTGCAGGAAACTTAGAGGGAATCCCGCAACTCAGCTCATGGCGGATCTACCAATTGACCGTGTCACACCATCTCCGCCCTTCACATACACTGGTGTAGACACATTTGGACCTTGGATTGTATCAACGAGAAGGACCAGAGGAGGTATTGCCCAAAGTAAACGGTGGGCCATCTTATTCACCTGTTTAGTTTGTAGGGCCATTCATATTGAACTTGTTGAGGAATTGTCATCATCGTCGTTTATTAACGCACTGCGCCGCTTTGTTGCCATTCGAGGAAGAGTAAAGGAATTCAGATCTGATAGAGGCACAAACTTTGTTGGGTCAGCGGACAGTCTAGGTATCGACTGTATCAAAGTTGAGGATGGAGAAGTTGGAAAACTTCTTGACGATAACAGGACTCAATGGATTTTCAATCCACCCCATTCTTCCCATATGGGCGGCTGCTGGGAGAGAATGATAGGTGTGGTAAGGCGTATCCTTGACAGCATGTTGATGGAAGTCTCCCCCAGGAGGTTTACTCATGAGGTCTTGAGTACTCTGATGCTTGAGGTATGTGCAATTGTTAATAATAGGCCACTTGTACAGGTTTCTTCTGACCCAGAGAACCCATTCATTTTGACTCCTTCCGTTCTACTGACCCAGAAAGTTGACACAGGAAATGATTCATTCTGTAACCTGACTGATATAGGAACCTTATACAAGGAACAGTGGAAACAAGTCCAGGCACTTTCCAATACATTTTGGAAGAGATGGCGAAACGAATATCTTCACACTTTACAGAAAAGAAGGAAATGGCATCATTCTGAGACTGATATCAAGAATGGTGATGTTGTATTACTTTGTGAGAAGAATGCTCACAGGAATCAGTGGCCACTTGGTATAGTGGAGAGAGCTTTACCAAGTGGTGATAATAAAGTGAGGAAGGCTGTTGTTAAGGTAGCCAGAGAAGGAAAGACAACTCTTTTAACACGTCCAATTTCTGACATTGTTGTCCTTGTTTCCGAGGACTAATTGACATTGTCATTTGTCGAGTTCTATGGATTTTTCATGGATAGATGCTGCTGCATCAGGACTATAATTTAACAATTTGTGAAAAGTATCATGAATGGCCTTATGTATTATTTCTTCCCATACAAGTTGTATTAACATTATAATTTTCTTGTAGGAATTAGGAGCAATGACCTGATACCCACCCTAACTGCAATGTATTGCATAATGTATTATGTTTATTTATTGAGTTGTATTTTCATTTTTTGTAATGTAATATCTTCACCAAAGATATTAGGTGGGGAGTGTGCTGTCACAGTGACAGCGGGACTGATTTTAGTTTTCAATTTTTTTTTATCTAACCGGTTCGTCCTAACCAGTTTACAGGCGCACGGTTTGCACGTGCAGTTTCTTGGGCTAGCGAGTTTTCGTCGCCATGTTTCACAGGGCAAAGCCGTCATTTATCGGCCAGGCAGCGTTTATCGCTGATGTGTTTTTTCATATACACTCTCTTTATGTATTCAGGACCACAGACAAATCACCAAAGTGTATGTATCTAAACTATTATTTCAATTATATTATGGTGACATTTCATGTAGAATTTGTACTTTGGGCAATTTATTGTTCATAAGCAGGCACTTGCAAATCCATGTTTTCTATGCATATTCTATGCTATATTTTGCTGGTATAGTAATATATAAAACTATATTCATTTCCCATTGTAAGTTCAGGTTAATATAACTTCTTATTTTTGCCTATAATTTTGTGTAATATTCCCACTGAGGTGGTTTCGGAAATACCTATTGAAGCGCTAATAAAATATCCAATTTTTCACTTCTCAGTGACAACCTAGGGGCAGGAGTTATCTCCCTTGATTTAATGTTTGTAAACATTACAGCTTCATCTTTTCCTTGAGGTTCCATGTACTTGGAATGTAATTTTTACGTGGCGCTTCATTTATTTTCATAGGTAAAAGCAATTTATTGCAAAGCTCTGTACTTTATTGTGAATTTATTTTCACCAGGAATTTCTTTCTTGAAATAGGTATTTTATTTATTTCATACTTTTCTTAAGATAATACAACACAAGTTGTTGAGATTATTTATGGTATAAGTTATGGTACTTTTCATATTTTCTCTGTGATTTAATGGTATTTATTACCCAGGAATCTTCTGTAAAGGCACAATACATTTGTGAAAGCAATTCTAACTTGCACTAATCTGTTAAGGGTATTTATCAATAGGTACAATATTGAATAATTGTATTTTCCATGTTGTTTACAAATGGACTTATGATGCCCTTAACTGTTTCAGCTTTTTACCGCAAAAACACATACGTTGTATGCAACTTCCGCATCAAGTCCGTCAATTGTACCACCATAACTATGCCACTGCCACTGAAATAAAATCTGAATGGATAACTGATGTTGGAGCTAATGTTTTGGTTCGCTATTCAGCATAGGGTTCATCAACATTTATCATATGACATCATATATCATATCAAGGCAATATATGTAAATCAAATATAGTAGTTCTAAAACGAGCATGTTCGATAAAGCTAATCGAAACAATTTTCAAACCAAGAATGAATAAGAGGTGTTTACACAAAATGGCTGCCAATAGTTTCCCTAAATATTGGATACTTTCTATGACAATGGATGAACACATTAAGTTATGAGACGAAGAAGTGCATCAAAAATAACATTTTTACAAACTGTAAAAGAAATTATAAAGGAAGTCATGAATTTGAAGCTAAACAAGTCCTTTCCAGCTAAAAAAAGATATAAATTAATTGGCAAAAAGCTTGATAAATGAGATTGTTCTGTTATTTGATTACATTAGACAGTTTCTTTTAGTTTTCTTCTTTGATTAAAGTAATTGCAACTTCTAAGCCAGACACTCTGAAATAGCCCTGAAGTATTTTCTTTTCTTGTCGTTAAGCACTGCTTTCAAAATCAATTTCAAGCCTGTACTTTGCAATCGAGGAGAATTCAAACATTCATCACCTTCATTATCCGTCTTTGTTAAGTATCAATTACCATAGAGAAATGTGGGGATCATCAAATGAATGGAAATAAAAATGTTCTTACTTTGATTTTCTTTTGTGAAAATGGTTAGTCCAAGTGAAAGTAAATGTTTCATTAAAGCGAATATAATTGAACGGATTTGATTTCAATAAAAGCATTGTAAATAAAGATGCATTTCATTATTTAAAAAAACGAGATTAAAAAGCATTCTTGGTTAGTGTTTCTTATTGAAAAACCTATCTTATTTTGTATTAGTGCAGCAGTTTTGGAATCACATTTTCTTCTTATGGAAAGGAATTGGATTGTATATTACCCTGTCTTCCTGACGACATATTTTTGCCATTGAAACATAAACCCATAACCCTCATTCTTTTAAGTACAAATACAAGAGGGACCCCAACCAATTCAGTTGGGTAAAGGTAGATAATTATATAACCGTTTACTGTTTGTGCTCCTTCAGCAATGGAAACCTCTGATTATCATAAGAAAATGTGAAACTATGACAACCTGTATTACAACCTAGACACATATCAATGTAATTAAAAACTGATGATAATAAGTTCTTAGTTCATGAACTAATAAATTTGAATTGAGATAGAATTCAACTTTAAAGTGAAATACAAAACGATAAATAAAAAGTGCAACAACCCAAACATGATAATAATCATTTTAGTATATTATGATCGCTGTTGTCAGATATTGACCTAGAAGGGTATAATTAACAACGTGTGAAAAAAGCCAATTCGGAGCATATGCTTACTACTTTACAATAAAGAAGATGCTTTCCTGAAATTGTGCTCTTCTGAACCTTGATATATGATTGTTTTACCATATACTAATAAAAAACATCAATCGGTCATAAAAGACAAATTAGGGACACCAATATCAATAATGTCTCATTTATTATCAATTGCTTTTGAACTAAATGTAATATAATGTAATGTAATTTTTGTCACAAGTATTACGTAACATATTTGTTGCAGTCACAAGGCAAATTTGTAGAAGTTTTGAACGACGACATGTATCTTCTGTTTGATAACATTAATGCTATTCTTGGATGTATTTGAAAATAAAATAAGTACTCAGACAATTAAGTAACTGAAATGGTGTCTTTCTTGCATTCATATATATAATAGCTTATTAATCATTGGAACTTTGTTGCTGTTGCCTGTTCAAAGAAAGTATTGAGTTACTTGATAGGAACTTATTTCCTAAGCCAAAGGCAGCCACGTTGAATAACGGATCTGTGTCAGCCAAAAGCAT
This sequence comes from Steromphala cineraria, assembly GCA_916613615.1. Classification (NCBI taxonomy): domain Eukaryota; kingdom Metazoa; phylum Mollusca; class Gastropoda; order Trochida; family Trochidae; genus Steromphala; species Steromphala cineraria. The sequence continues at coordinate 84,879,470 of OU744721.1, forward strand.
TTGTCACACTACGTTACTTTGAAGGTGATAGACATAGATATTGAACTTTCCTCGAAGACAATATATCAACATCTTAGGTCTTGAAGGTGTCATCGCGTCTTTGATGTCAAATTGCCAAATTTGTAATCATCACAAACAGTGTATCTTATCCAAACTTTATTCTGTAATCTCATTTTGTTTGATGCCACTTAGGCTAAATTCTTCTAAGATATGTCGATAAGTGCCCACAGCCTCACAGGAAAGTTGTATCATGTAGCACGGAAATTCTTCTTAGGGCAAATACATTCGTGATCAAAGTTGAAACTTTTGAAAAAAAATGATGTAATGAACCATTTCTTCATAAAGTGGAAACTTTCATGGTTTTTTTAAAACTAAAAAAACACGTTAATGAATTCTTTGTATATTACATGTTAATAATGTGTATTTCATTAAACGTTTTAATTCTAATTCAATGCCAACTTCAAAGTAATATTGGCCGTTTTGCATACTATGACAAATGTTTAAAGAAAACTCTTGTTGGCATTATTATTATTAGTTTATTGCCTATATGTATGGACATTATTTTTTCTATCTTCTATTGCATAAGTTTCATTTCATTAGTCCTATCCTGTTGCTATAGAAATTGATTAATTTCACAGTTCTTTTACCGAACTTAATGAAGGCTTGGGCTTTAGTACTTGTTTACATCAAACAGACAAAGTTGTGCGTCCAATTTGTTTCTAAGCATCCAATTTGTTTCTAAGCATCGTGATAAAATATTTCACATGCTGCATCAGTAACCCGTACTTGATACTCCCAAGCTTCTTCGCCTTACCTGTTCTCCATTTAAGAATTTTTCAAGAATGTATGGCAATTCTTAGTTTCATAAATGTGTTGTCAATTCTATTCGACATCAGGTTTTTTAGTATGAATCTAAGTGAACAAAATAAAATTACTCAGCTGTAGAAAACAACCAGTTCACTCCTTTCATGTGCTGAAAACGAATTTCGCTTTTCCTAAGCTCTTGCATGATGAGCTATATGATGAAACTGGGTCCATTAACAATTCTGTTGAAGCGCATTTAGCACCTCTATACAGGAGAATGGAGTTCAAAAAGTTCCAAAAGTATGAATACAACCTTTCCACAAGTAAAGGTTAGAAATTCTTGGTGTTTTACCTTGATATCTTTTACCACATATTCTATAAAGCACTTTACAAACTAACATGGACGTAATAATTTTATATATAGCTGATCATATGATGTTTGTCATTTTCATTTCGTGCTCTCAATTAAAATAGTTTACTCTTAACTGATTTTGACCATGGATAAATCCTTACTACCGCTCACTCATTTCTTCGACAATGGGTACTTAAAACTAAATAATGACTCTCTGAAAGCCAGACTTGTTTATATTCCCCTGGAGGATTCTGAATTCAAGCTCTGATAGTAATCGAACTGTGATACTGATGGCGGCTTGCATAATGATTACAGGCTTTGACGAGACCTCGTTCATAGCTTATCACAAACATTCATTTGCTACATGATATAGGTAATCTTCCAATAACCAATTTGTAGAGAATTGTGGGAAGGTCATCCTAGATATGTTATACTAAAGAGCGAAATAAACTTAACCTTAACGTTGTTGTAATGGAAAAAAATGAAGAATTGGGTATTACAATCTCTTTACGGACCGGGATTTAGCTGCACTAACATTGTTCAGAGACAAGACATCATTATGGTCATTTTTCATGAAGGTAATCACACAACTTATAATCTTGTGATACACTGAAATCAATATGTCTCCGAAGATATCATGAAAGACAATAATTCTGCAAACCCAAGATAAATAAACAAAACACAGAAGAGAGGAGTGAGCGATTAAACGTGTTTAACACATTTCAGTTATTTCATAGGTAGATGTTGTCATCTAAAAAAAAGGATTACAGCAACACTTCATGTATGCATTAATGAAATAGAAGACTCGTATTAAAAAATAACTATTGTTAATATACCTTTTCCAACATTTTCATGTTATTTCTATCAACATACATATTTGTCTTTCAAAGTTCACAATATCTCAATGCTACAACCTCTTCAAATTAAACATTTTCAGAAATATAAATGTATTTTCAAAACTCACAAAAAGCTAACACTGATGATCTCGAAGATCACACATTCTCATTTCTCAAAGTAACTTTGTTAAACGTACTCATAATATCCTCACTTAATAATGTGATACAAACAGCTTCGTGGGTTCTTTGAAGTTTTTCTACCTTAACTAAAAAAGATGAAAATGACACTTTCTGACAAAAAAATAGAAACATTCATAGGTAGTGTTTCATCTTGATCGAAATTAAATTAGTGTCAACTCAAATTAGATTTTACATTCACAAAACGGTTGTGTAGATAGCTTTGAAGTATGTTCATTCGTGGTATAACTATGTATTGTATGTACAAATGACAAAAACATAAAGCATTTGTTGAAGCAACTTTCCTTTTTTTACTCAATAAAACACCACAAAGAAGTTGTATATTTGATGGCGATGGAAAACAGTTGTAACATTTTACGGCTTGAGAAAAAACAATCTTTTTACAATTCTTTTCTACTAACCAGTAACATTTATATTCAACTTTGTTCAACTTGAAAATAGCTTTTTAGAGCTAACAATTGAAAGATTAGTGCAGTTTCAATGTACTTTTAGGAGAACATCACGTTTCTATATTAATAGTTATTTAAATGCTAGAATTAAATCAACACAGTTGTGATGAATATGAAGATACCATGATGATTATTATCAAGTGATTTTTTAAAGATAATAGTTTATTTTTCTGCGGGCCATCAGTCCATGAACTGATCATTTTTAAGATTATTTCCTAAGAAACAGCATTGTTAGGCCAATATTCCTCTGAAATTACTATATTGATTATTTAACATGATTTCTTAAACAATATCCGCCCTTTATACAAGCAACGTTCATTGCTGCTTCTATTTTAAATTATGCTACAATTTGAAACCTTATCCTGGTGTTAGTGTGCTTTGAGCTAATGCAAGTTGCAGATTACATGCTTCTTGTAGGGTCACACAAGCTGGTTGACGGGGAGACCAAATTTTAGTAGTTTTCTAAACCTGTTGTTTCTCTGTCACTTTATTTTCCTTTCTGTCTGTTCCCATTAACTTTCAATTGCCGAAGCGGCTGAAAACTTCAACTCCGTGGAAGGTATAATCCACGTATTGAAAAGCTGAAATATTGCTGAGGACATGTTTAAATTCAACTCACTCACTATAAATAATGCGACGTTAAGTCTTAGGATATATCATATGTAGGATATATCATGTCTTGACTAATAATTGATTCATTCTAATTGAGATTGACTAACGTTTCAGATCAAATTTATTGGAATTGACAGTCGCATGTGTTTATGTTAGTAGAGTGTTCCTATTACGAAAATGTATGTTTACAAATTAAAGTTCATGTATGTAAATCCAATCAAATACTTCTAAAACCAGCATGTTCGGTATAGCTAATCGAAATAATCTTCTAACAAAAACTGAATAAAAATAGCTGCAAACAGTTTTCACTAAATATTGAAACTTCTATGACAACGGATTATCATTAGCTATGTTTGACTTATCTGATATATTCTACGGGTTTAAAATTAGTTTTGAGAAAAAGAAGAGTGTCAAGATCAACGCTTTTCAAAATATCTTGATAAAATGTGTATTTTAAAGGAAAGACTCACGAATTTGAATCTGAATAAATCTTTTCCTGCTCAAGAGAAATACAAATTGGTTGTCTAAAAGCATGTTTAAGTGAGATTGTTCTATTCTATTCAATATTGTATTCTTGAACATACTTTTTATTGATCATCAATTACATAAGACAGTTTCTTTGATTTTTCTTCTCTGATTAAAGTAATTGCAACTTCTAAGCCAGACACTCTGAAATAGCCCTGTGGTGTTTTCTTCTTTTGTCGTTAATTTCAAGCCTGTACTTTGCAATCGAAGAGAAATAAAACATTCATCACCTTCATTATCTGTCTTTGTTAAGTATCAATAACAATAAAGATATGTGAGGAAAATCAAACGATGTGAAATTAAATCCCTCTTACTTTGATTTTCTGTTGTGAAAAAAGTCAGTCCAAGTGAAAGTAAATGTTTCATCAAAGCAGATATAATTGATGTGATTTAGGTTTATTCATGGCTTTGAAGATAAAAATGCATTACATTATATTAGAAAAACCTTGATTAATAACGCTTTTGATAAGCATATTTTTACTGAATTTATTGAAACAGTCTGCTTATTTTGTTTAAGTTTAATTTTTAAAAAATCACGATGAAACAAAGCAATCTTCTTCAGTTTTGGTATCACATTTTCTGCCAATCAATGGACTGGGATTGTAGAATACCTGGCCATTCTTAATTTTGCAAATGTACTTCAGATTCCAAATAACCGGACAAATTCCTAGAAGTTATTTATGATTGGCATTCAAAACAAAAACAATATTTCCTTGTAAAAAAGAACATTTCGGAGCATATGCTTACCTCTTCATCAGATCGAGTGTGTTTTCCACATTTAAGAAGTTGCTATCTTGAAATTGTACTGTTCTGAACCTCAATCTACGACTTTAACCATGTACTAGGAAAACACTATTGGATGAACTATCGGTCAATGATGTATCAAGGGTAAATGTTGCATTTATTATCAATTGATATCACCAAAAATGTGAGGAGTATTACATTCGGTATATGTTGCAGTAATAAAGCACCATTGTGGCTTTTAAAACGACGACATGATTTTTTTGATAGCATTGATATCATTTACAGTATTTTTAGGTGTAATTGAACATGAGAGAAGACTAAGTGGCCAATAGGATAATTTAATAGTAAAAGTTCAAAGAGTATCAGTACGTATTAAGTGAATTACCACACTTTTGATTACGGGTTTGATGTCGTCTTATTAGTTTATTAAGTGAAGACATCTGATTCAATGACATGTGACGATTTGTCTTTTCTAAGGATAGGTTTTGCGAAGTTGAACATTTTTGGATATATTGATAGTGAAGAGTAGACATTGACATTTGACATTCATGTAATCCTGACTGCATATTATATGTCACAATACTAAAACATCGTTAAACATTATAGTATAGACTATGGATTGTTATAGTTATCAACAATTCGTGTTTATATACTTTTATATATACTTTTATATATACTTTTTTTCTTGAAATGTTTCATCAAAGATATAAAGATGTATATTTCCAAGAGTGGCTTCACGAAATATCCATATCAAGTTTTCTTAAATTTACTTTTAGATAAAACATGATTACTGTTCTGAGAAATGATCTCCTATTATGCCCAAAATATGATGAAGTATGGCGTAAATATCTTCCAGCTTATTGTCAGCACCACCCACATATGTACAAATTGATTACCAAATTATCAACTGTTGATTATGATAATCTTCTCAAGCTTTATCCGTTCCCAGAGAAGGTGTTCAAAATTAGGAAACAGTGTATCTGCTACGTGTCAAATGTAAATATTAATTTTGTGGCGCAGTTACTACTATCCGTCTTCAATTCTAAACATCGTGTATTGTTGGCCTCCTGGCCATTTGTACGAAATAAATGACTCCTTAATCTTGAATCCTTCATATATTTCAGTGACAAAAATATTCAGAAGAAATGTAACTTTTTTCATTTGACACAGGATTAAATTCCCTTTGATGGCTGTATTTAAGATTCTTACTGCGTTCCAGGAATTGTTTAAATGGTCTCAGGTCTTAACCTATAGCTTAGGAGTATTATTTAAAGAGTACTCACTCATTCATTGCAAAGAAATACAACACCAAATACATTGGTTCATTATTTTCTGCAAATTGACGCACGTGTCTGTGTAGATTCCAGTATAAATATAAACAGACTATGTACCGTCGATCGTAATACAAGGTATTGTCGCTGGGGCTTTCATCCTTCTGACCTTAAAGAGGCAGTAGCACGTTTTTTGACAATTTTATATTTTAAAATTTTCAGTCATAATTGTAAGTTAATGTTAAATGTATTATTTTGACAGTGTCAAAAATGTCATTACACAAGTCAATCATCCATAGTCGGAGGACAAAGTATGACGATTCACATAAAATACATAGGCGGCCATTTTTGTGTGAACACCTTTAATTCATTTTCTATAAGAAAAAGGAATCGCATGGCTAAACTTTACGTTAAATGTTTGAATTATTACTGCTCCATTTAGTTTAAATACATTCTCTTTCAATTGGAACCATTAATTTTCATTTTCCTGACATCACCTTATATTCCCCCTAAAAACGTGCTACTGCCCCTTTAAGATAATTATTATGTGTTTCAATATTTCTCTTGCCAATATTCTCTTTGATGAATTATTCGTTTTCAACAAATAACTAGTTACTTCCTTCAATTTGCTAGGTTACTGCGTATTTTTTAGATTTGTAGATTTGTAGATTTGTAGATTTGTAGTATGTTGTGCCAATCGTCTTGAAAACATTGCAATAAGATCTTTTTCTATCTTTGAAATGCGGTCTGAGTTTGCTTGTAGGTGTGTTACTGATTTTGCTTTGTTTTTTTAAATTTTATATCTTACAGATTATACATTTCTTTAATGCGACTTCTTCGAGTTTGGTCTTTTATCGCGGTGGTCTTTTATTTAACACCGTTATTGACTGGTAACTTATTTTCTCTAATGATTTTTATGAGAATCACCAATTTCTCATCAGTAGAATAGCGTCCCCTATCACTATATATGAATGCAAATTAGAGGAAATCAAAGGAATGTTACAAATCCATTTTGCCTTGTTAGCGCTGAAACCCGCTGATTGCATATTTCAAAGGAATAAATATCCTTCTTTTACATTATTATGAGTGCTTTTTGTTGATTCTTTAATGATTTCATATAATCAAACAAAACCTTTTTTTCACCAAAATAGAAATGCCTAACGAAAGTGCAGAATGTATTAAAACGAGGACAGAAAACAAGTAAATTTAGCGATCCATTGTCATGGTTTACCATATTTTGTTTCAATGGCTGTAGGAAATATTTTGTGAAAAGTATCATAAAAGAGTTTCCTTGCTCAAATGAAAATAAAAATCATTTAGTTTTGTTATTTGACCATTTCTCAAAGTGGTATGCAAGAAATCTTATAGTGTTAATTTGTTCAATGTAAATAGTTGGAGTAGAAAGATGAGCTTTTGCTTTGTGAATATCTATCTCTGCATCTGGTATCTATTTTACACAAAATGACTCTTTCGCATCAGAAAAAAAAATCTGGATTGTGAAAGCCTGCCTTATATCAGATTTCGAATGAAAAAATAATTTCTTAAGCAACATTGGATTTGTGCTAAATCTAAAAAGATGATTATCATATGAAGGAATAGTGTGCTTGATTGAAAACAAAACAGTTGTAACGTCTCATTTTCTAGGCTGATAACCAAAAAGATAATATTTCCTTAATGACAAATCAAGAACATTCAAAAATAGCTTTTCTCAGTATCTCTATCTATATCTATTTAGAGCAAAACAATTGAAAGGTTAATTAAAATCTTATGTTCCGTGGGGAGCAGATAACATGTTTACGTTAATCTCATTATGTATTTTTAAATGGTAGCATTGACGGACTACACTATCACGGTAGAACAAACACAATCATGAATATCACTGATAGAACAAACACAATCATGAATGTCAATTATAATTACATTTTATAACAATTACTTATCTTCGTGTGTGCCATCTCCCCAATGACCCTGGGGTTTTGAAAATAAAACTCGAAATAACTTTAGTTGACCTCTATGGTATGAAGAGAAAAGGAATGATATTTGTAAATCATAATAAAATATTTTAGAGTAACTATCTGATTTAAACTTTTCTCTTTATCTTATTTGCTCTAAACAGCAAACTTCATTTATTCATATTCAGTATGTTCATTACACTTCTTTCATTAATACATACTATCCCCAGCAGAAATAGCTTTGTCCATCTGTCTGTTGGCGTGTAATTAAGAAATATGAAACATTTTTCAAAATATCTTCACAAAGTTTTGCAATTATGGTTATTAAAATTGGTGGATTTGTAATGGTTTCCTGCTAAAAGATAAATAAACTGGTTGGCAACGAGTGCATAGAAATTGGAATTCACTACAATTTTCATGAAAGTAATTTTTATGAAGTTTTTGATTGACATAAAATAGCTTTTTTTCATTCCTTATCAAATGTGTTTTTGAAAGTCATCATCGAGATACTCTGAAATAGCCCGGCGGTAGTTTCTGCTCATGTTGTTAAGCACCAAATTCCAAATCGTTTTTGTATTTTGCAATCAAGTAGAGTAAAAGATTTATCACCTTCATTATCCATCTTTGCAATATGAAAAAATACCACATCAAACGAAATGAAATAATATTTTTTTAAGTTGAGATTCTTTATGTGAAACTTAGTTATTAATCCTAGTGAAAGTAAATGTTTTATCAGAATGAATATAATTGAAGTGATTTCTATCTATTCACGGCTTTGGAAACAAGGTTGCAATTCATTATCTTAGAAAACAGGTTATGATCAACGGCTTTGCTTTGATATCAAAACATTAAAACTATGTTGTTGAATTACTGAAGATATATGGAAAATAACATTTCTCCCCTCTTTTTCGTTATGTGAAATCCTGCATGTAACACCATGCACCATATTCACAGTCCTTTTTGAGACCAAGGGATAATTTATAATCAAATAACACTTAGACTTAGTTCAAAAATACAATAACTTGACAAACATATGTTTAGTTACGTTTGTCCAAAGAGCAAACATCGAGATATATGTTGTTCATTCGACTAATTTAATGACTATTGTTTCCAAATTTATGTATTTCTCGAGTGGAGAAAAATCATATTATCACATTTTGCAGAAAAATAACATTTTAAATAATTTTAAGCTTTTGTCTCTTTCGGAATGCCCGAATGCTTTCTGATATGAGAGTCTGTCTTTTATTATGTGATGTTAATGTGATCTAATTACACTATGATCCAAAATCTAAAAATGATGACCAGAATTATTAAATTACATAATCATTCTTTCATAGTTAAACAGACATGTGTACAGCAGCGGTAGGTAATGAGTGATAGAAGGGTTGAAAATCGAGAAAACCTTCAGTTTTATCAAATTCATAGGAACAATGTTATATACATAATCTTAAATTAACATTAACAAATTGTCACGTCCATTGAACATGGGAGATATCCCTCGTGCAGTCACAAGGCATTTTTCAAGCAAGTTTAACCTTTGACTTGCGTGATCGTATTTACTATATTCTGCAATTGAAAGCTGAATAAGATTAAATGGGCTTTTGGATTATACAATAGTAAATGGCAAAGACCTATAAGGTCGCCTAAATGACTGCACCGCAGGCTTGATTACGAATTCAGGCTTAGAGTTGAGTTTAGTTTCTTGCCAAGAAATGAATTGTTAAGTGTCAACCTCTATCATATAGCTATTTTCATGATGGATAATACCCTTATGGGAGTGTGAACCTTTAATTTGTCATTATTCTGATAAAATATTCATCCTTATAACTTCGAAATACAAATATAAAAATAACAGACGACAGGCGATGTAGTGTCAGTCATAAAACCACGCGTAGACGCAGAATATCTTATCCCAAAGTACACCAACAATGGTCTGTTTATTTTACAAGCTAAGCTACGGATCGATTGCTTCAAAAACTCCTACGGAAGTTTCTACTTTGTTAGTCACTGCGTTCATATTTAAGCGTTTGCCATCACAAATATTGTTTTTTTCAATCAAAAGGCATCATTACTTGTAAGTGATTTTCTTAATGGTTGTCATCAGAACATTTTCACCCATAACTCATCCGTAGTGTGGGGCCCAATCAGTACACCAAAATGAAAATCATAGGAAGTCAAAGGAATTTTACAAACTTAATTGCTTTGTTAGAGCTGACTGGCGCTAATTGCTTATCCCAATTATGTTTTGAGGTTTTGTTCATACTGATAAAAAGGTGCATTAAGTTCACTATTGATTAATTTCATATAATGAATTCCTTTGCAGAGAAACCTTTCAATCCCATGACATTTTTAATAAATCTGCCGATTTCAAATATATATATTACCGAAACAGATAAAAGGACAATGTCCATGATTATCCCAAGGTTTCAGTGTTATGTTTTTCAAAATGATCAAAGAGTTATGATAAAGAATGGTTAGAATGTTAGAAAATCAAACATCAGTTGTTTGCAACATGAATAACAATTTATCTTTTGAAATCCACTACTTCTTTTGAGACTCAGAGTTTTTCATTTCATAATATATCTTTAGATCCTGTAAACGATTGATACCTTCAGAGATGTATATTTAAAAATCACTTAGTCGTTTCATGTTAGTGTACTGACTGCCCCTTAATGATGATTAAAGTACGTTCGACTTCATTGAAGGATTTATCAAAGACAAGCTAATAAGTACTTTGTAAGTAATCTTGCTATTGACATGGCAATTCGAATATCTCAATATGAAACTTATGACAATAGGTTCACGAGGAGCTAATGCTTGCTATTAGGTGTCTTGATAAAACAAAATATACAATAAGTTTACTTTGAAGCTTATTAATTTCTTTAGTTTGAATATAATTTCAAAGCTATCCAAAGAACTAAATGGATGTCCACTTGTACCCTAACGAAAAATGTACATTTTCTTGGGTCGTTAAAGTGCAACCAAGGCTTCATAAAATACGTTCTTTTCCTCTACCAGTAGATTGGTTCAAGAAGTCATCAATGGTATTCAAGTTCAAGTTAAATTTCCATGCTCTATTTGGACCTTATATTTGTCGAAAAATAGACCAATACAGTCGCATTATGCGAGAGCAAATTCTTGGCACCATTTGTTTTCTTTTGTTACTTAATGCAGTTTATTTATGAGGTCTCTGTCATTTTTTAAAATCATTTTTTCCGTCTGTGATGTCAAAGATCAAACATGTCAATCAAACTGGATGATATTTCCTTTTCAGATTCAGATTCAGATTCATGTTATTACTCAAATCGCCACCAACTGTGGAACAAGAGCATAAAATAATACACTATATATACAAATTGATCAAGACAGCCGAGACAGTCTGAGTTATTCAGAGAAACCTTGATGTGATATAAACAAACATATGGAGATAAATACACTTGCATATAAAACTACAAAGATTATAACATTACATATCATTCTATTTGAAAATCATATAACTAGCAATTCTTAAAAATAATGTTAATAAATTTAGCAAGTTTCTTTAATACCTTTATGTTATTATTAGTAAGCAATTGTTTAAATTTTATAAGGCTCGGCCATTTTAAATCGTTATTATCAATAAGCAGATATCGTTCATTTTTGAGAGCTTCACATCTCAGTGATATTCATCGCCAATAACAGAAGAGTTCTTGTTTCTTGTTTAAAAATATTTTGCCAGCCTCCAGTTTCAACAGGGAGTCTATGATTGTTAGTCCGAAAGTGAAGTAGAGTTGTAGATATAGATTTAGATTATCAGATGTGTTGTATTGTAAAATGGTAAGTCGTTTAGACAATACTACCGGAAAGATGTATGCGTGCGTGCGTGTGTTTTCATCACTTTATTGTCTGCAGTAAAAGAGAACGGATTATGTATTGTTTTCATAGATGCAAATTGCATGAATAAAAGTATGTTTTATCATATGTCTCATTTACATCAAGCAACGGTCACACAAATGCCACTGGGAGATCACTCAGTATATAAATCAGTAATGTTGTATGCTTAGTTTAAACATATTTTATTCACTTGAGAACAAGGATTGGGAACAAGTTGTCCAACTTAAAATACCCTCTCGTTATGTACATTATTAATTAACAATTAACAATTATATATACAGCAAAAAGAACAAAGTATTCAGAGATAAGAAAAGGAAAAAAACATCAAATCGCTTAGTTTCACTGGTACTTTGCTGGTAAAACGTACAATGAACGTAATTTTGATAGAAATAAAGAATCGTGTGGATGTATAAGTCTAGATATAGGAACAGATATGTTTACAGAGTTACACTAATTGTAATTAGATTTCGAGCCAACATTCTGGGGAAGTAATTATGAATTTGGCTCCATAGATGCGTGAATACTATTGGTTTATCACAGACATTGTTTTACTTGGTCGAAATTATTTTCACAGCAATAGTGTTGGTAAAGAAATTCTGACTAACTTAAGAAACAACGCCAAAATTGTTCCTGTGTTACTGAGTGTCGCCTGAAAGTATCTGATAAGAATATTGTTATTTTTTCATTTCCTAAAACCTTTCAACTTTTGGTACAAAAGTCATAAGATGAGTCAAACTAACACCATATTGCATGATGTGATAACACATATCTTTGTTAAGCAACTGTAAAACTGTAAAATTATACAAAATTGTTTTAATGTTTTGATATCAAAGCAAAGCTGTTAGACCATAAGCTGTTTTCTTAGATAATGATATGGGTCCTTATTTCCAAAGCCGTGAATAGATATAAATCTCTTTAATCATATTCATTTTCGTAGAAAGATTTACTTTCAAAAGAATTGATAATTTTCACAAAAAGAAAATCAAACTTTAGAAAAAATGCTCTTATTTCGTTTGATGTTGGTTATTCATACTTTACAGAGAAGGGTAATGAAGGTGATAAACGTTTAATTTTACTAAATTGCAAAAGTATTTTGTATATTTGTCCTTAACAAACCAGAGTATTCCAGAGTATCGCTTTTGGAATTTAAATTCGGTAATGTAATAATTTGCAAATCTGTCAATGTCTAGATGAAGTTAAAAGGTCCTTCCAACAGGCAGTTGGCAAAACGAAGATGAAGGACAGAGTTAATGAAATCTAACCAGTTTTCGATAGGCTAAACACATTTGTCAACAGCCATAGTTATTTTTCAGTTAGTGCTACACACTCATGTGTGATATTATACACTAATTTGTATTAAAATGAACAAATGATAACATAAGATTTAGATTAGAATTGCTAAATGAAGTTACTTGTTAAGAGCAAATGAGCCAATACGAATAGTTAGTTACTCAATGAGAAAAATATTGTTGAATATATTTCATTTCTCTTCATACCATACTCTGAATACAAGTAAATCAAAGTTATTTTTTAAAATTTTTACATTCATTTTCAAAAACAAAAGATCAGATCATACTGAAATGACACCCAAGAAGATAAATGAATGTTATAATTTGTACAAAGATAGTGATTTGATGATTTCGTTTATTCCCTCATGATATTGCAAACTTAAAAAATTCTACCATTTATAGTTCCACATAAATGAATAAGATTAACATAAAAATACTGTACTCTGTAAGATTAACATAACAATACTAAAATAATGTGCTCTTTCAGAACACGATAATTTAATTAACCTTTATATTCTTGTGCTCGAAATAGGTATCCTGTAAACTAAAAAAATGTCACTGATTTTCAATGAGAAATGGTTTCTTTGCGATCAATAGGGTCAAATACTGAGATGTTACAGCTGCCATCAAACATACTAATTATACCTACTTTTATTGATACAATGATTTTTCTCTTTGAAACTCCAAAGTAACACTTGAAGATGTAACTTATAATGATAGATAGAATCTGTTTCATGTTGACGTATACATTTATTCTTGTCTCAGTTAGAGCAAAAACAGAACATATTTGAAGAAGTGCTTGTTATCTAAGACATACCACCATATGAAAACTCAAATCAGAATAAACCCAAATAAGCATAAATGCATTCAACTATAAGAACTGACAGATGAGAGAAGTGAGTATTGTTTATCTAACCATAACATATGGAATCAAATACTTTCAAAGAGATATGAGCATTAGTGTTAGCACATATGGTTAAATTTGAGGAAAAATTATTTACTTTACTGTAACATTTAAGGTCAAAGAAATGTGACAGATCGTGTGCATGACTATATGATTACGCTGTTCATGGTATCATGGTTGTTATTACAAGTGAAGCAATCATTCTGTGAAAACGTTGAAGTGTTATCGGTCACGGTAACAATATGTTATTTTCATATTCCATGGAAAGTGTGATGCTGCTAAGTTACTCAAAAGGTTAAAAAGGTTTGACAGGACAGGTTACACTCCAGATACAGTCTTATGCTTCTAGTTAGAACATTTTATTGATGTACACGAACGAAATAATTGATTCAATATGAAACATAAAAGGACGTGGCTGCTCTGGAAAAACGCTGTCAATTTGATGTCTATGTAGTCACTTCAAGACAACCTTGATAATCCTTCTAGTTTGCAATGTGCTTTCAAATTTACATTGAATGAGATGTATACTGTCAACCACAATATCAAAAGTTGCATAAGGTCAGTGATTTGAACACAAGCTTATAAAAGCGACAAAGGGCTACTATTTGATTTGCTTTGGTTTTTAGGTTTTTCTTTTGCAATTCACGTGATGACTTTCCTACTTATGAATAGTGATTTGATTTGTAATCTGTATAACCTGACCGCCCTTTGCTCTTATCTTTCTAGTTTGCAATGTGCTATCAAATTTACTTTGAATGAGATGTTTACTGTCAACCACAATATCAGAAGTTTCGTAAGCTCAAAAAGATGTAAGCTTAAACTATTCAACTGGAATATTATACCCTTGTAATGCTTTATGCAATCCAAAAGGTCAGTGGACTTAATGAATATCCAAAAAGTCTTAACAACAAATAAATGTTATCTGTTTTAAATATTCATAACGTGTCAAATAACAATAATTATGTTACATTCGAAAAATATCAAAATGTAAAAGTAAAGTTACATTTCAATTAGGAACACAGAAATATAATGACTTTTGAGTTAATTTGTGAAACCTGAATATTGGTTTTCAGAAAAAGTTATTAGGATCCAATTTCGCTAAGCAATCAAAAATCAAATCTTTCGATGTCTGAACAAGTGTGATAAGCAATTTTCAAAGTCAATTGTCAGTACTAAAAGTTTACAGAAAATGTTAAACACTTACTACTGCCAAGCTAGGTAAGAGATTGCTTTTGAATTGACGAGAATGGCTTTGTTCCCAGAGACACCGAATATGTATTTTCTGTTATCATTCTGTTGGTTTAGAATCCTTCTGTTTCAATTACATTTATGTATATTGTTACACATCCGTTAAGGAATTGTATCAAATTAACTAACTAAAGTGTGCAAATAATTTGAGATTAAATCTCCGCATACTTCAGGAACGTTGATTGAATATCAAAACGTTGATAGAAACACAAGACAATCATGAAATATTCAATGTTTATATTAACATTCAAAACTAGTAATGGACATTAAAATGAAGTTAATGTATTTCTCTGGTTGTTGTTTTCGTTTTCGTATTCAAGTGTCGGTTTTGCATGCATCGAATGCCAAGAGCAACTTCTTTTAAATTTAACATAACTCAATGAAATAAACGTAAAAGAAGGAATCTGCTCTTCAAGGAACATACAAATCTCATTAACTTCCCAATCGACTTCATCTAAACAGTTATTTTTAAAGCTCAGGCAAATCAAATTGAATGTCACTGATTTGCGGCTAAAGAACGTTAACCTTTTGTCATTGAAGAATTGTGCATGGTGTAGAAAAGGATTCGTTGTTGGTTTCTTATACTCGCATATTCAACTATACTTTAGCATAAGGCAACGATATATGTTTATTTCTCATCAAGAGGTGATGACATGAATACGTGTGGTATTTTTGAACAAATGTAAATGTTGATAGTGGTACATTCTAAATATCAGATCATGAAAGAAAGGTAGAGTAATGGGCCGTCTAACGTTCTTGAAGTGGATTAAGTTATCATGCGTGAAACACTCCCTCTGTCGTTCCAAAATCTGATGTAAGTGACGTTCATCAACATTCTTGAACCACCAATAATACGACATTTGTGTATTGGATATTGTACCTCACACCACTCTTAACATGCGATAGAGACGGGTGCATTCAGACCGAGACGGAGAGGATATCCCGACTGGTTCGAACCCCGAATAGAGACAGTATTTTCCTATTTTATTCCTCGGACTGATCAGACTGAAAGTGCAGTCATTCTAACTAATGCTAACTAAATAAGGGTGGTTGTTATTATGACCACACCATTGTCTTACTAAATGTTCGCTTATTTCAAATGTCATCACTACAACATTTCCCCCTGTAAAAAACACCACAGTTTTCACGTCACCACCTAAATATACTGCCTTTATGAGTAATTTCTTAAATTAGTTAATGAATTAAATGGCTGTCAGTAGGACGAACGATGCCCACGTGTTTGCAATTTACCGCAGCCAACTGATAAAAAATCAATTTATCCAAAACTGGCAAAGTAATATTTGTTCTAGCCCCAAGGGAACTTATTATCAAGAATTCAAGATATTTCCCAACTTTGATGTATATCTCCTCCTACCAAAATATATTTCACTACCAATATTGAGATTTCGGACAAGTAACCACAATTTACCTATCGAAACGGGCCGCTGGTATAATATCCCAAGAGATGAAAAAACGTGTAAACTATGTAACTCCATAACCATCGCAGATGAATATCATTACATTTTTCATTGTAAAGCGCTAAACAATTTATGGAATCAATATTTATCGAACTCTCTTACGAAATTTCCAAATATATTAAACTTCAGAAAAATCATATCGACAAATAAACCTCAAGACTTAGTCAATTTATCAAAATTTCTCAAACGTCTTTCATCTCTTGTGAGAAAGGAATAAGTGCATTTTAAATTAATTTATCTTCCATCTTGAATCATATATTTATTTATTCATATGTATTACATTTTGTTAATATGCTCTTGTACCACCAAGGTGGTTTTATGAGAATAAAGAAAGAAAGCAAGAATTGATAGAGAAAGCAAAACTTTGATGAGGTTCGACCAATCAGAGCCCTTGATTCGATCACACTCCTCCTTTAGGCAGCCATTAGTGCCGAGATGGATACTTTGATTGGGAAAATCGTCTTTGTTAAAAAATAACTACAAATCGAAAAGTATATCATCCAAGTATATGTAGACACAATTTAATTGCACGTCACATAAGCGTAGCAGTTGACAAACAGGGTGAAAGGGGAAGCTTCCGACCTTCTATGTAACTTGAAGGTGTTGAAATCTAGGGGTCATCTCAAAACTTTTTATTTGGCAGCGGGAACGATTTGGGACTTTTAATGACCCAGGGGCCTATGACAAGAGCACATTAAATATCTATTCACTGAACAGTAGTGAGTGAGTGGATATTCAAGGAAGGAAGAATAAGTTACAGCATGCAGGTAGAGCCGATGCCGAAAGTGTGATGCCGAAAGTGCAATGTCCAATCGATTCAAGCTTTTCTTACTATGTAATTTTGTTCTTGGAAGTCTTTGATATGGAGGATACACTTGGTGATTTTTTTGCAGTGAAAGTAGATCATTCTAGCGGTTATTATCTTATCTGATACGAGATTATTAACACTTCTGGATGGAGAAAACCAGTAAACTCTTGGTAAAACCTGAACGGTTATATAACGAGAACGTATCCGACAATTATGTAAGAAGAGATTCATAGGAACAGATCTTACATTTCATTCGTGTGATAACGTGTATATCGTGCCCCAAATTGGAGCTATTCAGTTACCTGAAATAGTTTTAACTGTTAATGGTCGATAACGATTCTAATGAAGACGTTTTGATGATTCAAATCATATTTGAGGCATGTTAGTTGTATTGAAGACGACAAATAAATTAAAATTGATGTTCCATCAATAATTTTTTTTACTAAAAGCATAAAACTATAGCCGGAATGTAAACGATTATCCTGATCAACCTTTGTTAATCTTTTGAGTAAGTTTACACTATCACAATATCCAAGGCATGTAAAATGATATAGAATTGATACAAATTATCGACATTGTGTCACAAATTATCGCTACCATCAAAGGAGTATAACAGATTATTGTCATGCATTCAGAACTAACCTTTGAGGTTACTGAAGACGCCGAATAGGTTTTGATTGATGCATTTGAACCATTCTACACGTTCTAATTGAACATGAACTAGACTTGATACAATTGGAGGTAATTCACTTAAAGATGATCATGGTCAAAGAATTTTAGGATTTTAAAGTGAATTTGACACACGTTTGATGTCTATCATCGAAGCTTTACTGCTAATTCTGTCGAATATATGACACTGTATCTTACCATGATATTGACCAATGTTGTTCACTTGTGATAAAAGCCTTGACAGCCAATAGCGTAACATGATACTAAAGTAAAGTTCATCGGCCACGCATACGATCTGTCACATCTCTTATTCGTTTCAACGATACAGTTACAATGATACAGTTACGTTAATAATGTTGTCTTAACTTTGACCTTAAGCGATGACAATAATGCTTACAATGTATACCCTTATATATTTCATGTTTGAATAAACTATAAAGGACATATTCGCTACTTCAAAATGAATTGATATATGAATTCGTTATTGTCAAAGAAATATGTGTAGTAACGAATGCTATAACTAACATTTCTTTCTTTAGCATCGATAAGGATAAACTATAAGATAAAACGATAAGTTTCACTTAAAGTGATATATTGATGCTTATTTGGGCCTTGTGCCCCCATGTCTTAAATTCCAAGCACATCTTCAACTACGTTTTTATCGAGCCCATGAAGTTTGTTTTTGTTTCAAAGTGAAAGACCACTGTATCAAAATTGGTAAAATTTAATAATAGTCAAGAAATGTCCGTTTCCCTCCTCTTATCCATAAGATGTCAATGAGAATAAGGTAAAATGAAGTTAACACTTTAACAGTAAGCAATCATGAATAAGCTTATCAATGATTGACATTCATTTATCAACATCATCTTCATCAACACCTTCATCGTGATAACAACAAGTCTTATAGAGAGTTTTAGCCTCAGGCAGTGGTGACGGACAAGTAGCCATGTTCAATCTCATAAAAGTGTTGTAAATGAAATAGCATCAACGTCTCGGCTATCAATCAATGAAAAGGTTTTTTGGGCAACGACCTCGATTTGATTTAAGAGGAGGTTAAGTTTTCAAAAATGGAAGAGTAAAGGTACAGTTTTTGTAGAAATGCTGATAATTGTTATGGAGATCTAAGTCCCATGGAATATATATATATATTTTCCAATTCTATTGAGGATTTATTTCTATCAGTTTGCATGTCCTATGTATAATATAAAGATCTTAAAGAAAAAGGTTTCTGTCTTCTTATACATATCAGGCAAACTGCACCTTACACAAATTGCAACGTTAAAGGTCAGCATGTAGGGAGATTGAGTATATTTCTCCAGAGATGACAGATTACACAAGAATATCATAAAGCTAAGATTATAAGTTATCAAAGAACTGATCTTTTCATACTCATCGACTTGTGAATATCATGGAAGTGTGATCATCATTGTAACCTCATCATTCACAGAACCAGTCGGACGGAGTTACACTAAAAACTTACATTTCTAATCAAATGAAATGAAATGTCCTCTAAGGACATTAGTTAGGCGATTACTTTGTATTTATATTAGTGAAATTGAAATTTTTGAAATTTAATACATGAATAGTACATTTTACGTTGTTATTCATCCTTATGAACAAAGCTACCCAATTGAAATTATGAAAAGTAAAAAAACTGAACACAGTGCTGTTATAAAGAATTCCTTAAATGTACGGGTGAATGTAACTAAAATACATAAAAGCATGACAAAAGTTTATGGTAAAAATGCAACTAAGGAATAGACTGTGGCAAAATTGTCAGCGGGATCTCAGATCCTTAGATGATGGTCCACGGTCAGGAAGGTCATCTGACGCCATCGGAGATGATACCATTGTCTGGGCCATTGACTTAATTATGACTGACCATCCAATACAGATTGAAGATATCATTTGAGTGGCATTTCTCAT
Organism: Steromphala cineraria; assembly: GCA_916613615.1. NCBI lineage: Eukaryota > Metazoa > Mollusca > Gastropoda > Trochida > Trochidae > Steromphala > Steromphala cineraria. Next base: position 84,899,408 of record OU744721.1, read on the forward strand.
GGAATTATTACAACCATTATTCAGAGGTATATGAAAGATAGATACCCAGAAATCTTAATGTACATGATTATCACTAGCGAGTTGAATCGAGTCGGGAACAACTAAAATGCTGGTCCAAAGAACGCCCAACAGGTTACAGAGGATGAAACATGGATTAATCTGGGACACCAAAAATCATTTTGAGATATTCAATAAAAGGGTGAATCAAACTCTTATTTTGTGACAACCAATGATCATTTTCATTGAATATATTAATTTTGTAATAATAACAAGTGTTAATTGTTTAAATTCATTTTTGCAAAATCATACTTTAAACGTTAGCTTTACTTTGACCTTTTGGCTGGTAGCGGAAAGCTTTTAGAAACCTTGCACTTCTCCATAGTTGATAATAAACAAAACAATTTTCAAGTCATCATGTTTAAGGATCAACTAATGATTTATAAATGGTGATCTTGACCTTTTACGAAAGTGAACGTACAAGCAGTATGATAAACATATGGATTCTGGAAAGCTCATTGGAAGAAAAGGAAGAGCCAATTGCACAAGCGCGGCGACAGCGGCGGTGGAAACATCACACTACTGACTAAGTTTGGGCTGCCTACAAGAGTCAAAGCAACCGAGGCACAAGCATATTCCAGCACTCCAGAAGTTCACATCTTAACCATCGTAGCGGTCCTGGGTTCAGTGTAATTGTAAATGACATTCATGCACCGCAGAATGAAGCGACACTATCATTATCTTTCAAGTGAAGCAATTTTACATTATTAGAAGGAGCTTTTCTCTAAATGATCATGATCACAGGGAAACATCTAATCACTACAATTTGTAGGGTGGAGTCCAAACAATTAGCAGGGAAATTAGAGGAAGATAAGGGTTTATTTCAAAACCATAAACGTTTTAGTACATATGCGTGAGGATAAGTATAATTAGTGTGAATATAAGTTCAATTACAGTTAAAATTTCTTCCATGATGAAGGACATTTTTAATCAATTGATATCTTTATTATTTTTTATTGCCATTTGATTATTAATAAACAATAAATTCATTTTACTTTTCAGTTTACATGTATTGATTCCTTTAAATGACTATTTGTCAATAGGGGCATCAAAAACGATTTCAGAGTTGAAAATAAGCAATATCCTTGCATTCGAATGGAATGATTATGTTTTACTAAAAACGAAAGAAAACCTGTTGTAATTATAAACCATGAAACAACTCATTATCGTTACCTCAAGGAGGGAAATATGAGTTTTAAGATAAGTTTAGGAATTTAGTTATTTCATATATTAACATGATATTGATGTGTATAATCATCTATGAAACCTTTGTACCCGAGTCAACATGGTTTGAAAAAAGCTCTACTGTAAATGTTTATTTTATTCTATCCATGTATGTTTCAATAATTTCATTACATATTTCAATTTGTGAAAAGGGTTAAAAACTTTCATAACTTTTTAAAATAAAAACGAAACAAAAAATTGTTGTTTATCAGCACAAGACTAATCGTGACTAGAATGTTTAATTAAACATAACACTGGTAACATAAATTCTTTCCACTTTTGTTGTGCAAAAATATTTTTTCTTAATAAATCATAAATCGTTTTGTGAGAATATTTGACGTTGCGAAGTAAATACATATTAAGTCAACATATAACATGAATTATCACCATTTTTAGGTCATTACCTTGTGCGAAAGCCTTAGTTTAGAATGAAGTGATCTTTTTAAAAACAGGAATGTTGTGACAGCCTGAAAAATAATGTAATTTACTAAAACATCGCTTATAATGTTTATGATTAAAAAAATCTGAAGAAATTCGAGCATTAAAATAAGCAAATAGGGCAGTGGAATATCAGATATAAGATATAATAGTTCTTATCTATTAGGCCAATTGTCGTTTCGTGAACAATCCTAAAAAAATATTTTCTGTTAAAGTCATTTTACTTGAAAACTGTTTTTCTTGATCATCGTTCCACATTGTTATTTGTCCAATGTCTTTGAAAAACCTAGACCCTATCCTTTTTAACTGATCCAAACTTTTAATGGAACAGTTACTATTACATATTCAATGTACACAAACATACATTTCACTGTCATGAAACATACTAACAGGAACTCCATTTTATCGACTTCTGACTTTAATACCAATTATACGTTTTCTTTTCCAGAGGGGTCTCCGATTAATAGACGAAGGAGGATATTCTGACGGTCAACAGTCTATTATATGTGCTTTTATTATACAGTAATATTTTTTGGGCCTACAATAATCTTTTCCAGACAAGACTAACAACATAGCTGTTTTACCTCTCCAATGCTCTTGCATCACACTACGTATAAACCAAGAAGTATTCTTACAAATAGTAGCTAAAGCAAATGATAGGGTTGAAATTCAATTATTTTGTATTTCGACTTTGTGTGTTTAAACAATTTGTTATAATTGAAAACTGCTGCGCTTTCTAAATGTAAAAGCAAGACTGGAGATGTCACAGTATAAATGTTGTCATATATTGGACATTCATAGCATCATATCATACTTCAATAACCTTAAAATAATCCTTATTATTACCTACTAGGGCAGTCATACCGAGGTTCATGTTTTTCGTATGTTGCCCTAGGGCAAAATATCACTTTTTCATTGTGACGTCACGTTAAAAACAGTGCTTTGACGTAACGGTTCACCTATGACGTCACATTATATACACGTCGGCATCGGCTAGTCCGCCTATGCTGAGAAGTAAATTTTGAGTATTTTCTTTAATTTTGGGACTACGGTTATAAACAGAATATCATATTCGTGCCCATGACATACTATGTTTACTATGATTACGACACTCGTGCCTAAATATCATGATATACCTCGCTCTCGCTCGGGAAATACTAATATTTAGGCACTCGTGTCGTAAACATATATGTCATGGACACTCATATAATATCCTCTATTTATGTTTTCATAATTATTATGATATGTATAATGACTATGATGCATATTTTCTGAAATTGCTGCTGTCAAAATATAAATGTACGTTGTACATTATGATACTCTGTTAGTTTGGCATAGAGATATGGTGAATATATGTTCATGAATGTCTTAAACTAAATAAAACTAAATTGTGAAATAAAATCCATGTACATGTTTATGCGCATTTAATTCACCTTGACCTTAATATCACAGACATTACTTTTTGTATAAAAAAATTAAAAAAATTAACATTTACAGATGAAATATGTGAAATTATGTAATTACATAATAATAATTAGATATGAAGTATTTGTTTGGAACATGATATCCTAAAAGGTAGGATAAGCGTTGGAACAACTTGGTAAATATTTTGAAAAGGGAGGTTGAATATTCAAATAAAAAAAAATGCCTAGCTAGGTTCTGTATGTTTTTAAAAAATTAATTGTTAACATTACCGTGCTTCATGTTTAAAAAAGGTGACACAGAGACTCTTTTGGTCAAGTTTTTTGTTTGAGAATTTAAACTTCAAAAAGGCAAAATATATGTTCACTGTGTATGAAAACATCATATGAAAGTTTTAATATAATTGCAAGAACTTCACAATCTACAAAATGTTTCATCTTTCTAAAAACTTCTTTGAACTCGTTCTGAAAAAATTTACCTACTTCTTGTAAAGTTTGTTTCTGACTTTCTGCTGAAGTTCAATTATGAACAGAACTGCTTACCGTATCGTACCTATGATCAGTGCTTGCATTATATTTGAAGGTAGTAAACCATAATTTTAGTGTTTTCCCTGAAGTTTTTTCTGTTTACAATATGATCACAAGGTTACAGAAATACAAGCTAATACAACCTTATTTCACCCATATTAACATTGTTGTTTGTTTACTGTACACCTTTACATCATCATTGGCAACATTGAGCATTAACTTCAAATAAGTTGACAACCGCCATGAACACAAAAAATAAGATATTTGCCACCAGTTGTTACAATGACTGTCGGATACTTGAATGTGCAAGTGTATATTATACCATGTTAGGTTTATAGCCCTGAATTATAAGAATATCAGCACTAAAAGAAAGTTAATATTCACAACAAAACAACATGTACACTTAATGTATTGATAAATTATAGAGAGAATGATTTAGATTGTTTATCATTTGTACAAACAAAACATTTACAAATATTGTATTATCTTTGCGTAAATATAAGTTTTAAACAAAAGTTTGTTGTGGGTAATAATACTTTCTATTGAACCAATTTTATTTCGCCAGCTTTCCAACCATGTAACAAAGTCAAATTATTTCATTGAAATGGCAAGGTTAAGTCATTTTATGGATACAACTCTCAAAAAAAGGTATACCCTATATTATGTTCGTACATATTTTCTTGATATTATGAAGATCTTGGATCAAAGCGATGACTCTCCCTGAAAAAACATAGTCTCTGTTTTTATTAAAGGATTATATTTTTTTAGTACATTTTTACATCTTCAGAACAGAAAAAGTGTCACTGATCAGTTTCTAAGAGAAGGAATATTTTTTCTGATAGGGAAAAAATGTCACTGAACAATTTCAATTTCCTCTTGCCTGAGAGATCTGATTAAATATTCGTGACACTGGTCTCATAACAGAATTACTTTTATGTTTAAAAATATTTTTGGAGGTACCAATCAATATCATTTACCTTTTGAAATTGATTATTCGTGAAATAATCGAGATTTCATTTTGTTTGTTTTATATATTTCCCAGTAGTTAGTGCCAAAGTCCTAGCGCGACAATAATATAGATTAGAATATTATCTAATTATATAAATGTATAATATAAGAATCATTTTCGCAGACAAGGTGTTAAAGTTGTAGTTTATTTCAATCTCGTTTATTTGTTTATCCATTGCAATAATCACATGATCTTGTGTGGTTATTGGGATGAGAATTTTTTCTTGTTTACACATACCAGCTGTAACTTTTTATTCCTCTTTTAAGATAATTAACACAATAGTCGGATCAACCTACAATGCCAAAAGTAAGGTCCCTGTTAGTTAACATTTCAATGTCCAAAATTAATTTTGATTATGGTAGATCGTTGTGATGTTAGAGCAAAAGCAAACATTTTCTACAACGTAGGAACAAAACGAAAAATGTGTTCAAGTGTGTTTCATATACCGATTTTATTGGTTATGATAGGTTGAAAAAAACATAAAACACGATTTTGCTTTTGTTCGTCAAACTGAATAAGGAAGTACAAACTTATGCTGATGTCAGATTTATGAATTTTAAACTCGGTCTCAATATGTGGGTGAAGTCTGCAATAGTCTTGCACTCAGACAAATAATTATGTTATGTCAGTTTCTAGCGCAGATTCTTTTTGATGTCTAATTTATGATGTTGAATTATTGATAACAAAGAATTGGCAATTAATCAACTGTTAATCAAGGAATGGGATAAACGTCAAATCAGACGCTTTGATAATGAATCAAATTGCATTCATATATGTTATTGTCCATATATAAGGGTGTATGCAGATATTCGAAAATATATTTCTCCTCATAAATCCTGATGAATAACTCTGCATCTATTATCGTTATTTCACTTTCTTATACCGTTATGAATTAGTTATAAATATAATTGAAATTAAGTAAAGAAAACAGAAACTACTTTTACATTTATAAAAGAGTCTAATTTTCAAGGTAAACGTATTTTAGATCTCATTTTTTATAAAGATATTGACATATAAATGTTGATACAGTGGGTGTTTCTTATGACATATGTTTTTTTTATGACATGCTTTTTCGGCTTAAGGGGAAGAAGAAAAGCTTCATAATTAACATTAATTTCTCCGTTAAACAACATATGTATAATGGTCCAAACAAGCAAAATAAAAAGATATCTCTCATCTCAAGAATAATGTTCAGGGATTTGTTGAAAGCAATTTTTCTTCAAACTGACCAAAGCAATGCATTGCAATCTTGATCTTAAAGCTTGTGGTGATACGCATCTTATCAATTAAAACTTTGGCAAGCATACAATATCAATCAAAATTGTTTATATGAAAAAAACTGTGACACCTTGATAAGAAATGTTACAACATCATGGCAGAATTCCTCTTGTAGAAATTCACAAACGTCTTGTTATTGATTAGCTGCCATCAATGCAAATACTTTTCTTAATAACGCATTCACATCTATGTTTTAAAAAATCAAACAATTCCATGTGAATAATTGAATGTATAACGAAAATATGCACATATTTTTAAAAATAAATGTCACCAAGAGATTTGTTTTTAACAATAGGTTGCATGTATGAGGTTGTAAGTTGTATCATGTTACAAGCTATTTCAGCAAAAACCCTTTTATCTCTGAAAGGGATTTATACTACAGTGAAGACAAACAAATTAAAAAGAAGGTCTGTCTATGGTAGTGTTTCTTCCTCATACACTTATGAAGTTGAATAATGTTTTCATCTCGAGAAAGTGGTGGAAAAAGACTTTTTCAGCTATCCAGGTCATTGATGCTTTATCAGATCTCATGAGTCCAGAAGGAATTTGCAATTCAATTTTCTATGGTTTAACCGAAAATTTTACTCTCTAATGGCTTCTGAAGGAAAAAGCTTGATTATGATATATCATACCAATAGAACCCCCCTCCCCATCAATGATTTGAAAATTAGACAAGATGTGTTTGTGAAACACGAATGCCCCCGGATGCATATGTCAAGTATCAAAGACCTAGCTCTGACCAATCAAAAGTTATGACCAAGGTTAAAGTTTTTGTGGACAAACGGACAGACGGAGAGACGGACAGGTGAAAAACAATATCTCCCTGGAATCTCCGATTCGGGGGCATAAAAATGTTGGACTGAAAGTTACTTGGTAATTATTTGTGACGTAAATAACCCTATTTAGAACAAATCAGGTATCACAGTATTCGTCTTTAAGCTGATATGCACATAGGACAAGATGTCAAAATTCCATCATTTTGAGACCATCGGCTTAATTAATTTGATGAAGAAACGTTACAACATATCATTCATGAACCGTTTGTGATAAAATGTCTTCAGATTTGAAATATAATCCATGTAAATCCACCTAAAGTCCATTGCCTGCCATTTTTGTGTGATTCTAATTCATTTTATGTGAGAAAAAGAATCGCATGGCTGAACTTTACATAACACATTTGATTTATTGCTGCTTCATTTAGTTTAAATACATTTTCTTTCCACTGGAACCATTTTTTATATTTTCGTGACAAAACCTTATATTCCCCTTTACAAATTGCTACTGACCCTTTAATAGATATCGGTTCAGTAGACTGTTGAATTGTGTGACAATATAACGTGACAAAACAAGGATGGGAGCGCTTTGTACAAGCCATCTAAGGAGTTCAATCCTGAAGGAGGTAAGACACTATGAAAGTTTTATATACTTAAATTTTGCATCATATATAACACAATCAAATAATATTTTCAGTATTTAATAGGAACCACAGAATATTTCACTTGTAATGTATCAATCGAAACAAATTGTCAATAAAAGGCAATAAAGGAAAACTCGGTGTTTTCAAATTCCAATATCCCTTGCTAGAGTTAAGCATGTAAGTGCACATCAAACATATTGACTACTAGGAATCTGTCAGTGAAAACAAAGAAGTGAAAAAAAAAATTCAATCAAGGGTAATATTTTTAAAAGGAAGTGAAATTGAGACTGACAGTTTATCGAAATTTAAATGATGTTAGTGAACATAGATCCTTAACAATTTTACCTTTTCTTGAAAAGATTTGACGTTAATGATTGTAGATCATGAGTTGCCAATAGTAGAAAGATAATCTGTACAGTTTCAGTTTGGCGTGAGAGTTTCAAAAGATTGTTAATGTTGATATTTTTATCAACAATTCACTCAGTGAGTATAAGATTGTAACACTCAAACTATTCTCTTTCTTTTAAATGAACATTCAAATTTGGATTTCTATTCATCTGTGAAGATATCCTTTGAAATTGAATCATCAAGATTTAAGATTTGCAGAGTAGGTGAATTAAATGTAATGAAAACTACCGCAAGGAGAAATGATATTCCAAGAGAGTTCAGATTTTGTCCTTTCTGTAAATATGTTATAGAAGATGAATTACATGTTATGTTTTTAACGATATGCCTAATATTCGATGTAAAACTAATGCATCTCTAATTTCTCTGATGCAAAATGAAAATGTAAATTACCTATATTTGTATGCAAATTATGTAAAAGAAACTTTCCTTTACGATGTTCATTACTTTAGTAGTATATTCGAATTTCATTAACCTATAAAATGTTAGGATGTGTCATTTTCGAGCACCAAACCTGTAATTTTTAACAATCTGTAATGTATACAATATACATGGGCCTGTGACCTTTATACTGAATATAGTTCTTTTAAAAAGTTCTTCTTCTTCTATGGAAACCCAGTGTTTTCAAATATCAATAAGGTCTGACACGTAAGTGCTCTATCAAACAGTTTAACTACTAGCAATTTGTCAGTGCCAGAAATGAAAATACTTTTTCAATGTTGGATCAAGTGAACTAGTTTTGCAAGGAAGTGAAACTGATACGAGAGTTTTCCAAAATGAAAAAGTATTAACTGCACTCATGTCTCCTTTACCTAGGTTTTTTGGAATAGGCAAAAAGTCTGCATTCCGGAAATTAATGAAGTGTGATCCTGTTATGAAGGCTTGTGCAAGTGGATTCATCTCACAAAACCAATCTCAAAATGTCATAACAGATCTTGGTAAAAGTCTGATGATTGACGTTTTTGGTGGAAAATCAACTGATAGTTTATCATCACTGCGCCATACTCTTTTCACTAAGAAAGTGGCAGCGTCTGAATCTTTTGTGACAGAACAGCCTCCACCAACACAAGTTCCCTCAACAAACGTGTATACTATCAGGTCATGGTATTGATGGGGATGGAAAAGTCCAACTGAATGGGGATGGAGAGAAGAAGCTGGTCAGTTGATTCCAGTTATGACTGAAAAGAATGCAGTGCCTGATGAATTCTTGAAGATTATCCAATGCAACTGTTCGAGTAGTTGCAAATCTTCTCGATGCACCTGTGACAGGTAGAGGTCTACTACTTCCCTCTGGCTTTGGCTGGAGGGATATCTCTTTGGCCGAACAGGTAGAGCGTAGGACTCTCAACCTGGAAGTCCCGGATTCGAATCCCGCGTGGACATGAAAATATTGGATTTTCTTTCCTGCTACACACCTGCAGACGCTATTTTCTCCCCTGCACAGCATCATGTGGTATTTGTCAAACAGCAAATTGTGACAATCCAAACAACACGAGAGACATGGCTACTGTGGAGGAAGATGACACTCAAATCTGAGCCTCGAGAACAGTTTCTATTGTGTTTGAAATCAGTGAAATTGGACAGCTAAGGATCATCAACTGATTTCCTGATGAAGCAGTATCAACAATGGTTATGTCAATGTGTCTAACATTTCCAAAAAACATTGGGTATTAACATGTAACTATGATAACCAATTTTGAGTAAATTGTTGGATGAACTTGACGCGTTGTTTGATGTTATGCTGCAAAATTTGTTCCCAAATAAAGATACCCTATTTTCGATGAGCTTAAATGATTCCTTGGCCCCTAAAACCTACAAATAGACACAAAGATCATTACATTTGAGTCAGTAGTAACCGAGTTATGGTATTTTTAAGGTTACGGCGGCCATCTTGGACGCCATCTTGAAAAAAACACTTTTCCGAGGGTCCGACTTTGGTAGACTTTTAGTATGTTATATAGTACACTGAACCCTACCAGAATCAGTTGAGAAACCTTTTGTTGCAATTTTTTGGGGGTTCGGCCTATTATTTTCATAAATTGACCTGACTATTGGACAAACTGCTGTGACTATGTGTCTCAGTTCACCCAGCTGTGAATTGGTACCCTGTGAGGCATAGAATGGTCCCTAACCTGAGCGCAACATATGGATGCTAGTTGAATACTCCCCAGGGAGTTGAATTGGAAAAAATTATCGAACGGTGAAAGAATGTCATTGACCAGGGGAAACAATTTGAGCGCCTTGAGCAACCACGAGTGGATACATGATATGTGTGCTATATAAATATTCATATAATAATTTAATTGGTCAGAATTTTTAGTCATCTTTTCTTTTTTAAATATTGCATTTATAATCTTATTCCAAGATTGCCGTAAAACCCTACTCCATTTGAGAAGAAATGAAGCCTTATGCATTTATCATCAAGGACTGTAGATTTTGTTTCATCTTTTTCTAAATATTTCTTGAATTAGATCAAGATTGAATGAATACCAAAGACTATATGATATTGATAACAATTTAGACTAAAATTGACTACTTGAATCAGAGAATGTAAACCTTATCATATTTCTACAATAGCAAACATTGGCAAATTATCTATTAACTTTAAATTGACTTAGGATCAAGGACTGTTAGAGTGTTTAATTTCAACCTTTCAATCTTTGGAATGGATTTCCGTCACCATTTTCTAAACCGCATTGTGTTTGTTCACGCAATTAGGGTGAAAGTCAAATCCAAATCGTTTGCTGAATTAAGTGAAGTAAGTCCAATTGATCGCTGGTTTTATCCACTGCTGTGAGGAATCAACACAAAAACATAGGTTCAATGAATCGAGTGATTGAATTGTAATGTCAAACGCAATACCACAAACTTGATCAGTGTCCTCTTAACAAATACAAAATTACTAATTGTGCTATTGATATTTTAACACGAGATTTTATTTAGTAATTTAGAACTAAATATAAGTATCAATAATATTATTCCACTTCAAAAGCGATGAATCCATGCAGACCATAAATTTTCTGACCTGGCTTTCAATGTTGATGCAGTGACCTGGTTGACCTCGCTGCCAAAAGAGATTAAGCAAACAGAAACTGTATCAAAATTCAAACGTGTCCTCTAATCTCACATGTTTAACAGTTTCTGAGCTAGAGAATTATCTACAGTGTTATTGAATATTAATATCGAGATTAGAGCTTAATAAAATCAATAGTTTGTAGTGTATAGATAAGGCGCACAATTAGGAGGGTTTATGGTAAATGTACAGAAATACACTTCTGAAATGTTATTGTTAGGTTTTTAGTTGAGTCGAAGGAGACAAATGGTTCAAAATTTCAAAATTGGGACAGATTGTTCATGGCTTTGTTGTCGCTGAAAAGACGAATGTTTCAACTAGTGTATTCAACCGACATGGACAAGATAAACTGTGCACCAAGTGAGCATCCTCCTATGATGTAGATAAATGAGATCTTATTCAATATGACTTCATTAAAAACTTTCTAAAAAGTGACTGAGTTACAGAATCTCTGATATCTGAATCTATAGATTGTTGAAATTTTGAAAAACAACTCTAGAGCACTGCTATCTAAAAGTAAAGTATCCTTGAACGGAAACAAATCGCTGATTTGAAAAAAATATGGCTTTGGAATTGAATTACCTTTATTGTGTCAGAAACTTTCATATTATTAGAGTCTGCAAAGGCTTGATAGCAATAAAGTAGCTACACAGAATAATGTCATTTATCCAATAAAGCTCTGTATGATTTGTTAAAGAAGATAAAATGCAATAAATAATCTCTTTCAGAGAACGAAGCATTTGGAGTATCTGATTTGAACAATCTTGAATGAATTTAATATGGTTGAAAGACCATACATCTCCTTAATGTATTCAATCTGACAATGGTGGAGCTGATTTCGTTGAATATATCTCAGAATGTTTGCTTTATTTCCCTGTCAACACGTAAGGCAGCATCCAGACCTGTTTATATGCCCCAAGAGGGTTCTGGTCGGCGTTACACGTATACGTAAAAATCGATTGGAACTGTCAAACGGAAGCATATTTGAATAAACTTTACTAGGTTTTCACTCAGAGACACGTTCATTGGTCTTATACATTATATATATATTTTCTGAATGTGGAATCGACCAAACTACATATGAGTATAAACTTGGCCAACAAATTCACTGACATAAATATGAATAAGAGCTATAGAAATGACAGCTGTGACTAAATAGCACAATTATTTGAGACTCTTTCTTTTTGGGCTAATTCTGTCTGAAAAACTAATGACTCTCGAATGGCAAAAACATTTTTATGAATAATTAACATCTCTCTCCTTTAAAACGAACTGTTCAAATACCAAGTAGCTTCGCATATTGACCATATTAGTAATATAAAGTTACAAATAGGTTTTGTATATGTAAAACAAACAGTATCACAAACGTCTAATATCTATTTGAGTTTAGATGCTTAGATGTTATTTTAGAACAAAGGAAAATTAATATGATTGACAACATAACTTCTCGATACATCTTATAGAATCAAAGAGCAGAGCAGAGTCATAATAGGTTTATATTTATTATCTTTATGTGTCTATTTAGATTAAATAATTTATAATATTCATGTAAAAATTGTGCGTGGCACTAGCTAGTAATAGTCATGGTGTATCAAGATCTTAAAGAGCACTTACAGATTTGTTTGGGTCACTTATCACAAACTTTATCAATTGTGTCACTTGTATCGTCTGTTGCAAGAAAGTATTATTCTTAAGATAATCGACATGATATATTGATGTTTGATTGTGATCGAATAACACTCGCATCAGTCAAATATAATTTCTGAAGCTTATCAAAATGATTGAAAAAATGTGTTACTAGTTAATACTGTTTGATAGGTCAAGTACCTGTTATCTATGTGAATTGGACATGTGAATTTGCCTCCTGCAAACATAGATTTGTAGATGCCTATTTTAAGATTTTCATTGGAAACAAGTGAGGTGAATGAGAATGTTTGTATTCATGTAATTAATTGTATCATTTGTGTTTGTATCAAAGCAAAATGATATATGATCAAAATAGCCGATTAGATCTTCGTTTGGTTTCAGAAAAGTACCTCCTTTTATTTAGGAAAGTGGCAAAAACTATGCATTTAATGGCCATGAAATATTTGACTTTGTAATCCTTTTTAACCTAAGGGAACCTATTTAATGACAATCCATCTTTTGGAACTTGTTTTACTGTACCTATCAACATAATAAATGTGCTTTGCTTTCTATTTTTAGGCAATAACAGTTATTCAAATTTTACTCTGAAAGTTTTTTACCGTTTGGCATTTAGTGCAAACGTTAATAGATAGATTTTCAATAAACTTTTAAACTCTGTCAAATCAACTGTGTTATTGAAATACCTGAGACACGTGCCTGATATTGAAGTGCAGTTTTATACGCCAGAAGGGAATTGGAAGAAGAAACCAGCCATATGTTTTGCAAGGATGGGTATTCCAATTGGTTTCCGTAAGGCAAACTATCTGATATACAATCTCCTTGATTAAGAGTCGTATTAACTTTGGCATTAAATATTTTTGTAACGTAGCAATAGTGTCAATATATATTACGGCACAGTGCTGACAAAATGGTTAATTCAGCTATGGAGGATTTCCATTGTAATATCATAATTTTTTGTAATTTCGATTTATTAATTTTCAAGAACCTTCTTTATAGTCAAGTTCTGAATAAATTTGTAAAAGATCAGGGTTTCATTACACACTATAGGAGCTTATATGTGACTATAAAGAAACAGTTCTGGCATTTACCATATTAAGTATTGGCTCAAATTTCGAATTTTCTATTTTCTGCAATATTATAATATAAAATGTTAGTCAAAATAATCATCAAGGTTAACATTATGACTTTACAAATGTGTTTTTGAAATAACAATTTGATACCAAAAATGAAGGTATTACAGTTTTGACCCATAACCACTGCCTAATGCGTTCAGTAGTTCAATCGTTGAGTATATGTTGAAAAAATAATCTCTCTTTATCTACATGCACACTGGTCTGATTTAAATAGACCATGCTCCGAGGAAAACATTTCAAAGATATGTACTCGAATTTGTTTTGAACTAAAAAAACATATGTTTTTCATTCCGTTACAGTCCTTTGTATCACGTTCTGACGTAAGGCAAACTGGCGAATCGCAAGGACTAAGGTAAAAGCTTGTGGTAGGTAGGTGAAGGTAACCTATTACTTGATCGCCGATTAACGCATTTAAACACGACTATTAGATTTGATCGAAGATGACTAATTCTTTTTTTTACAGCACAAGTGAGTTGGTGGGTTGCTTTCAGACCTTGTGGAGGAGAAGCTGTCGGCCGTTTCATTCACGGTAGCGTCAGTATTTTAACTTTCATTCCCCAGAACAAAGCAATTAAAACAAGACTGTATCTTATCCGAAAAAAGTCAAAAGATTCTGAAATATAATATTATGTTTCGTCAAAACAATCATCAGTTTCAGATTATAAGCAGTTCATGGATGAGGTTTAACTTTGAAATGAAAATAACTGGAGATCAATGAGACATTCATGCCTTCAATATTGCTTCATTTGATGCCTGAAAAAATTAAACCTGTACTAAAAATTAATCCAGTGAATGGTTCTTGAGATATCCCGCTGACAAGGGTAAAATGTCAAAGTCTCGTAATGACCTTGAAATGAAGGTCAAGGTCATGGATATGAACCTCTAGAGGGACCTCATGGTGATGAAGCTATATACACAAAATGAAAAGAATCAGGTCAATAGTTTTTGAGTTATTCAATTTCATCCGTCGGGACGTACGTACGTATCGTACATACGTACGTACGGACGGACGCTGCTCAATACTATATCCCCCGCTTCACGCTAAACGCGCGGCGGGGGATAATAACAAAGCAGTTATTATATGAATCATACAAGTGAGATTTCTGCAAATCATGTAATGAAATATTCATAATGTAAAACAAAGGCTCTTCACCCGAGTAAGTCACAATCAGCCCTTCAGTATTTTGCCAGCAGTTTTCATTAGGGAAAAAAACAATATTAAGTATTTCTTAATAAACTATTTATCTAATTATGCGTTCTTATGATCATGTTTATACATATAGTTTTTGTTATTTTATTATCAAAAGGGCGGAATGAAAGCAAATGTGTCATATTTATTGTACAAGATGTTAAATGTCCATTCATGTACATGTACTTTTATCAACTGTAATGATATGTTTGATACCAGAGGACACTTGCATGAGATTTCCTATTTGTTCAAGCATGAGGGCGAGTGGCAGTGATTATACCATTAAAAGTAAAAGTCCTGCCAATAAAATCTAGAAACTAAGACCGATTAACGGAACATAGACTTTCAAAAAATATATAATAACACTCATCACAGGAAGGTGTGCATTTGATATTCCTGTTTTTATTGTCAAAACAGGTAGAAAAGGTTTTCTTCAAAACTCGAAGTATCATCAGCCTATCAACTTAAAAGGATCAATCAGGCTGCTTAGCTTCTACATTCAGTTTCTTAAGTGAGAGACGTGAGAAAGGCCAGAGATCAATGAAGCATCTTCCTTCAGGTCAGATTCGTGCTTTAGGCGTGTTCACACACAGCACCATCAGTTGTGTCAACACTCATAGATAATAGTTCTGGATAATCGACAGGAAATTGAATAATTGAAGTGAAAATCTAATCTTTTCCTCGCATACAAAAACAAAAACTGTTTGCCTTGCTAAACGCCGTAGGTTTAATTGAATATGTTATTTATCCAAAGGATGGTTCAAGTATGGCTAGAGCTTTTTGTCTTGCACAGCAATGTCGGCTTACCATTGGTCAAACCGGTCACGTGCCGTAGGTATATTTACATTATAAGTTACCATGTGCTCTCTCGCTAATCACCACGGCAGTGACACACATCTTTAAGAAGTCGATATGTCATCGGAAGCATCAAACGCGGCAAAACTTGACGCCATCTTGAAAAAACTTGAAAACCAACGAGATTTTGAAAACGTTGTTGATGAGAAGATTTCAAATTTGAGAGAAGAATTCCTACATCAGGCAAAAGGTTTGAAGAAGTTAAAGACCGAGACTGAATACACTTGGTCATGAGAAGGCAACATAATTCAATTCAACGTCAACTCGGAAGTGTTGGAGGATTTGATTAAAGTCAGACAGACTATTAATTCTGGGAAGTTCGAAGATATTTCAGAGAGCGTTGAGGCCGCTATAGGAAAGCTGGAGAAAAGAAACAAATTGATCAAAATTGCAGATTCATCAGAAGGAGGTTGGGAGACTGTTAAACATTATGTTTCAAATGAATTAGCTGACAATTCAGACGACGATAAGAAGATTGAGAAAGCCGAAATAATAGCTGTGAAGAAACTTTAGGCCAAACAAAGTAAAAAATCTTTGTATGCGACCCGATCAACGCGAAGAGCAAGTATAACGCCGCACGTGCAGTATGCTTTGCCTGTACCTAGTCCTGTGCACAGTGTTCCCGTCGTGCAGCCCTTTCGAGTCAAGAGTGCAAGACAGGGATCATGTCATTACTGTTCACGCATTTCGTCAGAGAGTGTCCCTACCGCACGACAAGCACGAGCAGAGCCACGTCAGGAGCCAGCTCGACTTCAACCAGCGTCTCTTAGACGGGAGGACGCAAACATGTCAGTTAATTGTAACTTTGAAGTTAACTTAGACAATGATTTGGCTGATGATAATAATGACATTGTTCTTACACATGACTAATATGAATACGAACAAGGTTCGGCTGAAATCATAGTGAAGGGGCGTCTAAAGCATTTCTTTTTGGCAAGGTATAGGAGCGTCAGAATTTGTATTAGACATCATAGATAAAGGGTATAAGATTCCTTTTATTTCCAGACCACCCCAAATGGACTTACGCAATAACAAGTCGGCGTTGGATCACTCAGAGTTTGTCACTCAGGCTATAGCATAGTTGCATAAGAAACGATTGATTGTTGAGTGTGAGGCTCCCCCCTTTATTGTCAACCCTCTTTCAGTGTCTATTCAGTCTTCTGGCAAAAAGCGGCATATTTTAGATCTTTCCCGAGTGAACAACTATGTTTTCAAAAAGTCTGTTAAATATGAAGATTGGAAATCTGCTTTGGAATATATCAATCGAAACGATTGGTTGATAAAGTTCGATATTCATTCGGCTTATCATCACGTAGACATTTGCGAAGGCCAAACTGACTTTTTAGGTTTTGCTTGGGAGAATGCATTGAAGGTCAAACAGTATTTCAAGTTTGTAGTGTTACCATTCGGGTTGACGTCTGTGCCATATGTGTTTACCAAGATTACAAGGCAACTGGTTAAGAAGTGGCGTTCAGAAGGAAAGAGGGTAGTTACTTTTTTAGATGACGGTATTTTGTCAGCTCAGTCACAGGAAGTATCTCAGTCGTCTGGCGAGGCAGTAAAAGTAGACTTGATCAAGTCTGGATTTGTGCCTAAGGTTGAAAAATCACTATGGGTCCCCTCTCAGGCTGTAGAGTGGTTAGGTTTTCACATAGATACTACGGAGTTGCGTTTATCTGTGCCTAATAGGAAGGTGGATAAAGTACTTGAAAGATTAACACTTCTGTTGAACAACAGACGATGCTATCAAGCAGTGCGTTCAATCGCGGCAGTGATTGGGCAAATCATAGACATGAAATTAGATTTGGGCAATGTCGTTCAACTAATGACTAGATCTTTGAGTATCGATGTATTGAAAGCCTTTTCTTGGAACAGTAACATAAAGCTTTCGATGCAAAGTGTTGAACAGGTGAAGTATTGGATTTGTAATATTGCACGTTTGTCAAGTACTGTACTGACAAAAGTTTGTCTGTGTGTTGTATCGTCTACAGCGATGCAAGTGACACAGGGTATGGGGGCTACTGTGTAGAGATGGATTCAGCTTGTTACCATGGTCAGTGATCAGAAGATGAGTCTAAGAACAGTTCTACGTGGAGGGAGCTTAAAGTTGTTTATCTTGTTTTGAAAACTTTCATTGGCCGATTGCAGCATCGAAGGATACTGTGGTGCACTGACAATCAGAATGTGGCTATTATAGTTGATAAGGGGAGTATGAAACCCCATTTACAGTCTATTGCCCTTGATATATTCGAGTTATGTTTCAGACAAAACGTGGTATTGTGCTTGAGGAAAACGAAGTGGCAGACATGTTAAGCAAAACACTTGATTATGACGATTGGGCTATTACTGCACATGTTTTCGAGCCAATAGATATCAAATGGGGTGCCCATAATGTGGATAGATTTGCTTCCTGGTATAATACTAACTGCCCATGCTTTAATTCTAGATATTACAATCCAGGATGTTTGGCAGTGGACTGTTTCTCAGTCAGTTGGAGTGACGTCATCAACTGGGTGGTCCCACCGGTTGGTATGATACCAAGGACGTTGAGACATATGTCCGAGTGTCGGGCGAAAGGCACCCTTGTAGTACCTGAATGGCACTCAGCCTGTTTTTGGCCATTAATCACATGTAAATCTATGTTTATCCCGCAGGTAATAGAACATATGTACTTACCTAAATGCAAACATAGTCATGTCCCATCAAGAATAAGGGATTGTTTGTTTGGAGAACAAAATTTGCAATTTAACATGTTAGCTTTGCGTATTGATTTCAGCATTTACCTCAGTTGTTGGGTGACTGTAGAGCAGAGTCCACATCACAGAAATACAGGTATGGTTTCGAAGCCTGGAAACGTTGGGCACAGTCCTGTTCTATGCCTGAAAGCTTACCTATTTCACCTTTGCAATGTGCAATCTATCTGGTTTCTGTCATTCAGAAAAGTGATTCGTTTGCCCCTGTGCAAACAGCTTTTTATAGCATTCGCCATGCTCATGTGCTGGTTGGTTTGCTCAGTCCTACTGATAATGGGCTGGTAAAAATGTGTTAGAAGCGGCTAAGAGGCGTTTAGCTAAGTCTGTTATTACAAAAGATCCTATAACACCAGAGTTATTGGAAAGATTATTTGATAACACCATGTTGTGTCCAACGTTATGTAATGTGCGAATTGTGTGTATGTGTTTTCTAGCTTATTCAGGATTCTTGAGATCTTCAGAGCTGTTACACATAAGACGTTCTGATATAGCATTTTATGAGTCGCATCTAATGTTATTTATTGAACAATCCAAGACTGATATATACAGAGATGGTTCATGGATAGTTATAGGCAGGACAAATTCGAAGCTATGCCCAGTTTCATGTTTGCAGAAGTACCTAAAGTTGGCAGGCATTTTAGCTTCTCCTGACGAGTACATTTTCAGAAGTCTTACCAAGACGAAGAACGGCTTTAAACTAAGGAAAGAAGATTCCCTACTGTCTTATTCTCGATTGAGAAAGCTGTTTATAGATGCATTTAACCTGCTAGTTCATGATATCAAGAGTTATGGGTTGCATAGTTTCAGGAGTGGTGGAGCAACAGCAGCAGCAAATAATGGTGTGCATGATAGAATGTTTAAGAGACATGGTCGCTGGAAAAGCGAGAATGCTAAAGACGGCTATATTAAGGATGATTTTCAGAAAAGGCTCTCTGTTTCTCTCTCCCTCGTGTTAAAGACTTTCTTTGAGTCTCCGCCCGTGTCGACACTGGGACCGGGCCAATGTTCATGCTGAGTTGTGTTCTTATGTATAGGTACATGTATGTATATATGTATACATAATGTTTAGCAGTGCATGGTGTGTACAGGAGAAATAGAGTTTCTCTCGGTTGAATGCATTGTGAATTAGAGAGAAACTACTTTCTCCGTAGTGGTATGCAATGGTAAAGGGAGGCAATCATGTATGGTGAATTAAAGGTATAAATAAGGGGGCGTGACAGTAAGTCACCTCTCTCGCTAATCACCACGGCAGTGACACGCATCTTTAAGAATTTTTGACAAATATTGGTTTTATAACTATATTTCTATTTTCAGAGGGTATCACTGACGTGCATATCCATTTGATCTTGGCGATCATTCTGGATGGATTTCCCCTCTCGGGTCGATCTTGCTTTATTTGATCGAAGTGGCTGTGTATGTATATATATATGTATTTAAAATCCATTTCGTTAGTTCAGGAAGTTAGGCTGAAGAGCCTAGTTTATCATCTTTGATAGAAAAGGCTGTCGAGCCTTGATAATACGGCATCACATGTGTACATACTGCAACTGTTGTATTTTTCATATATAAAATTCCATTTGTGTTTGTTATTTGTGTTTTCATTAGGCTGATGAGCCTTGATAATACAGTTCACGTTGAACAGGCAATTTTTGCAGGCGAGCATGCACGCTCAATATTATTCCATTTTGGAATACCGAGTACATCAAGGGTTAATCTGTAAACTCCCAAGTACGGTACCGTTGACTTCGTTGGGAGAACACGATCCAGAGTAATTTTCTCTTAAATGTAGTTTTTGACCTCTGGTTTACGTATCGGGCAACGGTTTCGTACCTAACGATGTAAGATGATGTGGTTGTTTTGATGTGAAATGGTTTTGTATATACTTTATTTGTGTTAATAAACTGCCGTGTGTCGACACTGCGACCGGGCCAATGTTCATGCTGAGTTGTGTTCTTTATGTATAGGTACATGTATGTATATATGTATACATAATGTTTAGCATTGCATGGTGTGTACATGAGAAAATGGAATATGTTATTTATCCAAAGGATGGTTCAAGAATGGCTAGCGCTTTTTATCTCGACTTGCACAGCAATGTCGGCTTACCATTGGTCAAACCGGTCACGTGCCGTAGGTATATTTACATTATAACTTACCATGTGTTCGCGAGTTTGATATGGAGATTTATCATGTGTCTGAGTTAAATATCAAACTCGAACTTCGTTATCGAACTTCGTTCTTGTTTGATATTTAACTCGGACACATGATAAATCTCCATATCAAACTCGCGAACACATGGTAACTTATAATGTCACATGGTGAAGCTTAACGCGTATGAGGGCCTTTATAATAGTAATGAAAAGACGTTGCATATAATACCTAAGCTCTTGACCTAATGGCTATCGCGGCTTCTTCTTTTATGAGTAGTTTCATGCAATTTAACTGAAAGTTGATGTATTTCTTAGTAGTTGTAAATTAAGGTATTGCTGGGTCCATTTTCAAACAATTACAACATCATTCATCTCGTTGTTTGTTGCAATTGGTAGCCATGTGTTTCACTTTCTGAAATAATCCAGGAAGTACTGCACAATATTACCCATACGAGCGAGGATACACGAGTGGATATTTTTTTGATATCCGCACATGTGCTTTTTAGTGATTCTCAACGTTGATTGGTTGGTTCCTAAGAGAATGAGAGACGATTGGTCAACGGAACTATTTTCACGTTTCATTGATAAATTGAACGTGTCGAACGTATGTCGACTAGGTTTTAAAAAATCGTAGATAAAAATGTATTACTGTACATCATATTTCTTACAGTTTGATATTTAAACTTAGGATTATATATATTTGACACTATTCACCTACCATTGTGACCTCAAGACTGCGCTTTTTTCCCAAAGTACAATCAGAGCTGTCTGTTTGTAAACAAACATGGCTGCCATTGAAAATTCATGAAATCTACCCTATGCACAAGTATTTCACTGATCCATTTATGATTAATTACACCTAATCACCGTAGGGTATCAAATTCAACACATACATTCAAACCAACATACTTGAACATAGTGGACATACTCATAGTCGATCAGCCCTGGGACCAAGCCTCCGTGATCCATTTCACAGGCCGATTAGAGTTATCGTTCTTGATATCGTTCTTCTTCACTGGCGACGTGAATGAAAGTAACATCTAAAGAAACAAATGTTATTCAAACTACAGATAACTTGATTATCATGACAAGCAAATTTGTTTTGACGCATTCTTTGTAAGTTTATCCTTAAGATATTGCCATTTTTATCAGTTATAATTTTAAAAAATTGACAGGTTTTTTAGATTTTCGTTACAACATTGTGCCGTCAACAAAATATCGCAGAGATAGTACGGTGTGACGACCGGCCGATTAAAATACTTATTATATCTGTCAAAGAATCATGTTTGTTTAGAGTTTTAAGTGTGTTAATTTGTTCAATGTTGAAAGGTGTACACTTTTATTCAGGGTCAATATTTTCGCCAGTTTCGTATCGTTTTGTAACTGAACTAGATTGTTAAGCGTTGTTGAGTAATTCACTCTGGAGATGTTCGGTTGGACACGCGTATGAATACTGATCAGCTGTTTGGTGTCACTTACTACAGCATTACTATGATTTCTCAATCACATGTTTTCTGTCGTTTTGTAATTATCTTTCATTACAAATGGGTAATATATAGAATAACCAACTCGGTACGAGTGATTACGGGATATCTGCCCTCGTCAAAATAATGTTCAGTCGCTCGCCAAGGCTCGCGACTGTTAACATTATTTCAACTCGGGCAGATATCCCGTAATCACTCGTACCTCGTTAGTTATTCTCTAAATAGTCTTTGATATCGATAAATTATTAACAAATTTAGACACTGTTCTTCCAAACCATGATACATTGAATCAATGTATGCAGTGTTTGATATGTCAACATTTGGAAATGAAATATTTGAATAGAAATCTTTAGAAATAATTTTCTGATAATCATGAACACTCTGACTAAAGGCTCAACGGCAATGAACGTCTCTCTCAGTCATTGATTTGAGTCAGCAACTAGAAGTTATATCTATATTTTAACGTCACATGATTGCAATGAGCAATATTTGTGAGTAGTACATGTTATTCAATAGTTTCTTTATTTAGGATTTCAAATCTGTTTGTTACATTTTAGAATAAACAAGGAATAGTGTTTTTGATACTTTTACCTCTGGTTATTATATTTGCTAAACGGGTTGTGATTAACTTTGGATTATCATATATGTTTGTATTTAGGTATAGTTGATCTTCATTTTCGCAATGCGATGATGCTTAAAATAAATCAGGAAGTAAATAATATTTGCACATCGTATGAAGGTACTAAAAAGTTCTGAATGAGTTGAATCGGTCAACACACAAGGTTAGATGTATAAGACTAATGACTTCTGTACAAGTTTTGCTGAACCAGCTCCCTTTTCTTTAAATCCGTTATCTAATCAAGCCTTGTAATGCGATCCCATGATGCAATTCTACCACAGAGTTTAATTTACCCAACAGTTGAAACTAACTTCATTGGTGACTTCCCTTCTCTGATTCCAGTGATTACAAAAGAAAAATTTGAGCAAGGGTTCTATCAATCCTATTTTCGAGAACGCACTTGCTATATACAAAGAAGAAGTGGTCTTCCATTCTGCTTTAGTGGACTTGTACAGTGACTGCCATTGGCTATGGAGATGTACGACATTATACATTGACATGTTATTATCTTTGAAATGAGCAAGATAATGAAAACAAGTACACCTAGTCATACGTCACAAACATACATTATAAAGTGGAAGTTTTCGTTTTAAGGAAAATGCATATATGTATGAAGTACAAAGATTGTCACATTAAAACGTGAAGTGTAAAAAGAATCATTTGGGTTTTTAACCTGCTTCATTAAAAAAATTCTTCCAATGAAAATTAGTTTATGCAATTATTCAACAGCACCGACTGATTACTAGCTATGTGCATGATTTGCCCTTTGCCAAAATGAGATATCATTAAGGGGCCTACACACTATCAATATGATTGGCAATATAATTGATTCAATAGTATTGACAATTTTATATTTCCCTACAAACCTGTCAATGTTATTGATCAATATTACCCTCATTTGCTCTGTTTTTCTCAATGAGTAAAGATGGATCCATTGATTGCTATTGCTTTGGCTGTATCTGTTGAGGAACATGTGAAGAAAAACAGAAAATAAACCCAAAAATGATTTGTCCGAAATGTATTTTAGAAGATTCGACTTTTTAAATTATTTTCTTAAATTGGTTCTTAATGCATACACTTTCATTTTGTCATCTTTTTTTTGCACTTTTATAACGTTTTACTTTGCGAGGAGGTTGTCATAGTTTTCTTTCCTCTTCTTTATTTTCTTTGGACATAATGCTAAGTAAAAATACTCCTGTAAATGCAAACCATTTCAATAATATTGTGCTTCACTACAAACTAGTCAATATAATTGAGCACTCATCAATTATATTGAGATACCTTAAATAAAAATCTAACTAATCTAAAAATCTAAGTTTTGATTTTCTCAATATATTGCGCAATGTGATTGAAGACCGTCAATATAGCTCACTATCAATATTATTGTCAATGTCCATAATTGACAATAATATTTTGAATCATATTGATAGTGTGTAGGCCCCTTAGGGTCTTAACAATATCGAAACGTTCATACCCGGAATTCAACTAAAAGTTACAGCCGACAAAAAGGTTCAATTTACATTTGTATTGCCTCCTTAATAATCAACTCCAAGAAACCAATATCAAAACCGAAACTGAAGTTGATGTTTTTTCCTGTTAAAAAATAACGTTGTTCTTTGCTCGCCAAGACACTCTCAATATAGACCTCAGTCCCTATAATTTTGTTTTACAATCCAATTTCTTGTCTATCTGAACACACGAAACGTGAGACTGATCCCACTAGCTGTCTTTGTATGGAATGATTTACTTGGGAAATGTGGTGAAACCAAACCTTTTTGTTGTAACACAGGTAACATGCACGACAATTTTGTAACATGCCAGCAAAAAATTGTTGTTTCGGCCAAAGATATCGTAACCGAACTGGCGTATCAACTGTTCCTACTCTTAGCAAACAGAACCATCCAATATTACCTTTTATATATCCAATTATTTAATTTTCCATGCATAAGTAATGAATGATATGACCAGATTGTCTTTTTGTTGAATTCTGATATGAAATTTAAAAAGGATATCTAAGTTAGTGAAAACTATTGCTGACAGTTTAATGGTATGTAATATTTGGGGGCAGTCATAAGGTTTTGCAGTGAGCGCAAGTATCAAGTAAACCACTCCTCACTCCTTTTCACTTTTCAGCACTGATGATAAACATTCATATCTGACAAATCTTGCTCAATGAAAGTCTTGATCTTGTTGAAAATTTTCAGTTGTGTTCCATATCTACTTTAAGTGTTTAAATTCAAAAGAGTTTATTCATTGCATAACTTATTTGTTCATATTTGTATCATGACATTAAAAAGGCAGTGCAAATTTCCAAATCAGTTACAGAGTATTGGAAAGGATTGTCATAAAATCATGCCAGATGAGTATAATCAGTGACAAAATGATTACATAAATTAATTCTGAAATGAGTTTTTCAAGTGCAAATATCAAATCAACATTAAAACAATCTTGACACGCAATGAGAACATTTTTTCAAATACAGAAATCATTATATCTTTATAAATCAATTGCGTGCATTAAGTTCACAATATTGTTTAAACAAATATTTTCTCTGAATTTGTAAATATCATCCTTAAAATGAAATCATACTTGTCATCCATAAAATATATGTTGTTATAGTATCAAATGTTTCTAATTGATTGAGGCAAATGCAAATTATATCATTCTTTGTCTGAAATATAACTTTAAAGAATGATTTGGTGACTTTTAATCTTCTGATAATAAAAAACATAAATATGCCGAAAGTGTCTGAGAATACTTATCAACGCTTCAGAACACTAAACAAATGAAATTTTTTTTAGCCTCAATACTTGAGTGAGGTTCAGTCCAGTAAATTAGTTATCCTGTATTGGCATAATGATATAATATTATATAAATATATATATATATAAAGCCTTATCAATTTGGTAATAAAGTTTAGTCATCAGTTGATCAACAGAACATACAAACACTATTCAAGTGCTGGAGAAAACTAACTAAGCGTAGAACAATCTAATACATTGATGTTACTGATCTTGTAAGATGTTTCAACTGAAAAAAATTAAAACAAACTGTACATAGCATGTTGTAAACTATAAACACAAATCTCCAGTAAAGAAGTAAATAACATCCTTCACTCGTGGAATGTCTTGCGGAACAGTTTGTCAGTCAAGAAATCACAGATATAGCTCTAAACTGACAGATTCTAGTTTTAACTTTCTCTTCATACATTGAAAAGAAACCCTGCTAACAGTTACAAACTAGTCATCACTTTTCATTATTATATTTTTACAATCTTGAAGCTTTAAATCCAAGATCTTAAGTCAAAAGCATACGAAAAATATTAAATATGACAAAAACATTTGCGAATTTTGCTTTCTGTGTTTTTGTTTCTGGAGTGGATCCAGAACTATGCAATATAGTTCGTCCAATTTTAATTTCATAAGAAAATGACAAAATTGTTGAAGTACAAAGTTTTAATCAAGTTAATATGAAGTACAGACAGTCATAGCTGTGAAACCTTCATGGGATGTCTAGTGCTGTTACTCCTATTCCTACTGAGGAAGTGAGCATGGCAAAAACAAAAAATCATTACTCTAGTAGAGACACTGAAACAGCATTGTTCGATTTCTTTCTAAGAGGAAGCTCCTCCACATGTCTGGTTGTCTTCTTGAAGAAACAATCATTGTGTTAATGACACAACAGCGATCCATTATGGTCGGAGTGATCCTGTATTTAAAAAAAGAAAAGGAAATTCGATTTCTAAGGAACTGTTTTTTTAGGTGACCGAGAAATGTCTCTTGCACTTTATTATCAGACCATTGTTACTTTGTTTTAAAAAAATGTTTAATTCTTTCAAAGTTATTTTTATCCCACAGGTATGTAATCATGTCCGTAATCATTGTTTCCAGAGTAGAACTCAAAACTGTTAGACCCAGCTAAATAAAACTTTGTACATGTGGATAAGTCACCATGTGTCAATGTGCCTTTTAGTATTTTCTACTTCTTCAGATTGTTGGTGGTTTCCATTTAAAGGTACCTGGTAAATTAAATGGGGGGGATATGTCATTGATGTTTGGAAATGTGTTCGACTTTAATTGTATTTAATTTTTACTCTTTTCACTAGATGTCTTGAACAAATATGTTAATGAAAATAATCCTTTTTTGTGTTTTTTTTAGTGGTTTGCGACTTTATAGACTGTAGCTTTGCTTTTCATATGTGGTCTTATAATGAGATGTTCATAAATATCAGAAACATAAATTAACAATAATAGATAAAACACATGATGAATGACGAACGAGAGTGAATGACTTTAAAACATTCATAAGCATTTGATATAAAAGGATGATCATGTAGTGCAAGACGAAGCAGGTATTAGCTCTTAGTACGATTCTGTAAATAAAGAAGATATTCATAAACACAAACCAGACTGAAATGTCCCTGGTTTCTCTGTCAATAAATTGAGTTTAATTGACCGAAGACAGTCCAACTAATATATGAAGCAGTATCAATTCTCTCCTGACACTGACACTTCTATTTACTTACAGTGGTAAGGAGAAGCCTTTCACAGTGTCTGCTTGTCTATCGGAATGGACAGGTATTGTATAAGATACTGGAGTGTAGTAGGCTAGACCTGGTAAAAGTGCTTCCTGTTCAGCTATCTTAAGTTGATGATGTATATAATTGAACTTGTAATCTAAAAGCAATCATTATTCTTAGTTGGAGTTATTGTTTCAAATGTCATGCTATATATTAAATTCATGTTTGCCACATGATGACGTTTTTATAAAACTGAAAGAATGTTGTCTCTTTCAGATATATGCTACATGCAACTGTATAAAAATATCTGCAAATAATTTTATTTATTGTCAGTGGAAAAACCTGAAATGAAACTTAAATGCTAATGATATTCATGGCATTATGATAAATGTAAATAAATTGTTTTGTGTTTTCCAACGATTTCTTTTAGAGCTAAAGAGGAGGTTGATTGCTCCTATCGCTGTATATCTTATGTATGTTGTTTAGATTTAGAGAGTGGATGTGTGTGTTCATTTTGCATGACCTGATGGATTACATGGTCCTCAAAACCGAACTAGTAGTCTAAATTTAGTTTGGCAAAAACGTACAGATGAGCAATTGATGAGGCACAATTGAAGTACATTATGACATGTGTCTATTGTGTAATTAATCACTAATGATGTAGTTTGACTATTGGCGCTCGATGTGAAGATACTATCCTCATCATTGAGTTTCTGTGTTATATTTCAAGGGAAAGGTTTTCTGAAGCCATATGCATTCAAGGAAAGCAGTGTTAATTTGCATCATTTCAAATTATAAACTTAGATAACATGTCTGACTTAATGATTGAAAAAGTGAGGTTACAAAATAATACTTTGAGCTATCTACTTTGATATTTTGATCTTTTGCAGTACTTGTGCACTTTAATGCAGAAACCATCATTTTTGCAAATATATTTAGCAAATTTTGAAAAAAAGGAGATTCATTTCATTTTTTTCAATTTACATGTTAAACTACAAGGGTTTCAAAAGTGTTTAGAGATTTGTTTGGTAACAAAAGGAATCAATAATTTATCACGATAGATGGTAAAAGTTGTTTTTAATTTCGCTTTCAAAGACACAAAGCCATAACAGAATACCAAACGTATTAATAGATGATATAATAAGATGATCCTGTTTTTAGAAAGTAATTTCCTTGTTAGTTAATTAGCAAATGTACCAAAGCTTCTTTCGTTCATTATGAGGAAGAACATTTGAAACACATGCGTGAGTTATCTCTTCAAGTCTGTGTTAGTCCATTTATAAGCTTAATTTCCTTTTTGTTGCGTAACACAAAGATCAGACAATGTGCTCAGTCATCCAGGTTTAAAGTATACATGTGCTCATGCCTTACAAAGTTGGGAGTTAACTATACTGAGATGAATCCATTACTCAATAATTTTCTAGTGAAATCAAACAAATGTTTTCTTGACCTATTATTAATTAACTTCTTATTCCCAATGCTCTCTCTTCTGTGTACCAGTGAAATTATTATGATTTGATAAATCTGGTTTACATTAATGGTCATAAACAAGCTGCATGAAAGTAGATTAGACAGAAATACAGAAAAAAACTCAATAAAATGATATCATATAAGGGGTCATTTTTTGTCTTGGGCCATAAGTATATTTTGATTGTCTTGGTAAACAACAGTAGAACTTTTTTTTTCAAAATGACACTAAGTTTTCCTGATATAGTATTCAAGTGTCGTTTTTTGGACATAATAGGGATTTGATTTAAAGAAAGTGAACATGATTTGAAAATATTTCGCATATTTCAAGACATGTCAAATATTGACTGAGTTTTAGTTTGTCGAAACTGTGAGACTGCAAGCTTTCTCATTTCTGGAACACGCAGGATAAATGTCTCAGGAAGACAAGAAGTTTCGTTCAGAAAAAAGTCTTTAAGCCAAATTTACCTCCAAAACAATTTGGGAACTCAACAAAGTTTCAGTTAAGGGAAGATAATCAAAAATCTATGGTAGCTAAACTGTTTTTTACTACTTAAGTATTTGTCGTGAGTCAGAAATGTAGTTTGCAATTTAGTTTTTTCTGAGTAGAAACCATGGTGAACCTTTAACTGCTGTGTATTGTCAAGTTAGATTGAGTGACTGATTAGCACCGCTTTTTTTAAGTTAACATCTTCTTTTAAACCTCTTTTCGTTATTAACGTGACTATTTAACCTACCACTCTATTTTTTCTAGGTAAAGGATTAATAATGATATTTGATTATGTTTTTGCGCTATTAGTTATAATGCTAAAGGATCACTTCTTTTACATGATCTAAAGTACTAACGCATATAGGTTATCATATCTACATGTTATTGAAAGCCACTAGTGTTTCTATATTTCGAAGGATTTCGATCATTATCTATATACAGACAAAAAAAAACTTTGGGTGTGTGAGCATTCATTTCTAAATCGAATTCATGATTGGCAATCAATAAAGTCAACCGAAAAAATGTAGTTTCACCATTAACGTAGGTACTCTCAATAAAGGTGACCATTGGATGCTGAAAGTCACATCTGATTATGTTCCCCAACACACTATTAAGAACTATGAAAAACATTATAAAAACCATTGTCATGGTATTGAGCTTTGATATCAATCGAGCAAAACATATCCTTTCAATAGTATGTGTATTGTTCCGAGTGTGTTACAATAAGTACAATGAACCAAAGTATTTTTATGATTACATATAGTTTTTAAAAATAAGTTGTTAAAGACCTATCATAATGATACTTGAATTGGCATCTTTAGTTCAGGGTACTTAAAACTGATTTATAAAAACAGTGATTTCAACTTTTAAATTCACAAAAGATTTAGCCTGATGAATGAAAAAAACATATAGATTAATGAATAAATTAGTATATGGTTTAGCTGATTTATAGTATTTGTTATCAAAACAAAGAGCAAACCTTTCTACTACACTAAAAGTACCAACAGCCAACAACAGGATTGATTCAAGCATGGTGGCTTTTACATTAAGCTCCTTTAACAAAATCCTGAAAGTAAAGATCGTGGAACCAAAGATCAATGAAGTATCAACATTCAAGTCAGATTCGCTCTTGAGGCGTATTCACAATGAGAAGACCTTAGTCGTCAACACACCGAGAAATAGTAATTATTTTCCTCTCACGAAACGAAATTTTTCATTGCTTATCATTGTTTAATTAAAAATGCATCTAAAGGTCGATCAAATTATGGTCGATGTTTTATGCCCGATAGCATAGCTATAAGAGTATTATTGAAGAAGTTTGCCTAATGCTATAATAGATATAAATGGAAAGGTTGTTTGAAAATGGTTATAGAATACTTAAATTAAAGACATAAATTTAAAGCATATTTTTATCCGTTGTATTACGATAGAAAAACATAAACTATATCTTTATTTTTAGTAGTTTATCAATAACGTCCTTTCCTGACTCAATTGGCACTGTATGAGCAAACCAAATGCCACTTTATATATTTTATCATATAATTCATCATCACTTAGTAACCATTGAAGGAAAGTCAAGTCTCATTCAGCAGTGATGAATCTGTATCAGTTGATAATATATCCTAGGAATTCCACTCGATGTCACTGTCAACACTGGAACTTAGAGTAGAGACCAGATCTGGTAAAGTGTCCACAGAGGATTCAGACATAGACTCATATCAAACTGTCATACTATTGCCAAGTTTAATTAACTTCGCTTGTACTTACTCAGACATTTTATTGTTCCTACTAAATGACCAAATAAAATATTTGTCACATTGTCTGACAATTGAATTTTATTGACCATATTTCATGTAATGAGAGCCTTGATGACCTATTTCAGTTATTTCAGAATAACACTTAATTTACACATTCAGATGAAATAGGTTGCCTTTATTCGAAATGCATTCAGTTTATACCCTTTTCGTCAAAAAACATAATTATTCCATTTTCATAATTTATCTAATCATTCCATTCTGAAAATTGGAATCATAGCTTTATAAGTTAAGTGACCAAATAG
Source organism: Steromphala cineraria (assembly GCA_916613615.1). NCBI lineage: Eukaryota > Metazoa > Mollusca > Gastropoda > Trochida > Trochidae > Steromphala > Steromphala cineraria. The sequence continues at coordinate 84,930,623 of OU744721.1, forward strand.
TGAGTGACCAATTCCACTCATTGTTACACTAAGAGTACAAGCTATCCAAACAAACATCTCATAATTGGTAAAAGAATCCTATAAGGATTCAGCTTTCCTACAGTTGAACAAACTTTTCATCATCATAGCTATATCTCGTCTTAACTACTTGAATAGAATCCATTTTGGTCATTACTCTGCCAATGCCTCTTGTGTGGGAATTAAATGCATATTTAAAATGGTATTTAAAATCGTTGTAAAGATATTTTTTCCATTATCTTCTGTTTTATCTCCATTCCTATTTCAAATAATGAAAACACTCATTTGATTTTAATCGTTAAACTAATAATAAAGTAAACTCAACATAGCAATGTTCCATTCAACTTCACTCTCAAAACATTATTTCATATACCTGTATGTTGAATGTCAATGATTAGATAGAAAGAATAGATTTTTGATAAATCATTTCCCTGCATAAACCAATATGATAATGTTACAAAATGCTTGTATATTATAATAATGTTTTAAGCAAAAGAACAAATGCATTTAAAAATCTGATTATTTGTCATATTCGAAAAGTAACCGAGTGATTGATATTAGCAGCATTTGTTTTTGTTTCGTGAAATCCCTGTATTTTGTTATGTATCCACGCTACATGTAAACAGAACTTTCAAGAAAGCAAGCGTTAATCACCAAATAAGCCTTTTGTTATATAATTATACAAGTTATATACAAGGTTATAAAGGTTATATACAAAAAAAAAATTAACTTAACATGATTTCTTCCATATATATGAAAAATTATCTGATATGTCAAAAAGGAATATCAGATTGATTATTTTTTATTAATACGTTGTATCTAACCAGATGCAAAAGGATTTGGAAGCCAAATTACCAAATTAAGATAAAAAATAGCAATTAATGATACCAAAACATTCATGCTTTTTTCAACAACAATTAAATCGGCAATTAACATCTTGATATTTGTTTTTCTGTGATTAATGACATTGTACTTCCCTTACCCAAATATTCTCACTCCGTCTGTCAGTATAGTTTATGATTGCAATTCAATTACATGTCTAGCTGTACACAACAAACCTGAGATTTATGTTAGATTGCTCCCATAGCTGTCTTTCTATGGCGTGAATTATGTAGGTGATCGTGGTGAAAGGAGCGTTGAAGTGGATACTGATTATTGAAAGACAATTGAGAGACATTATCAAATTATAAATTCGCTATTCTTATGTAAAACATCTGACATAATTAGTCAAAGAGAATGGTAAAACTTGTCAAAAGCAGGTAAAATTCGAATGGTGAGTTGATTTGAAAAGACACCAATCAAAACTTCATGCTCATGTTATTTTGGCATCGGTCACATTCTTTTTTGTGTTGTTTTATTTTCATTGATTACTAATTATTGTTATATATCTTTTAATTTTTGATAAATATTAGAGGTTTTGATGTATCGTTTTACTAAGTGTATAGACAAGTTTGAAAGTCAAATAAAATGCTATGAAATTACAAAGTGTCTTTTATCTGATTCAACTTTCACTTACTATTTTATTTCATCGACAATGTCCAACGCCCATGAATGTCAATGATGTTATTTGCTGTACTAAAGTTTGATCAGTTGGAAATACTGAATGAAAAAACTCAAATTACAACATACAATATTCGCTTTCATTTCTAAGAATAATGTGTTTAGGGACATATGTATTGAAAAGAAAAACAAGTGTAGTCAACAGGAAGTATATGAGATAAGTAAAGCAGCACGAGAGGGGGATTGTAAAGGGTTTTGGTTTAAGATTAAGAGATTACTTAAGAGCGATAGAAATCGAAGTAATATTACTGCAACCTCATGGTATGAATATTTTAAAGATCTTTTAAATCCCGTTGGTCCTGTAAATAATCATCCTTTTGATGAAACGGTGGAAAATGTTTTATCAAACCATGAATCCAATGAATGTGAAGAATGTCTTAATGCCGATATCCTATCAGATCCAATATCAAAGGATGACATTGAGAGGGCTATTATTCTTCTAAAAACAGGAAAGTCCCCTGGAGTTGATGGGATCCCATCTGAATTTTATAAACATGCTCCCTTTCTTATCCATTTTCTCGAATTTCTGTTCAATTGTGTTTTAGATTCAGGTATCTTGGAATGTAGGTATGATAATTCCTCTTCATAAGAAAGGAAACTTTCATGATCCGAAAGTCAAGGGATTTCACTATTAAATACAATGGGTAAAATTTTTACATCTATATTAGAAAACAGGATAAGAATATGGCTTGACCTCCATGACATTTTACATGAATCTCAAGCAGGTTTTCGCAGTATTTATTCTACTGTCGACAATATGTTCATTCTGCAGTCTTTGTGTCAGAAATATTTGCGGAAGCCGAAACATAGATTTTATGCCGCATTTATAGATTTCAAGAAGGCGTTTGACCTCGTGGATAGGAACAAATTATTATACCTTCTATTAACAAAGGGCGTACACGGTAAGATTTTTTTATATTAAAGAATATGTATGAACAAGTTTCTGCTTGTGTTAGAGTTGGACATCTTAAAACTGAAGTATTTACAACATCCGCCGGGGTTCGCCAGGGTTGCATTCTTAGTCCTGTGCTTTTTATCTTTTTTATCAACGAGTTAATTGAAGAATTCAAGACTTTTGGATTAAGAGGTATTTTTGTGAGAGACGGATCTGATGATATCCAGTTGATATTGTTTGCTGATGATGTAACGTTATTAGATGACACTGTTATTGGTTTGCAGAAGAAGCTTGATTTACTATAAATCTACTGTGATAAATGGGGTCTAAAGGTTAACTTAGATAAATCATGCATTGTCGTATTTAGAAATGGTGGTTATCTCAATAAGAACGAAAAATGGATGTATGATGGAGAAAAGTTCAATGTTGTTTCATATTATAAATATTTAGGTATAATATTTTCCTCAAGACTTGTAGCGTCAAAGGCATGTGAAACTCTTGCTATTCAAGCTAAAAAGGTCTGTTTTCCCATTTTTCAACTCATTAACAAGTATTCTCAACTCCCATTGAGTGTAATAACCCAAATATTTGACACCAAAATAACACCAATACTCTTATATGGTTCTGAAATATGGGGTTATTCTGTGAGAGATAAAATCGAACAAGTTCATAGTTCTTTTTTTTTTTTATGAAATATTTAGGAGTCGGTAAATTTGTATCAAACTCGACTATTCTTGGAGAAGTTGGTAGGACAAGACTATGTATTTACTCTTTTCAAAGATGTGTTAAATATTGGACCAGGTCATTAAAAATGGAAACGAGTCGCCATCCAAAGGCCTGCTATCTTATGCTTAAATCATATGACGACCATGGTGGTATCAGTTTGGTGTCGCATGTTCGTACCTTGTTAATGGAAACTGGTTTTTCATATGTATGGATATCTCAAGAATTTGGTGACATTCCAGCTTTTATGCAATGTTCTAAAAAACGATGTCATGATATTCAGTATCAATTATGTCATAGTAAATTATGTTCATCATCATATCTGCATAATTATTGTTCTTACAAGAGTATTCTGGAACCAGAAATTTATATTTTTAAGCTTATTTCAAATAGAGACTTGGTACGTACTCTGTGTAAGTTCAGATGTATGAGTCACAAACCTGATATACAGCAATACCGATATGATAAAAATGTTAATATTGACCTACTCAAATGTACAAAATGTAATTATGGTGTTATTCAAGATGAATTTCATTTTTTATTAGTTTTATGAAATAAGTAGAAAATTGCTGTTACCAAGCCATTTTCATACCAATCCGACAAGGGAAAAATTTGACTTGCTTACGGCTTCACAAAATATTGAATATCTTAAGAATCTTGCTATTTTTCTCAAACGTAATCTACCTATGTAACATACCATCTCGATGTCCAAGCGCTCTGATTATATGTACATACGATTTTGTACTTTTGGCCATGAGGCCTTGAATACGAATAAACTTTCACTTTCAATAATGTAACATGTTTTTGTCATAAAATATCCACAATTTTATAACTGTGAATATGAACGATTCAAATTGATCTAAATTAAATATTCAACTCTCAACTGCTAAATGGTACTTTAAAATTGAGAATATTATTTTGCCAACACAATTTCTATTTTTAACAGTAAACTTTTGCTGGTGCAAAAATGTTTTTTTTTGCATATTAGAAAAACGTCATTAATAAGATTGATGTTAGAGGAATCAATTCAACAAAATTAATCGACATAGGTATGTACCTGAAGAATATAACAAGTAGTAATGAGGTAAAAAATAAATACAATATGCTCTGGGATTCAGAATGCAAGGGCTTCTTTTAAGCAAATGTGTTTTTTGAAATATTTTACTCGTTAATAAATCATGTCTTTCACAAATCATCGAAATAATGCAGAATGAGCATGTAGAGAATTCTTAAATGAGAGACATACTTTGACATTTGTTCAGGTTCAGTTCTAAACAGTGTAATCTAGTATGACTTAGAAAACGTACAACCATCATTGATATTGAAATGCATTTGTTTGATTAAGTTTTTTTAATTAGGTTTTGAAACGTCACACATATATCTGGTTGTCGTTTCAAATGAATATAATTATATAAGATCAATGAGATAATGATCCGTTTTGGAAAATATAACATTGATAAGTGGTTGTATATATTGTATAGAAGTTGTAAGTATTTCTTAAAAATAGTATACTCTTCACATATATGGAAATTAACTAAAGTGAACATACAGGGCGATAAACAAATTTGATAGAAATTGATCATAAAATGTTTATTTTTAGTTTGAATTGTGTACCGTTTATGAAGGTAAACAATAACTAAAAATCAAATATTTTTGCAGGACGATCGACAAGATATTGTAAGTTCTCACCAACATGTTTTAGTTTAGAAGCATGGACAAAACTAACATTCCTACATATTTCTTATTCTGTTTGCCTTTGCAGTGATATAGAAGTGTGACATGAAATACACAAATGAATTCAGTGTAGATTGACGCAAGAAACATCATATGGGATCTGTTGTGGCTTCTCTCCGATTCTCTCCCAAGCATTAACATTCCGGTTCAGACACTGAAGAAGCATTGTTCGATTGGCTTTTAATTGAAGCTCCTACACATGTCTGGTTGTCTACTTGAATGTACAATCATTGTTTTAATAGCATAACAAGTGACCTTTGTATTCTGAGTGATCTTTATCTTAAAAAAGAAAAATTGATTTCAAATGTACTTTCTGCAGATCCTACTGACATTGTTGTACTTTATCCTCCAACTCATCACTTTCAACTCAAAATTAATATCAATGTCTCAAACGTTTAATGGTCATCCTTTGCTTTATAATGTGTGTCAATACCTTTACTCTATTGATTTAACAACAAAGCTCCAAGGTCTCTTTTTGGTTGTAAAGGAACAGATAAGTTCAGTTGTGAAAGTATTTCTCAGTTTATTGCCATAGTTAGGATTGTTGTCAGATTTTACATGGTTAATATTTCATGGAGTGACTGTAACTGAGGTTATTACAAAAATCAATTATCATTTGTAAAAAAGTTTGTTAAGAATCTGTCACATATTATCTAATAATAGACAAGTTCATAATATTGATATTGAAAAAGGATCTTATCAGATATACATGACGACTCATTGACAAACAAATATACTATATATTCTGCTTGTAACTGTCATTGTCACTTACCTGATGAAGGGGCACGGAGTTGCCTTGAAACGTTGTATGCAAATACAATAAAGAAGTTGTAATCGTCCTACTCTTTGTCGTAGAAATTAAACTTGTATATTCAAGAAGGTTTGTTTTAACTCCATACAAGTTTTCGAATTTATGCAGGATAGAAATGTATTGTCATATTTTAAAACTCGTTTACAAATAAAAAATTGAATTGCAAATAGTGGCAATATATCTATATCACAAGTGTTATATTATCGTTGCCAAAATGTGTTGCCTGCCGGGTTTGTCACTGTCATATGTATTTTTTTCTCAATCAACTCATCAACACACATTGTGATTAGCCCGTTGTCATTACTGGTTTTGGCAGCAATAATATATTGGAGGTTGTTTTAAGTTAATAAGTCAACAGAGCGGATTGGACATCAACCCCATTGAAAGCATGTTATTCACATTTGGAAAAACCCCAAACAGACCCATCTTTTTACCTCATATTAATCTTAACTTTTAATACAACAGCAACTATTACGTATACATATCATTAATTTTACACCAACATACGTTAAACTGTATTACAAAATACTAACAGGAACAACTTTTTAGGAACTTTCTGACCTCCTTAACAAAAATACATTTTCTTTCTCGTAGGGTCTGATTAATAGACGAACAAGCATATCCTGATGGTCAACAGTCTATCATCTATGCTATTATTATACAGATATATTTTTGGCCTGCAATAATAATTCTCCCGACAAGACCAACGTCATAGTCGTTTTACCTTTCCAATGCTCTTGCATCACAAAATGTATAAACAAAGATGTATTTTATAAAATGGTAGCTCCAGCAAATGACATGGTTGAAATTCAATTATTGCTTTTTGGAATTTGTGTGCTTAAAAGAATTGCTTTAATCAAAAACTGCTGTGTTTTGATAATGTTACAGCAGGCCTACGAATCTCATATGTATAAAGGAGTTCATATTTAGAACATTCAAAACATCATATTATACTTCACTAATTTGGAAATATTCCATATTATGTTTTAATAATGATAATGATATGTATGATGGCTTTTGTGCATATTATCTAAAATTGCTGCTACCAAGATATACATTGTACGTTGTACATGCTGTTACTTTGCTAGTTAGACTGATGATTGTTCTAACATATGTTCATGAATGTCTTAAAATAAACATAAACTAAATTCTTAAATGAAATTCATGTACATGTTTATGTTAATTTATTTCATCATGACCGTAATATCACAGACATTCCTTTTTTGTATAGCAATATGAAAATTTATAGACAAAAAAACACAAATTTATTTAATTACTAAATAGTTAGATATGTAGAATTTGTTTCGAACATGATATTTTAAAAGATATTTTAAAAGATGTTCCAACGCTTATAGCGTTGAATATTCAATTGAGAAAATCCCTAGCAAGGGTCTGTATGTTTTTTCGTTGTTTCGTCCATGAAATAAACCTTCATGTTTTGGTCAAGTTTTTTGTTTCAGAACTTCAACTTCAAAAAGGCAAAATATAGTTTAACTGTGTTTGAAAACATCATTTATATGAAAGTGTTGATATAATTGCAAAAACTTCGAAATCTACAAAATGTTTCATCTTTCTTGAAGCTTAAATTGTCTTTGAACTCTGAAAAACGTATCCCTACTTCTTGTAAAGTTTGTGTTTTACTTTCTGTTGAAATCCTATTATGAACAGAACTTCTTGCAACTTCGTGGCTATGACCAATGCTTGTCTTTACATGGGGCAGTATGCTATAATTTCCTTGTTCTACTTGAAGTTTTTTTCTGCTTACAATATGAACACAAGGTTACAGAAAAACAAGCTTATACAAACTTATTTCGCACATGTCAGCATATATATTGGCTTAATGTACACATTTACACATCATTGGCAACATTGAACATTTACTTCAAATATGATTACAACTGCAATGAACAAAGAAAATAATGTAGTTGCCAACAGTTCTTTCAATGACTGTCAGATACCTAAATGTGAAACTTTATTTTATACCATGTTAGATTTAGAGTCTTGAAATATCAGGATATCAGCATATCTAGTTACATGTAGTTAATATTCACAATTGAAAACAATATTTTACATTTATTGTATTGATATTGAGTAATTAAAAATTTAAATAATTTGTATAAAAAACATCTACAAATCGTGTAGTATCTTAATCATTCCTGTGGGAAGATATATTTCTCTTTGTGTATATAATAGCTTTAAACAAAAGAATTTTTGATATAAGTAATTTTTCTTGTTGAAACTTAAATTTTCTTCATTTCCCACATCGTTACAAAGTCCAACAATTTCATTGAAATGGTGAAGTCATTTGATGGATAAAACTCTCAATCAGACAAACAAAGACAATGATGATAATTAGTTAATCAACAAATCCCTTTTGCAATGTGCAGTTGAAGTATACTATTGATAGTGTTTTCATAAAGGGTCCGTGCGTTTCTAATATTATCACATGGAGCGGTAGGAAACAGAACTAACTTATAAAGAGTTTATGTTTAGCAATATGTTATGAGAAAAGGAAAATGTTTAGGAAGATGAATTTTTTCTTCTTAGAAGACAGTTTTTCTACATAAAGAATATATTTTTATTTGAATATACTGGAATTTATTAATCGATCATGAGAAATCATTCTTCCAAATGTGCTTGAAATCATTCACAAAGGCGAAAACAATATTGATATTTTTAACAGTGAACATCAAGGCGATGACTTTCTCTTTTTTAACTACAGGATTATATTTATTTTTACATTTTTGCCTGTCTTCAGAACAGAATAAATGTCACTGATCAATTTCCATTTTCTCTTGACTGAGAGGTCTTATTAACTATTCGTGACACTGACCTCATAACACAATTAACTAAATGTTTAAAAATATAGTTCGAGCTAGCCCTGTGAAATATGTTATCATAACCAACCAAGAACATTTACCTTTTAAAAATGATTACTTGTAAAATATTCAACATTTCATTTTGGTTGTTTTATATATTTCCCAGTACTTGGTGCCCAAACGCTTTAGCAGCACAATAATATAGATTAGAAGAGTATCGAATCAAAGCGAAAACAAAGCATGGCTGATGTTAGAGGAAATGTGGTCAATTAAAAATACAGATATGACAATGAGAACTGATCAAACTAGGTTTGGATAAATCTGAATAAAATAAACAAAGCATGGGTGATGTTAGATCCAAAGCAAACATATTCCACATGCATGGATGTTGCAGGAGCACAATATGGTACAGCAAATGTGTTTCCATGTGTTTCATTAACCAACTTTACTGGTTTCGCTAGGTCCTGGTTGAAAAATAACTTAAAACACGATTTTGCTTCTGTTTGTCAAATTGAACTGAATGAGGAAGTACAAACGTATGCTGTTGTCAGTTTATGAATGTTAAGTCCCATTATTTGGGTGAAGTGTGCAATATTCTGCACTTCGTGAACACCATTCAAATAATTATCTATTATTAGTGTTGTAGCACAGTCCCTTTTTGATGTTTGACTTATGATGTTGAATTATTCGTAACAAAGAAATGACAATTAATCATTTGTTAATCAAGCAATGGGATAACTGTCAGATCAGATAGTCTTATAATTTATCAAATTGTGTTTATTTATGTTATTTTCCATACTTGACTTTAAGGGAAGTAGAAAGGATGTTAAGCAACATTTGTTGTGTTTAATGGACCAAACAAGCAAACAAATTAGCAATTTATCATCTCAAGAATAATGTTAAGGGATTAAAAAACAGTTTTTCAAAGTAGCCATAGCACTGTATTAGCATCTTAAAACTTAAGATACGAGTATTATCATTCAAAATGTTGGCAAGCATACAATTTTAATCACGATTGTTCATATGAATAAAACGGCGACACCTAAAAACCAATTTGACAAGATCATGACAGAACGGCTATTGTAGATATTCATGAACAAGACCCAAACGTCTTGCTTTTGATCAGCTGCTACGACAACTTTTCCTAATATTCCATTCACATTTTTCTTTTAAAAATCAAACAATTCCGTGTGAATAAATGAATGTAAAACGAAAATATGCACATATATTTAAAAATAAATGTCAAGGACATTTGTTATTCAATAAGTTGCATATATGAGGTTGTAAGTTGTAAAAAGGAGTATCATGTTACAAGCACAAACCCTGTTTATCTCTGAAAGTGATTTATGCTACAGTGAAGAAAACAACTAAAAGTAAGATCTGTCTGTGGTTGCGTTCTTCTTCAAGTTGAATGATGTTTTCATCTCGATAAGGTTGTAGAAAAAGTAGTTTATCAGATGTCTTCAGTAGCTATAGTGGTCATTGCTGCTTTCTCAGATCTCATGAGTCTAAAAGGAATTTGCAAGTCAATATAATTTTCTGTGGCATTATTGAGAAACCTTACACTGCTAAAGCTTCTGAAGTAAAAATCTTGATGCCGATATATTATACCGATAGAACCCCTCCCCTCTCCCACAATGCTTCTCAAAGTGAAAGTTAAAAATAATAATAATAATATTATCACATCAGGTATGCTGATATGCAAATAGGAAAATTTCAGCATTTTTACACCATCCTCTTAACTAGATTTTTAAAGAAACCTCAGAGCATATCATTAACGAACAGCTTGTGATTAAGTGGCTTCGGATTTGATAAATCCATGGTGCAAGGAAGAACCATGCAAAAGGGAATGAATTCAGAAAAGATAAAATAAAGATAGATGCCTAATTCGATAATATTTTATATAAATAAATATAAAAATAAATAACATCATTTTGGTAAATGTGCACTGAAGGTAAGAGTATGCCACATATGACAACTTCTGTGTTTGTGTTATTTGATAGAGAAGTAGTGAGTGTTGAATGACAGAAGTTTCATTTACTATCTATATGTTCAGTAGACTGTAGAACAGCCTGACAATATCATGTCACGATTCTGGAAAAAAAATGATGGAGTATTTTGTACAAGCCAGCTAACAATTTCAATCCTAAGTAAAGTAAGTCACTCTGAAAGTTTTGAGTACTTAAATTTTGCATATAATTAAACACAATCAAATCCTGATTTAAGTAATTAAAATTAATATTTTACTTGTATCAATCGAATAAAAAAATTATTAGAAGTCAAAGCCATATTATTATCCTTTGCTTTAAGGTTGATAAACTTTCTATGAAACTCAGTGTTTTCAAATTGCAATATCTCATACTAGAAATAAGCACGTAAGTGCTCTATTAAAAATTTGACTACTAACAATTTGTCAGTGACAGAATGAAAGCACAGAAATTAAAAGAGTTGTTCAATATCGGATCAAGCAAAATATTTTTGCAAGGAAGTAAAATTGAAACCGATAGTTTTCCAAAAATATCGTCTTTCTTTTAAATGAACATTCAAATTTGTGACATCATCCTTTCAAATTTTAACACTTTTCAGAATAGGTGAATTGAATATAATGAAAAATACCTGGAGGAGAAATGATATTCCAAGAGAGTACAGATTTTGTAAATATTTTATATTTCATGCTTTAAACGACACAATAATATTTGCCTAATAATGAATGTAAAAAATCAATTGCCGGTCTTTTTATGCAAACTATGTCAAAGAAGCTTTTATGTTACACTGTTCATTACTATATTTGTATATTCAAATTTCCTTAACCTGTAAAATGTTAGGATGTTTCATTTTCTAGGACCAAAGCTGTATTTCATAACAATCTGTAATGTATACAATGTACATGGGCCTGTGGCCTTTACACTGAATAAAGTTCTTTTAAGAAGTTCTTCTTATTTTATGGAAACTAAGTGTATTCAAATATCAATAGAGTTTGACACTTAAGTGCACTATCAATTCTTTATGAATGATATATACCACACCCAATGATACATATATTAATCTATCTATATTTCTGTCATTAAGTATGATGAGATCTTTTTATCCAATGTCCAATAAATTTTGTTTCTTAAACAAATTCATTCAAATCTATTTTCAAGTTAAGGATGAATTATATGTACGCAGTAATAAATCGAAATGGTACAATCAATGACAAAAATGTTGACGCCTTTATGTTTCTCTGAATTAACATAGCAATTGTAATCAAACATTCAATTGGTTAGAATTTTAGTCATCTTTTCTTTTTTTATATTGCATTTCTCATCTAATTCTATGATTACCGTTAAATCCTACTACTGTCTAAAAATGTCCTCAAAGTTTACCTGTTTAACCATTTCCGAGCTAGAGTATTGTGTTCAGCGCCATAGAATATCAATGTCGAAATTAGAGCTTATAGAATGAATAGTTTGTAGTGTATAGTTTTAGCGCACACATAGGAGAGTTTGAGGTAAGTAGAGAGAAATTGCCCTTTGAAATGTTAGGTTCTCAGTTGAGTCAAAGGAGACAAATGATTCACAATTTCAAATATTGGGACAGAATGTTTAAGTCTTTGTTGTCTCTGAAAAGGCGAATGTTTCAACCATTGCAACATGGACAAGATTAACTGTGCACCAAGTGAGCATCCTCCTATGATGTAGATAAATGAGATCTTTTTCGATGTGAAATCTTGCCATTTGACTTCACTAAAAACTTTCTTTAAAAACTTTAGTTACAGAATCTCTGAAGTTTGTGAATAAATCTTGTCACGTGACGACATTAAAAACTTTACTAAATCTCTGATTTTTGTGGATAAATTTGCAGAAAATGGATAGTGTGAATTTATCTTTCATTTGTTATAATTACAAACACTGGATTATTTCCAAAGTAGCACATAGATTGATGAAATTTTGAAAAACGACTCTAGAGCACTGCTATCTGAAAGTAAAACATCTTTGAAAAGAAACAAATCCCTGATCCCCAAAATATATGGCCTTGTAACTGAATTACCTTTATTGCGGCAGTAGCTTTCATAATTTTAGAGTCTGCAAAAGCTTCAACACGATAAATAAGGTACATGTACACAAGAAGAATGTCATTCACTCAATAAAGCTCTGTTTGATTTTATAAAAGTAGACCAAATGCATAAATTGCGATTAAATTCATTTTACAAAGAAAGCACCATTGTAGTATCTGCTTTGAACAATCTTGAATAAATATAATCAAGGACATACATTACCTTCATATATTTGCTATTATTTTCTAATTTGATTATTGTGGAAAGCCTGTTTGTCATTTTTATATCTGTGCAAGACTCGTCAATCAATGCCATCTATTAAATATGACAATAGTGGAACTGTATCCGTTGAATATATCTCAGAATGTTTGCTTTATTTCACTGTCAACACGTGGTACTTAAGGCAGCATCCAGACCTGTTTATGTGCCCCAGGAGGGTTCTGAGCTGCGTTACAAGTATACATATTGATCGCATGGAACTGCCATTGGTCGTATGCAAATAACACAATGAAATAATGAATGTGGAATAATGTCAACCAAACTACATACGAGTATAGACGTTGCAAAGGCGTTTAATTACTAAATAAGAATTCACCAACATAAATATGATAAAGAGATATAGAAATGACAGGTATTACTTGATAAAACTGTACTTAATACTATCTTTTCCCGCTAATTTCTGTCTGAAAACTTAAATGTTTGAAAAATAAAGCCACTTTTTCCTTTAAAACACACGGGGTTAAATACCAACTAGCTTCACATATTGACCATAAAGTTACAAATAGGTTAAGTATATATAAATCATAAGGTATCATACATTTATTTGATTTTATGTACTGTTGTTATTTTGTAACAAAGGGAAATTTATATGATTGACAATATAACTTCTGAATACATTCTATCGGGTAAGTATTATTTGACGTTCTATGCTGGAAATAGGAAGGTTTGAAGTCTTGATTGTGATCAAAAATCAAACAATCACGAGCGTTAATCGGTCAAACGTAATTTTAAAAACTTAGAGATAAAGATAGTTAATAGTTATAACTGTTCGATAGGTTATATACCTTTTGTTTATGTGGATTGGACATGTGAACTCTGTTTGCTCTTGATTATGTTCAATGATATTGATCGACCAACACATTTATTGCTTTATATGTAGTTATTTCTATTAATTAGTGCAACGAATACTATTCAATTCAAATAGAAAGTGTTTTTACCCGTAAAAACAGATGTCTCTCCCTTCCTCAAATGCTCCAAACCTCTAAACAATACTATCATAAAGCACCATTAATGTTCTTTGTATAATTCAACTTGAATAAATAACCTATCAACTCCACAATTGTAGCAAACAAAATATTCAAAATTCTAAATGATTTGAGACTAAGTCCAAATTGTTGCCCTGGGATAATTTTTTTTTATTTTTTAAAAATCTATTACCTCCAAAAGGCACATCTACATGATATTGAGAGACTGTATACCAAGTTTGGTGATGATCGGTCACATAGTTTTAGAGATCTGCTCCGGAAACGAACACTACCCTTGAAAAAGACTAAGTCCAAATTGTTGCCATGGAAATTTAAAAAAAATAAATTTTAAGAAATCTATTACCTCCAAAAGGCACATCTACATGATATGGAGAGACAGTATACCAAGTTTGGTGATGATCGGTCACATAGTTTTAGAGATATGCTCCGGAAACGAAATGGGAACGCCGACGCCGACGGGAACTCAGCTCAAACAATTATGTCTCCCGACCCTTCGGGGGGAGACATAATTAAATTCCAGATGAAGCTCATCCATTAATTAACCATCCATACAAAATACTGTCATAGTAGTAGAATAAACATAGCATTGACATTAGTCTTGTGCATTTACCTCATAAAATATGCATCTCATAATCTGACGTGATTTATAACTCATCACACTTTGTTAGTGCCTGTTGGCTGCTGCGCAAATATTCCACATGACTTATTGTATAACATCAGAAACATGACATGACGTATGAGATACGGATTGACTTAGAGTGATTAAACTATGACTTTTGACTACAAACATGTGCTATGTAAAAATATTTTCGTTTGCTCTCTCTGTCTCTCCCTCTCATTTTCCCCTGCGATAACAAAGCAATGAATCATCCAGCGAGATTTTTGTAAATCATGTATTGAAATATTCATAATGTACAACAAAGGCGCTTCACCCCAGTCATCCATTCAGTATTTGCTAAGAAATGATAGTGAAAGCAGAAGTTTTCATTTTGACAAAACAGTATTAAGTATTTCTTAATAAACTCTTGATTTAATTATGCGTTTTTATGATCATGTTAATAAATATAGTAATCAATATGGCTAAATGAAAACAAATGTTTTATATTTTTTATATAATATGAGAAATGGCCATTCATGTACATGTACTTTTATCAACTGTAATGATGTGTTTGATACCAGAGGATACTTGGGTGAGATTCTCTACTTATTAAAGCATGACCAATGTTACGTGAATCGCTATTGCAATATAAAATCATTGTGTACATCAGAGTTACCTCCCCTTAACTATATGTGTACTACGTCATGTACTTATGAGTGAGTCGTCATTAAAGAAGTCGTCTGGATAAACAACCTCTCTGTTGTTTCTATGAAGTATTATTTCAAGTGTGTTGACATACAACACGTAACATGGTGGCAGCGGCACACGAACTCTGTCTCTGATTGATTTATCAGTGTTTTGGTATTGTCTATACCCGGCGCGACGAGAATTTGAACGAAAATCGTCTCAATTTCGCCGACCTCGTGCGTTCTATGTCTGGCGTGCTTGACAACACGTGGTGTATGACATATTCTGATATGTGTGCTACCTATAAGTGACTAACTTTTGATGAATTGTTACACAAACATGTAACTGAGATACAGTGAGTACTACACCAAAGTAATATTTGCCTACTTCTCAGATTTGAATATTTGACATTTTTCATGTTGCAAATGATGTATAAACATGGCCGAAGGTGAGGACAATGCACATGTTCCGGCTCGTAGGCCAGTGGCTGGCATCAAACCCCCGTCAAATCTATTAGTTGAGGGAAATATCACTGAAAGTTGGAAAGCTTTTAAACAGATTTTAAAGGGATTGTCAAGTGGCTCTACTGCAAAACACATTAGGAGATCAAGCTTTAAAAATATATAATGGGTTTAACTTTGACACTGAAGAAAATCAAAGGACAGTAGCACAAATCATTGCAAAGTTTGATGAATTTGCGATAGGAGAAATAAATGAGACATACGAGAGATTTGTATTCAACAAACGTGTTCAAGGTGCAGAAGAATCATTTGAGACATTTCATGGTGCTATCCGCTCCCTCGCGAGAACGTGTAACTATTGTGACAATTGTGTTGATTCCATTATCAGGGATATTCAGAATCTGTGAACAAGGTACATGCAGCTACTAACAATGATGTTAGACATAGAGTGAAAACTAAAAAGAAAACTTTCAATAAACCTATTGATAGTGCTAGGAAACTGAACGTTAAGGAATGTAAATTCTGTGGAAACCAGCACGTCATGTCTCGTGAGAAATGCCCTGCATGGGGGAAAACATGCTCACGCTGTAAAGAGAGAAATCACTATGCATCAAAGTGTCCAAACCGAAGGCAAAAGCAGGTAAACCAGATCTCTGAAGTATCCGACGATGATGAATTTGTTAACATTGTCAAAGCTTCTGATATTGACAAACCCATCAAGTGTTCGATGGACATTGCCAAACAACGTGTCGTCTTCACTATAGATCCTGGTGCGTCTGTGAACATTATACCTAGCCATCTAGTCAGTGAGAAGTTGGATGAACTTAAACCTACTTCAAAACATCTGTCCATGTGGAATGAAACCAAGGTAACTCCGTTGGGTACACTCAAACTTTATGTGAACAATCCAGCAAATGGTAAAGGGTATAACGTCCAATTTGTGGTAGTCAAGGACAACTTCATTCCAATCCTTGGAATTGAAACAGCAACACGAATGAAACTGGTCACGATACATGAAGAAAATATTGAGCGTGTTGAGAAGATTGATGTTCGTGAAGATTGTGCTGAAATCTTCAGTGATAAACTTGGTACCTTTGATGGTAAAGCTCACCTAACTGTTGATCCGTCTGTAAAGCCTGTGGTCATGCCGAACAGACGTATTCCAATCGCCTTGAGACAAAAGGTGAAAGATGAATTGTTCAGGCTTGAGCAATTGGGAGTCATCACTCCTGTGAGTGAACCCACTCCGTGGGTAAGTCAAATTACCATCACACAGAAGAGTTCGGGAGAACTCAGAATCTGCTTGGACCCTCCTGAGCTGAACAAGGCCCTTCAGAGAGAGCACTATACTCTACCAGTACTGGAAGATACCCTACACGAATTAGGACAATCAACAGTGTTCACTAAGGCTGACCTGACATCAGGCTATCTGCATGTTGAACTGGACGAGGAATCTAGCCTGTTGACGACATTCCAAACACCCTTTGGTAGATACCGATACAAGTGATTGCCGTTTGGACTCTCTGCATCCTCAGAAATATTTCAGAAGAAGCTGAACCAGCAGCTTGAAGGTCTTCCAGGAGTAGTGTGTATCGCAGATGATGTGGTCATACATGGTAAGAACAATGAATCTCATGATGCAAATCTAGACTTGTTTCTCACAAGGTGTAAGGAGAGGAACATTCAACTGAACAAGAAGAAATTTCAGAAAAGATTGTCTGAAATAACCTTCATGGGACATCGCGTCACAAAGGATGATCTGATCCTGAAAAGGTGCGTGCTATTTGTGACATGTCGCCTCCATCAAACCTTGAGGAACTAAGAAGATTCCTTGGCTTGAGCAATTATCTCTCGAAGTTCTTACCCAACCTTACAGAGGTTACTCAGCCCTTACGTAATCTCACTAAGAAAGATGTCCTGTGGACATGGTCTTCGTCTCAACAAAAAGCATTTGATCAAGTGACGAAATTGGCATCAGAAACTCCTATTCTATCATTTTATGATCCTGGGAAAGAACTGACTCTGGAAAATGATGCGTGTGAGTATGGACTTGGTTCTGTCATGATGCAGGAAGGAAAACCTGTCGCATACGCTAGTCATTCACTTACAGACTGTGAGCGCAATTATGCGCAAATCGAGAAAGAAATGCTTGCAGCAACTTTTGCACTCGAGAAGTTTCACCACTTTACCTATGGTAGGAAGGTAACTGTCGTTACCGACCACAAGCCTCTTGTTGCTATATCGAAGAAGCCCCTATCAAGAGCTCCCAAACGACTCCAGTCTCTTCTACTCCGAACACAGAAGTACAACTATGACCTTGTATACAAGCCAGGAAAGGATATCCCCATGGCTGATACTCTGTCTAGGTCGCCTTTACCTGAAAAACCTGAATCTGAAGTTGTGCAAGTCAACAACATTTCTCATCTACCTATCAATGATAAGCTTTGGAAGGAGATCCGGCAGGCAACACTAGCAGATTCGCCGATGACGTTACTCGGTAAGACTATAATGGAAGGATGGCCCACCCATAGGAGTCAGCTGTGCCCTGAGTACACGCCTTACTTCAGTTACCGTGATGAGATAACGGTACATGATGGTCTCATACTACGTGGTGAGAGACTTGTAGTTCCTAGGAAAGGAATGATTGAGAAACTGCATGTTGGACATATGGGAATTAACTCATGTATTCGACGAGCCCGAAGTCTTGTGTTCTGGCCTGCAATGTCAAGTGACATTCGGCAATATGTAGAATCCTGTGAAACATGTGCATGTTACAGCGATAAGCAATCACCTGAACCACTGTTCATGCATGAAATTCCGAACTATCCATGGGAAAAGGTGGGAACAGATCTGTTCACATTCGAAAATCGTGAATACCTGATCACTGTGGACTTCTATAGCAACTTCTTCGAGGTTGACTATTTGCACGAGACAATTTCTGCAAATGTTGTCACAAAGCTGAAACACAATTTTGCCCGCCATGGGATTCCAGAAACTGTGGTAAGCGATGGTGGACCTCAATTCACCAGCTCAAGTTCAAGAATTTCAGCAATCAGTGGGTCTTTGTTCATCAGTTTTCCAGCCCAGGCAACAGCAAGGCAAATGGAGCTGCCGAGGCTGCAGTGAAGATTGCTAAACGGGTGATGAAAAAGTGCAGAGCGTCACATCAAGATCCATACATTGGACTTCTGAATGTACGTAATACGCCAACAGAGGGCCTGAAGTCGAGCCCTACTCAACGCCTGTTTGGTCGTCGCACTCGAACATTGATTCCTTCAACTCATAGAGTTCTTAAACCATCTGAGGATGAGAAGGAACAACTGGAAAATAAACGTCATGATGTCCTCGAACGTCATAACAGGAAGTACGCGGGTCACCCTCTCAAACCGCTACAACCTGGAGATACAGTCCGTCTTCAACCTATTCAAACAGGGAAGAAGGAGTGGACTGAAGCAACTGTTGAGCGTCAAATCAAAGCTAGAACCTACACTGTCAAGACACCTGCTGGAAGGACGCTACGTCGTAATCGTCAGCAACTACGTCTCACTCATAAGTCTCGTACCAATGAGAATTCTATGACTGAACGTCCAGTCTCGACACCTGTAGTGGCAAGCTACAAATCAACAGCAAAGGAAAGTACTCCTGTCAAGTAATCTGTCAAGTCATCCGTCAAGTCAACTGTGAAGACACCGGTCAAGTCACCTGTAAAGATACCTACAGAACAGTCATCAGTTCAGCAAACATCAAGATCAGGCCGAAATATCAAACCTGTAAAGAAACTTTACCTGTAGTGTAATCACATGTCTATCCCAGTCCATGACATGTAAGTGTGCAGTGTATAACATCACTCTGAAATGTGAAAACCCATTTCAATGTGGATTTGGAGAAGTGAAGTATGTTTAGTGTAAATGTGATGTGTAATACTCATGATAAGTTGGAGTGTGAAAACCCACTTCAGTCATTAGGATTTATGAAATTCTTTGAGATCAAGATCCAGAGTAAAGAATCACATTGACTTTAAATAACCATCTAATGTTTGAAAATCATTAAATACTCTATAATTGATTTACTAGACCTCTGGTATATGATCTTGTATGTTTGACTTGTATTCATTTTGTAACCTACCATCTCTTATCTTTATTACCAATGTTCTCACTTTGAAATCTTCAAAGAGATAAGTAACTGTACATCTTCTCTTAAAGAGGGGGGATGTTACGTGAATCGCTATTGCAATATAAAATCATTGTGTTTATCAGAGTTACCTCCCCTTAACTATATGTGTACTACGTCATGTACTTATGAGTGAGTCGCCATTAAAGAAGTCGTCTGGATAAACAACCTCTCTGTTGTTTCTATGAAGTATTATTTCAAGTGTGTTGACATACAACACGTAACAACCAAGGGCGAGTGGCAGGGATTTTATCATTGAAAGTATATTTCCTGCCAATAAAATCTAGAATCTTTGACTAATTAATGGAACATTGACTTTCGAATATATTACATAACACTTATCACAGGAAGGTGTGAATTTTATATTTCTGTTTTTATTGTCAAAGCAGGGAGAAAAGGTTTTGCTCAAAACTTAAAGTATCATCAGCCTATCAACTTAAAAGGTTCAATCATGCTTCTTGGCTTCTACATTAAACTTCTAAACCTGGAAGTGAGAGACGTGAGAAAGACCAGAGATCAATGAGGCATCTTCATTCAGGTCAGATTCGTGCTTAAGGCGTGTTCACACACAGCACCATCAGGTGTGTCAACACTCATAGATAATAGTTCTGGTTAACCGACAGGAAATTAAATAATTGAAGTGATAATCTAATCTTTTCCTCGCATACAAAAACATAAATTGTTTGCCTTGCTAAACGCCGTAGGTTTGATGGAACATGTAATTCATCTAAGGGTTGGTTTAAGTATGACTAGTGCTTTATGTCACATGGCGAAGGTTAAAGCGTATTATACCATTTACCGTATAATAGTAATAACAAGACGTTGCATACCTAAGCTTTTGATTTAGATTTTTTTGATTCTTCTTATTTCATACTCTTTTATGAGCAACTTCTTGAAATTTAACTGAAAATTAATATTAGTTGTAAATTGAGGTATTGCTGGGTCAATTTTCAAATAATTACAACACCATTCATCACGATGCTTGTTGTTATTGATCGTTGTCAGTAAATCCAGGAAGTACTGCACACTTTTTTATTTCGATAAATGATGTAACAAACTTCTACACAGTTCTTCAATTTCGTGATACATTGCATTAATGTATGCAGTGTTTGATGGATCAACATTTGGAAATGAAATATTTAAATGGGAATCTTTAGAAATAACTTTCTAATAATCATGAACACTTTGACTGGATGTCTCTATGAAAATGAACGACTTTCACAGTAATTGACTTGTGTCAGCAACTAGAAGTGATATCTATATTACAACGCCACTTGATTGCAATGAGCAAAATCTGTGAGTTGTGCATGTAATTCAATAGTTTCTAACTTTACAATTTCAAACATGTTTGTTATTTTTTAGAGATTTAGAGAAAAACAAGGAATAGTCTTTTTGTGATTTTGACCCAATTATGTAATTTGCTAAAAGTGTTGTAATTAACTTTAGAGTATTATATATGATTTTGTTAAGGTACAGTAGATCTTCATTTTTGCAATGCTGCGAGGCCTAGAAGAAATCAGGAAGTAAATAATATTTGCACAGCATGTGCAGGTACTAAGTATTTTCTGGATGGAGTTGAACCTGCCTGTATCAGTCAACACACAAGGTTAGATTTACAAAGGCTATTGACTTCTTCTTTCCAAGTTCCGCCGAACCAGCTCTGTTCTCTTGAAATCCGTTATCTAATCAAGCCATGTAATGCGACCCCATGATGTAATTTTACTTCAGGGTTAAATTTACTTAACAGCGGAAACTAACTTCATTGGTACCTTCCCTTCTCTGGTTCCTGTGATTACAAAAGAGAAATCTGAGGAAGTTTCCATCATTCCTATTTTCGAGAACGCACTTTCGATCTTCAAAGTCAAAGTGGTCTTCAAACCTTGTCTTTGCTGCTTTAGAGGACTTGTACACTGACTACTTTGGGCTATTGAGATGTCCGACATTATACTTTGACGTGCTATTATCTTCAAAATGAGCAAGATAATGTAAGCAACTGTATACACCCAGTCACAAACTTTCTTTTAAAAACTCATGAGTAAGTCTAATTAAAATAGCACATATGCAATGAATAATCATTTGGTAATATATCTTCAAGGAAATGAATCATGTTCATCAAGGCTTCATTTTGTCAAATTTCTTCCAATGTTTATGCAAATGAATTAATAGCCCGACTGATTATTAGCTATGTGGATGATTCGTTAGCTTAATATTGCCCTGTACCAAAATGAGATATCATAAGGGTTTAAAAAATACGGAAGTGTTCATCCCCGAAATTCAACTAAATGTATTTGTTTACAGAAAAGTTCAATTTACCTTTGTATTGCCACCTTAGAAATCAATTCTAAGAAACTTCATATCAATGTTGATGTTCATTTTCCTGTAATAAACAACATTGTAGTCCACTCAACGAGGTATTCTCATTATAGACCACAGCCCAGCTGTCCCTATAATTTAGTTTAACAATCCAATTCCATGTCTAGCTGAACACACGAAACTTAAGATTATGTGAAACCTCTCTAGCTGTCTTTGTATGGAATGATTTACCTGGGAGATGTTGCTGAAACCAAACCTTTTCGTGGTAGAAAACGTAACATCCCCACCTTAGCAATAACTGTCCTTTTGTCCACTCATATCCTAACCGAACTAGCTAAACAACTGTTCTTTCTCTTAGTAAACATCACCATCCAATAATACCTTTTTTTAATTTGGCATGAATAAGTAATGAATGGCATGACCAAATTGCCTTGAAGTGGTTAACCACAACTATTATCTATGAGTGTTGACACACCTGATTATGCTGTGTGTGAACACGCCCAAAGCACGAATCTGACCTGAATGAAGATGCCTCATTGATCTCTGATCTTTCTCGTTGCCTTCGTTAAATTCTGATATCAAATTTAAAAACGATATTTATGTTAATGAAAACTATTGCCGACAGTTTAATGGTATGTCATGTTAAAGGGCAGTCATAAGGATTTGCAGTGATTACGAGTATCAAGTAAGTAAACCATTGTCCTCACTCCTTTTCACTTTTCAGCACTGATGATATACATTCATATCTGACATATCTTGCTCAATGAAAGTCTTGATCTGGTTGAACATTTTCAGTTTTGTTCCAAAACTACTTTCTGTGTTTAAATTCAAAAGAGTTTATTCATTGCATAGCTTATTTGTTCATATTTGTATCATGACATTAAAAATGCAGTGCAAATTTCCAAATCAGTAACATATTATTGGAGAAGAATTTCATAAACCATGCCAAATGAGTATAATCAGTGGGAAAATGATTACATAAATTAATTCTGAATTGAGTTCTTCAAGTGCTAATATCAAATCAACATTAAATCAATCTTGACACGCAATGAGAACACATTTTTTCAAATACAGAAATCATTATATCTTTATAAATCAACTGCGTGCATTAAGTTTACAATATTGTTTAAACAAATATTTCCTCTGAATTTGTGAATATCATTCTGAAAATGAAATCATACATGTCATCCATAAAATATATGTTGTTTTAGTATCAAATGTTTCTAATTGATTGAGGCAAAAACAAATTATATCATTTTGTGTCTGAAATATAACTTTAAAGAATGGTTTGGTGACTTTTATTCTTCTGATAATAACAAACATAAAGATGCCAAAAGTGTCTGAGAACACTTATCAACGCTTCAGAACACTAAACAAATGAACATTTATTGAGCCTCAAAAAGTGAATGAGGTTCAGTCCAGTAAATTAGTTATCCTGTATTGGCATAATGATATAATATTATATAAATATATATATATATATTATGCCTTATCAATTTGGTAATACAGTTTAGTCATCAGTTGATCAACAGGACATACAAACACTATTCAAGCTGGAGGAAACTAACTAAGCGTAGAACAATCTAATACATTGATGTTACTGATCTTGTAAGATGTTTCAACTGAAAAAAATTAAAACAAACTGTACATAGCATGTTGTAAACAAATCTCCAGTAAAGACGTAAATAACATCCTTCACTCGTGGAATGTCTTGCGGAACAGTTTGTCAAACACAGATATAGCTCTAAAATGACAGATTATAGTTTTAACTTTCTCTTCATACATTGGAAAGAAACCCTACTAACAGTTACAAACTAGTCATCACTTTTCATTATTTTATTTTTACAATCTTGAAGCTTTAAATCCAAGATCTCAAGTCAAAAGCATACGAAAAATATTAAATATGACAAAACCATTTTCGAATTTTGCTTTCTGTGTTTTTGTTTCTGGAGTGGATCCAGAAATATGCATTATAGTTCGTCCAATTTTAATTTCAAAAGAAAATGACAAAATTGTTGAAGTACAAAGTTTTTATCAAGTAAATATGAAGTACAGACAGTCATAGTTGTGAAACCTTCAATGGATGTCTAGTGCTGTTTCTCCAATTCCTACTGAGGAAGTGAGCATGGCAAAAAAAAATCATTGTTCTAGTAGAGACACTGAAACAGCATTGTTGGATTTCTTTCTAAGAGGAAGCTCCTCCACATGTCTGGTTGTCTTCTTGAAGAAACAATCATTGTGTTAATGACACAACAGCGATCCATTATGGTCTGAGTGATCCTGTATTTAAAAAAAGAAAAGGAAAATCGATTTATAAGGAATTGTTTTTTTAGGTGACCGAGCTTTAACCTTATTTGTAAATTGGCAAGAAATGTCTCTTGCACTTTATTATCAAACCGTTGTTACTTTGTTTACAAAAAATGTTTAATTCTTTCAAAGTTATTTTTATCCCACCGGTATGTAATCATGTCCGTAATCATTGTTTCCAGAGTAGAACTCAAAACTGTTAGACCCAGCTAAATAAAACTTTGTTCATGTGGATAAGTCACCATGTGTCAATGTGCCTTTTAGTATTTTCTATTTCTTCAGATTGTTGGTGGTTTCCATTTAAACGTACCTGGTAAATTAAATGGGGGTATACAGTTAAGCAATAAATAAACATCCCCCGTATCTAGAAACTTTCTAGTGCGTATCTAGAAACTTTCTAGATACGCACTAGAAATTTTCTAGATACGCACTAGAAATTTTCTAGAACGTATCTAGAAAATTTCTAGTGCGGTTCTAGTGCGTTTCTAGAAATTTCTAGAAATTTCGAGTTTTTACATTTTTTGTAATAATCAAATATTTTTACTTTTTTTGAAATCCCTGTCTATACTTTCCCTACTGTGAAATTTTCAACATGATACAATTAATAGAAAGGGAGATAGATGCTATTTAATAATAGATCTTCCTCGTTTTAACGCGCCTCTCCTCACTGTAGATGGCTATCTAAATATAGCACACACTGCTTTATGGCCCCTCACTGATCGGCGCTAATTAGATGTCTCGTCAGCATGATGCTTCGAGACATGCTGTTTCTTTTAGTTATAGCATTTTGTAATTAATGAACATTAAGAAAGTTAGTAAGTAATATAACCTTGATAAATATAAATTAATATTGATTATGATTAAGATTGTCTGTAAAATCAAAAGCATGGATCCTTTAGCAGCGGGCAAGTGACAAACAAATCTCATAAAATGCCTGTCAGATAAACTAAAAGTAGTTGTACTAAGTAAATTAAAAGACGATGCGTTATGCTTTATACATATTTATTCATGAAATAGTACATAAAGGGATTGACCAACAAGCTCAAAAGAGCTTATTTAAAGACCGCTCCAATATAATTAATATATGTAACATAATAATAACATGTGTATATTACAAACAAGTGAGTGACGTATGACAAATCGTAATTAATTTTCGAATATATCGTGGTAGTGCATGTATACCATTTGTTTTTTTGGCAGTCATTATAAAATGAATATGCTTATGAACTTTCAAATTGATCGGATTTCATGATATAGTTATGAATCGAATTCAATAAATTATGTATACCGGTAGGTAATTGTTGTGAGAGATGTACATCCTCGCAATATTATATTGCGTCAGTAAAGTCGATTTCTAAGTTAACAACATTCAACAAAGCAATTGTCTCACAAAAGCCTAAGCCTTTCATGGAGCACGCTGAAACTCTATTTCAAGATGTTATTCGGGAGATCTTCACCTCTGCAGAGGCTTAAAGTAAGACTATAAAAAGATATAACTCAATCCAATCACTAATGAACCTAAATCAGTAGAATGTCGTCCACGATCGTCCAATATTTCTTTAAACAAACGTCACATATCAAAAGCATAATTTGATGACCATTATAATTCTATTTGTGGTTTACTGACCGTCGATTACGAACATTTATAACAATCTGTTGTTTCATGTAATCATAAATCTTCTGCTTCACATGTACGCATAAATCGAAGTTTATTTCACAGTGATGCCGATTGTCATTGTCCGGTTTTCGATCATTATCGCTACTTTATTCCTTCAACCTTCATCACCGTGCAAAACCGATTTACATCCAGATCATTCTTTTCAGCAACAGTCGATAGTCCGCGATCAAAAAACGCAATTTATAATGTTTGGCTCACGTGAATTTAAATAATGTGACAAATACAAGAAAGATCTTCAGACGTATAAGAATCATAATAGAATATATGGACCTCCAAGATTATTCTGCATTTATTGACCAATGGATCAAAAGGCTTTGAGTGCATAGACAAACAAACCGACAGATAGTCAGAAAGACAGAAATAAAATCTTTTCATTCTCGTCTCATATCTATACATAAACACTCCAACAAAGCATGTTATGAGTTATGCAATAAATAAAATAATGTTGTTTAAGGATAAAGGTTTATATGGAATATCAAATACTTTTAAGAAATATACATTCACCGAAAATCTTATAGTGAGTTAAACTAATACGGAACGATCAGTGATTAATAAAAATACCCTTTCATTACTATAAAATGGATTTTCAGCTTCTGGAACTGCCTGTAAAACACTTGGGTATTTGTTTCCGGTGTGTTGCATAATTTCATTTGTATATGCATATTTTCAATACCTTTTAGTGTCATTTAGACCAAACGGTTGGATTAAGATTAACATCTGTATACCCAGTGAATACTCAATCTATTTTAAGCCGTTTTTATGGATTGCATGTTGGTTTATTCGTCTTCCTATCTTTCCATTTTGATTCATCAATTTAATTTTCCATTCTTTTGAGGCGCTATCGTAGAAGATACGACAATATGCACTTAGTACAGATACACGAGATATAACCGAGATTCCCCAATGTTATTTATTGCAGATATTTTAATGTTTTTATATAAACCGTATTAGATATTTTTTATATTAACCATTTATGATATAGAAGACAAAAGTTAAGATAAATAAAAACCTACAATGATCGTGATAATTTCAGATCACAATGAAATGTAGTTTTTCTCGATTATGTGTATTAAGTAATGATTATCAATTATCAATATGTAAGACAAATACTATATTCTAGTCTGCCAGCTAGGGCCTAAAATAAGGTAAAAACCTAAACAAGGAGACTCAAATGCTCAATGAAAGTGAAGAAAAGTTCGTCTTCTTTTTATGTTATTTAACTTTTCATAGATTTATAAGCCGTTTCATTTCAATGTCTAACTTTTAGACTAAATATATTCATTCATTTATAGAATTGCATTCCACTCGTTATCATTGCGCAGCAATCGACGGTCTGTAATAAACATACCACTGTCATCAGCTCAATTACATAACATAGTATTTCCAATCTTCCTTTCACGCGAGAATCCGAATTTGTATTCTCACTCAACTTCTAATTGAGCTGATTGGTTTGCATTCCGAAATACTCAAAGCCTTTTACAGTGCAGCGACCACTGGCGTGTTCGGGAGATACGGTTGACTGAGTTATTTGCATATTGAACCAACATCTGCTTTCTTTGTTATATATTACACAATCATCCTGTTAATCCAAGGACACCCATTTTGTTATTTCAGACTGAACGAGATATTAGGCTGCTATAATTGTGTCATCATTAATTGCGATCTGTTTAAATATTGAATGAATGAATGAATGAATGAATGAATGGTTTATTCTCATGAAGATCACAAGATGTGACATAGAGAAAATACAAATGTACAGTTTGAGTTACGGGAGCATACGTAGACAGGTTTTAACATAGTTACATAATTTCAGTTGTAATGCTTTATGCTTACAAGACATTAGAGATATATATTTGTCTAAGGATGGGTTGTTACAATAATAGTGTGGAAGAAATGAATATCTAATGTTATTTAATGATGGACAGTACAACACGAGATGAGCCTCATCTCCAATCGAGTTCTTACAAAATATTAGAACATGAAGTGGCTGCTATACAACCGTGTATGTATTTGGGCAACAACAGAAATTCCTCACCTAGTACAGATATATCATACTGTCAAATGTGATCTAAGACACATTAGTACTGCAACGAGATTTTCATGAAAATAATGTTTTCAGTTCAATTAGAATGTTCATATATTTATTCATGTCGTAACACAGATACTGCACTATTGCCATATCATGCCAATTTGTATGTTTAGGGGTACATTTAAGGGATCGACGGTATCAAAATGATATGAACGATATGAAATTGATCTCGATTACAAGTTACAACTGATAAATGACATACACGTATTAGAGTTTAATTTAACCATTATTTGTGCGTATATTACGCTACAAAAAGTACCCAATGAAAATAAATACCTACTTGTGATAAAAGAGTACAAAGTGAGGTTTATCCTACGGCAAAATAACAATGCGCATTTTCTTAATGCATCAAAATCATAACTTTTTAGAGGTATTTTAGAAATTGGAAAAACAATGATGCAGAGGGATTATATGGATAACAACTTCATCGTATGCGACTGCTTGAGAAGTACACAACAACAATCTATGTCGAATTGTTGCATACCATGAACAAAGAAGTTGTCATCCATGTATTCCTCTGCATTATCATCAAAATCATGACGCGCATCATTTCATATGTAATCAGGAAAACGGAAACATTAACAGTTTGACATACTGACAGAATTTCAGCACTTTCTTTACTTTAAAAACCTTAACATCATAATTATATTCATTATTTCATGTTATGGGTTAAAGTGAGGACTTGGTCTACTCTGAACAATTTATTCAGAACTTGTTTTTGCTTACTTACTGACTGTATGCCTTGTGGGTAGATCGTTTTCGTTTTTTGACTTGTGACGAGTTTACCCAAACCAATCATATAATCACTGCAAATTTGGAGTTCTAAAAGCTTAAACAAAGCAATCAGATTAAGATCAGTCGTGGTAAGCACTATGAAATACGCCCTTGAGATTAGAAGTCCCCACTACGATTTTGAAACACGGGTATTATATCCACATTGACACAATAGTGCTCTGTTA
Source organism: Steromphala cineraria (assembly GCA_916613615.1). Lineage (NCBI taxonomy): Eukaryota > Metazoa > Mollusca > Gastropoda > Trochida > Trochidae > Steromphala > Steromphala cineraria. The sequence continues at coordinate 84,959,746 of OU744721.1, forward strand.
CATACATGTATACTTTACAAATATATTAAAGTTTATAAAGAAATGAACCAAAAGCAAATCATTTTGAGAGATATTCATTAAGATCAGATAAAATGAAACCTACTGCAACTAGAGCATGTCTTTACACCTGCACACTTTCCCATGTCTCCATGACGCAATGTTACACTAGGAGATTGCTAACTAACGAATTGCTACGAATCCTAAACCGTGACTGCAAGGTATTCGCTGGAAATGTGGGGTGGGGGAGGGGGGGGGGGGGGGGGGGGACGGGAGGGGAGTGGACTGTCTGAGTGTTGAGTACTGTCGCGACAATACGCTGCTCGCTTGTTGACCAGTGGATTTATGTTGTGTTATCTGCTTCTATATTGACATTTGTATCTGGGAATCAGACAAAAGGTGTTAATGATGGAGATTTAATCGCATTGACAAGGTATAGCTATGTTACATTACAGTGCATATGATTTAGGTGGCTGTTCCTTTATCCTCCCTACAGAGATGCAAGCTCTAAACACATGAAGTCTTGCATGCACAGTCAATGCATGGGGCTTGTTAACCGATACTTGAAGGGGAGGGTATTGTAACAGCATGCAAACATTACACTGACTACTTTCTATTTCCCGACAGTTTATTATCATATTAAGATAAGTTGATTTAACAGTTTAAAACAAATTCAATTGAACAATCACACAAAATATAAATAGGGTTGAAAATAAATGAGACATTTCTGGAAATCATGCGAGAATATCGCTGTCGCACCGTAAATCTAATCAATCATTAGGAAGATAATAGGTCCTAATATATGCGTAATATGATAAATTTCTTTGTTATACATAACCAACTACACATATATAATCATATCAAACCATACACATTGGTATGAGTTTATCATATATTAATTGGGCCGAACTGGTTTTTGGGGGCGAACATTACAAATATAGATATATATTGGTCTGTACATACAAATAGTCAATGCAAAATTTAACAAACATTTGAAAAAAGAGCAGCAAACAAGTTCAAAAGCATTAACTAACCGTTGATGTACACTCGGTGCCAATGATATTTATTTAAGAAATATGAAGACAGTATGAAATCCATTGTCTGCAACTGACCTCCGTGGTCAACGGGTTGGCTTACTGGGCCTGAATCCAACTGGTCACGGGTTCGAACCCATGTTTCGTATGTAACGTTGTCAAGTGTATTTAGTGATTGTCTAAATAGTTCCAAATGCAAAACAAGATGCGTACTTGAATGAATTTAGGAAATCAAATTTCACTTTCACACAATGACTTTACATCCCACTACCACTGCGCGGTAACAGGCATGTCCGCTTGCCATAAACTGAATTACATAATGTAGTTTTGCGCTATCATCTAAGGAAAAGATAAGCGTTCCTGTCCCTCTCTAGAATCCGAATGTGTATTGTGTAACTGTTTATTGAAACTTATGTCTTGACATCCCGCACTACTTGTGTATTACACTTGAGCGACCGCTGGCGTGTTCAGGAGATACGGTTCGCCGAGTTAATTGCATTTGCTATCACCTGGTAACGCTTGTTACCATTTTATAACAATAATATCGTATTTAGAGAACAATCTGAAAATGCAATGCAATAACTTATTTAAAAGATATCAAGATATGAAAGTGATATGTGCTTGTCGTAAGTTAGTTCTGTAGCTGTTTTGTACAATTTTACTCAAGTTTAATCCACTCCAACATACACAATATTATTGATAAATGATTTTAAGATCGTTACCGAGGAAGAAGAAGACGATAGAAAACACAAAGAAGGGCTGTGGATTATATGACAATTAAAATGTTTATGAGGACAAACGTCTGATAAACGTTTTGTTCTTAGGATCACTGTGTCCAAACCCAAGAACAAAACTAAATCGATGATCACGAGAAGAAACGGTAGAATATTCTTTATTTCCTTTAATTATTTATTTCAAAGACTTTAGATAATTATTCTCATTTCGTTCCATAAGTAAGATTTCCTTAAAGTCATAAAAATATTGATTCAATTTGGAAAATATTGTATATTTCATGCATGCATAGCCGACATTATACGAGTTTGTTTTTTAAAATATGCAGTTTCCTCCGTACGATCTTTTGTCTTCTGACGCAACATATTAACAAGTTCTGCTTGCTAGATAATTGCTTATCAAATTGGGGAGATACGTAATAGTAATTCTATAGAGGACGAGGTTCATTTACTTGTCGAGTGCAATTTCTACAAAGAAATAAGATCTGGGCTATTTTATAAACTTAATGTATGTGACCAGTATTTTCACAGATTATCTTCTCTTGATAAGACTATTTACATGCTGTCTAATATACACCACATCAAATCCATCGCCACAACAGTTTATTGTATGTATAACAAAAGGTATAAATCAGCCATTTAATATTGTATTTTGCATATACATGTATGTAATTTAGCACTGGATTACTTCCATGTATTATAAATATTTTTACCATTATCAAATCAGATAAATAGACACAGTTACAAATGTACGTCTGTTCATACATGTACATGTATCTGCATACCTTTACAACAAGCGAAACAATAAGAAAATAGCGCAAACATATTTACTGACGGTTGTATTTCAATAACTCTAAAATTTGTCAAATTTACATATATTTTTGCTCTATCCCTCTAAACCTGTAAAGTGAATGTACAATAAAAAAACTTCTTTCTTTGATATCAGTATACCCGAGACGATATATATGACGACAGTAAATTGTGTACTAAACCCGTAATCAGTTCTAAAGGTAACTGACTTTTTTTGCTTATGAAATGCCTCATTGCTTGTGAAACAGCTTATACTTATTGTGTTTGTATTTTCTGCAGTCATCAGTTAAATGAAAGATTACAAGAGTCTCATCCCTAACATTTTGATATCTTTCTGCTATATGTTTAATTGTATGAATTGATAAGAAGACGAAGAAAGTTATCAATGTAATTTTATATAGTTTGTAAAACCAAACGCGAATAATTTAGCATTAAAACAATTATAACAACAATAGTCCTTTTGTATCATTTAACGCAATTAAAACAACTCAAAATAGCGGGTCAACATGACTTTGATGAAAGGACCTCTTTCAAGTCCAGCGTATTACGTATTTTAGACTGGTGACACACATACAATAATTGACCTTATTACATAACTCGGCTTCGGTGTTTCTTGCACCATACACTTTGATGTGAGAGATGAACTGTATGAATTATCCTAGTGTTTAAACAACTTGCAAATAACAAGTCGCATGACCTTGTTATGCATGTATTACCGGTAATACATGTATATTGCCGCATATGCAAAAGTATGTGTATTTCCCGAATGTGTGCTTTACCAATATACAGTGTCTTAATGATAAGACCCAGCGTATGATATACACTGTACGTTACACTAAATGCATGAAAGCAGCTACATATTAGAAATGAAACTCTACGTTATCTTGTATTAGACCCTTTAATATAGCATGACTCCATTATTGATCCAGTGCTATGGGAGAGAAAACATCATTAAATCATTACATGCTTTATGCATCGAATAAATAGATGTGCGTACTTGTATATCAGAGAGGTATTATCGACATCAACGTGACTGTCCTATGGATATCAGGTCCGACATTTTGAAGTTGGCGACATCACACGAACAAACCCGACATAATTACAAAACTGTTGATACAAACTGTTTTTGATAAAATATCCGCACCTATACATATTATAAATCAAATAACTACTTAAAATGCCTTGCAATCATGTTTTATTGCCGTTGCCAGGCTTTTCACACTGATGGTGCCGGTCATTGTTTATGATTTTGTCCAATTCTGCGCTCCTATATATCAAGTTGACAATTATAAATCAAACAAAATGTTTCCTGTCTCAACGAGGCTGTATACATATCATGTACATTTATATGACATATGTACAAACTGGAATGTTATCTTGAATTTTGTTTCGCACAAGAGATACCCTCGGTAGTTCCGTTGATGCTGTGTTTTAAAGTTATTTCATTTCTCCATTTGCCTTCATTGTCTTTAACATGCTGCTTCTCAATGTTGTTAATCAAATTCCTTTGTCGGACAATACAGTATCAACATTTTTATTTTATTATTGCAACTAGCTACAAGTGGCCATTTTACACTCATTAAAGCGTTCCGTCGGTGCAATAAAATATCTATTATTCTTAATGGCTAACCCGTTATCAATTTTGTGAATGTTTAGACGTACTGAGTTAAAAAGGGGACGTTCAATTCTTATGACCTAGTTCAGAGCAATATGGGAAATAAAGTCTAGATTAATTGAATGAAAAGTTAAAAGCAATATGATTATATAAATGAAGGTAGTATAATTTGTAAGATAAAGTTAATTTTTACTCTAGATTAAACTTAGCGGCAGCTGATAATGGTTGTATGCTAAGCTTGACTTTTCAATATCGTAAGTATCTGAGTCATTCTGTTTACACGATTCTTGCATTACAATGATGAAACAACTATGTCTGTCGTAAAAATGATGTTTAGTCTCTATCAGAGGTTGAAAAGATGTCATAAAGTGTGTATTATTATACCCCCGCTACGAAGTAGTCGGGGGTATATAGCGGTCAGCGCGTCCGTCCGTCCGTCTGTCCGTCCGTTCGTCACACTTTTTGTTCCGCTCATAACTCGAATACTATTTGTTCAAGTGTCACGAAACTTCATATGTGTAATCACTATGGTCCCTAGATGTGCCTTTTGTATATTTTGGTCAGATGGTCTCATTGTTTTGTCAGATTTTTGACTTCTTTGTTGTAGAAGTGACTGTTCGAGGAAATCCTTTTGTTCCGCTCTTAACTCGAATACTATATGTTCAAATGTCGCAAAACTTTATATATGTAATCCCTACAGTCCTTAGATGTGCCTTTTGTTAATTTCGGTCAGATGCTCTCATTTTTTTTGTAGATTTTAGACTTCTTTGTTGTAGAAGTGACTCTTTGAGGAAGTCCTTTTTGTTCCGCTCATAACTCGGATATTATTTGTTCAAATGTCACAAAACTTCATATTTGTAATCACTATGGTCCCTAGATGTGCCGATTGTATATTTTGGTCAGATGGTCTCATTGTTTTTTTAGATTTTTGACTTCTTTGTTGTAGAAGTGACTGTTTGAGGAAATCCTTTTGTTCCGCTCTTTACTCGAATACTATATGTTCAGATGTCGAATACTATATGTTCAGATGTCGCGAAACTTTATATATGTAATCCCTACAGTCCTAAGATGTGCCTTTTGTTAATTTTGGTCAGATGCCATGATCATTTTTTTAGATTTTCAACTTCTTAATTGTAGAAGTGATTCTTTGAGGAAGTCATTTTTGTTCCCCTCTTAACTCTGATACTATTTCTTCAAATGTGATAAAACTGTATATATGTAATGGCTATGGTCCCTAGATATGCCTTTTGTATATTTCAGTCAGACCACTCTCATTATTATTTTTAGATTTCGATTTCTTTCTTGTAAAAGTGACTCTTTGAGGAAGTCGTTTTTGTTCCCCTCTTAACTCTGATATTATTTGTACAGATGAGCCAGTTGATGTACTCTCAGTATTTTTTATGGTTAATTTCTTTCTTATGATACAGTCACATTGAAAGGATATTGAAGATTTTATTAATACATTAGTGACTATATAAGAATCATAAATGTCTGAAAAAGACATTGTTAGTTTCATAAGAGCTTATATAGCTTACATGCAATCAGGAAGTCTATATCTGCATTTTCATTGACTTTTAAACAAATTAAAACAGTTTTGCATATTTGTAGGAATCCTTACTAAGTGTAGTATCTTAGTTTCTATAATTTCTTAGGGAAGCGGGGGTATAAAAAGTGAGCTTGCTCACTAATTCTCTTGTTTTGATAAGTTTAGTGAAAGGAAGAATTTATTTTATGCAGTGTACAAATTATTTACTGCATTGTATTTCTGTACTGTATTTCTGTAGGAATTTGTTTTCCATAATCTTGACTCATTACTTATTATTTTCCATACGACGCTGTTCGTTTCTGTAATCATGATGTGACACTGAAAATAAAATATCTCTCTGCCTACAGATTAAATGCAACGTTCCGATCGTTTAAGGTTATGTTACTTTACTATTGTGGAGGTAACTAAGTGACAGATTACTCGAGTCGCACGTCGTGAGAAAAAAGTTTAATATAAATAAATAAATGTAAAAATATTTTTATATCATCTGTCTGTCTGTTATATATCTGCATTCTTTATATTACAAAACATATTTTTGTTGTGTGACAGCTATCTTAGTAAACAATGAATGGTGATTTAATCAGCGACAAAGCCTGTAAGCTCCCGTTATGTAGCGCGTTAGCCATGCATGACAGCTGATTAGCAGGGGCGTTATAATGAGGGCAGGTTGTAGAGGAGAAAAACTTTAACATGGAATATCTCCGTTTCTAGTAAACTCACAGACTTCATATTTTCACATGATATAAGATTTGATAAACAGCTTTGAAACATTTGATTAGATTTTGAATATCTTGCAAAAAATAAAAACTCGAAATTTCTAGAAATTTCTAGAAATTTCTAGAAATTTCTAGATACACACTAGAAATTTTCTAGATACGTTCTAGAAAATTTCTAGAAATTTCTAGAAAGGGGGTACTTTCTTTCTGGTTTAACTGTATGTCATCTTTGATGTTTTGAAATGTGTTCGACTTTAATTGTATAGGGATTTTTACTCTTTTCACTAGATGTCTTGAACAGATACGTTAAAGAAAATAATCTTTTTTTGTGTTTTTTAGTGGTTTGCTACTTTATAGACTGTAGCTTTGCTTTTCATATGTGGTCTTATAATGAGATGTTCATAAACATCAGAAACATAAATTAGCAATAATAAATAAAACACATGATGAATGACGAACGAGAGTGAATGACTTTAAAAGATTCATAAGCATTTGATATAAAAGGATGATCATGTAGTGCAAGACGAAGCAGGTATTAGCTCTTAGTACGATTCCGTAAATAAAGAAGATATTCATAAACACAAACCAGACTGAAATGTCCCTGGTTTCTCTGTCAATAAATTGAGTTTAATTGACCGAAGACAGTCCAACTAATATATGAAGCAGTATCAATTCTCTCCTGACACTGACACTTCTATTTACTTACAGTGGTAAGGAGAAGCCTTTCACGGTGTCTGCTTGTCTGTCGGAATGGACAGGTATTGTATAAGATACTGAAGTGTCGTAGGCTAGACCTGTTGAAAGGGCATCCTGTTCAGCTATCTTAAGTTGATGATGTATATCATTGAACATGTAATCTAAAAGCAATCATTATTAGGTCTTCAAGACAAAGTCTGGAAGACCTATTGTTTTTATCCGATTTCTTCAAGTTTATCCTTATTATTATTATTATTATTTGTACTTTTTTTGTGACGAAGATTCAGCCCAAACGGCTGCTCCAAATTCGCCCAAATTTGACATACAGATACCTCTTACCCTGGAATCGACGTAATAAGCTTTTGGGCAAAATCGACTCAATTAGAGTTATTGTTTCAAATGTCATGCTATATATCAAATTCATGTATGCCACATGATGACGTTTTTAAATTTTAAATGTGTTCGACTTGAACAGATCCGTTGATGTAAAGATATTTTTATTTACTGGTGTGAAACTTTATAGACTGTAGCTTTGCTTTTCATATATGATCTTATAATGAGATGTTCATAAAAATCGGAAACATAAATCAATAATAATAGAAAAACTATGAATGATAAAAGCCATCTTCATTTTTAATTAGAGTTATTGTTTCAAATGTCATGCTATTGCTGTTATGAAATTCATGTTTGTCGCATGATGACGTTTTTACAAAACTGAAGAATATTGACTCTTTAAGATATATGGTACATGCAACTGTATAAAAATATCTGCAAATTATTTTATTTATTGTCAGTGGAAAAACATTAAATGAAACTTAAATGCTGATGATATTCATGGCATTATGATAAATGTAATTAAATTGTTTTGTGTTTTCCAACGATTTATTTTAGAGCTAAAGAGGAGGTTGATTGCTCATATCGCTGTATATCTTGTTGTGTAGATTTTGAGAGTGGATGTGTGTGTTCATTTTGCATGACCTGATGAATTACATTATCCTCAAAACCGAACTAGTAGTCTAAATTTAGTTTTGCAAAAACGTACAGATGAGCAATTGATGAGGCACAATTGAAGTACATTATGACATGTGTCTATTGTGTAATTAATCACTAATGATGTAGGTTGACTATTGGCGCTCGATGTGAAGATACTATCCGCATCATTTAGTTTCTGTGTTATCTTTCAAGGGAAAGGTTTTCTGAAGCCATATGCATTCAAGGAAAGCATCATTTCAAATTATAAACTTAGATAACATGTCTGACTTAATGATTGAAAAAGTGAGGTTACAAAATAATACTTTGAGCTATCTACTTTGATATTCTGATCTTTTGCAGTACTTGTGAAGTTTAATGCAGAAACCATCATTTTTGCAAATATATTTAGCAAATTTTGAAAATAAGGAGATTCAATACATTTTGTTCAATTTACATGTTAAACTACAAGGGTTTCAAAAGTGTTTAGAGATTTGTTTGGTAACAAAAGGAATCAATAATCTATCACGATAGATGGTAAAAGTTGTTTTTAATTTCGCTTTCAAAGACACAAAGCCATAACAGAATACCAAACGTATTAATAGATGATATAATAAGATGATCCTGTTTTTAGAAAGTAATTTCCTTGTTAGTTTATTAGCAAATGTACCAAAGCTTCTTTCGTTAATTATGAGGAAGAACATTTGAACCACATGCGTGAGTTATCTCTTCAAGTCTGTGTTAGTCCATTTATGTTCGATACATAAAAGCTTAATACCCTTTTTGTTGCGTAACACAATGATCAGACAATGTGCTCAGTCATCCAGGTTTAAAGTATACATGTGCTCATGCCTTACAAAGTTGGCAGTTAACTATGCTGAGATGAATCCATTACTCAATAATTTTCTAGCAAAATCAAACAAATGTTTTCTTGACCTATTATTAATTAACTTCTTATTCCCAATGCACTCTCTTCTGTGCACCAGTGAAATTATTATGATTTGATAAATCTGGTTTACATTAATGGTCATAAACAAGCTGCATGAAAGTAGACTAGACGGAAATACAGAAAAAAACTCAATAAAATGATATCATACAAGGGGTAATTTTTTGTCTTGGGCCATAAGTTTATTTTGATTGCCTTGGTAAACAACAGTAGAACTTTTTTTTCAAAATGACACTTAGTTTTCCTGATATAGTATTCAAATGTCGTTTTTTGGACATAATAGGGATTTGATTAAAAGAAAGGGACATGATTTGAAAATATTTCGCATATTTCAAGACATGTCAAATATTAACTGCGTTTTAGTTTGTCGAAACTGTGAGACTGCAAGTTTACTAATTCCTGAAGTATTCCAGGAAGACAAGAAGTTTCGTTCAGACAAAAGTCTTTAAGCAAAATTTACCTCCAAAACAATTTGGGAACTCAACACAGTTTCAGTTCAGGGAAGATAATCAAAACTCTATGGTAGCTAAACTGTTTTTTACTACTTAAGTATTTCTCGTGAGTCTGAAATGTAGTTTGCAATTTAGTTTTTCTGAGTAGAAACCATGGTAAACCTTTAACTGCTGTTAATTGTCAAGTTAGATTGAGTGACTGATTAGCACCGCTTGTTTTAAGTTAACATCTTTTTTTAACCTCCTTTCGTTATTCATGTGACTATTTTACCTACCACTCTATTTTTTCTAGGTAAAGGATTAATAATGATATTTGATTATGTTTTTGCTCTATTAGTTATAATGATAAAGGATCACTTCTTTTACATGATCTAAAGTACTAACGGATATATGTTACCATATCTACATGTTATTGAAAGCCACTAGTATTTCTTTATTTCGAAGGATTTCGATCATTATCTATATACAGACAAAAAACATTGGGTGTGTGAGCATTCATTTCTAAATCAAATTCATGATTTGCAATCAATTAAGTCAACCAGAAGAATGTCCTAACAGTGAAGTATTCATCCTTGAGTTTTCAAGGAGTTTCACCATAAACGAAGGTACTCTCAATAAAGGTGACCATTGGATGCTGAAAGTCACACCTGATTATATTCCCCAACACACTATTAAGAACTATGAAGAACATTATAAAAAACATTTTCATGGTATTGAGCTTTGATATCAATCGACCAAAACATATCCTTTCAATAGTATGTGTATTTGTTCCGAGTGTGTTACAATAAGTACAATGAACCACAGTATTTTTATGATTACATATATTTTTTTAAAATAAGTTGTTAAAGACCTATCATAATGATACTTGAATTGGCATCTTTAGTCCAGGGTACTTAAAACTGATTTATAAAACAGTGATTTCAACTTTTAAATTCACAAAAGATTTAGCCTGATGAATCAAAACAAACTTATAGATTAATGAATTAATTAGTATATGGTTTAGCTGATTTATAGTATTTGTTATCAAAACAGAGAGCAAACCTTTCTACTACACTAAAAGTATCAAAAGCCAACAACAGAATTGATTCAAGCATGGTGGCTTTTACATTAAGCTCCTTTAACAAAATCCTGAAATTAAAGATCGTGGAACCAAAGATCAATGAAGCATCTACATTCAAGTCAGATTCGCGCTTGAGGCGTATTCACAATGAGAAGATGTTAGAGAAAATAGTAATTATTTACCTCTCACGAAACGAAATTTTTCATTGCTTATCATTGTTTAATAAAAAATGCATATGAATTTCGATCAAATTATGGTCGATGTTTAATGCCTGATGGCATAGCTATAAGAGTATTATTGAAGAAGTTTGCCTAGTGCTATAATACATATTAATGGAAGGTTGTTTGAAAATAGTTATAGAATACTTAAATTAAAGACATACTGCTTAAAAGCAAAATTTTATCCGTTGTATTACGAAAGAAAAACATAAACAATACCTTTATTTTAGTAGTTTATCAATAACTTCCTTTCCTGACTCAATCGGCACTGTGTGAGCAAACTATCAACAGAGACTCCTATCAAACTGTCATACTGTTGCCAAGTTTAATTAACTTCGCTTGTTCCTACTCAGACATTTTATTGTTCCTACATATGGCCGAATAAAATATCTGTCACATTGTCTGACAATAGACAGTTATTGACCATTTGTATTTGTTGAAGGCCTTGTCTACCAATTTCAATTATTACAGAATATGGCTTTAACAAAACTTAAATTAACATTCAGGTAGAAATAGGTTGCATTTATTCAGTTTACACCCTTTTTAAAACACAATTATTCTTTTTTCATGATTTATGAAATCATTCCATCATGAAAACCAGAATCATAGCCTTATAAATATATGTAAGAGTACAAGCTATCTAAATAAACATCTCCAAACAATGAGCTTTCTTACAGTTGAACAAACATTTCATCTTGATAGCTATATTTCGTCTTAACTAATTAAGTCTAGTGTTTGAATTACAAAATCCATAAAACAAACAACGACGAGCAAAAAAAAAACCCCAAAAACAAATCTGTTTTTCCATCTGAGGGAAAGATTAGATTTGCACTTCAATTATTTAATTTCCTGTCGGTTAACCAGAACTATTATCTATGAGTGGGGACACACCTGATGGTGCTCTGTGTGAACACATGTTGTGCTATGATCTGCAGAGTAAGCAATGCAGATAAACAAACTTCTGATATGATATACCTAGCGCTATGGAAGGCAAAAGGATACTTTAATCGGTTAGAAGTTTTCATTCTAATGGGTAATGGTTTTTGTCAGATTTTGCCACGCATGAAACGTGTAAGAGTTGTTATACTTATGTTAAATAGAATGAATATTTATGATTACCAAATGAAGATCAAAAGGGAGCAATGATATAAAAGTATTCATGTTTCTTTTTTAACAACAATTATATCGGCAATTATTTGTTTTTCTGTGATTAATTATATTGTACTTCCCTAAACCCAGTATTCGCGAAATAGACTTCACTCTGTCGGTCAGTATAGTTTATGATTGCAATCCAATTCCATGTCTAGCTGTACACAACAAACCTGAGATTTATATTAGATTGTTCCCATAGCTGTCGTTCTATGGCGTGAATTATGTAGGTGATCATAATTAAAAGAGTGTTCTGGTTATTGAAAGACAATATAAAATTACAAATTCGCTATTCTTATCTACAACATCGGATATAATTTGTCAAAGAGATTGTTGAAAGCTTGTCAAAAGCAGATAGAATTTGAATGGTGAATTGATGTGAACGTCACCTATTGAGAATTCATGTTCATGATATTTTGACTTTGTCACATTCTTTTTCTTGTTGTTTGATTTTCATTGATTTCTAATATTGTCTTTTTTTTGGCATTTTGATAAATATTAGAGGTTTTAGATATATCGTTTTAGTAAGTGTATAGGCACGTTTGGAAGTCAAATAAAATGCAATGAATTACAAAGTGTCTTTTATCTAATTCAAATTTCACTTACTACTCTATTTCATTGACAATTGTCCACCCTCAATGAATCTCAAACTGATGTTATTTGTTTGGAAAAACTGAAAGAAAACACTTAAATAACAACAAATAACAATATACAATATTTCTTTTTCAGAATAAAGTAACATATTTTTGTCATTAAAAATCAACAATTTTATAACTGTGAATATCCAAAAGATTAAATCGTTCTCTAAACATAATATTCAACTCTCAACTGTTGAATAGTGTTTCTTTCATATCAAGCAAATGTTCTAATAACACATTTTTTTTTTAGTTAACTTTTGATAGTGCGAGAATTTCGGGGTGCTTAACCCTTTTTTATTTTCATATTTCTTTTTTGCATATGAGACAAATGTCCTTAATAAGATTTGTGTTAATGGTATCAATTAAACGGAATTATTTGACATATGTATTTGCTTGAAGAATATGATAAGTAGTAATCAGGTTAAAAACACAATACAATATTCTCTGGAAATTAGAATGCAAGGCCTTATTTTAAGCAAATGTGTTTTTTAAGAATATTTTTGTTAACAAATAGTGTCTTTCACAAATCATCGAAATAATGTAAAAAAGAGAATTCTTAAATGAGAGAAATACTTAAACATTTGTTCTATAAAAAAGTATAAAACCACTATAGTGAAATTGAAATAGATTTGTTTGATAAAGTTATTTTAATTAGGTTTTGAAATGTCACACATATGTCTGGTTGTCTTTTCAAATGAGTATGATTATCTATTGAAATATCGGGACAATGAGACAATGATTTGTTTTCGAAAATGTATAATGAATCAGTGGTTGTATACAAGTTGTAAGTATTTCATGAAAATAGTAACCTCTTCACATCTATTGAAATTAACTAAAATGAACATACAGCTTTACAGAGCTACGAAGGTTTATTATTTTTTAAGTTTGAATTGTGTAACATTTATGAAGATAAATGATAACTCTACACATGAAACATTTTTTACAGGACGATCGACAAGATATTGTAGGTTGTCACCTACATGTTTTACTTTGGAAACATGGTTTAGATTACACTTTCTAGATAGTTCTTTTTTCCTTTACCTGTGCAATAATATACATGTATGATATGAAATACACAAATAAATTCAGTGTTGATTGACGTAGGAAACATCTTTTGGGATCTGTTGTTGCTTCTCTCCTATTCCAGCTTAGGATGTGAGAGAAGCGAAAACATCCCAGTTGAGACACTGAAATAGCATTGTTCGATTGTGCTTTTAATGGAAGCTCCTACACATGTCTGGTTGTATTCTCGAAGAAAGAATCATTGTATTAATGACATAGCAAGTTACTTTCGTATTCTGAGTGATCTTAATTGGAATTGATATTGGAAAGGATCTTATCAGATATACATGATGACTCATTGACTTACAAACGAGAGTGATAGATATTTTAATCATTCATTAGCACTTGCTTTCAAAGGGAGATGAAAAGGCATATACTAGCTCTGATTATCTTACATAAACAACATTATGGAGTCTAACAAAGGGTAAGGGCAAACTGAAGCGTCATAGCTGATCACTACATGGATAATTCAGCTTAGCATTGTATTCTTGAGGTAAGGTAAGCCATCTACAACGTATCCGTCAATGATTTATGAGATATATAGGAACAGATCTTAACATTCGCGTGACAAAATAATATCTCGTATCCCATTATGTAGCTCTTTTATCATGCTAAGAGGCTAGCAGGACATTGAATATTGGTAATGTTTTTATCCATTAACTCAGTTTGTAAAAGCAAGATTCTTCCATTTTAATTGTTGATCAAACATTTCTCCTCTCTTTAGATAACTGATTATGGTTTAACAGTCGCCAGTTGCTTTATTTTTGCAGTTTTCTTAAAACTTTATAGATTCATAATTTGCGATTTCGAAAGTCCATACTGCTTTAACGACTAACGTTTGTTAAGAGGTCATTAATCATTTCAATCAAATGAATGATAATTATTGATATTATTATTTTTATTATATGAATATTTATATAGCGCACATATCCATCAACTTGTGGTTGTTCTAGGCGCTTAAATTTTTTCCCCTGGTCAATGGCATTCTTTCACCGTCCGATAATTTTCCAATTCAACTCCCTGGGGAGTTTTCAACCGAAATCCAAGATATGTGGCGCTCAGGTTAGGGACCATTCTATGCCTCACAGGGTACCCACTCACAGCTGGGTGAACTGAGACACATAGTCACAGCAGTTTGTCCAACACTGCTGAACGCTGATAACCAACAGCTCGGTGTGTGCACGTGTTCATGTATCCGCCATCCAGCCACTGACATGAATTCGTGGGATCTTTTAAGTGCGCAGTTTTTGTTGCACTACCCACTGGGGCTCCAGTGTGACACTTATAGAGTTCTAACAGAGGTGAACTCTAGGTTTTTAAACCTTCGCCTGGATGGGATTCGAACTCCGGACCTCAACAACGTGAGACCGGCGCTCTTGCCGACTGAGCTATCCCGTACCCCACTGAGCTAACCCACTGCATTCAAAAATATTGGTTTACATTTTAATTATAAGACAACTTGGATTTTTACTATTATAATACAAAGTTTTTTTGTTTTTACACTGGTATCAGAAATTCCCTATTGTTTGCCTACAAATGTGTATTGTTTATTATTTTAACCGTTTTTTTGTTTAATTTAGTTCTTTGTGTATATATCTGGAATGTAAATTATCATTGGAATATCCCGTAAAACCTTTTGAATCTTTTGAGTACATTTACACTATCAGAATATCCATAGCATGTGAAAATGATAAAAATTTTGAGTTTGATACAAATTATCGCAATTGTGTCACCAATTATTGTCAACTTAACAGATTATTGTCATGCATTCAGAACTAACCTTTGAGGTTACAAGGATGCCAAAAAAGATTTGACTGATGCATTTGAACCAGTCTACGTTCTCATTGAAAATGACATAGATATGATACAATTGGAGGTAATTCACTAAAAGATGATCATGGTCAAAAGAATGTTAGGATTTTATAGGGGCAGTAGCACGTTTTGAGGAATAAAAGGTGATGTCAGGAACATGAAAATTGACGGTTCCAATTGAAAGACAATGTGTTTAACTAAATGAAGCAGTAATAATTCAAATATATAATGTAAAGTTTAGCCATGCGATTCATTTTTCTAACACAAACTGAATTAGAGGTGTTCACACAAAATGGCCGCAAATGGATTTTTTGTGAATTTTTATACTTTGTCCTTTGACTATGGATGATGGATTTGCGTTATGAGATTGTTGACACTACCAAATTATATATGAACCATTAACATACAATTATCAGTAACAAATTGTAAATATACAATTTTCAAAAAACGTGCTACTCCCCCTTTAAAGTGAATTTGACACACGTCTACTTCTATAACCCAATTTACCTCTGAGCTTAACTTCTAACTCTGTCGAATATATGACACTGTATCTTACAATGCTATTGACCAGTGCTTCACTTGTAATAAAAGTCGTGCCAGCCAATAGCGTAACATGATACTATAAGATGAAACGATCAGTTCTTTAAAATTGATATATTTATGATAATATGGGTGTTATGCATCTTGTCTTAAATTCCAGGCACATCTTTAACTATGCCCTGTTTTCTCTTAAACATTACAGTCTTCATCGAGACCTGGTTTCCAATGTGACATCTTCAAATTTTACTATTGGATTTCAAAACGAAAGACCACTGCATCAAAAACGGTAAAACTAATTATAATAAAGAAACAATTTTTTTCCTTTAACCACAAGATGTAAATGAGTATAAGCAAGGTAAGATAAAGTTAACACTTTTACAGTAAACAAATATGAATAAGCTATCAATGATTGACGTTCATTTATAAACATCATCTTCAGCAACACCTTCATCACGATAACAGAAAGTCTTACAGAGAGTATATCTTCAGGCAGTGGTGATGGACCCAAGTAGCCATGTTCAATCTTATAAAAGTGTTGTCAGTGAAATACCATCTAAGTCTCGGCTATCAATCAATGAAAAGGTTGTTGGGGGCAACGACCTCAATAGATTTAAGAGGAGGTTAAGTTTTCAAAAATAGAAGAGTAAAGGTACAGTTTTTGTAGAAATGCTGATAATCCTTATGGAGAATTCAAGTCCCATGGAATATATATATATATATTTTCCAATTCTATTGAGGATTTATTTCTATCAGTTTGCATGTCCTATGTATAATGTAAATATCTTAAAGAAAAGGTTTCTGTCTTCTTATACTTATCAGGCAAACTGCACATTACACAAATTGCAACGTTAAAGGTCAGCATGTAGGGAGATTGAGTAGATTTCTTCAGAGATGATAGATTACACAAGAATATCTAAAAGCTAAGATTACACTTTATCAAAGAACTGATCTTTTCATACTCATCGACTTGTGAATATCATGTAAGTGTGATTGATCCTTGTAACCTCATCATTTACAGAAGCAGTCGGACGGAGTTACACTAAAAACTAACATTTCTAATGTAATAAAATGAAATTGGCTAGGCGATTAGTTTGTACCTATATTGATGTAATTGAAACTTTCGAGAGAAAGGTAGGATAAGTCACAGAAGTTTTGAAATATAATACATGAATGATACATTTTACGTTGTTATTCATCCTTATGAAAAAAGCTACCCTATTGAAATTATTGAAAGTGAAAAAACTGAACCCAGTGCTGTTATCAAGATTTCCCTAAATGAAGGGGTGAATGTAATTAAAATACATAAAAGCATGACAAATCTTTGATAAAAATGTAACTAAGGAATAGACTGTGGCAAAATTGTCAACGGGATCACAGATCCTTAGGTCAACGGTCAGGAAGGTCAAAACATCATTTAAAGATATTCAATAAAAGGGTAAACCAAACTCTTATTTTGTGACAACCAATGTTCATTTTCATTGAATATACTAATTTTTTAATAA
Source organism: Steromphala cineraria (assembly GCA_916613615.1). Classification (NCBI taxonomy): domain Eukaryota; kingdom Metazoa; phylum Mollusca; class Gastropoda; order Trochida; family Trochidae; genus Steromphala; species Steromphala cineraria. The sequence continues at coordinate 84,977,239 of OU744721.1, forward strand.
TAACAAGTGTTAATTGTTTAAATACATTTTTGCAATATCATACTTAAAACGTTAGCTTTACTTTGACCTTTTGGCTGGTAGCGGAAAACTTTTAGAAACCTTGCACATCTCCATAGTTGATAATACCAAACAAAACTTCATAGCCAAAACAATTTTCAAGTTATCATGTTTAAGGATCAACTAGTGATTTATAAATGGTGATCTTGACCTTTTACGAAAGTGAACATGTTAAAATTAATCCCCCCCATGTACAAGCAGTATGATAAACATATGGATTCTGGAAAGCTCAATGGAAGAAAAGGAATAGCCAATTGAACATGCGCGGCGACAGCGGCGGTGGAAACATCACACTACTGACTAAGTTTGGGCTGCCTAGAAAAGCAATCGAGGCAAGCATATTCCAGCACTCCAGAAGTTCACATCTTAACCATCGTGGCGGTCCTGGGTTCAGTGTAATTGTAAATGACATTCATGCACCGCAGAATGGAGTGACAACATCATTATCTTTCAAGTGAAGCAATTTTACATTATTAGAAGGAGCTTTTCTCTAAATGATCATGATCACAGGGAAACATCTAATCACAATAATTAGTAGGGCTGAGTCCAAACAATTAGCAGGGAAATTAGAGGAAGATAAAAGGTATCTTTCAAAACCATAAACGTGTTTAGTACATATGCGTGAGGATAAGTATCATTAGCGTGAATATAGGTGCAATTACAGTTCAAAATTATTCCTTGATGTAGGACATTTTTAATCAATTGATATCTTTATTATTATTTATTGTCAATTGATTATTTATAATGATATAAATTCATTTTACTTTTCAGTTTACATGTATTGATTCCTTTAAATCACTATTTGTCAATAGGGGCACTAAAAGACCGATCCCAAACGAAAGAAAACCTGTTGTAATTATTAACCATGAACCATCTCATTCTCGTTACCACAAGGAGGGAAAGATGAGTTTTAAGATAAGTTTACGAATTTGGTCATTTCATATATTAACATGATGTTGATGTGTATTATCATCTATGAAACCTTTGTATCCGAATCAACATGGTTTGAAAAAAGCTCTACTGTAAATGTTTATTTTATTCTTTCCATGTATGTTTCAATAATTGCATTACATATTTCGATTTGTCAAAAGGTTCAAAAACTTTCATAACTTTTTTTAAAAAAAACGAAACGAAAATTTTTTGTTTATCAGCACAAGACTTATCGTGACAGGAATGTCAAATAATGTAAAAATAACACTGGGAATATTAAATCACAGAAGTTTTTTTCTTGTTAAAACATAAATCGTTTGGTGAGAATATTTGACGTTGCGAAGTAAATACATATTAAGTCAACATATAACCATCTTCCTACGCAGAGCCTAAAAGGCCAGTTTCCAAACTGTCATTTTATGCCTTGCTGCATAGCCTTGAGTTTTCTGTGCTTGCTCTCTACTCTGTAGGGGCACTATAGCAGCACAGAAAAGTAAAGTCTCTGCAGCAAGGCATAAAATGACAGTTTGGAAACTGGCCTTTTAGGCTCTGCGTAGGAAGATGACATATAACATGAATTATCACCATTTTTTAGGTCATTACCTTGTGCGAAAGCCTTAGTTTAGAATGAAGTGATCTTTTTAAAAACAGGAATGTAATAATGTAATTTACTAAAACATTGCTTTTTAATGTTTATGATAAAGAAAAATCTGAAGAAATTCGAGCATTAAAATAAGCAAATAGGGCAGTGGAACATCAGACATCAGATCAGTAGTTCCTATCTATTAGGCCATGTTTTCGTTTCGTGAACAATCCTAAACAAATGGTTCTGTTAAAGTCATTTTACTTGAAAACTTTTTTTCTTGATCACCAATCCACATTGTCTTTGAAAAAACTAGACCCTATCCTTTTTAACTGATCCAAACTTTTAATGGAACAGTTACTATTACATATTCAATGTACACCAACATGCATTTCACGGTCATGCAACATACTAATACTCTTTTATATATGTATATACATTAATCCTGTATCTTTCGTTATTTTCAATGTACATAAACATGCATTATTATGTTTCGATATTATATGTAAGCACTGTACATAGGAGAGGGTTTCACTAAGTTGGATAACTTGTACCCAATCCTTTCACTTGAATAAATATGTTTAAATCAAATCAATCAAACAGGAACTCCATTATATCGACTTCTGACTTTATTACCAATTATACGTTTTCTTTCCCAGAGGGGTCTCCGATTAATAGACGAAGAAGGATATTCTGACGGTCAACAGTCTATCATATGTGCTATTATTATACAGCAATATTTTTTGGGCCTACAATAATTATTTTCCAGACAAGACTAACAACATAGCTGTTTTACCTCTCCAATCCTCTTGCATCACACTAAGTGTAAAGCAAGAGGTATTCTTAAAATAGTAGCTCAAGCAAATGATGGGGTTGAAATTCAATTATCTTTTATTTCGACTTTGTGTGTTTATACAATTTGTTATAATTGAAAACTGCTGCGCTTTTCTAAATGTAAAAGCAAGACTGGGGATGTCATAGTATAAATGTTGTCATATATTGGACATTCATAGCATCATATCATACTTCACTAACTTTTAAATAATCATTATAATTACCTACGAGGGCAGTCATACCGAGGTCCATATTTTTTGTATGTTGCCCTAGGGTAAAATATCACCTTTTCATTGTGACGTCACATTAAAAACAGTGCTTTGACGCCATGGTTCACCTATAACGTCACAATCTATACAGGTCGGCGGCGGCTAGTCCGCCTATGCTGAGAAGTAGATTTTGAGTATTTTATTTTATTTTGGGACTACGGTAATAAACAGAAAATCATATTCGTTCCCATGACATACTATGTTAACGACACTCGTGCCTAAATATCATTATATAACTAGCTCTCGCTCTGGAAATACTAATATTAAGGCACTCGTGTCGTAAACATATATGTCATGGACACTCATATAATATCCTCTATTTATGTTTTCATAATTATTATGGTATGTATAATGACTATATGGTGCATAATTTCTGAAATTGCTGCTGTCAAAATATAAATATACGTTGTACATTATGATACTCTGTAAGTTTGGCATAGAGATATGGTGAATATATGTTCATGAATGTCTTAAACTAAATTAAACTAAATTGTGAAATGAAATCAATGTAAATGTACATTATGCACATTTAATTCACCATGACCTTAATATCACAGACACTAATTTTTTTATAAAAAAGAAAATTAATAGATGAAATAATTGAAATTATGTCATTACATATAATAATTAGATATGACGTATTTGTTTGGAACATGATATCCTAAAAGGATAAGCGTTGGAACAACTTGGTAAATATTTTGAAAAGGGAGGTTGAATATTCAAATGAAAAAATGACTAGCTAGGTTCTGTATGTTTAAAAAAAATAATTTTTAACATTACCGTGCTTCATGTTTTAAAAGGTGACACAGAGACTCTTTTGGTCAAGGTTTTTTTTAAAAACTTCAACATCAAAAAGGCAAAATATATTTTCACTGTATATGAAAACATCATATGAAAGTGTTAATATAATTGCAAGAACTTCACAATCTACAAAATGTTTCATCTTTCTAAAAACTTCTTTGAACTCGTTCTGAAAAAGTTTACCTACTTCTTGTAAAGTTTGTTTCTGACTTTCTGCTGAAGTTCAATTATGAACAGAACTGCTTACCGTATCGTACCTATGATCAGTGCTTGCATTATATTTGAAGGTAGTAAACCATAATTTTAGTGTTTTCCCTGAAGTTTTTTCTGCTTACAATATGATCACAAGGTTACAGAAATACAAGCTAATACAACCTTATTTCGTCCATATTAACATTGTTGTTTGTTTACTGTACAACTTTACATCATCATTGGCAACATAGAGCATTAACTTCAAATAAGTTGACAACCGCCATGAACACAAAAAATAAGATATTTGCCACCAGTTGTTACAATGACTGTCGGATACTTGAATGTGCAAGTGTATTTTATACCATGTTAGGTTTATAGCCTTGAAATATAAGAATATCAGCACTAAAAGAAAGTTAATATTCATAACAAAACAAACTGTACACCTAATGTATTGATAAATTATAGAGAGAATGATTTAGATTTTGCATCATTTGTACAAACAAAACATTTACAAATATTGTATAATCTTTGCGTAAATATAAGTTTTAAACAAATGTGTTTTGGGGGTAATACTACTTTCTGTTGAAACGATTTTTATTTCGCCAACTTTCCAACCATGTTACAAAGTCAAATTATTTCATTGAAATGGCATGGTAAAGTCATTTGATGGATAAAACTCTCAAAAAAAGGTAGACCCTTTAAATAATATGTTCGTTCATATTGTCTTGATATTATGAAGATCTTGGATCAAAGCGATGACTTTCCCTAAAAAAAATAGTCTCTTTTTTGTATTAAAGGATAATATTTTTTTAATACATTTTTACATCTTCAGAACAGAAAAAGTGTCACTGATCAGTTTCCAAGAGAAGGAATATTTTATCTGATATGGAATAAATGTCACTGAACAATTTCAATTTCCTCTTGCCTGAGAGATCTGATTAAATATTCGTGACACTGGTCTCATAACAGAATTACCTTTATGTTTAAAATTATATTTGGAGATACCAATCAAGATAATTTACCTTTTGAAATTGATTATTCGTTAAATATTCAAGTTTTCATTTTGTTTGTTTTATATATTTCCAGTACTTGGTGCCCAAGTCCTAGCGCGACAACAATATAGATGAGAATATTATCTAATTATATAAATGTATAATATAAGAATCATTTTCGCAGACAAGGTGTTAAAGTTGTAGCCTATTTCAACCTCGAAGTTTTCAATCTGTTTATTTGTTTATTCATTGCAATAATCACATGATCTTGTGTAGTTATTGTGATAAGAACTTTTTCATGTTTACACATACCAGTTGTAACTTCATATTCCTCTTTTAAGAAAATTATCAGAATAGTCGGATCAATCTACACTGCCAAAAGTAAGGTCCTTGTTAGTTAACATTTCAAATGTCCCAAATTAATTTTGATTACGATAGATCATTATGAATTTGAAAATGCTAATTATATTTTTCTTTCAAGACGCAATTGCATGAAATAATTATTATACTAATCGAACAGTAAAAAATCACTAAAAGTTAAAATTGTTTATGTTCTGAATTAAATTGAATTTTGCTCATGGTAGATTTAAATAGTTTTGAAAAATGCTATTCGGATTTCACTTTCAAGACGCAAATTCATGGAATAATAAGTATACCAATCATATCATTGAATGCTGGAATATAATGAGCTTGTACTGCCAAAAGAATTTCACTGTAAGTTTTCTTGCAAATGTACTTAATCAAATATTGATCATGGGAGATCAAAATGTTTAGAAAAATGCTAGTCTTATTCTACTTTCCAGACGGAATACATGGAATAATTATCATACCAGTCATATCAAGGGATGCTAGAAAGGGATTGGTCTGATTGAATAGATTGGATTTCTATGGACGAAACAGTAATCACAAGTGTTATGAAATAAAAAAGTGTATTTACATATGTGTTTAAGTCAGTTGTATTTTATTGTTGGAGGTATTGTAAAAGCGTTTTTTTTCTGATAATGAGACTTGATCAAATTAGGTACGAGTAAATCTCAAAAGCGAGTAAATCTCAAAAGCGAAAACAAAGCCTGGTTGATGTTAAGGAAACATGGTCAGTTTGTTGATTAAACGTACATTTCAATACAGTTCTGATAATGAGAACTGATGAAACTAGGTTTGAATAAATCTTAATTGAATAAACAAAGCATTGTGGATGTTAGATCCAAAGCAAACATTTCGTATAAGCATGGATATTGCAGGAGCAAAACGAGGTACATTGATTTTACTGGTTACGCTACATGTAGGTCCTTGTTGAAAAATAACATAAAACACGATTTTGCTTTTGTTTGTCAAATTGAACTAAATAAGGAAGTACAAACTTATGCTGGTGTCAGATTTATGAATGTTAACGTTATACTTAAAGGTTAAGTCCCAGTATTTGGGTGAAGTGTGCAATATTCTGCACTCCATGAACACCATACAAATAATTATCTATTATCAGTGTTGTAGCACAGGCTCTTTTTGATGTTTGATTTATGATGTTGAATTATTCATAACAAATAAATGACGATTAATCAATTGTTAATCAAGCAATGGGATAAAGTCATATCAGATAGTCTTATAATAAATCAAATTGTGTTTATGTATGTTGTTTTCCATACTTGGGTGAAATATTGCCCAAACAGCGAAAAAGAATTTCACTCACTCACTCCTCATAAATCCTGATGAACTGCTGTGCTTCGATTATCGTCATTCTCCTGTTTTAGATTGTTATCAATTAGTTATTAATATACTTAAGATGAAGTTAAGAAAACGGACATTACTTCTACATTTATAAAAGTGCATAATATTCAACGTAAACATATTTTATGTTTCAGTGTTATATAAAGATATTGACATATAAATGTTGACACAAAGGGTTTTCTTATGACAAAAGTATCAAGTCGTGCTAGTCGGCTAAAGCCCCTGTCACACTTCAGCGTATACTCGCTGTGTACGAGTTGCATTTTTATTTTTGCGTATGGAAATTTCTCTCATAAACAACAATACGCACCCATGCGCAGGACACGTAACTCATACGCATCTTGATTGTGTTGAGGTCGTTTCTTATACGTCGGCAGGCGCTTGGACCATTTTCATACGCTTGATAGTTTTGAACATGCTCAAAACTATGCTGCCTATGGTTGACACGCAACGCATCAGTTTTACATCGGTCGAGGGCGGTACATGTACGTTAGGTAATCGTGATGAGTATGCACTTCATATGCAGTGTAAGTTGGTGTCCCGAACGAACGCACTGAGAGCGCATAGAAGACGTCCACAAAACGATATTCAAGCAAATGTAGCATGAATGAAGAACGATCTCAAAACGATTGATAAACAATGGAAAATGCATTGTCCAGTTTTTCCGTATGAGTATCGTATGACCAGCGTACTCATAGCGTACATAGAGTACATCGTGAATTTGATATAGATACCATGACGAAAGTGTTTGTGAGCATAATATCTCCCTATACTATTTGATAGTTTTCATTGTGTTTCCTTCTTTCATATAGCACTATGATGCTATAGTTTTAAAGAAATAAGAGTCGAAACTATCAAACAAATACACATTAAATTAATTAACCAATTATTAAGAATTCCATCCAATTATTTATCAAAATTATCCAAACTTAGAGGATAGACACAAAATGAATGAACTATTTCTACTACTAATTCTAGTAAATCAAAGATGATAAGAGATGAATTAAACAATAAATAACATTACATTTCCATGCAAACTGAATCATAAAGAAGCTAAAGATTTGTTTTTGACGTTTTCATTGTAAACTTCTCAGTTGCAAAGCGATTTCAGACTATGAAATATACCACTATTCCATTGTTTATATAGGAGTTATCCAGGAAAATCTTCTGGTCAAGTGTCTAGGTAACGGAACATTTTGAAGAAGTGTTTTACAAATGTAACTTATCCTTGAAAAAGGCAGGTCCGGACCAAATGCGACAGGATGAAACTAATGCTATTGTTACAGCATGATATTGTGAGTAGAGCGTGGGTACATGTAACAGAAAAGAATCAACCGACGTTTTAATTGGGAGAAGAATGTTTTATATTCTGATATTTCTGAAAGTTTCATGCCTCAATCAAGGGGTATGTATTCGTACAGAAATGATCAAGTATCAAGCGAAAACTGCGGACTGACATTTAAGTGTGATAACTCCTTTAATCACATGTGTTAGAGAAATGGATTCAGTAAACTTAAATTTATTCAGTACACTTTTGTTTTAATAATTGTCTTGCAATTTGTTTTCGTGAGCTCTCTTTGTATATATATATTACCTACGAAAACGTACTACAAAGACAGAAAGGATGGAAATTTATGTGAATACGCAACGGGCTCATAATATGCTCGCTTTGTTTGCGCAAGCCATGCGGTAGACATAATTTGTGAGCGTCTAGAGTATGGTATGTATGCGCTCTGCATGTGCAATGATGTGCCACAATAAAGTGGGGATACGCAAATCATATGCAACCTCAATGCATCCTCAACGCAAAGATAACGCAAAGTTCGTAAATCGATCGCTCCATGTACCGAACCAGTAAGGCAAAATACGGTAAATGTTTGAGCGTACTGGTTATGTATGAAAAAAATTCCATTCGCAACTCAAACGCACTTGCTATACGCTTGACAGGGCCCTTAAAGGGAAGTAGAAAAGATGTTAAGCAACATTTGTTGTGTATAATGGACAAAACAAGCAAATAAATTAGCACTTTCTCATCTCAAGAATAATGTTAAGGGATTAAAAAGCAGTTTTTCAAAGTAGCCATAGCAATGCATTTGCATCTTAAAGCTTAAGATACGAGTATTATCATTTAAAATGTTGTCAAGCGTACAATTCTAATCACGATTGGTAATATGAATAAAACGGCGACACCTTAAAAACCAATTTGACAACATCATGACAGAACGGCTCTTGTAGATAGTCATGAACAACCCATAAACGTCTTGCTTTTGATCAATTGCCACGAATGCGATTCCTTTCCCTAATATTGCATTCACATCTATGTTTAAAAAAATAAACCAATTCCGTGTGAATAAATGAATCTAAAACGAAAATATGCACATATATTTAAAAATAAATGTCAACAAGAGATTTGCTTTTCAATAAGTTGCATGTATGAGGTTGGAAGTTGTAAAAAGCGGTTCATGTTACAAGCACAAACTATTTTATCTTTGAAAGTGATTTATACCACGCTGAAGAAAAAAACTTTAAGGAAGATCTGTCTATGGTGGCGTTTCTTCCTCATATAATTATCAAGTTGAACAATGTTTTTATCTCGAGAAGGACGTAGAAAATATAGATTATCAGATGTCTCGGTAGCTCATTGATGCTTTATCAGATCTCATGAGTCTAAAATGAATTTGCAATTCAATTTTCTATGGTATAATTAAGAACTGATATATTATACCAAAATAACCCCTCCCCTCCCATCAATGATTTTTAAAATTAAACATATTGGACTGCAAGTTACTTGGTAATTATTTGTGACGTAAATAATCATATTTAGGACAAATCAGGTAACACAGTATTCATCTTTACACTGATATGCAGATAGGACAAAATTAAATCATTTTTACACCATCGTCTTAATAAATTTGATGAAGAAACATACATGTATCATTCATGAACCGTTTGTGATTAAATGTCTTCAGATTTAATAAATCCATGGTGCAAGGAAGGAACATACAAAAGATAATGATCAACTGTCATTTAAGAACAGATGAAATAAAGATAGTGTCTAATTCTATGAATATTTCATATAAAGTCTATAAAAATAAATAAGCTCATTTTGGTAAAGTACACGGGAAAGGGTACGTCACATATGACACCTTCTGTTTTTGTGTTATTTGATAGTAATGACTTTTGAAAGACAGAGTTTTATTTAAAGGGACAGTAGCACGTTTCTTTTTAAACAGAAAGTTATTTTAATTTTTTTACTGATTATTGAACGTCAATGCTAAATGTAACATTTGATAGTGTCAAAAAGCGTATTACACAAACCAATCATCCAAAGTAACAAAACTATAAAGATTCACCTAAAGTCCATTGCCTACCATTTTTGTATGAACACCTTTACTTCACTTTGTGTAAGAAAAAGAATCGCGTGGCTGAACTACATAATACATTTGCTTTATTGCTGCTTCCTTTAGTTTAAATACGTTTTCTTTAGCCTGGAACCATTAAAAACATTTTTTTTATATTCCCCCTTAAAATTGCTACTGCCCCTTTAATACCTATCGGTTCAGTAGACTGTTGTGATTGTGTGACTGTGTGATTGTGTGACTGTGTGATTGTGTGACTGTGTGATTGTGTGACAATATAACGTCAAATCTGGAAAAAATTGTAGTATTTTGTACAAGCCATCTAACGATTTCAATTGTGAGCGAGGTAAGTCAGTATGAAAGTTTCAAGAACTCAAATTTTGCATCGTATATAACACAATCAAATTATAATTTCAGTAATGAATAGGAACCACAGAATATTTCAGGTGTAATGCATTAATCGAAAATGTATTGTTCATAAAAAGCAATAAAAGGAAAACTCAGTGTTTTCAAATTCCAATATCCCTTGCTAGAGTTAAGCATGTAAGTGCACTATCAAACATGTTGACTACTAGGAATTTGTCAGTGCCAGAATGAAAACAAAGAACTGAAAATATTTTTTCAATATTTGATCAAGGGTAATATTTTTAAAAGGAACTGAACTTGAAACTGACAGTTTTCCAAAATTGAAATGGTGTTAGTGAATATAGATCCTAAACATTTTACCTTTTGTTGAAAAGATTTGACATAAATGATCGTAGATCATGAGTTATAAATATTAGAACAATAATTATACATACGGTTTTAGTAATGCGTGGGAGTTTCAAAAGATTGTTAATTTTGACATATTTATTAAACAATTCGCTCAGTGAGTTGAAGATTGTAACACTTAAATTATTTTCTTTCTTTTAAATGAACATTCAAATTTGGATTTCTACTCATCCTTTAAGATATCCTTTTAAATTGAATCATCAAGATTTAAGATTTTCTGAGTAGGTGAAATTAAATGTAATAAAAACTACCGCGAGAAGAAATGATATTCCAAGAGAGTTCAGATTTTGTCCTTTCTGTCAATATGTTATAGGAGATGAATTACAGGTTATGCTTTTAATGAAATGTCTAATATTCAATGTAAAAATAATGCATCTCTAATCTCTCTGATGCAAATTGAAAATGTAAATTGCCTATATTTGTATGCAAACTATGTAAAAATTTATTTTCATTAAGCTGTCCATTGCTTGACTTGTATATTCAAATTTCCTTAACCTGTAAAATGTTAGGATGTTTCATTTTCTAGCATCAAATCTGTAATGTATACAATGTACATGGGCCTGTGGCCTTTACACTGAAACTGTTTTAAAAAGTTCTTCTTCCTCTATGGGAACTCAGTGGTTTCAAATATTAATAAAGTCTGACATGTAAGTGCACTATCAAACAGTTTAACTACTAGCAATTTGTCAGTGCCAGAAAGAAAGCAAAGAAATGAAAAGACTTTTTCAATGCTGGACCAAGTGAAATAGCTTTGCAAGTAAATGAAATTGATAGCGAGAGTTTTCCAAAATGAAAAAGTATTAACTGCACTCATGTCTCTTTTACCATTAGATGATAACATACCAGGGAGAAAGAAAAGGGTGTGTTGGAATATGGAGAGGTTACATAGTGTTTATATTATTGGCATGGTATATACTCTGAATTAAGAATATCATTGAATTGCGCAACTAAATATATGCATATAGTGTTTAATCCAAATGAAGAATAAAAACCACAACAAATGATAGATATATTCATCTATCTGTATTTCTATCATTTAGTATGATGATATGAATCCATCCAATGTTTTTTACAATCTTTTTTTTCTAAAACAAAGTCATTCAAATCCATTTTTCAAGTAAAGGATTATTTTATGTATGCAGTCATAAATCGAAATGGTACAATCATTGACAAATATGTTGACGCCTTTATGTTTCTCTGAATTAACATTGTAATATAGTATCATAGTGTAATCAAACATTCAATTGGTTAGAATTTTAGTCATCTTTTCTTTTTTTATACTGCATTTTCATCTAATTCTATGATTGCCTTAACACCCTACTAAATTGGAGTACAAATGAAGCATAATGCATTTTTAGTCAAGATCTTTAGACTTTATCTCAGCTTTTTCTAAATTAGATTAAGGTTGAATAGCAAAGACTACATGATTAGATAAACATTTAATCCAAAATTGACCACTTGAATCAGAGAATGTAAACCTAATCATATTTCTACAATACCAAACATTGGCAACTTATCAATTATCTTTAAATTTATTTCAGATCAATGACTATTAGAGTGTTTAATTTCAATCATCTTTGGAATGGATTTCCGTCACCATTTTCTAAACCGCATCGTGTTTGTTCACGCAATTATGGTGAAAGACAAGTGTGATATTAAATCCAAATTGTTTGCTGAATTAAGTGAAGAAAGTGGTCTGTGAGGAATCGTCACAAAAACATAGGTTCAATGGATCGAGTGATTGAATTGAAATGTCAAATGCAACACCACAGAATTGATCCATGTCCTCTTGACAAATAGATAATTATTAAACGTGCTAATTACTTAACGTGGATAATTAGACATGAAATTTTATTTAATAATTACAAATGAATATGAATATAGATTGTCAATAATAATAGTCTACTTAAAACGTGATGGATCCATGCATAGCACATGTACTACATTTTCTGAACTTGCCTGCAATGTTGCAGTGACATGGTTGACCTCGCTGCCAAAAGAGATTAAGCAAACAGAAACTGTATCAAAATTCAAACGTGTCCTTAAAGCTCACCTGTTTAACCATTTCTGAGCTAGAGTATTATGTATAGAGCTATTGAATATTCATAACGAAATTAGGGCTTTATAAAATGAATAGTTTGTATTGTATAATTTAAGCACAGAATGAGGAGGGTTGAGAGAGGTGTAGAGAGAAATACACTTGTGAAATGTTAGGTTTTCAGTTGAGTCGAAGGACACATATGATTCATAATTTCAAATATTGAGACACATTGTTCAAGGCTTTGTTATCGCTGAAAAGGCGAATGTTTCAACCATTCAAACACAGACCAGATTAACTGTGCACAAAGTGAACAACCCCCTATGATGTAGATACATGATATCTTATATCAGAATAAATCTTTTCATGTGACATCATTTAAAACATTTCTAAAACAATTCAAGTTCAGAAAATAGTATGACCTTGGAAAATAGTATAACCTTTATTATGGCAGAAACTTCAATAATTTTAGAGACTACCAAGGCTTCATCGCAATAAAGTAGGTACACAGGAACAATGTCATTTATCCAATAAAGCTCTGCTTGTTTTTATAAATGTAGATCAAATGCATAACATGCGATTAAATTAATTTTTCAGAAAACGCACCGTTTGGAGCATTTTGATTTGAACAATCTTGAATAGATATAAACATGCCTCTGGTAAAAGGACCATGAATACCTTTGATATATTTTAACTCTTATTTTCTCATTTTATTATTGTGGAAAGCCTGTTTGGCATTTTTATATCTCTGCATGAATCATCAATCAATGCCATTAATTAAATCTGACAATGGTGGAGCTGTTTCCGGTGAATATTTCTCAGAATGTTTGTTTTATTTCACCGTCAACACTGGGTACTAAAGGCAGCACCCAGACCTGTTTATGTGTCCCAGGAGGGTTCTGAGCTGCGTTACAAGTATACATATTGATCGAATGGAACTGTCAAACGGAAGCAAATTTGAATAAACTGTACTAGGTCTTACACTCAAAGACACTTTCATGGGTCGTGTTCAATTAGTACCGACAAATTAACCGACATAAATATCATTAAGAGATATAGAAATGAGAGGTATGACTAAATAAAAAAATATCATTTGAGACACTATCTTTTTGGGTTAATTCTGTCTGAAAACTTATGACTCTAGCATGGCAAAAACATTTTAATGAACAATTTAACTGTTCTCTCCTTTAAAACAAACTGTTCAAATATCAAGAAGATTCGCATATTGACCATATTGGTAATATAAAGTTACAAATAGGTTTTGTATATGTAAGACATAAAGTATCACAAACGTATACTATCTATTTGATTTTAGATGCTTAGATGTTTTTATTTTGTAACAAAGGGAAATTCATATGATTGACAATATAACTTCTGGATACATTTTATAGGATCAAAAATAGTCATAATAGGTTTATATTTATTATCTTTATGTGTCTCAATTTAGAATAAATAATTGATAATAATCATGTGAAAGTTATGCGTGGCACTAGCTACTTATTTATGGTATATCAAGATCTTAAAGAGCATATTGGTGTCACATATAACAAATTTTATTAATAGTTTATTGTGTACAAAAACTATCGGCTGTTGCACGAAAGTATTATTCTAAAGCTAATCCACGTTGTATACCGAAAATAGGAGGTTCGAAGTCTTGTTTGTGATAGAAAACCCAACACTCATGCGCGCCAGTCAAACATAATTTTTGAAACTTTTCAAAAAGATAATTACTAGTTTAAACTGTTTGTAAGGTTTGTACCTTTTACCTATGTCAATTGAACGTGTGAAGTTGCCTCCTGCGAAATACATTTGTAAATGACTGTTTTAAGAGTTTCATTGAAAACAAGTGAGATGTTTGAAACGATTAATTTTGCCATTTGCGTTTGTATCAAAGCAAAATTATTTACGATCAAATTCTCTGAGTAGATCGTCGTTTCTTTATAGAAAAATCCCTCCTTGTATGCAGGATAGTAGCAAAAACTTTGCATTTAATGGTCATGAAATATTTGACTTTTAATCCCTTTCAACTTATGGGAACCTTCCTTAATTGCTATTCACTTTTTAGAACTTGTTTTAATGTACCTATCAACATGGTAAATGTGCGTTTGTTTTGAATCTGATGCATCAAAATAGTGACTCAATTTTACTAATTTTTTTAGGCAATAACAGTTATTCAAAGTTTACTCTGAAAGTTCTTTTACCGCTTGGCATTCAGTGTAAATGTTTATAGATAGGTTTTCAATAAACTTTTAAACTCTGTCAAACAATTGTGTTATTGAGACATCTGGGACTAGTGCTTGATACTGAAGTTCAGTATTACATGTATTATGTTCCGGCTGCGAACAGTTTTTCAAAGCCAGAAGGGAATTGGAGGGAGGACTTCTTTAATATTGAAAACAGCAATATGTTTTGCAAGGACGTGTAGATTCCAATTGGTTTTCATAACGCAAATTATTTCGCATACGATCTTCTTGATTAAATTTCAACCAGAGGCGTATTTACTTTGTCATTAGATATTTATGTAACGTAGAGATTGAATGTATAGATATTGAGGCATATATGCAGGTTCATTTAGCTGAAGCGAAATTCAGATCTAATAATATCATGTTGTTAATTCTCGAATTTGTCATCCTTGTTAACAACTTACTTTTTAGTCAAGTTTTGAGCCATTTAATAAAAAATATCATAGTTGAATTACACATAAAAGGAACTTATATATGACAATAAAGAAACAATTCTGGCATTTTCACATATTAGGTATTGGCTCAAACTTTGAAATTTCAGATTTTCTATTTTCTACAATGTTCTTTTAAATCAGTAACATTTCAGTAAAAAGTAAGTCAAAATAATCTTATTGGTTAACTTATGCTTTTAAAAATGTTCGAAATAACAATTGACTAAGATACCAAAAATGAAGGTGTTCAAATTTTGTTCACATTGTTCAATGTTTGAGTATTTGTTCACCAGTTTGATAACAATCGACCATAAAGTTGTAAAGTATGTACTCGAATTTGTTTTGAACTCAATTCACACATGGTTTCCACTCAGTCCTTTTTCTCACGTTCTGAGGTAAGCCAAATGGCAAATCGCAAGAACTCGGGTAAAAGCTTTTGGTAGTTTGGTGTAGGTAACCTATTACTTGATCGCCGATTAACGCTTTTAAACATGACTATAAGATTTGATCGAAGATGGGTAATTTTTTTCTTTACAGCACAAATGAGTGGGTTGCTTTCAGACCCTGTGGAGGAGAAGCTGTCGGTCTGAACAAGTTTAATTCACGGTAGCGCCAGTATTTTAACTTTCATTCCCCAGGACCAGACAATTAAAATAAGAATGTATCTTATCCAAAAAAAGTCATAATATTTTTAAGTATAATGTCATGTTTCGTCAAAACAATCATCAGTTTCAGATTATAAGCAATTCATGGATGAGGTTTAACTTTGAAATGAAAATAACTGGAGATCAATGAGACATTCATGGCTTAAATATTTCTTCATTTGATGCCTGAAAAATGTAAACCTGTACAGCAATTAGTCAAGTACACCATATCTTCCTTATAATTCCCCACCAGGTAAACACAACTGAACCCTTTAAGAGGAATTGCACAACAACATTAACAGTGAAAAATCATACTCCTTTGAGAATAAATGAATATACATATATCTTTGATTATCGTTCGTCTCTCATAATGTATTCAAATGTCAATTTTCAACACATTTAAGTCAATTAGTTGACAAAAATGAACTCACTACGAAATCATTTTAAAGTTTTTTTCTAGAAATGTCAGCAATGGATTTATTGGTTGATGCCCAACCTTATATTACTTTTGATATTTTCAAAGGGAAGCCGCGCCAATCACATGTGCTGTATCCAAAACAAATGATCAATGAGCTGTAGCAACAAAGGCATTACGTCACCATGTGGGTAATACAAAATAATTGGCTCATTTAACTGTGGAATATGATTTCACTTTAAATGTTATATTAAAAGAGTAATAATATTTCATATTCAAGACGCTGATAAATGTTAACAGAGTCAATCAAAAACAACTTCATATGAAGAAGAGTCTACATTTGTTCTAGATAAGAACATTATTTTGCATTCAATAATCGCAAAATCAACTTTTTTTATAACTCATGCGATTTAATTTTGCTAATTTGGCTCGCCTGGCGAATTAAAAGGAATGTTTCTGTAAGTACGCTGGTGACATTGAAATAAGACTAATGTTTCCTAATAGGTGGATCATTTATTACCACGTTACAAGTTATAATTAAAGATGTTACTAAATGGTTACGTCGAAAAACATGTATTTATCACCAGAACGACTGAAAATGACACGTGCTATATTTAGGATATGACATATATCGTTGGTTCTAAACTTTAGCTATCAGACCTGCTTACTCAATGGATAACGCTTTCGACTTCGGATCATAAGGATCCGGGATCGAATCTCGTCAGATGATCGGAGAATATTTTGTGTTTTAGTATCTGTAATACTCCTGTTAATAATTAACCATCATGGCTTCTAAGAGATCAAGCGATGGCGCCTAGGCGATATCGTTTTGGCAGTACATTTTGCACAATATCTTGTCATTGTCAACGCTGTCCCGCTGTCTTGAAAATCTAGTATCGTTGTGTTCAGAGATGTAAATTGTATTTTGCAAGTTACTGGATGACAAGATTCAATAATCAAAAGTGTAAAAGTGTATGTTATTCCTAGATACAAACAGCATAATCTCTCAAAGAGACATTGGGTTTTGTCCATTAAAAGGCTTGAAGCAAGATTTGTCTAGGTCAGATGTCCATCTTCTGTAATTCAAGAACGTTTTCATCAAATTAAGGTTGTTTAGACATATATCCTAAGTTATATCAATGGTGGAACTCAAATGTTCTGTACAGTTCTAGTGAATCTTAAATGCAGTTTGCAATTACGTTTTGCCTGAGTAGAAGCCAGTTTGAACATCATGCTTACCCACTTAAGTTTACAGTAAATATTTACATTTTCATTACTGGCAGAACGTCTGTAAATCTTTCAAATATTCTGTTAATGTTTTATATGTTTTCTTTCTCGTTTGCATATCTGTTATCAATTATAACAATAATGTTATGTCTCAGCTGTTAAATTTTTATTACGATATGGGATAATAACGATTCCTTATTTAATCTGATATTTGCTGTCACAACATAATTGAATTATTTGATAACTGCAATTTACATTGTCATTCGCAATTCAATACCCCATGATACATGAAGGATGTCGATTTGCATGAGTCAGTTTGCTCTTGATATTGTTCAATGTTATTGATCGATTAACAAATAGTTTTCTTGATAAGCATGTATTTCTAATAATTAGTCCAACGAAAAATATTAAATTCACTTAAACTCTAGATGAAGCTTATCCTTAAAGGGACACAGAGTATCTTTCTCAAAATTTTATTTAGTTTTGATAAGCTACAAAATATCTAATATGCTGATTGAAGTTCATATCTCATTACTGGACTTGCAAATATATCCATTTATGCATAACATTTCTAAAATGGTTGATTTTATGAAAAATCAAGAAAACACCTCAAATACGTTTAATATTCGAAATTATGCATCCAATTATTCTACCTATTAGTTACAATACCTAATAAACACTATAGAATCGAATATATCTTCCTGTCGCTTATGACAAGGTTTAAAAATTACGTTTGGCGATTTGCGCGCCCCACTCGAGCCACATTGTCCGGTTTTCGATCAAAATCCCGACTTTGAATGGCCGTATTTTCGCTCTAATGTACTGATTGACCTTCAGAAACAGTAAGTGGTTCCCGATGTAATAACATCGATTTCAAAATTTGACATATGTGATCCTATCAACATACTCTGTGTCTCTTTAAATTAACCATCCATGCCAACTACTGTCATACTTAGTAGAATAAGCATAGCTTGCACATTTTTTAAGAGAGACAATGTCATTTGTCTTATGCATTTACCTCATAAAATATGTATCTCATAATCTGACGTGATTTATACCTCATCACACTTTGTTATTGCCTGTTGGCTGCTGCTCCAATATTCTGACTTATTGTATAACATCAGATACAGGACATGATGTATTAGATACAAATTGACTTAGAGTGATGGAACTATGACTTTTGACTACAAGCATGCGTATGTTAGGAAATTTTTTTTCTTTTGCTCTCTCTCCCTCTCTCTCTCTATCTCTCTCTCTCTCATGTTTCCCACTATAACAAAGCAATTGTTAATGAATCATCCAGCGAGATTTCTGTAAATCATGTATTGAAATATTCATAATGTACAACAAAGGTGCTTCACCCCAGTCATTCAGTATTTGCCAAGAAATGATAGGGAAAGCGGAAGTTTTCATTTGGGCAAAACAGTAGTAAGTATTTCTTAATACACACTTAATTCAATTATGCGTTCTTATGATAGTGTTAATAAATGTAGTTTTTGTTACTTTATAATCAAAATGGCTCAATATAATGAAAACAAATGTTTCATTATTATTGTATAAAATGAGAAATGTCCATTCATGTACATGTACCTTTATTAACTGTAATTACATGTTGGATACCAGAGGATACTTGGGTGAGATTCTCTGGTAGGGCAGGGATTTTATCATTGAAAGATAGAATCTAGAAACTTTGACTTATTAATGGAAAATTGACTTTCGAAATATATTTAATAACACTTATCACAAGAAGGTGTGAATTTGATATTCTTGTTTTTATTGTCAAAACAGGGAGAAAAGGTTTTCTTCAAAACTCAAAGTATATATCATCAGCCTATCAACTTAAAAGGTTCAATGAGGCATCTTGGCTTCTACATCCAGCTTCTTAACCTGGAAGAGGAGACGTGAGAGAGACCAGAGATCAATTTGGCATCATCCTTCAGGTCAGATTCGTGCTTAAGGCGTGTTCACACACAGCATCATCAGGTGTGTCAACACTCATAGATAATAGTTCTGGTTAACCGACAGGAAATTAAATAATTGAAGTGAAAATCTAATCTTCTCCTCGCATACAAAAACAAAAACTGTTTGCCTTGCTAAACGCAAAAGGTTTAATGGAATATGTAATTCATCTAAGGGTTGGTTTAAGTATGACTAGTGCTTTATGTCACATGGCGAAGGTTAAAGCGTATTAGACCATTTACCGTATAATAGTAATAACAAGACATTGCATACCTAAGCTTTTGATTTAAAGGCTATCTTCTTATTTCATACTCTTTTATGAGCAGTTTCTTGCAATTTAACTGAAAATTAATATTAGTTGTAAATTAAGGTATTGCTGGGTCCATTTTCAAACAATTACAACACCATTCATCACGATGCTTGTTGTTATTGATCGTGGTCAGTAAATCCAGGAAGTACTGCACACATTTTTATATCGATAAATGATCTAACAAACTTCTACACAGTTCTTCCAATGCGTGATACATTGCATTAATTTATGCAGTGTTCGATGGGTCAACATTTGGAAATGAAATATTTAAATGGGAATCTTTAGAAATAATTTTCTAATAATCATGAACACTTTGACTGGATGACTCAATGAAAATGAACGACTTTCACAGTAATTGACTTGTGTTAGCAACTAGAAGTGATATCTATATTACAACGCCACTTGATTGCAATGAGCAAAATCTGTGAGTTGTGCATGTAATTCAATAGTTTCTAACTTTACAATTTCAAACATGTTTGTTATTTTTTAGAGATTTAGAGAAAAAAAAGGAATAGTCTTTTTGTGATTTTGACCGCGGTTATGTTATATATTTGCTAAAAGTGTTGTAATTAACTTTGGAGTATTTTATAGGATTCTTTAAGGTACAGTAGATCTTCATTTTTGCAATGCTGCGAGGCCTAGAAGAAATCAGGAAGTAAATAATATTTGCACAGCATGTGCAGGTACTAAGTATTTTCTGGATGGAGTTGAACCTGCCTGAATCAGTCAACACACAAGGTTAGATTTACCAAGGCTATTGACTTCTTCTTTCCAAGTTCCGCTGAACCAGCTCTGTTCTCTTGAAATCCGTTATCTAATCAAGCCATGTAATGCGACCCCATGATGTAATTCTACTTCAGGGTTAAATTTACTTAACAGCGGAAACTAACTTCATTGGTGACTTCCCTTCTCTGATTCCTGTGATTACAAAAGAGAAATCTGAGGAGGTTTCCATCATTCCTATTTTCGAGAACGCATTTTCGGTCTTCAAAGTCAAAGTGGTCTTCAAACCTTGTCTCTGCTGCTTTAGAGGACTTGTACAGAACTATTATCTATGAGTGTTGACACACCTGATTATGCTGTGTGTGAACACGCCCAAAGCACGAATCTGACCTGAATGAAGATGCCTCATTGATCTCTGATCTTTCTCGTTGCCTTCGTTAAATTATGAAAAATCAAATTTAAAAACGATATTTATGTTAATGAAAACTATTGCCGACAGTTTAATGGTATGTAATGTTAAAGGGCAGTCATAAGGTTTTGCAGTGAGCAAAGTAACAAGTAAGTAAACCATTGTCCTCACTTCTTTTAATTTTTTAGCACTGATGATAAACATTCATATCTGACAAATCTTGCTCAATAAAAGTCTTGATCTTGTTGAAAATTTTGAGTTTTGTTTCATATCTACTTTCGGTGTTTAAATTCAAAAGAGTTTATTCATTGAATAACTTATTTGTTCATATTTGTATCATGACATTAAAAATGCAGTGAAAATTTCCAAATCAGTTACATAGTATTGGGAACGATTGTCATAAAATCATCCCAGATGAGCATAATCAGTGACAACATGATTCCATAAATTAATTCTGAAATGAGTTCTTCAAGTGCTAATATCAAATCAACATTAAATCAATCTTGACACACAATGAGAACACATCGAAGTTTCGTATACAGAAATCATTATATCTTTATAACTCAACTGCGTGCATTAAGTTCACAATATTGTTTAAACAAATGATTCCTCTGAATTTGTGAATATCATCCTCAAAATGAAATCATACTTGTCATCCATAAAATATATGTTGCTATAGTGTCAAACGTTCATAAATTGATTGAGGCAAATGCAAATTATGTCATTTTGCGTCTGAAATATGACTTTGTAAGAATGGTTTGGTGACTTTTATTCTTCTGATAATAAAAAACATAAAGATGCCAAAAGTGTCTGAGAATACATACCAACCCTTTAGAAAAATTAACCAAATGAATATTTTTTTAGCCTCAATAATTGAGTGAGGTTCAGTCCAGTAAATTAGTTATCCTGTATTGGCATAATGATATAATATTATATAAATATATATATATATTATGCCTTATCAATTTGGTAATAAAGTTTAGTCATCAGTTGATCAACAGGACATACAAACACTATTCAAGCTGGAGGAAACTAACTAAGCGTAGAACAATCTAATACATTACTGATCTTGTAAGATGTTTCAACTGGAAAAAATTTAAACAAACTGTACATAGCATGTTGTAAACTATAAATGCAAAGGAAGACAAGGGTAGTTCTATGGATATGAATACAACCCCCCTCCCCACTTCTTTATTTCCTGACTGATTCAGATTAATTACACAAACAGATCAAAGAGGTCATATTGTTGATAGATGACTTGAAACGCTCTACCAAGCAAACCTTTCTAGGTTCGATCGATCGAGAGATCTCGAGAGAGAGAGAGATCGAGAGAGAGAGAGAGAGAGAGAGAGATCGAGAGAGAGAGAGAGCTAAAAAAAAAGACGTAAATAACATCCTTCACTCGTGGAATGTCTTGCGGAACAGTTTGTCAGTCAAGAAATCACAGATATAGCTCTAAAATGACAGATTCTAGTTTAACTTTCTCTTCATACATTGGAAAGAACCCTGCTAACAGTTACAAACTAGTCATCACTTTTCATTATTTTATTTTTATAATTTTGAAGCTCTAAATCCAAGATCTTAAGTCAAAAGCACACGAAAAATATTAAATATGACAAAAACATTTTCGAATTTTGCTTTCTGTGTTTTTGTTTCTGGAGTGGATCCAGAACTATGCATTATAGTTCGTCCAATTTTAATTTCATAAGAAAATGACAAACTTGTTGAAGTACAAAGTTTTAATCAAGTAAATATGAAGTACAGACAGTCATAGCTGTGAAACCTTCATGGGATGTCTAGTGCTGTTCTCCAATTCCTACTGAGGAAGTGAGCATGGCAAAAAAAACCAAATCATTTATCTACTAGAGACACTGAAACAGCATTGTTCGATTTCTTTCTAAGAGGAAGCTCCTCCACATGTCTGGTTGTCTTCTTGAAGAAACAATCATTGTGTTAATGACACAACAGCGATCCATTATGGTCTGAGTGATCCTGTATTTAAAAAAAGAAAAGGAAAATCGATTTCTAAGGAACTGTTTTTTTAGGTGACCGAGCTTTAACCTTATTTGTAAATTGACAAGAAATGTCTCTTGCACTTTATTTTCAAACCATTGTTACTTTGTTTACAAAAAATGTTTAATTCTTTCAAAGTTATTTTTATCCCTACGGTATGTAATCATGTCCGTAATCATTGTTTCCAGAGTAGAAATCAAAACTGTTAGACCCAGCTAAAGAAAACTTTGTACATGTGGATAAGTCACCATGTGTCAATGTGCCTTTTAGTATTTTCTACTTCTTCAGATTGCTGGTGGTTTCCATTTAAACGTACCTGGTAAATTAAATGGGGGGATATGTCATCTTTGATGTTTTGAAATGTGATCGACTTTAAATGTATAGGGATTTTTACTCTTTTCACTAGATGTCTTGAACAGATACGTTAATGAAAATAATCTTGTTTTGTGTTTTTTTAGTGGTTTGCAACTTTATATTGCTTTTCATATGTTGTCTTATAATGAGATGTTTATAAGTATCAGAAACATAAATTAACAATAATAGATAAAACACATGATGAATGACGAACGAGTGAATGACTTTAAAACATTCATAAGCATTTGATATAAAAGGATGATCATGTAGTGCAAGACGAAGCAGGTATTAGCTCTTAGTACGATTCTGTAAATAAAGAAGATATTCATAAACACAAACCAAACTGAAATGTCCCTGGTTTCTCTGTCAATAAATTGAGTTTAATTGACCGAAGACAGTCCAACTAATATATGAAGCAGTATCAATTCTCTCCTGACACTGACACTTCTATTTACTTACAGTGGTAAGGAGAAGCCTTTCACGGTGTCTGCTTGTCTATCGGAATGGACAGGTATTGTATAAGATACTGAAGTGTAGTAGGCTAGAACTGGTGAAAGGGCTTCCTGTTCAGCTATCTTAAGTTGATGATGTATATAATTGAACTTGTAATCTAAAAGCAATCATTATTCTTAATTAGAGTTATTGTTTCAAATGTCATGCTATATTTTAAATTCATGTTTGCCACATGATGACGTTTTTATAAAACTGAAAGAATGTTGTCTCTTTCAGATATATGCTACATGCAACTGTATAAAAATATATGCAAATAATTTTATTTATTGTCGGTGGCAAAACCTTAAATGAAACTTAAATGCTGATGATATTCATGGCATTATGATAAATGTAAATAAATTGTTTTGTGTTTTCCAACTATTTCTTTTAAAGATAAAGAGGAAGTTGATTGCTCATATCGCTGTTTATTACTCTCCCGTTGAAGATATCGCTGTTTAATAAATCTACAATGTTATTACACATTGTGTAATAACATCGCGCGCTGACCGAATGACGTGACGTCATGATGACGTCACAATTGTTAAGTATGACGTCATAATGTCAGCGGGCCGGCCGCGACAGTCATGTTGGCGACTTTCTTTGTTTTTTTACGATTTTATTAAGCAAGTAATAAATAAAATACTAAACTCGGTCCCGTTTCATAACATTTTTATGAAACTCGTGAATGGTATAGGTATTTAACTCGCTTTCGCTCGTTAAATACCAACCCATTCACTCGTTTCATAAATATGTTATGAAACGGGACGTCGTTTAGTATTCTCTATATATCTAATGTATGTTGTTTAAATTTAGAGAGCGGATGTGTGTGTGACCTGATGGATTACATGATCCTCAAAACCGAACTAGTAGTCTAAATTTAGTTTGGCAAAAACGTACAGATGAGCAATTGATGAGGCACAATTGAAGTACAATATGACATGTGTCTATTGTGTAATTAATCACTTATGATGTAGTTTGACTATTGGCGCTCGATGTGAAGATACTATCCTCATCATTCAGTTTTTGTCTAATCTTTTCAAGGGAAAGGTTTTCTGAAGCCATATGCATCATGTAAAATGTAAATTTGCATCATTTCAAATTATAAACTTAGATAACATGTCTGACTTAATGATTGAAAAAGTGAGGTTCCAAAATAATATTTTGAGCTATCTACTTTGATATTCTGATCTTTTGCAGTACTTTTGCACTTTAATGCAGAAACCATTATTTTTGCAAATATATTTAGCAAATTTTGAAAATAAGGAGATTCAATACATTTTCTTCAATTTACATCTTAAACTACAAGGGTTTCATAAGTGTTTAGAGATTTGTTTGGTAACAAAAGGAATCAATCTTTTATCACGGTAGATGGTAAAAGTTGTTTTGAATATCATTTTTAATTTCGCTTTCAAAGACACAAAGCCATAACAGAATACCAAACCTATATAGATGATATAATTAGATGATCCTGTTTTTAAAAAGTAATTTCCTTGTTAGTTGATTAGCAAATGTACCAAAGCTTCTTTCGTTAATTATGAGGAAGAACATTTGAAACACATGCGTGAGTTATCTCTTCAAGTCTGTGTTAGTCCATTTATGTTCGATACATAAAAGCTTAATTTCCTTTTTGTTGCGTAACACAATGATCAGACAAGGTGCTCAGTCATCCAGGTTTAAAGTATACATGTGCATATGCCTTACAAAGTTGGGAGTTAACTATGCTGAGATGAATCCATTACTCAATAATTTTCTAGCGAAATCAAACAAATGTTTTCTTGACCTATTATTAATTAACTTCTTATTACCAATGCACTCTCTTCTGTGCACCAGTGAAATTATTATGATTTGATAAATCTGGTTTACATTAATGGTCATAAACAAGCTGCATGAAAGTAGATTAGACGGAAATACAGAAAAAACCTCAATAAAATGATATCATACAAGGGGTCATTTTTGGTCTAGGGCCATAAATTTATTTGGATTGTCTTGGTAAACAACAGTAGAACTTTTTTGTCAAAATGACACTAAGTTTTCCTGATATAGTATTCAAATGTCGTTTTTTGGACATAATAGGGATTTGATTAAAAGAAAGTGAACATGATTTGAAAATATTTCGCATATTTCAAGACATGTCAAATATTGACTGCGTTTTAGTTTGTCGAAACTGTGAGACTGCAAGCTTTCTCATTCCTGGAACACTGAAGTATTCCAGGAAGACAAGAAGTTTCGTTCAGACAAAAGTCTTTAAGCAAAATTTACCTCCGAAACAATTTGGGAACTCAACACAGTTTCAGTTCAGGGAAGAAAATCAAAAATCTATGGTAGCTAAACTGTTTGTTACTACTTAAGTATTTCTCGTGAGTCTGAAATGTAGTTTGCAATTTAGTTTTTCTGAGAAGAAACCATGGTAAACCTTTAACTGCTGTTAATTGTCAAGTTAGATTAAGTGACTGATTAGCACCGCTTGTTTTAAGTTAACATCTTTTTTTAACCTCTTTTCGTTATTCATGTGACTATTTTACCTACCACTCTATTTTTTCTAGGTAAAGGATTAATAATGATATTTGATAATGTTTTTGCTCTATTAGTTATAATGCTAAAGGATCACTTCTTTTACATGATCTAAAGTACTAACGCATATATGTTACCATATCTACATGTTATTAAAAGCCACTAGTATTTCTATATTTCGAAGGATTTCGATCATTATCTATATACAGACAAAAAACATTGGGTGTGTGAGCATTAATTTCTAAATCAAATTCATGATTGGCAATCAATAAAGTTAACCAGAAGAATGTCCTAACAGTGAAGTATTCATCCTTGAGTTTTCAAGGAGTTTCACCATAAACGAAGGTACTCTCAATAAAGGTGACCATTGGATGCTGAAAGTCACACCTGATTATATTCCCCAACACACTATTAAGAACTATGAAGAACATTATAAAAACCATTTTCATGGTATTGAGCTTTGATATCAATCGACAAAAACATATCCTTTCAATAGTATGTGTATTTGTTCCGAGTGTGTCTTAATAAGTACAATGAACCACAGTATTTTTTATGATTACATATATTTTTTTTAAATAAGTCGTTAAAGACCTATCATAATGATACTTGAATTGGCATCTTTAGTTCAGGGTACTTAAAACTGATTTATACAAACAGTGATTTCAACTTTTAAATTCACAGAAGATTTAGCCTGATGAATGAAAACAGACTTATAGATTAATGAATTAATTAGTATATGGTTTAGCTGATTTATAGTATTTGTTGTCAAAACAGAGAGCAAACCTTTCTACTACACTAAAAGTACCAAATAAGAATAATTTGTATAATTATCTATGTAAACAGTGTACCTGAATCAACATGGTTTGTTTCAAATTCAAAAGATTAATGCTCTACAACGAATTATTCAAATTTTTAGTCCACGTTTGTCTTAATAATTTCATTACATATGTCAATTTAGGAAAAGGTTTAAAAAAATCCTTCACTTCGTGAATAAAAAAACAAAGAAAACAAATGTGTTGTGTATCAGAACAAGACTAATCGTGACAAGAACGTTTAATAAAAAGTAACAAAAGGAACAGAAAATCACAGAATATTTTCTCATTTTGAATGTGCACAAGGTTTTTCTGGATAAAAAACTTCATTTTGGTGAAAATATAGGATGTAGTGAAGTAAGTACATATTCAGTCAGCATATGACATGAATTATCACTATTTGTTGGTTCATTACCTTGTGCATAGCCCTAGAATTGAGTGAACTTGTAAAATAGTGTAAGTAATTAAGAAGTAATTTTGTTTATAACGTTGATGATAAAATTTCGATGGAATACGAAACTTAAATAAGCAAAATCGGACAGTGCAACATAAGATGTCCGATACAATGGTTCCTACACTTCGTCAGGAAATATCAGGCCAGTATTTTTTTCCCGTGTCAATCAACCAACCCGCAATTCTTTCTGTCAAAATCATTTACCTGAAAACTGTTTCTTGATCATCAACACACATTGTGATTAGCCCCTTGTCATTACTCGTTTTGGCAGCAATAATATATTGGAGGTTGTTTTAAGTTAATAAGTCAACAGAGCGGATTGGACATCAACCCCATGGAAAGCATGTTATTCACATTTGGAAAAAAACCCAAACAGACCCATCTTTTTAACTCATATTAATCTTAACTTTTAATACATCAGCAACTATTACGTATACATATCATTAATTGTACACCAACATACGTTAAACCGTATTACAACATACTAACAGGAACAACCTTATTTGAATTTCCTGACCTCCTTAACAAAAATACATTTTCTTTCTCGTAGGGTCTGATTAATAGACGAATAAGCATATCCTGATGGTCAACAGTCTATCATCTGTGCTATTATTATACAGTAATCTTTTTGGCCTGCAATAATAATTTTCCCGACAAGACCAACGACATAATCGTTTTACCTTTCCAATGCTCTTGCATCACAAAATGTATAAACAAAGATGTATTTTATAAAATGGTAGCTCCAGCAAATGACGTGGTTGAAATTCAATTATTGCTTTTTGGAATTTGTGTGCTAAAAAGAATTGCTTTAATTAAAAAACTGCTGTGTTTTGATGATGTTAAAGCAGGCCTAGGGATCTCATATGTATAAAGGATTTCATATTTTGAACATTCAAAACATCATATTATACTTAACTAATTTGGAAATATCCCTTATTATATTTTTATAATTATACTGATATGTATAATGGCGTTGGTGCATATTATCTAAAATTGCTGCTACCAAGATATACATTGTACGTTGTACATGCTGTTACTCTGCTAGTTTTGCATATAGACCGATGATTGTTCGAACATATGTTCATGAATGTCTTAAAATAAATATAAACTAAATTGTGAAATGAAATTCATGTACATGTTTATGTTCATATATTTCATCATGACCGTAATATCACAGACATTCCTTTTTTGTATAGCAATATGAAAATTTATAGATAAAATCCACAAAATTATTTAATAACTAAATAGTTAGATATTTGTATTTGTTTCGAACATGATATTTAAAAAAATATTTTAAAAGATGTTCCAACGCTTATACGCGTTGAATATTCAATTGAGAAAATCCCTAGCAAGGGTCTGTATGTTTTTTCGTTGTTTCGTCCATGAAATAAACTTTCATGTTTTGGTCAAGTTTTTTGTTTCAGAACTTCAACTTCAAAAAGGCAAAATATATTTTCTCTGAGTTTGAAAACATCATTTACATGAAAGTGTTGATATAATTGCAAAAACTTCGAAATCTACAAAATGTTTCATCTTTCTTGAAGCTTAAATTGTCTTTGAACTCTGAAAAACTCTGTTTCTGAAAAACGTATCCCTACTTCTTATAAAGTTTGTGTTTTACTTTCTGTTGAAATCCCATTATGAACAGAACTTCTTGCAACTTCGTGGCTATGACCAGTGCTTGTCTTTACATGGGGCAGTATGCTATAATTTCCGTGTTCTACTTGAAGTTTTTTTCTGCTTACAATATGAACACAAGGTTACAGAAAAACAAGCTTATACAATTTATTGGCTTAATGTACACATTTACACATCATTGGCAACATTGAACATTTACTTCAAATATGATTACAACTGCAATGAACAAAGAAAATAATGTAGTTGCCAACAGTTGTTTCAATGACTGTCAGATACTTAAATGTGAATTTTTGTATACCATGTTAGATTTAGAGCCTTGAAATATCAGGATATCAGCATATCTAGTAAGTTAATATTCACAATTGAAAACAAAATTTTATATTTATTGTATTGATATTGAGTAATTAAAATTTTATATCATTTGTATAAAAAACATCTACAAATCTTGTAGTATCTTAATCAACCCTGTGGGAATATATATTTCTATTTGTGTATATAATAGCATTAAACAAAAGGATTTTTTGTTATAAGTAATTTTTCTTGTTGAATAGTGTTTTCATAAAGGGACAGTGCGTTTCTAATATTATTACATGGAACGGTAGGAAACAGGACTAACTTAAAAAGAGTTTATGTTTAGCAATGTATCATGAGAAAAGGAAAATCTTTAGAAAGATGATTTTTTTTCTTCTTAGAAGACAGTTTTTCTACATAAGAATATATTTTTATTTGAATATACTGGAGTTTATTAATCGATCATGAGAACTTATTATTCCAAATTTGCTTGAAATCATTCACAAAGGCAAAAACAACATTAATATTTTTTAACAGTGAACATCAAAGTGATGACTTTCTCTTTTTTAACTACAGGATTATTTTGTTCTATCTTCAGAACAGAATAACTGTCACTGATCAATTTCCATTTTCTCTTGACTGAGAGGTCTTATTAACTATTCGTGACACTGATCTCATAACAAATTAACTAAATGTTTAAAACTATATTTCGAGCTACCTCTGTGATATATGTTGTCATAACCAACCAAGAACATTTACCTTATAAAAAAGATTACTTGTAAATATTCAACATTTCATTTTGGTTGTTATATATATTTCCCAGCACTTGGTGCCCAAACGCGTTAGCAGCACAATAATATAGATTAGAAGAGTATCTAATCTAAGCGAAAACAAAGCACGGCTGATGTTAGAGGAAATGTGGTCAATTAAAAATACAGATATGACAATGAGAACTGATCAAACTAGGTTTGGATAAATCTGTATAGAATAAACAAGGCATTGTTGATGTTAGATCCAAAGCAAACATTTTCTACACGCATGGATGTTGTAGGAGCACAATATGGTACAGCAAATGTGTGTCCATGTGTTGCATTAACTGATTTTACTGGTTTCGCTAAGTCCTTGAGAAATAACATAAAACACGATTTGCTTCTGTTTGTCAAATTAAACTGAATTAGGAAGTACAAACGTATGCTGTTGTCAGATTTATGAATGTTAAGTCCCAGTATTTGGGTGAAGGGTTCAATATTCTGCACTCTATGAACACCATACAAATAATTATCTATTATCAGTGTTGTAGCACAGACCCTTTTTGATGTTTGATTTATGATGTTGAATTATTCATAACAAAGAAATGACAATTAATCATTTGTTAATTAAGCAATGGGATAAAAGTCAGATCAGATAGTCTAATAATGAATGAAATTGTGTTTATTTATAAATGTTGACACAAAGGGCTTTCTTATGACAAAAGTATTAAGTCGTGCTTGTCGGCTTAAAGGGAAGTAGAAAAGATGTTAAGCAACATTTGTTGTGTATAATGGAC
Organism: Steromphala cineraria; assembly: GCA_916613615.1. Classification (NCBI taxonomy): domain Eukaryota; kingdom Metazoa; phylum Mollusca; class Gastropoda; order Trochida; family Trochidae; genus Steromphala; species Steromphala cineraria. The sequence goes on from OU744721.1 coordinate 85,008,262, forward strand.
AAAACAAGCAAACAAATTAGCAATTTCTCATCTCAAGAATAATGTTCAGGGATTAAATAGCAGTTTTTCAAAGTAGCAATAGCAATGCATTTGCATCTTTAAGCTTTAAGCTTTAGATACGAGTATTATGATTTAAAATGTTGGCAAGCGTACAATTTTAATCACGAGTGTATATATGACTAAAACGGTGTCACCGTCACCTTAAAAACCAATTTGACAACTTCATGACAGAACATCTCTGTAGATATTCATGAACAAGCCCCAAACGTCTTGCTTTTGATCAGCTGCCACGAAAGCAAACACTTTTCCAAATACTGAATTCAAATCCATGTTTAAAAAATCAAACAATTCCATGTGAATAAAGGAATGTAAAACGAAAATACGCACATATATTTTAAAATAACTGTCAACACGAGATTGTCTTGAATAATGTGCATGTATGAGGTTGTAAGTTGTTAAAGAAATATGTAGCACGTTACAAGCTATTTCAACATTACCCCTTTTATGGCTGAGAGTGATTTTTACTACGGTGAAGAAAAAAGATTTGTCTATGGTCGCGTTTCATCCTCATACAATTATAAAGTTGAACAATGTTTTTATCTCGAGAAGGTTGTAGAAAAAGAATATTATCAGATGTCTTCTGTAGCTATAGTGGCATTGCTGCTTTATCAGATCTCATGAGTCTAAAATGAATTTGCAATTCAATTCTTTATGGTATAATTAAGAACCTTACTCTGCAAAGACTTATGAAGGAAAAAACTTGATGCTGATATAGTATACCAATAGAACCTCTCCCCTCTCCCACAATGCTTCTAAAAGTGAAAGTTAAAAATAATAATAATCACATTAAGGACAAATCAGGTATGCTGATATGCAATTAGGACAGGACTCCTAGCTTATCATTAATGTACAGCTTGTGATATTTAGGACAGGACTTAAAAATTTCATCATTTTTGACCCATCCTTTTAATTAATTTGTTAAAGAAACCTACTAGCTTATCATTAATGTACAGCATGTGATTAAGTGGCTTCAGATTTGATAAATCCATGGTGCAAGGAAGGACCATGCAAATGGGAATGAATTCAGAAAAGACAAATTAAAGATAGATGCCTAATTATATAATAATATAAATAAATATAAAAATAAATAACCTCATTTTGGTAAATGTACACTGAGGGTAAGAGTATGCCACATATGACAACTTCTGTGTTTGTGTTAATTGATAGAGAAGTAGTGACTGTTGAATGACAGAAGTTTCATTTACTATCTATAGGTTCAGCAGACTGTAGAATACTGTGACAATATCATGTCGCGATTCTGGAAAAAATGATGGGAGTATTTTGTACAAACCATTTAAAGATTTCAATCCTTAGCGAAGTAAGTCACTCTGAAAGTTTTGAGTACTTAAATATTGCATCTAATAAAACACAATCAAATTATGATTTCAGTAATTAAAAGGAACAGAAGCCATTTATTGGGAGTGGGTGGGTGGGGAAATAAAAGCTCACAGAGCACATGGCGCAGTAACTGCTGGCAACAAAGGCTATCTGGCGACTGACCACAGGGTTCACAGTTTGGCGGGAGACTGTGTACCATGTGACCACTTAATGGTCTGGAGAACTAGTTGATTGGCTGGCAGCACAGAATGCAATGCTGAGACCCCTCTAGCTGGTGTAGGGGGTAGGCAGCTCCCCCTGAGGAGCGGGAGAAGCAGGGCAGAGGGGTTATAACCTAGCTAATGATAAGCAGATGCTGGCGCCCACAGAGTTGTAGTTTTAAAATCACCTAGACACAGGTTTACCATAAAGTCATAATATAAGACATAAAGTATCATAAACATCTAATATTTATTTGAGTTAAGATGCTCTGTTTTTATTTTACAGAGGAATTTTTTTATGATTGACACTATAATTTCTTGATGCACTTTATAGGATCAGAGGACAGAGCAGAGTCATAATATGTTTATATTTATCTTCTACGTGTGTCTCAATTTAAAAAAATAATTCAAATATTCATGTACAAATTTGGCACTAGCTAAAATTATGGTACGTGTATAGCAATATATAAAAGAGAATATTGGGGTCATATCTCTCAAAGCTCTATTAATAGTGTCACAATGAGGATCGTCTGTTTCAAGAAAGTAGTATTCTTAAGATAATCGACGTTGTATACTGAAAATAGGAAGGTTCAATGTCTTGATTGTGATAAAAACCGAACACTGGCGCGTCAGTCGAATGTAATTTTTGAAAAATTATTCAAAAAGATAGTTACTAGATAATGCTGATTGATAGCTTATGTACCTTTCATCTATGTGAATTGGACGTGTGAATTTGCCACCTGCAAACATATGTTTGTTAATGACTTGTTTTAAGAGTTTCATTGAAAACAAGTTAGATGAATGGGAAATAGTTTTATTCATATGATTAATTTTGCCGTTTGCGTTTGTATCAAAGCAAAATTATATACGATCAAATTCACTGAGTAGATCTTTGTTTCCTTGCAGAAAAGTCTCTCCTTATATGAAGGATAGTAGCAAAAACTATGCATTTGATGGCCATGAAATATATTACTTTTTAATCGCTTTTAACCTAAGGGAACCTTATTTAATGTCAATTCATCATTCGAACATGTTTTAATGTATCTATCAACATGATAAATGGGCATTGCTTTTAAATCTTTTGAATCAAAATAGAGACTCAATGTTTCTAATTTTAAGGCAGTAACAGTTACTCAAAATTTAGTGTAAATGTTTACAGATAGGTTTTCAATAAACTTTTAAACTCTGTGAAATCAACTGATATTGAAGTGCAGTGTTATAAACTTTCTGATGTGAACAGTTTTTCAACGCTAGAAGGGAATTGAAGAGGGGACTTCTTTAATATTGAAACTGGCAAAATGTTTTGCAAGAAAGTGTAGATTTGAACTAATTGGTTTCCGTAAGGCAAAATATCTGATATAGAATATCCTTGATTAAATCTTAACCACAGTCGTATTTACTTTGGCTGTAGATATTTGTGTAATGTATCGATAGTGTGGATATATATTGAGGCACAGTGATTAATAAGGGTATATTGAGTTATGAGGATTTCCGATGAGATATCATCATTTGTGCAATTTCGATATACTAATCATTTTCAAGAACAAAGTTTTGAATAAATTTGTAAAAAGATCATACTTACATTACACACAATAGGAGCTTACATGTGACTATAAAGAAACAGTTCTGGCATTTACCATTTTAATTATTGGCTCAAACTTCGAAATATTTCCGATTTTCTATTTTTCTGCAATTTCATAATATAAAATGTAGGTCAAATTAATCATGTAAGTGAAAATTATGAGATAACAAATGTGTTTTCGAAAGAACAATTTCATAAGACACCAAAAATGAAGGTGTTGCAGTTTTGACCCGTAACCACTGCCTAATGCGTTCCAGTAGTTCAATCTTTGAGGATATGATGGAACAATAATCTTTCTTTATTTACATGTACACTGGTCTAATCAAAATCGACCATTCTCCGAGGATAAAATTGTAAAGAAAGGTACTCTAATTAGTTTTGAACTCAATCCACACACAAACACAACTATTTGATTGATCGAAGCACAACTGATTTACAGCACAAATGAGTAGATGGGCTGCATTCAGACCTTGTGGAAGAGAAGCTGTTTGATTCACAATAGGTTTTTTTAACTTTCATTCCTAAGAACCAGGCAATTTAAACAAGACTGTATCTTATCCAAATATGTCATAACATTTGAAAATGTAATGTTATATTTTGTCACCAGTTTCAGATTATAAGCAGTTCATTGATGAGGTTTAACTTGAAGTGAGATAAAAATGAAGATCAATGAGACATTCATGCCTTCAATATCGCCTCCATGTTATGCCTGAAAACTTTAAACCTGTACAGCAATTAGTCAGGTACACCATATCTTCCTCACAATTCCCCACTAGGTAAAACAACTGAACCCTTACAGAGGAATTGCCCAAGAACATTAACAGGTAAAGATCATACTCATTGTGAATATATATTTATTCAAAACTCTCTTCGATTATGAATCGTTTGTGGATAATGACTTAACATTTCACTCATAATGTATTCAAATGTCACTGTTCAAGACAGCCAAGTCATTTAGTGGAAAAAATGAAATCATTAGGAAATTATTTGAAAGTGTTGAGAAATGGATTAATTCTGCAAGTTGGTGGATGACCAGATTCAAATTATCAAAAGTGTAAGACTCTTAGCTATGTAAATCCTAGGAACAAACAGCATAATCTCTCAAAGAGGCATAGGGTTTTCTCTGGAAAAAGGCTTGAAGCAAGATTTGTCTAGGTCAGATGTCCTTCCTCTGTAATTCAAGAACGTTTACATCAAATTAAGGTTGTTTATACATAGATCCTAAGTTATATGGTAGGAACTCAAATGTTCTGTACTAATCAAAGAGCTCTAGTGAATCATAAATGTACTTCGCAATTTAGTTGTGCCTAAGTAGAGGCCAGTTTGATAATATTATTTGATGTCTGCAGTTTAACATTGTCACTGGCATTTCTGATGTTATGATATGTGAAAAAATATCGACTTGCATGTCTCAGTTTACTCTTAATACTTTCAATGATATTGATCAACCATCACATAGTTTTCTTTATAACATTTATTTCTATTAATGAGTCCAAAGAAAGATATTCAATTCAATCAAATTCTCGATGAAGCTTATCTTTCAATTAACCATCCATACCAAATACTGTCATAGTAGTAGAATAAGCATAGCTTGCAAATTCTTTAGGAGAGACCAAGGTATTAATCTTGTGCATTTACCTCATAAAATATGCACCTCATAATCTGACGTGATTTATACCTCATCACACTTTGTTATTGCCTGTTGGCTGCTGCGCATATATTCTAACATGATTTATTGCATGATATCAGAAACAGGATATCATGTATGAGATACGAATTGACTTGGAGTGATTAAACCATAATGTTTGACTACAAACATGTGCTACAATGTATGTTAGTAAACAATATGTTATTTTGCTTTGTTCTCTCTCTCTTGATATTCCTGTTTTTATTATTCAAAACTCAAAGTAGCATCAGCCTATCAACTTGCAGGGCTCAATCACGCATCTTGGCTTCTACTTTCAGCTTCTTAACCCGGAGTGGGAGTGAGAGTCGTGAGAATGACCAGAGATCAATGAAGCATCTACATTCAGGTCAGATTCGTGCCTTAGGCGTGTTCACACACAACACCATCAGGTGTGTCAACACTCATAGATAATAGTTCTGGATAATCGAAAGGAAATTAAATAATTGAAGTGAAAATCTAATCTTTTCCTCGCATACAAAAACAAAAATTGTTTGCCTTACTGAACGCTGTAGGTTTAATGGAATATGTTATTCATCTAAGGGATGGTTCAAGTATGGTTAGCGCTTTATGTCACATGGTGAAACTTAACGCGTATGAGGGTCGTTTACCTTATAATAGTAGTAAAAAGACGTTGCATACCTAAGCTCTTGATTTAAAGGCTATCACGGCTATTTCTTTATGAGTAGTTTCATGCAATTTAACTGAAAGTTGATGTTTTTCTGATTAGTTGTAAATTAAGGTATTGCTGGGTCCATTTTCAAACAATTACAACATCATTCTTCTCGTTGTTTGTTGCAATTGGTCGCCATGTGTTTCACTTTCTGAAATAATCCAGGAAGAACTGCACAATAGTCTTTGATTTACAAATTTAGACACTGTTCTTCCAAACCATGATACATTGAATCAATGTATGCAGTGTTTGATATGTCAACATTTGGAAATGAAATATTTGAATAGAAATGTTTAGAAATAATTTTCTGATAATCATGAACAATCTGACTAAAGACTCAACGGCAATGAACGTCTCTCTCAGTCATTGATTTGAGTCAACAACTAGAAGTTATATCTATATTTTAACGTCACATGATTGCAATGAGCAATATTTGTGAGTAGTATATCTTATTCAATAGTTTCTTAATTTAGGATTTCAAATCTGATTTTGATATTTTTACCTCTGGTTATTATATTTGCTAAACAAATTTTGTTGTTGTGATTAACTTTGAAGTATCATAATTGTTTGTATTTAGGTATAGTTGATCTTCATTTTCGCAATGCTGTGGTGCTTAAAATAAATCAGGTACTAAAAAGTTCTGAATGAGTTGAATCGGTCAACACACAAGGTTAGATTTATAAGACTAATGACTTCTGTACAAGTTTTCGTGAACCAGCTCCGTTGTTTTTAAATCCGTTATCTAATCAAGCCTCGTAATGCGACCCCGTGATGCAATTCTACCACAGAGTTTAATTTACCCAACAGTGGAAACTAACTTCATTAGTGACTTCCCTTCTCTGATTTCAGTGATTACAAACGAGAAATTTGAGCAAGGTTTCTATCAATCCTATTTTCGAGAACGCACTTGCTATATACAAAGAAGAAGTGGTCTTCCATTCTGCTTTAGTGGACTTGTACAGTGACTGCCATTGGCTGTGGAAATGTCCGACATTATACATTGACATTTTATTATCTTTGAAATAAGCAAGATAATGAAAAGTGTGTGTACACCTAGTCATACGTCACAAACTTACCTTATAAAGTGGAAGTACAATGATTGTCACATTGAAACGTGAAGTGTAAAAAGAATCATTTGTTTTTTTAACCTGCTTCATTAAAAAAATTCTTTCAATGAAAATGAGTTTATGCAATTATTCAACAGACCCGACTGATTACTAGCTATGTGCATGATTCGCCCTATGCCAAAATGAGATAGGGTTTTAACAATATCGAAGCGTTCATACTCGGAATTAAACTAAAAGTTACGGTTGACAAAAAAGTTCAATTCACATTTGTATTGCCACCTTAATAATCAACTCCAAGAAATCAATATCAAAACCGAAACCCAAGTTGATTACTCGCCAAGATACTCTCAATATAGACCTCAGTCCCTATAATTTAGTTAGACTGATCCCACTAGCTGTCTTTGTATGAAATGATTTACTTGGGAAATGTGGTGAAACAAAACCTTTTTGTAGTAACACACGTAACATGCCCAACAATTTTGTAACATGCCCGCAAAATGTTTTTGTTTTGGCCAAAGATATCCTAACCGAACTGGCGTAACAACTCTTCCTACTCTTAGTAAACAGAACCATCCAATATTACCTTATTTAACATTGCATGCATACATGTAAGTAATGAATGATATGACTAGATTGTCTTTTCGTTGAATTCTGCTATGAAATTTAAAAGAGAAAATTAAAGTTGAAGAAAATTATTGCTGACATTTTAATTGTTTGCACATGTTTCAGGGGCAGGTATAAGTTTCTACAGTGAGCACAAGTATCAAGTAAGTAAACCATTGTCCTCACTCCTTTTCACTTTTCAGCACTTATGATAAACATTCATATCTGACATATCTTGCTCAATGAAAGTCTTGATCTTGTTGAACATTTTCAGTTTTGTTTAATATCTACTTACGGTGTTAAAATTCAAAAGAGTTTATTTATTGCATTACTTATTTGTTCATATTTGTATCATGACATTAAAGAGGCAGTGCAAATTTCAAAATCAGTTACAGAGTATTGGAAAGGATTGTCATAAAATCATGCCAGATGAGTATAATCAGTGACAAAATGATTACATAGATTAATTCTGAAATGAGTGCTAGTATCAAATCAACATTAAATCAATCTTGACACGCAATGAGAACACATAATTTCGAATACAGAAATCATTATATCTTTATAAATCAATTGCGTGCATTAAGTTAACAATATTGTTTAAACAGATATTTCCTCTGAATTTGTGAATATCTTCCTGAAAATGAATACTTGTCATCCATATAATACATGAAATATGACTCTGTAAGAATGGTTTGGTGACTTTTATTCTTCTGATAATAAAAAACATAAAGATACCAAAAGTGTCGAAGATTACTTCAGACCCTTCAGAACACTAAACAAATGAACATTCATTGAGCCTCAATAAGCAAGTGAGGTTCAGTTCAGTAAATTGGTTATCCTGTATTGGCATAAGTATATTATATTATATAATTATATATATATTATGCCTTATCAATTTGGTAATAAAGTTTAGTCATCAGTTGATCAACAGGACATACAAACACTATTCAAGTGCTGGAGGAAACTAACTAAGCGTAGAACAATCTAATACATTCATGTTACTGATCTTGTAAGATGTTTCAACTGAAAGAATTAAAACAAACTGTACATTGCATTTTGAAAAACTATAAATACAAAGGAAGACAAGAGGAATGCAAACTTTGAGAATATCAACATAACAATATATCAGACAATAAAGAAAAACTTACAACTGATTTTGGTGAAAATCTCCTTCACGATCTTCCCATTTCTTCCTGTAGCGATTTTTGCCTTTTGTATTACTCAACACTTCCCGATTGTATGTGTAATTTCAACCTTGGTCGCCTTAGGCTTGTCTGGAACTTCGACATCTGATCCTGCATTAGCTAATCATACTACAGTAAAGACGTAAATAACTTCCTTCACTCGTGGAATGTCTTGTGGAACAGCTTGTCAGTCAAGAAATCAACAGGGAAGGTGCTCCAAAATGACAGATTCTAGTTTTAACTAACTCTTCATCCATTGGAAAGAAACCCTGGTAACGGTTACAAACAAGTCATAACTTTTCATTATTTTAGTTTTACAATCTTGAAGCTTTGAATCAAAGATCTTACAGAAGAAGTCAAAAGCAGACGGAAAATATTAAATATTACAAACATATTTTCGATCTTTGCTTTATGTGTACGTTTCTGGAGTGGATTCAGAGATATCAAATATTGTTTGGTTTAACTTTGATTTCATTAGAAAATGACAAAAGAACGAAGTACTACTCAAGTAAATATGAAGTACAGTCAGTCACTGTGACTAACAAGAGAAATCTTCGTGGGATGTCTAGTGCTGTCCAATTCCCACTAATTAATTAAAAAAGTATTATTCTAGTAGAGACAGTATTGTTCGATTTCTTTCTAAGAGGAAGCTCCTCCACATGTCTGGCTGTCTTCTAGAAGGAACAATCATTGTGTTAATGACACAACAGCGATCCATTATGGTCTGAGTGATCCTGTATTTAAGAAAAGAAAAAGAAATTCGATTTCTAAGGAACTGTTTTTTAGGTAACCTTATTTGTAAGTTGGCAAGAAATGTTTCTTGCACTTTATCATCAAACCATTGTTACTTCGACTCCAAACAAGTTTAATTCTTTTAAAGTTTTTTTTATCCCACCGGTATGTAATACTGTGGTATACAGTCATTGCCCTGTCCGGCAGTCCGTCCGTAATCATTTCGTTTCCAGAAGTAGAACTCAAAAACTGTTAGACCTAGCTCATTGAAACTTTGTACATTTGTACCATGTGTCAATGTGCCTTTTTAGTATTTTCAACTTCTTCAGATTGTTGGTGGTTTCCATGGAAACGTACATGGTAAATTAAATGGGGACCGGCAAAGATATGTCATCTTCTGATATGCCTCTTGTTTATTATTTGATGTTTTGAAATGTGTTCAACTTTAATTGTATAGGGATTTTTACTCTTTTCACGAGATGTCTTGAACAGATAAAGAATGTCAGAATCCTTATTTTGTGTTTATTTTGTGGTTTGCAACGTTATAGACTGTAGCTTTGTGTTCCATATGTGGTCTTAAAATGAGATTTTCATAAATATTGGAAACATTAATTAACAATCATAGAAAAAACACATGAGAAAGACGAATGAGAGTGAATGACTTTAAAACAATTATAAGCATTTAATATCATAGGATAAATATGTAGTGCAAGGCGAAGCCGTATTAGCTCTTAGTACGATTCTGTCAATAACAAAAATAGAGCCAGTGGCTCTGTAGCTCATCAGGCTTCATATCAATTTTGCTTAAGGGTGTGGCAAATGTGTTTCCTCCCTTACTTTGGACAACAGGGTCACCAAATGTACAATTTGGATTCATCCTTATGTAACTTGGGAGTTTGCACACAAACTTTCAGCTTTCTAGGCCTGATGCTTCTTGAGAAAAAGATTAAATTAGGTTAAAGGGTGTGGCCCCTGAGGCCCTTATTAGGGACCACAGGGCAACAAAAGCTATAAATCATAATCCTCACTTGTCAAAGAGTATCTTCACAAGGTTTCAGCTTTCTGGACCCATTGCTTCTGGAGAAGGAGATGAAAAAAAGTTTTTAAGGGTGTGGTCCCTCTGGCCCTTATTAATGGCCACAGGGCCACCAAAGCTACAATTCAGAATCCCCACTAGTCAAGGAGTCTGTACACCAAGTTTCATCTTTCTAGGCCTTATGGTTCTGGAAAAGAAGATGCAAATAGGTTTTTAGGGAATTACCCCTGTGGCTCTTATTAGGGGCCACAGGGCCACCAAAGCTACAATTTTTAATCTTCACTAGTCAAGGAGTCTGTACACCAAGTTTCATCTTTCTATGCCTTATGGTTCTGGAGAAGAAGATGAAAATAGGTTTTTTAGGTGTGGCCCCTGTGGCCCTCATTAGGGGTCACAGGGCCACCAAAGCTACAATTTTTTATCCTCACTAGTCAAGGAGTCTGTACACCAAGTTACAGCTTTCTAGGCCTTATGGTTCTGGAAAAGAAGATGAAAATAGGTTTTAAGGGAATGGCCCCTGTGGCCCTTATTAGGGGTCACAGGGCCACCAAAGCTACAATTTTTAATCATCACTAGTCAAGGAGTCTGTACACCAAGTTTCAGCTTTCTAGGCCTTATGGTTCTGGAGAAGAAGTCGAAATTCCACAAAGTTTACGGACGGACGGATGGACGGACGGATGGACGGACGGACGGACGCCGGACACCATGCCATGCCATAAGCCCATGGCCAGATGAGCTAAAAATTCACGAACACGAACCAGGCTGAAACGTCCCTGGTTTCTCCGTCAATAAATTGAGTTTAATTGATATTGTAGAGAGTCCAACTAACATATGAAGCAGTATCAATTCTCCCCTGACACTGACACATCTATTCACTTACAGTGGTAAAGAGAAGCCTTCCACAGTGTCTGCCTGTCTATCTGAATGGACAAGTATTGTATAAGGTACTGAAATATAGTAGACTAGACGTTGTGAAAGGCCTTTCTCTTGAGCTACCTTAAATCGGTGATGTATATGATTGAGTGTATAATCTAAAAGCCATCGTAACTCATAATTATATTTATTGTTTCAAATGTCATGTTGTTACTGTTATGAAATTCCTGTTTTTACAAAGCCGTAAAAATGACTCATTAGGATATATTCTACATGAAAGCACATATAAAGATATCTGTAAATGATTTGATTTATTGTCAGTTATAATGTTTTAAATGAAGTGATGATGGTATTCATGATATTGTAATATATCTAAATTGTTTTTATAAAAACATGTAAAGATAAATCATTGTACAATGATTTCTATTAAAGCCAAAGAGGAGGCCAATTGCTCGTATCGCATTATATCTTGTCCTGTTTGAATGTAGAGAAGGTATGACTGCGTTTGTTTTGCATGACCTGATCATTTACATGATGCTCAAAACTGAACTTATACTCTTAATTTAAAAATTGCAAAAACGTACAGATGAGCAATTGATGAGGCACAATTGAAGTACATTATGACATGTTTCTATTGTGTAATAAATCACTTATGATGTAGTTCGACTATAGGCGCTCGATGTGAAGATACTATCTTAATCATCCAGTTTCTGTCTTATATTTTCAAGGGAAAGGTTTTATGAAGCTACATGCATTCAAGGAAACCATAAACTTAGATAACATGTCTGACTTTATGATCGAAAAGGTGAGGTGACAAGCTAATACTTTGAGCTCTCTACTTATGATATTCTGATCTTTTGCAGTACTTGTGCACTTTAAAGAAGAAACCATCATATTTGCAATTAATATATAAGTGTTTGAAAACATATTGAACATAAGGAGATTCAATACATTTTTTTAAATTAACATGTCACAACTACAAGGGTAACACTTTGTTTACGGTTTTCTTCACGAATGTACAAAAGCCCAATATTCAAGAAAAACATGGAGATATCAGGTATATATGAATAAAATTCAATAAATATAATATATAAGTAACCTGATGCGACTGTACAAGTTTAACATTTGGACTTTCGAATAATATAATGAGTTATACAATCTACCTATAATCATGTTGTCAGACGGTTTATCCCATCGTATTATCCTCGTTAACACTGTAGAGTGCCGTGTGTAGCGTTAATTGGGAGCTTATAGACTTTTCAATCTTCTTTAATTCCACAGATATCGTGGAAAGGTCGGAATGGACTTAAATGACAGACATAAGAGTCTGAAAGTAAACTTATGCCTGTGTGTGTCTTGTGTATGATTTTAACAACTCTGATACAATCAAATGATATCAAAATATTAAGTATGACATTAATTAATTTTCATGTAATTATCTTTTGATATTGGAAGCGATTTTGATAATATATATATAAGGTTGTTGAATAATCAGATAAAAAAAACCCGGAAAACATTTGTAGTATTTCAGAGGTTTTAGTTGGTGAAAAGATCGCAAGAAAAATTACAATTTTACAGAAAAAATGCTTCAGAGACGTTTTTGTTCGAGATTTTGGTTAGAGAATTTCAAACTTTTACTGTGTATGCAAGAGTTCTTTAGTAAAAAGTGCTGATATAATTGCAAGAACACCATTTTCGAAAAAAAGTGTTACATAACAAATTGATATCCTTTGAAATCGTCCTGGACATTTTTTCTTTCTACAGAAGTCCAATAATAATAGCAAAAATAATTCTTTAAGAAGACATTGGTTCAAACAGATTGGCAAAAGTTTAATAGGTCAGTGTTTTCTTGTAAAGTTCTGCGCTAAAAATGATAACAAGGTGTACATGTTTCTGGCTGATATCGTAAATGGCAACATCACTTATCAGTTTAATTCTAAACATATGCAACTTTATTTGCAATACTAAGCATACACTTTAAATGATATTTACTATAATAAATAGCAAGATAATGCTTCTGCCCTATAGTTTTCACTTCATCAAGGTTGTTACCGGTACATTGAAATCAGAATCTAAATTTTCAGCTATTCCTTTCCTTTTTCTTTCTAAGAATGGTTTGATTGATAATAAAGATGGATAACACTCTCAGGTGTATTCTTAAATACAAAACAATCAAATCAAAAGTGCTTTTGTTTTGTCCTGCTGAAATATGTGAGTGAGTGAGTGAAATGGTGTTTAACGTGTTTTGAACAATATTTCAGTTATTAAACACGTGGATGTTGCCATCCAAAAGAGAATAGACAGATCAGAGAGAAAGGGATCGAAAGGATGAGGGAAAAGACGGAAAGAAAGGCATAGTAAGAGATAGAAAGCAGGTTTTAGAAGGACTCAAATTTGGTCTGGCTTCTACCCTTCGACCTGTCCAGCTTGGGTGACCCTACCAGGAGCATGTAAGCTCCAGCTGGCATAGCTCTCGGGGTCGTCGAAGCACACAAACCACCACACCACGATAAGGTAATGAGTCCAGTGGTGGCTGAAATATGTAAAAAGGTAACAGGGTATTCAAGGAGAGGCATATGTAGGAGGAGTGGACTTTTAGAACTGATTTCTGTCCTTAAAATGAGAAGGCACGAAAACATATATCAAACCATACTTGGAATGATTTTCCACAAAATGTTTGTTGAGACGTTTTCAAACAAAAGGGTGTAATTAAAAAACGATAGGTCTTTTTTACAAAACTAATTAATCATAATTTAACATTTTAATATCATTCATGTTTATATTCATTCAATTTCCCTTATTTCCTGTGTTTTGAAAGGCCAGGACTAACAATATGTATGACGGAAAACTATGTACATAAAACACTGTTACCAAACCGTTTTGTTAAAAAGTAAATAGTACTGCTGCAAATTGAAAAACAATCAAGGCACGTTTGTCAATTAAGGAACAAGATAAGAACTCAGGCCAATGATGATCTTCAAGAGGAAGACGATGCCAAAGGAGAAGTTCCCTCCTGGTGTCATCATCGCCGTTCACCCGAAGGGCTGGATGGACGAGACGCTAGTCCTGCGATGGCTGATAGATGTCTGGATGGCGAGACCGGGGGGTGCGAGGGGCTGCCAGTCTCTTCTGGTATAGGACATGTTCCGGGCCCATCTCTGTGAGGGGGTGAAAAAGAAGTTGAAGGAAACGAAGACCAGACAGGCAGTCATCCCTGGAGGGTGTACGTCCTTACTCCAACCCCTAGATGTCTCACTCAACAAGCCGTTCAAGACGCACGTACGGAAGAGCTGTGCCGAGTGGATGTTGAACGGATATCACACATTCATCAAGGGCAACGCCATGAGGAGAGCCCCCTAGCTACAGTGGCCACCTGGGTCAAGGAGTCTTGGGATGCTTTCCCATCCGACATGGTCAAGAAGAGCTTCCTCAAGTGCGGAATTTCTAACTCGATGGACGGGTCTGAAGACGAGGAGCTGTATGCCGACTTCCTTCATGGCACACACTCCGAGCAGGCAGAGCATGAGGAAGGCGATGACACCCAGACAGCACTGGACGACTATTATGATGACCAGACGGACACACAAGCTTGGGAGACCCTAGCGGGGAGGACTCTGACACCGAGTTTGACGAATTCACTCAAGCGGATCTCCTTCGTGATTGATGTATTGTGTTCCATTGAATTGTATGTGATGTGATTGCCGTGTTTAATAAGGTGTTTAATAATGTATTTAAGTTTTGTGTATACAGATATGAAAATCCCTACTGTTACTATACATTGCAGTACAGAAAAGAATATATGATTGCAAATATAAATAATATTGCAACTATTTCCTTCGTTTGTCTTTTTTTACTGGGTGACACTTTAGCTATTCACCGGTCACATTGTACCTCTAGTTATATTACATTGCACTTGCTGATTGGTCATCTTTATCCAATGAAAAATCATATGACAAAAAAACAATAATATTGAGGTTCGTTGTTAGCGTCTCGCTTCTACCGAGAAGAACATGACATATAATTGTTAAACAATAAGAAACAACAGCACAAACGTATGTATTTTTTATTAAGATAAATCAATGACAATCCATCTAATAACATACACGTATGACAAAAACGTTATAATGTTCCCTTTGATAATTACCGATACATCAACTACCGTAACTGAACGTGACACGTGCTTCATGTCGACCTGCCTCCAACTTGTGCTAATTGGGGGATCGCCTTATGTACGAGGTATATGATTTTGACAGCAATTTAGGGGGAAAGGGGGTCGCCTTATGTACGAGGTCGCCCTGTACATTGTAATATACGGTAAAAACGAAACCACCACTTTGTACTAAAAAGCCATTAGTGTTTTGTTTTTCCAGAGAAGGGTAAAGGTGACAAGAATTCTTAATTCAACATAAAATTTGACAATCGTTTTTGCAAACATCTTTTCATTTTCAGTTGTCTTTGAACCTTATCATTTGATGTGTTTATTCAGCCAGAAAAAAATCTTTGGTTTCAAAATTGTTGAGATTTTTTGGTAATAAATTGAATCTTTTTAAGGAATAAATTTTTTATCACGGTAGATGGTAAAAATTGTTTTGAATATTATTTTTATTTTGCTTTCAAAAACACAAAACCATAACAGAATACCAAACTTATAATAGATGCTGTAATAAGATGATCCTGTTGTTAGAAAGTAATTTCCTTGTAAGTTAATATTGCAAATGTACCAAAGCTTCTTTCGTTAATTATGAGGAAGAACATTTGAAACACATGCGTGAGTTATCTCTTCAAATCTGTGATAGTCCATTTTAGGTTCATACATAGAAGCAAAATTTCCTTTTTGTTGCGTAACACAATGATAACACAATATGCTCTATCATCCAGGTTTAAAGTACATATGTGATCATGCTGTACAAAGACGGCAGTTAACTATGCTCAGATGCATCCATTATTCAACAATTTTCTTGGGAGGAAAATGAAATCTTCAGTATGTGTCTCTTTATCAGTTGGACTTGTAAATTGGGAATTATTGTATCAATCGTCCTCGATAACCGAGCGCTTCGTTCCGATAAATCTACACTACAAGCCCTGGAAAACTTTACGGGGGTTTATCTCAAACCCAATTACCTCCCTTTACGAACATGTTATCCAATCAGAAACGAAACGTAGACACCAAGTGCGTAAACAACTCAACCGTTCGCGACATCAAGTGAGTGAGTGAGTTGGGGTTTAACGTGTTGTCAGCAATTTTTCAGCTATTTAACACGTGGATGGTGCCATCCAAAATAGAGTAGACAGATCAGGTAGAAACGGAACGAATATGATGAGGGAAGCGACGGAAAGAAAGGTATAGTTAGAGGTAGAAAATTGGTTTTAGAAGTGATCCCATTGTTTGTTAAAAAGCAAGCGTTTAGCTGAGTCATTGCAAAGGGAGGTAATTCGGTTTGCGGTAAAACCTCGTTACGTTTTCCAGGGCTTGTAGTGTAGATCTATCGGAACTAAAGCGCTGGATTATCGAGGATGTGTATCAATGTGAATCAGGAAATCAAACGAACGTTTTCTTTACCTACCTAGTAATTATTAAGAAGCATTCTTATCCCCAATGAACTCTCTTCTGTGCACCAGTTGAAGCAATGGTTTTAATAAATAAGGTTTACATACACAAGCTGAATGAAGGCAGGAAAGACATGATACATGATACATGTCTAAAGGAGACAAGAAGTTTCGTTTAGAAAACGCCTCTACCAACGTGTACCTTCAAATACAATTTGTGAACTCAAAAAAGTTTTATTCCCATTAAGGTTGTTTAAAAGAGAAGATAATCAAACATCTTTGGTAGCTAAACTGTTCTCTAATACTTTAGTATTTCTCGTGAGCTTGAAATTTGATTTGCAATTAAGTTTTGTCTGAGTAGAAGTCACGGTGAACCTTAAACTGCCGATAATTGTCAAGTTAGATTGATTGACTTGGTTTTGAGCACCGCTTGTTTTAACTTAACATTTTCTTTTGAAAATCTTTTTGTTATTCCCATCATTATTTAGCCTACTGTTCTATGTTTATCTAAGTAAATGACTGATAAAGATATAATATTAATTTCGCGCCATTAGATGTTATGCTGAAGGAACACTTCTTTTACACGTGTATATAATCTCAAGTACCTAAACATTTATGTTCCATTTCATAACCCCAGGCTATTGAATGCCTCTATGACTAGTATTTCTCTATTTTATACGATTGCGATCATTATATGTATACAGAGCCAAAACAGTGGGTATGTGAGCATTTATTTTTACAAATCCATGATAGGCAATCAATTAAATCAATCGGTAGAAGATCCTTATCAGTGATGTAATCGCCCTTGAGCTTTCAATCATTTTCACCGTTAACATAGGTACTCTGAATAAAGTTGACTTTTGGATGCTACGAAAGTCACACCTGTTTTTGTCCCTAAAAATGGTTCTGACAACCATTGCAAATACAAATAATCCTCTTATTACACAGTCACACTCATTTATTAACCTGGTATTTGGAACACAACATTTATTATCCTCTATATGTATTGTTTAGTTGATTTATTGCATTTGTTATCTAAACAGAGAGCCAACCTTTCTTCATCACTAAAAGTACCAACATCATATTAACACGATTGAATCAAGCATGCTGACTTTTAGATTAAGTTTCTTTAACAAGGTTTAACCTGTAAGTACAGAGAAGTGATCCTTAAACCAGAGATCAATGAGGCATCTACATTCAGGTCAGATTGTGCCTGAGGCGTTTCCACAATGAGTAGACGTCAGGTGTGTCAACACTCCGAGAAAATAGTTATTATGTTCCTCTCGCGAAACGAATTTTTGCATTGCTTATCGTTGTTTAATGAAAAAATGCATCAGAAGGACGATCCAATTATGGTCAATTTATCATGCCCGGCATAGCTGTAAGAGTATTATTGAAGATGTTTGCCTAGTACTGTAATAGATAAAAATAAAAAATGTTTGAAAAACAGTTTGGAGAATGCTGAAATCATAGATTTACTGCTTAGAAGCATATTTTTTATCCATTTCATAACAATATATTGAAAAACATTAGCTTTACCTTTATTTCTTTAGCCGTATATCAATAACTCCCTGACTCGATTGGCACTGAATGAGCTAACCAAATGCCACTTTAGGTATTTGATCATATAATTCATCATCACGAAGTAACCATTGAAGTAAAGTTGGTGCAATTAAGCAGTGATGAATCTGTATCAGTGGATAATATATCCTAGGAATTTCCCTCGATGTCACTGTCAACACTGGAACTTAAAGTAGAGACCAGACCTGGTAATGTTTCCACAGAGGATTCAGACTTTCATTACAAACACACAGAGACTCCTATGAAACTGTCATACTGTTGCCAAGTTTAATTAACTTTGCTTGTTCTTGCTCAGACATTTTATTGGTCTTACATATGACCTAATAAATATCTGTCACGTTGTCTGTCGAATGAAATTTATTGACCATATTTCATTTGATGAGAGCCTTGGCTACCAATCTCAATTATTTCAGAATATAGCTTTAACAACACTTAAAATTCATATTCAGGTTTAAATAGTTTGCTTTTATTCGACATATACAATGTATTCAGTTTGTACCATTTTGTCTGAAAGCACAATTATTTTATGTTCATAATTAATTTAGTCATTCCATCATACAAATCGGAGACATATCTTTATAAATACACCTGATTAACGAAACTCAATAATACGTTTCCTATTCCACTAATTGTTAAACAGTACCTATGGTATCTAATTTAGTTAGTAAGTATATAGCTGTAATTTAAGTGTAATAGCACAAACTATCTAAATAAACATCTCTTAAGCAGAAGTGAAACTTGGTCAGAAAAATCCTATAAACAATGAGCTTTTCAACAATTGAACAAACGTTCGATCTTTATAGCTATGTGTTATCTTAACTATAAAAGTATGACGTTTAAATTAAATAAAAAATAAATTTTCAAAACAAAAAGACCATTTGTTTTAAGCATATTTTGGTCTGATGTAAACTGTCGCAGAGAGTAATTTATGTGTTTAAGTATCAAAATGCATCTGAAACATCTGAGTTTTTTATATTTTTACTCCTCACTTTAAATATTGATGAGTACAGCCTGTTATGTCAAATGGAATTTTAAGTTGTTTGGAGATTTTGATAGAAGTTGATAAACTTACTCTTTTTCAAAATTCTAAACAATTTGTTTTGTCGCAGAGTCATTTCAATTTGTGATTTCTGTTTTTTTGTCCATAAGTTTTTGTTAGAATACAATATGATCTTTTTGTGTCAACATTTTTTTGTACCACTTTATTTCTGTCAAATACACCTGAATATACCCCCCTTTCTCGGACACATTCATTCCTTATCATGTTATAGTATATTCATAGAGTTAATGAAATCATTTAACCTCAATAATTTCATTTTAAGGTCATAAGCAAGTTTTGTCATACAATACTTTTTCAACTGATCTAATCAAATAATTGGTTTTATTTGAATTAGTAGGGCATGTCTTGATCTAGAAATATTAACTTACACTTATACATGATAGGTTTTTCTTTTTCATTTACTATACTTGCTATTCAATTGGTGCACTTTTCTCTTAACTCTATTTTTTACAAGGAATAAAGAGTTTTTCACTGTACTTACCACAAATCATTGGCTGAGAGTTTGTTAATGTTCATGATGATGTATTATGACTTAGTTCCTTTATCCTGAACATCTTTCAGCTTCACCATCGAGTTAAAACAGAAGCCATACTTGAACAACCCTAAACATGAATTATAATTACGACGACCAGCAAATCAAACAAATTTGTTTTTCTATCTGAGGGAAAGATTAGCATTTCACTTCAATATCTAATTTTCCTGTCGGTTAACCAGAACCTGATGGTGCTGTGTGTGGACGCGCCTCAGGCACGGATCTGACCTGAATGCCTCATTGATCTACGGTCACCTTTATCATTTCTCTTGGGTTTAAGGTTAAACCCTTGTTTAGAAGCTGAATGTAGCCAAGATGCCTGATTGAACCCTGTAAGTTGATAGGCTGATGTTACTTTGAGTTTTGAACCCTGTCTCTCTGTCTCGACAACAAAAACAGGAATATCAAATTCAAAGCTTCCTGTGATTAGAGTTATTATATTTTGAAAGTCAATGTTCCGTTAATTAGTCTACTTTTCTATATTTGGATGGCAGGAAAATGACTCTCAATGATAAAATCACTGCCACTTGCCCTAAGTCATGTTTGAATAAATAGAGAATCTCACCAAATGTAACCTCTTATATCAAACATATCATTACAGAT
The DNA here is from genome assembly GCA_916613615.1 of Steromphala cineraria. Taxonomy (NCBI): domain Eukaryota; kingdom Metazoa; phylum Mollusca; class Gastropoda; order Trochida; family Trochidae; genus Steromphala; species Steromphala cineraria. Next base: position 85,028,617 of record OU744721.1, read on the forward strand.
GATACAAAGTAACTGTATCCTTAATTTGTGAGAACCACGACGGAATTTACAAAATATTTAATATGCCTAGCCTTATGGAAATCAAAACTTTCGCACGTATTATCTTTTGGAAATTTGTATTTTGAATATAAGCTTACATGTGTAATTGTGTATGTTATATATTGTTTCCAGAAGAAGAAACAATGTATTATAAATCTGATAATCTGTCCTTATGGAATACGTAAACGAGGGATTGTTATTAGCAGCATTTGTTTTATGTTTCCTGAAACCCCCGTATTTTGGTTAGTATACATGCTACATCTGGTAATGAAGCAAGCGTTGATCACCAATAAGGTAACTTGTCCTAACTGATTAAAGGTTATTTACGAAAAAATAACTTAACATGATTTTTTCCTTGTTTAATAATGATAAATTATCTGATATATCCAAAAGGAATATCAGATTGATTAATTTGTAATAAATGAGGATTTGGTATCCGAATATTTCAATTAACAAATTATATATCAATGATATCAAAACAGGTATCAATGATATCAAAACATTCATTCTTTTTACTTCACTAACAATTATGGTCGGCAATTAACATCTTTGTTTTTTTGGGTAATTAATGGCATTGTACTTCCCTAACCCAAACATTCTCGAAATAGACTTCACTCTGTCGGTCAGTATAGTTTATGATTGCAATCCAATTCCATGTCTAGCTGTACACAACAAAACTGAGATTTATGTTAGATTGCTCCCATTAGTTGTCTTTCTATGGGATGAATTATGTAGGTGATCATGGTGAAATGAGTGGATTCGGATTATTGAAAAACAATTGAGAGACAAATAAAATTACAAATTCGAGAGATTGTTGAAAACTTGTCAAGAACTTATATAATTTGAATGTTGAGTTGATGTGTAAAAAGACCTTTTATTGAGAATTAATGCTCATGTTATTCTAGCTCCATCACATTCTTTTACTTGTTGTTTCATGTTCATATTGTTTCGATTGTCATATTTTGCATTTTTGATAAATATTAAAATGTTTTGATGTTTCGGTATAATAAATCATTTAAAATGCCATGAAAATTACAGAGCCTCTCTTTTATTTAATTCAAAGTTCACTCATAATTACTATTCTATTTCAGCAAAAATTGGCAACTTCCAATGAATCTCAATGATGTTATTTGCTGTACTAAAGTTTGACTAGTTGGAACAACTGAATGAAAAAAATCAAACATACACTACAATACAAACAACAAAAAATATTCGCTTTCATTTCTCAGAATAATCTAACATGTATTTGTCATAATAATTCAACAATATTATAACTGTGAATATCCAAAATGTATCTAAATTAAATATTCAACTCTCAACTGCTAAATAATGATTCTTTTATAGATCTTTTTATATCTTTTTTTACTAACATATTTTGTATTTTTTAACAGTTTTAACTGTTGCTGGTGCGGAAATGTTGGGTTGCTTCACGTTTGCTGATGTTTATATCTATTTCATTTTTGCATATGAGAAAAACGTCCTTGATAAGATTGATGTTTAATGAATCAATTCAACAGAAATAATTGACATAAGTATTTACCTGAAGAATATAATAAGTAGTAAACAGATTAAAAGTAAATACAATACGCTCTGGGATTCAGAATGCAAGGGCTTGTTCTAAGCAAACGGGTTTTTTAAAAATATTTTACTTGTTAACAAATAATGTCTTTCACATATCATCGAAATAATATAGATTGGAATATTGAGAATTCTTTAATGAGAGACATACTTCTACATTTGATCGTGTTCAGTTCTAATCTAGTCTACCGAGTCACTTAGAAAACATATGTCTGGTCGTCTTTTCAAATGAATATAATTATATAAGAACATTGAAACAATGATCTCTTACTAAAATATAACATTGATAAGTGGTTGTATAGAAATTGTAAGAATTTCATGAAGTTAGTAAACACTTTACATATATGGAAATTAACAAAGCTGAACATACATCTTTATACATGATTGGAATAAAATTTCACCTGCATTTGATAGAAATTGGTCATAAAAGGTTTGTTTATTTTTTAAGTTCGAATTGTGAAACGTCTATGAAGGTAAACTCTTAACATCAAATATTTTTTGCAAGACCAACATGCTTAACTTTGGAAACATGTGTAAGATTAAAATTTCTACATATTTCGTATTCTGTTTACCTTTACAGTAATATACAAGTATCATATAAATTGAGTGTTGATTGACGTAAGAAGCATCTTATGGGATCTGTTGTGGCTTCTCTCTGATTCCAGCTCAGGATGTGAGAGAAGCATAAAGATCCCAGTTGAGACACTGAAAGAGCATTGTTCGATTTTGCTTTTAATGGAAGCACCTACACATGTCTTGTTGTCTACTTAAGATAAGATAAGGTAAGATCATTCTTTGTTGCCCGTTAAGGAATTTGTGTTACTTTTAAGTGAGCACGAAATTCAAAATTTTATACACAATATTCTAATTAAATACAAAAAGATCTATAAAAATATATACAAATATTTACAAATGAACAGATAGTGTGATACTGAGCAATTAATGATGATTAAGAATTGAAATGGACAAGCGCACAACAGACATTTTATAGCGTTTGCTTTTGCACGTCGCACATTTTCGGACGACCAGATGGCAAAATTTCAAAACATTCATGAAATTCAAGAGTAGGGTCATTAATAATTTTTGAAGCTAAATTTCTAGTCTGTTTTTCATGAAGTTCATCCAATATCTGAAAGGTACGATTAGCAATTTTTTCTCTCTGTTTGATTTTCTTATTTAATTTATTTCTATTTGAAAATGACAAAGAGCCAAACCGACATTGTATAGAGAACATGAGGACAGACTGTACACAATCTTTATAAAAAAGGTAAAAAATAGTTGAGTCAATGTGAAAGGATCGTAGTTGCCTGAGAAAATGAAGGCGAGATTGGCACTAACATGTACTATAAATTTGGTCTGTATTTTCAGAGAAATGTCACTTATTGTCAATTACAGTTCCACGCAATCTAAATAAACTAAGATCAACAGGTTTTATATTTGGTCATACTGTTGATCTAACATTGGCCCGTAAGGTAGGTCGTCCCGGTGACCTCTGACATCAGCCTCTCGGCCAATCAGAAAACTTGCCCTAGCTCGCTGGAAGTTAAAAAACTCAGCAGCGCATCTTTTGAAATGGATGATGTTCGGAGCTTTGTCATTCGGCGCGGATTGCTTGGGTGTATTAATAGATTAGATTTTTTCATTTTGAAATGATTTAGCATATTTGCTAGTTGTCGATGACAAATGATAATTGCACGTCGTATAGATACTAACGTGGCGAATAATAATCACAAAGTTAGAGCTTGATAAATGCCAATATCTGCGAAAATCCATATGCAAGGGGAGGTAACTCCTTTTTTTTTATCAAACTAGTTTATTCTAATTTATTTCATTGTCATCCAAATAATGTTTAACCCTTACGATGCGGCTATATATTTTTGCTCTACAAGCCCACGTGGCGGAATTGTTTTGTCCGGTGCCAGCCACCGTTATAACCTGATTAACCGCTTCTTTATTTTTGTGCGCGGATATACATATGATACATGGAAATAAAGACAATTCTCTCTTCTATACGATGATGTAAAAATTATAAAATTATCTCTAATCGTTCTTGAGATATAAATGCCGCAAGGTGGGTACCCTCAATCATTTTGAGGTAAACAAATTTTTTGCGGCACTTGTCGCAACGCTTTGCCGCTTCTTTATTTTTGTGCGCGGATATACATATGATACATGGAAATGAAGACAATTCTCTCTTCTACAAGATGATGTAAAAATTATAGAATTATCTCTATTGGTTTGTGAGATATGAATGCCGCAAGGTGGGTACCCTCAATCATTTTTGAGAAAAGGTTTGATATTTTATATCCGGGAGCAGCCAAGACTGCTTGCAGTCAATATATAGCCTTATCCTGAAAGTTACGGATTTCGCCAAGAGGGCTTACGTGCCATTTTATATTTGGCCCGTAAATATCACGCGCCCCGCATCGTAAGGGTTAAAATAGTGATTTTTGTCATAAAACTAAAAATATTTCATACAACCAAAATAAAATCAACCTATTGATATTTTTCTTATTAATATCGAAAACAAGATTTATTTTTCACAATGCACACTGTTATTGAGAACAGGCCATAAGCCATCATATATTTCTTCCGTTCATTCTTTGAAATAGCGACTATGAACTGTTTGTAACGTCGAATTTGATTGATCAAATCGCGAATTCCTTATTTGCATACGAAAGGTCACCGGGACGACCTCTCACACTGGTCAATCTTAGATCAACAGTATGACAAAATAAAAAATATGTTGATCTAAATTTATTTACATTGAGTTCCAAGATATTCATAACTACTCACTACCTGTTCCATGATATGTATAACTACTCACTACCTCGACCACATCTCCGAAAATCTATGATGAGTTCCTTTAATTTGTTTTTGACACAAAATTCTAAAATGATCTGAATGAACAATCATTGTATTAATGGCAAGAAAGTAACTTTTGCATTCTGAGTGATCTTTATCTTAAAAAAGAAAATTGATTTCAAATGTACTTTCTGAAGATGCAACTGACATTGGTGTAATGTAACCTCCAATCCATCACTTTTCAACTCAAAATAAAATTCAATGTATCAAAAGTTTAATGGTCACCCTTTGCTTTACAATATGTGTCAATACCTGTACTCTATGGAATCAATAATTTGAGGGAAATCAAGTTCTCCTTTTGGATGTAAAATTAACAGATTACAGTTGTGTAAGTATTTTCTCAGTTTATCGCCATTGTTTTAATTCTTGTCGGACCTCACGTTGTTATTATTTCTTTGCATATATCGAGTGACTGTGACATCTAAACTATAAGTAACCTAAGTAAATACAAAAAATCATTATCATTTTGAAAAAGGTTTGTTAAGAATCTGTCACATGTCATCTAATAAAAGACAAGTATATAATATTGGAAAGTATCTTATCAAATATATCTGTCAATAATTGTGTTAATTGATATTTAAGAAAGTATTCATTGCCATATAAAACTCTATAAATTCTCACCTGTCTCTGGTATACCTATACAATAAAGGGAAACCTTCACAGTGACTGCTTGTCTCTCTGTGTAGACAAAACGTGAGTTGATGTATGTAGGAGAGGTGGTTACAGGTTATCCTTTTTAAATAGAGTTTATAATTAAAAACTCATCTCTTATAGTTGAGTTTGTGTTTGAAACTTATTGATAATTCTGTGGCTCATATAAAATTCCCTTTTCTTGCATGATGACGTTTTACCAAATGCCTGTTTAATAAAGATATGTATGTATGATTGTGATCCTATTGCATGACCAATTCCATTACTTGACATTCTGATTAAAAGAGTAATCAACATGAGTTGAGTTATAGCGCACAAATGAAGAAGGTATGAAGCTTATTAAAGGAATAGGAAATGTTTTTGCGTCTTTCATGTAATGAAATTGTTAGACAGTAAACGATACGTATCAATATAGGATTCAGTCTTTCTTTCTTAGTGAATGTTATCATGAGTGACCATCTTTATTCAATCTAGGAAGACTATTAACTACAAGATATATTCAGAATTAAACTAAATTAAAGTTATACTTGAGTGGTACTCTATAACTTTAAATTCTGATGATAAATTGACGTGATGAAAACGCGCATTCAACTTATCATTGTATTCTTGAGATTCTTCAGACAGAAAGCTGAGGCAGCTTTTTCTTTCCATTATATCATTGTCAATCCAAAATGAAGTTAAGCTGCTCACAATAGCCCTCATGTTGCTTAGTGTATTTGTCTGACAGTGTAAGCTGTACTACCTTTAGATCAGTGTCAGATCAAACGAGAAAAACACGAATGATGTCTTCAAATATGGACATTTAAAATTCCGGATTTTGGGTGCACACTCCTTAACGCCTTTTAAATGATATGAAACGATATACTATATGATATAATAAAATGATGATATAAGATTCAAAACATAAAGATATAATGCCATTTAAATGTGTGAGGTAGTTTAGAACCTCGATTGTAACAACTGTATAGAATTGCAATGTATGTAAATAAGTATTTCTTCATCAAAGCACTCACAATGACGTGAAATCATCAACAAGATTATATAAAGTCTATGCTAAGAAAAGTTTTGAAACGTCTTTGGTCTCTACGTCAATAAATTGTGTTAATTGGTATTGTAGTCAGTGTTCATTGCCATATGAAAGGTTTTCATTTCTCAGCTGCCACTGACACATTTATACAATTACGCTCGTAAAGAGAAGCCTTTCACGGTGACTACCTGTCTTCCTGAGTAGACAAAAAGTGTGTTGATGAAACCAATTTAGCTAAGCCTAGTTTGGTAGACGTGGTTAGAGGGCTTCCTTTTTAACTGCCTTGAATTTGAGGATGAAAGAAGTATTATCCAAATGCCAAATTCTTTTATAGACTTTTTGTCTGAAATTATGTCTCAATTATTTTGTGGCTCTTATGAAACGATGCACGGTGACGTTGACCAATTGCCTGTAGATTTGTAAGTATGGTTGTGGTCCTTTTGCATGACAATTTCCATTACATGACAATCATAAAGGAACAAGTAATCAACACTTTAGGTTATTGAATACACATGAAGAAGGTATGAGGCATGTTAGAGGACTTTAGGGCATGCGTTTGTGTCTTTCCTGTAATGGAATTGTTACTAGACAATTGGGGCTGTTGGTGACGATACATATCAATGTAGGTATCTTAGTGATTTTATCATGTTTTACAATTGTTACTCATTCTACGAATACTGTTGACTACAAAATATATCCAAAACTATACTTGACGGGTTCTCTATGATTTATCATTCTAATGATACATAGATGTGATGAAAAATCCACATTCACTCTTTCATTTTATTCTTGAGATTCTTCAGACTGAAAGCTGAGGCAGCTTTATCTTTCCATTATATCCTTGTCAATCCAAAATGAAGTTAAGCTACTCACAATATCTCGTATGTGTCTGACAGCGTTAACTAGTTTACTTTAAGATTAAAGGAAATAAACAAAATGGATGACTTCAACCATAGACCATTTACAATCCGTGTTTGATTTCCCTTGCAGGTTCTCAAACTCATTTTGGTTAGTTAACACAGGAACACATGGAGTAACCAAATGAAAAGTCAATATCAAATTGTTAAAAAACATAATGATATGATAATGTGAATTTAGCACTTTCAGTTTGGATTGTTATAACTACATTGCAATACGTAGCAAATTCAAATGATATGACAATTAATCACAAACTGTTCTCAGTCAGACAGAATACAATACATTTCGTTATCGACTTAAGCAATCTGGGTATAGTTAGACATGGAAAGCAAGTTTAATAACGACTCAATTTAAATCTGACAAATCGATACATGTTGACCTGTTGAGCTTGAGTGACCATATATGTACCTGGAACATCTAAGGGTCGCTTTATCACCCAAGCCATCACACCACGATTAGGTATTGAGTCAAGTTTTGTCATATTATTCAAAAGGATGTTTAACTTGTAGTATTAAAAGGCGAAATCAAATCATTTTCTAATAAAACAAGTCTAACATTTTTAATGACTTATTCTTTTTATCCCCCATTACTTGTTTCAGCTTCTGTGCTCATAGACATCGTTGCTCAAACGTAATTTCAACAAAGTCGAATGCATTAAAATTGAAGGATAAAAGCTATATCAAATCATTGGGGCTTAAGCACTTAACTGTTCCAAGCACCTGTCAGATGCAACATAAAGAAATCTTATTATTGTAACAGGTAGATTGAAGGAACATGACTGGCGACTACTCTTCTGAGTAGTTTATTCCATAATAAGCATTCAGTTCAAATGCGAACATTATAAAGTTTTTTCATCAGCTTGTAAGGCGAAGTATTGACATTCGAAGTTAAAGTGGTATTTTCTACTCATTTTCATTAAGCATAAGTGCTATACAATGTCAGTATCTTGTGAGTGGAAATTGTACTCTGAAAACAAGATGTAAAATTGTGAATATCTGGAAAACTTTATCATGTGTCCTACACTGGAGAAAATAGGTGGAGATGCTCTTAAACTATATAAATCACTGAGTCTTTATTCTTCATTCAAATGTTGATTCTTACATGTAAGTCTTCAACACTGATGTAACATAAATCTACTCAACCAAACCTTTTAGAAAATAAAGCATGTATTTCTCTTTACAGGTTCCGAGGATAATCTATTTACATCTATTACATTTAGTTCTTTCCTGCAGTTCATGTTTATCTAAAAAGAGAAAGTGGCATTCTCGTTTCATTCCCTTTCGGGATGTAACTCCTTTGAAGTTTAAACTATACGTGATCATTCTTGCATAGAAAGCAAATTTATCAAAACAAAGGTAAAGTCGTATGTTGGTTTAAAAGATTTACGTTGCAGTAGTGAGCATCTAACGTTTTCGAATTTAGAAGCATTGAAGAACTGCTTATTGATTGAGTCAATCGTTTTCAATAGTTTAAAAAGGATAAATCGAAGATAATTGTTCATGTTCTTTATTTATAACAACAATAATGATAATGGGATATAAATTGATCCCTAACACTAATAATGACACATAATTTAAGGCATATCATGTTTTGTTGAAATTGTTGACTCACTGACTGAAAAGATTTTATTCCTCTCGAGAACGAGCATTGTTTGAAATGGTTACAATAACGAAGTTCCAGGACCAATCTGTCTGAAAAATCATTGTGTAAAAAACATAATGGTCTAGTAAGCATGTTTTAAGAAGACCAAAATCGATAAAGAGTATTCTAATTGGTATTTGCACTCAGTTTTTTTTGTAATTTTTGACATCTGACTAATGATGGTGATGTCTTGAAAACAAGGCAAAAGTGAGCACGGCTCACATACCCCCGCCTGTAGTTTGACCGCCTTCACGTAACATTAATTTGAAAATTTATGAAAATTACTCGTTGAATGATTATGACTTTGAACACAATGGTCTTGCAAACCTAAAAACTATTTTACTTCATAACATCCGCGGCTATGTAGTTTTTGAATAAAATTCTGGGAACCCTTGAATTACCCCTAAAAGGCACAACAGCACTATACAGTCGAACCTTGTTTTGTTTACAGTTGAAAATCGTCCCAGTAGCGAATCGTCCTGTTAACTGGGTCATTTTTCTTAAGAAATATAGACACATTGTTTGAAAAATCTTTGTCCGTAAGGTGAGATTTACGGATATACGGAGTCCGGGTATCTGAGGTTCGACTGTATACTTCCATACCAAATTTGAAGTGTGCAAGTCATTTGGTATTTATATATGCTCCGGAAACAACAAAACAAAAATTGGACCGTTTTTGGTCAAAATTTCAAAAATTATTCAGAACATTGAGCTGAAACCCCTAAAAGGCACAACAGCACCATATAGGCTACTTCCATACCAAATTTGTAGTTTCTAAGTGGTATATTATTTTAGTAATGCTCCTGAAACGAGACAAAGTCCAAAAATCGGACCGTTTTTGGTCAAAATTTCAAAAATTATTTGGACCATTGAGCTGAAACCCCTAAAAGGCACCACAGCACCATATAGGCTACTTCCATACCAAATTTGAAGTTTCTAAGTGGTACAGTTTTTGAGTTATGCTCCGGAAACGAGACAAAGTCCAAAAATCAGACAGATTTTGGTCAAAATTTCAAAAATTATTTGGACCATTGAGCTGAAACCCCTAAAAGGCACCACAGCACCATATAGGCTACTTCCATACCAAATTTGAAGTTTCTAAGTGGTACAGTTTTTGAGTTATGCTCCGGAAACGAGACAAAGTCCAAAAATCGGACCGTTTTTGGTCAAAATTTAAAAAATTATTTGGACCATTGAGCTGAAACCCCTAAAAGGCACCACAGCACCATATAGGCTACTTCCATACCAAATTTGAAGTTTCTAAATGGTACAGTTTTTGAGTTATGCTCCAGAAACGAGACAAAGTCCAAAAATCGGACCGTTTTTTGTCAAAATTTCAAAAATTATTTGGACCATTGAGCTGAAACCCCTAAAAGGCACCACAGCACCATCTAGACTACTTCCATACCAAATTTGAAGTTTCTAAGTGGTATAGTTTTTGAGTAATGCTCCGGAAACGATTTCGGACGGACGCACGCACGCACGGACGGACGCACGGACGGACACGCGGAGCGCTATATACCCCCGACTACGTCGTAGCGGGGGTATAACAAAAGAAGCTTAGAGTTTTCATTTATCTTCCAATGGTTGATATTGTTAATTGATGACATTGTTCACACTAAACGAATTGATGCAATGGCGATTTAGGATTATAGTTGATTTATATAAACTGCTTGAAACATCTTTCGACATTTTAAAAAGAAAATTAGCATATTGAAATACTTTTGAAGGAATATTGATCAATTATGTTTCATTAGGACAATGGAAATGTTCAACTCTTTATAAAACCTTCAGTATAATATAAAGATGTAAAATATGTTGTCAAAGAGAAGAGTTTCGGTCAAAATCGTTTTCTACTTCCTTTGAGCATGCGAGCATCAAATTCATATCATATTATCAAGGTTTTGCTTGTTCTAAATTCTACTTCCATGGACTTACAGCGTCATTGAGGGGAATAACACAATACTGTAGGGGTCTTCATGCCAACGATAAAAGAAGCTACCCTCCTTAAGCTTCATTTATGTGACTAAAAATTAAAAATATCTAACCAAGGTATTGTTGGAATATTATTATTGGAATTGCACAATGGAATAAACACGTCCAAAATTATGTTGAAAATATCACTCAAAATTGTCTGATTTAGCCTTCTTGCTTGATTCGCATATCTAGGCTCATGTCAATTCTAAAAGCTCTCTGGAAATTGATCGTAACTAAATATTTGTTTTCAGGAGGTTTTATGCACTAGAATCTACACTTGTGGTTTTCTATTTATAGTGAAAAATTTAGAACAAAAGAAACACGCATCAGTCAACTGCTGTGGCAGCCTCTAAGACAATTATCGTCTATCACTATTTGTGGTTCCTGTCAGTGGATAGTAACATGTTCAACATTTTCTTTTAAATTTCAAATAGGGCAAAGTCCATTACTCACTCTTATTAACTATCAAAATATAGCATTACATTATAATAATAATATTGTTTATATTTTGTTGAACAATATCTTGTGATGTTTGACTCTGTACCTGCTGTATCCAACATGATTGTAAATGTCTGCATGGATTAACCCGAAACGGCAAAAAAGACAAATGTATCCATACAACGTGGCCATTGCATTTCAATGGATTATTTACTGTCCTTTACCTCAACATGTTTTGAACGTTCAATGTGCTGTAATTCAAGTAACATTTGAAGGGTCATATTAAATGTGCACAAATCAGAATAGAAAAATCCAAATATTTAAAACTTTGATATTCAATATTATATAGCAATAAGAACAATTTCGGGGTTTTAAACAACTGTTTTCCCTTTATTGGAATTAGTCAGCAGTTTTCTTTATCACGTTAGGTCGTATATTTTAGGAACAAACCTCATTTATGACATATCACATAAAATATATATAACTTTCACTTAGTTCAATTGTGAGATATAGAAAACATATGGCTAAATTCGACTTTATAACATCAAATTGGGGAATTTGGAATTTGGAAGATAATAATTAATTGAATTAAGAATTATTTCGTTCTAGGGTAGATTATAAAGTAGATATTTGGATGTATAAGATTCAAGAGTATTATTTCATTTTATTAATATCAAACCATTAAACACCATTTGTACTGTGAATGACATTGGCGATGTATTTCATAATTCATTTATGTGTTCTCATGTTTAAAATGCCAGAGTCAAATATTTTCACTTTAATACAAAATCCAATTTCATAAAATGAAGTCAGTAGTAAACAGGTAGATTCAAAAGTGTCTTTTAATCGCTAGGAATTATTACATAAGATATCACCTCTGTACATATGTGTATATCCATATTAGTGTTTGTATAATTTCTTGACTTGTATATAAAATCCTGATTATGATAAATCTTAATGTATCCTCATTTGCCGATGTCTGTGTAACTAAAGTTCTGTCAGTAGTCCTATGTAAGAAATGTGAAAGAAGATGCAGAGTGAAACCGAGATTTTTAAAGAATGATTGAAAGATTGTTTAATTGTATAATTAGACGGATCGGATTTAAACGAGAATGCTTGCTTTCAGGCTCTCTTTCCACGGAGACACTTGAAGTCTTATCACGCGTTAGTAACCTTGTGTCAAAAAACAGTTGAGGAACCAGACGATTGCATACCCGGACCATACAGTATTAGGAGAGTGCCAGGGAATTCTCTTCACGCCCTTAATACCTACTTATTGGAAAGTTTAGACGCAAGTAGCGAAGTTTCCGGGATAGTCTGTCACCGACTTCGCGACTTTGGCATTAAACTTTGTGAAACCAGTTTCCACAAGTTAATGGATTTGATGGTTTTTGAACTTGATGCCATTGTTACAGACAAAGGTATAACGAAAACATTATGTACCTTAATCATCATTCAACTTGTACATTAAATGTATGTTTGTGTGTGTGTGTGTGTGTGTGTGTGTGTGTCAATGAGACCTCCGTTAGTTCGCAGAAAACAAAAACGTGCTAAAAAGTGGATCAACATTCTATATTGAATATCAAAAGTATTTCAAAATTGTTGTTAAGACATTCAATCTAACTTTTGTCTGTCATTTTAAATAGATCTCGTTCGGACACCAGTCCCAGTGCGGCTTATGAAGCGATCATTTGGTCATGGTTGCATCTCACCTGCGGCGTCCCGACATCTGGTTCCTAGAAGACAATTCAACACTAAATGGAACAGTGCAGATGAACGACCAGTTAAAGTACTTCGTGTTGACTACAGAGGGAAACCAAGTGCCAAACGAGCATCTCCAAAAGCAGGTATATTTCAATCCAAATGTAACTATTGTGTTATTGCGGACTAAACTAAACGTTATACTATAATAAAGATATTAACTATATTCATTCATTTGTTCATTAATTCATTCATTCGTTCATTCCAGCCCGAGGACTTAACGGAGCGTCCCACAGCGACGAGGACACCAGTGCTGCCCCTGACTGGGCGTTATCTAGAACCTGCGACGACAGTGAGACAGACAACACGAGCGTCTCGCGAAAACGAAAAAGGCAGAATAAAAAAGTAAGTGTGTCTAATACACATTACTATCATTAATATAATATGAATATAATTAAATGAAGCATAATCATCTTCAGTGAAAGTAATTTCGAGTCATTTAATTTTCCTTTCAGTTGACAACAAGTTGCAAGTGGTCGTAATTAAGATTGGGAAATAATGTCTTGATAAATATATAGTTGTTAATGTTGTTCAGACTACTTCGACTCCGCTTACTAGCAAGAAGAAGACTGCAAAAAGAGGGGTGAGCATTTTATTTAAAGCTACATAAACGAAACCCCCACTTTATTTCTAGTGAGATGTCTTATTTTCTGATCTTATGACACAATATTCAATTTATCGATAAATGAAACATAAGTAACCAAAATCTATGTTCATAGCTCAGTAATAACACTCCACCGCAAGCTACCACCACACGCAAGACCAAGGAGAGCAGCTCTTTGACTGATTCCCGTGTCTGGGATTTGCGTCCCTGTGACATATCATACACATTCACAGATGAAGCTGTGAGGAGGAGTCTGAGACAGCCGTCTGCAGACCCCATTGCACAGGCAAAAGACGCATGTTGGGGAAACAGGGAGTCGCTGGCGAAGGAACTCATGTGTCGGTTATTTACCCTGGGCAACCTGTTTGGTCGAAACGTGCATGGCAGGACCAGAGGAAAAAGTGAGTCAAGGAAGCCGATGAAGAAAGACATTGTGTCAAAAATCTTGTCAACATGCTTTAAAGCATTCCCAACGCACGGCCAGCATCTCGAAGCAGCAACAACGTGCGTTAACACGATGAACACACACAACCGTTACCTGTGGAACAAAAGACTATCCAAAGTTAACTTCCCAGCTCTGCCCCAGAAGTATATGTACTTGTAAGCAATTTAATGTTCAATGTTAGTATGACCTCAATCTTGACAATATCTATTTTACATCAAAACATTTTGGAATTATCATATTATGTATGTTAAATATGTTCAAACCAGTTAGACATTACCTTATCTTTGGTAAAAATGAAATATTACTGTATCAACACATGTAGAAACTGAGGAGTTGTTTTGTTAAATGTGTAAATTACAATCTGTTCTCTCATACCAACGTTCATATCATTCATAAACCTTTGTTACCATGATGCTTTGTTTGTACACTGCCTAATCAATCAATAGTTAATCTATATGTCTTATATTGTTGTACCCACTAGTTACAGTTGTAAGTCATAACATGAATTACATCTGCACATGTCAGGCACTCACATTGTCCATTGATCGGTTGCGGTAATGAAAGACGATTGGTCGATAGGAAATGTTCACGTTTCACTGATTGAGTAGTCAATAATGTAATGATAATACATAATGATAACGACATGTACGTTTCCCCCATGTCGTTTTTTGTGCAAACGGCTGTGATCAAAACATTCATGAAAATATTAAAACACAGTAATGCAGATATCCTGTAATAAATCGTACATTACCACTCTGATTAAAAAATGATAAACAAGATTTGCACTGTTTCGTTCTTTGTCTAGTATAATGTATATTATCGTTCCTATGACATACAGTGTGGTACAATATGCATCGTATCGAAAAGTATTGAAAATGTACAAATGAGCAGGAAACTAATTTCGCGAAACTTGGTACTTTCTTTATGGGATAACTGTATCATGGTTGAAAGGTCAAGAATCCGTTTCACTATTCTCGTTTGTAGCGTCTGTGCCTGGAATACTCTCCTTCGCCTGCAATGGTATTTTGTGCTTAAAAATACACTTCCTTCAAAATACAGAAAGGGCACTGTTTCAGCTTAATCAGGGTGTTGTAATAGAAACGTTTTATCGATACAAGGAATTTCAAGAATGCATAGAATGAGAGTGTTGGGTTACGATTGTACAAATCATTCTGGTGAAATTACATGTAGTTTCTTTCATTACATTCCGGCAGAGATTTAGTAAAGAGTTAAATTTTCGTTTCAGTTGGTTCCTCGTGTGATGTACGTTATCAGCGGAAGTTCTTGCGTTTCTTTCATAATTTTTGTCCAGTCATATATATATTTTATTTTTTCAAATGTTTCTTGCCGCTATCGCCTCTAATATCTTTTTGAATGTTTGAACTCTTTGATCAGCATGATAAGGCGTTATATGTCGAGCTGTGTTTACGTTACATTGAAATGATTGACGAGAAATCATGTTTACTTTTTCATACTGTTTGTTACTGCAAGTGATTTATTCATAGGCCGAACATATTTGTGGTATATGGTTATCAAAAAGGTGGTCACCATGACATTGCATGAAAATAATTGATAATACTATGTAATTTTGCGTTTTGCCGGTTCTAACATTTGAAGATTGATAACTGTCCTTCGCAGCTAGATGATATGATACTATTGTTCACGATTATTATTTTCAGTGTTCAAATTTGATCACTTTGCAAATGTAATATATCATCGGTTAATCACAAAATATATTATCTTGCTAGAATTTTCATTCTGTTCACCTTTGTTGTAATAAAATACTTTCTGAATGAAGAGGTATTGGTTAAACGTTACGCTGTTGCAATGCATTTCAAACACGATTTGGTCTATATGAGTCAGGTTTGCAATTTGCATTTGTTCAACAGCACAATGCATTTGTCGCATCAGTAATTATTCCCGTTCCAATGTATTGTACCTATAGGTTTAGCAGAGCAATCAAAGTGGTTGTCCCTTCTCATTGGGGACACATTCATCACGATGTTGACTGTGATTCATAATTCATAACGGGAATACAACTAATCAATCTCATATCTGCAAACGAACATTTCATCAAACAGAAGCAAAACACCTTTTTTTCTAAATCAATCTTCAATTAATGAAAAACCAGGTGAGTTGTGAAATTGATTTGGCAAGTGGAGAGTTTAAGATAAGTAACAGTAGTGTGTTGATACTATTGGTCAGATACGTTCTCTCTTTTTCATACAGTTAGTCTCTTTGATGGTATGTTCACATAACAGTCTAATCTTAATTTTCAAAACGGCATGCAATTGTATTTTATAAATCTTATTAATGATGTCCTACATTTTTCAGTATCGTTTCTAAAATATTTAGATGGGTAGTAGCACCTTTTAAAGATAGCTTGATCAATCTTATGCAATTATAATATGTGTAACTAATTGCAAATGAATGATTGTTAATAATAAAAACAGTTTAAAAAATATCATACTAATGTATGTTTTGTTTGGCACTTGATAATTTCCCCATTGACTTCACGATAATCGAGATGATCAGTAAGGAGATGTTTAACCTTTAAGGATACAAAACTATAATACATTGGTCAAGTTGGTGAAGAAAAGTTCATTCGGAGAAATCGATATTGTATCCAATAATGATTCTACTGCTCTTTACAGTTTCGAGGGGGGGGGGGGGCGGGATAACGCAGCGGTTAGCGTGTTCGGCTACGGATCAAGAGGTCCGTGGTTCGAATACCGCCAGGGGCTCGGCAACTTTGTCTGCAATAGAGAACCGTTGTACACGCAGTCAGGTTTGGGTGCAATGCTACACTGAGTTTCAGCGCAGTACCACCCATGGGTCTCTTGTTCCAGCCGATGCTCGCAGGTTTCACAGCAATACATAGCCACTAAGTGTTGCGGGCTTTCTCCCTGCAATAACACTAGCAGCCGTGAAATACTCTTGAAAGCGGCGTTAAACTCAACATCACCTCACGGTTTCGAGAGTTGATTTCTAATGCAAATTATGAGATGATGAAATAATGTGTATCTGAAATGTAAACTTAAGTAAAGAATAGCCCGAAGACTAAACCTCGTGCACAACTAATGACGAGTGTTCAATGTTATTTTCAACAGCTACGCCCAAAGAACAACACCGTGACTGAAAATGTCTCCCATGAAAAATCATGTTATTCCATAAATGTGACATTTGTAGGTTGATGTTGCTTTCATTTTACTAATATTATTTTGTTGTTTTGCTACTATTAACTACTAACAGAATCTATGAATTTTGTTCACAACAAGGCCTAGTGATATATTATATATATAATAATTCTCCACAAAGTAGCATATTTGCCACACATTTAGAGACATGATATAGTCCATGTCGAATGAGATTAAACAAACCTCCAAAGCAATTTGCACGGGATGTACGCGCGTTGTCACAGAAACTGGGAAATTGACATCAAATTCAACAAACGAACTCGTCAGAAACAGCATTTGGAACAGGCGCTAAATTTTAGGACTGAATAACAAACGTGATTCTTTAAAGTCATTGTATGTTTTATTGTCACCAGATATATAACTATTAGGAAACAGATACAAAATAAATAATGTACAGTTTGCGTGACAGTATTGAGATTAACAACTTATTAACTTTTTATTTTAAATTATTATAAGGTGTCAAAAAACGCGATTTAGACAGACAGACAGACAGATTTTATTGTATATACGTGGCCCTGAGGCCAATAGTACATGTGAAAACATTGGTATAAAACATTCGCACAACCTGTAATCAATAAACATCCATTAGCAAGTAATATGTTTTCTTAACTTGAATATATGGTATAGCACAAGAGCTACTTTAAACAATAAATTTGTATTTTCAGTACGTAATAACATATGCAATTTCATCCGAGAGGGATGATCATAGAAAAAGTATGGCAGATATTTTTTTCTGATTTCTGAATATTTCGGACAAATGAGCAAAACATGGTACTCATCTTCTTGAGCAAGAAAGCAAAATGGACATTTCGTATTTATGAGATTTGGAGTTTTGGCAAAACGTGACTCTTGGATCTTAAAGTTATGAGCGTTACATCTAAATTTAGTAAGTGCACGCCTTAGTTGTGCTGACTTGATTTCAAAAAGATATATTTCCGTACTGATACAGTACTTAAAATCAGAGTAAAAATTAATACAAGTTGATGTTGATATTTCGTAAAACAAGTCTTGTTAGTAAATATCTTTACATCTATGTTTGAAAATTTGGGTAAAATACTGTACATTATTTTTGTGCAAGCCAGACATGTCCGAAACCATGACTAAAAAGAATATTCCTTACAAAGGAGACCCAATTGGTATCACCAGTATCATCTAGTGCTTTAAGCATTTCATTACTGGCTCTAGAATAACGTGTAATAGGTTGACGAATCAATCTAAGCAAATATGAAATTACCCGACAACGGGCATTGATAAATAGTGGGAAACGTCCACATTCAGATAAAACGACTTTGTTTGCAGTTCTATAACTTACTCTTAATAAAAACTTACAAAACTTAGAATGTACTTGCTCAATATTCTTATCTATCTTTATGCCCCATACCTCGGCGCCGTACAACAAAATTGGTTGAATTTCCCGTCAAAAATCTTGAATGATGCATCGATTGGCAGTTCTTTGTATTTACTTATAAATCTCTTTACGACATGAAGGGCTCTCATAGCTTGCATAGATAATGTTTCACAGGCTTTGGAAAACATATTTCTACAAGAAAAAAGTATTCCTAGATATTTATAATATGACACCACTTCCAGTTTCTGACCATTTAGAAAACGCGATTTACTCTCCTGTCAATCTTTCAAAAACACCTTACTGATCAAAATGACTATCAGGCATTAAAATTTCTTTTCGATTTTTGCTGTTCACTCCGTAATCCGGAAGGTTGTGGGGGTAAAGGACCCGAAGAAAGATTTGAGAGGCAGTGTTGAGCGATTAAAATGCTCAATATAATGTATTTTACGTGAGTTACTGAAGTTTTTGAGGTGTTATCCTTTTGAAGACGTTTATGATTGTATTGCTCGTATGCTTAATACTTAACAGGTTTCATTTTTAAAGCCATAAAACTCTTTATGAAACACCCCTTTTTTGCCTTTTTGATCGTATTGTGTTGTAGATTTAAAACAAACTTACTCGAGTAGGAGAAAAGAGCTGAAAAGCTCATAAAGGAACCAGAAGAAATAGAAAATAATGCTTTTTTAAATTTATTTTTCTCACAAAGTTGAAATTTGAATTCTAAATTCTCACTCACAGTAACAATTCCCAAATTTGGTTATCGCTAGTTTTTTGAAAATATTTCAACTGAGATAGGTTTGTAATTTCAATTGAAGGAAAAGTTTCCATGAATCGAAGGAATCTTTTTGTAATAAGAGAAGAGTCCATGTTGTTCTTCAAGCATTATGATCGTAAGATTACAAATATTCTCGATGTATTTGAAAAAAATAAAGCAAAATGTGTCAGTTACACTCGCTTTACTCTGTTAAGTATAGATAAAAGCTCGTTTTTGATATGATAACATCCGTTTTGCTTCAAGGCAGAGCTTCATAGTGCCACCTTCATAGTATTAGAAAACAATAATCTAAGGTTTTCATTTTAAAGCGAAAAAGATAAGACCACGAGGCAATATGGCATCATTTATTTGTGAAATACATTCATCGTCAGTTTGCTAAAAAATACTGCCATATTGTTTAGCCTGTTTGTTATGTTGCATGAACATTGCTAGATAGAGAATACTAAACGAATGGTAATGTGATAACATTTTTAAGCAACGAGTGTATAAAATTGGTATCAGACGAACGAAAGTGAGTCTGATACAAAATTCAATTCACGAGTTGCTTAAAAATGTTATCACATTACCATGAGTTTAGTATTTTATTTATTACTCAACCCTCATATCAATATTTATATAAACAAATCGTCAAAACAAGAATCAGCTGACTTGGAACAGTCGGGGACACCAGCGTATGAATTTCCATGAGTCCAAATAACATAGTTCGCTATTTGTTTTATGTTTACACATGTTTACGCCTATAGACATGATACAAAGTATATTGGTGAATATTATCAATTTCATTATCAAAAGATGCATTGATAAAATAAACACTAAGAAGCAACGAAAACTGTCAACACATCATGCATTCGCAAAGTAACGTCATCAGATCGTCAAGTGACGTCATCGGAATGTGTCCTGTTTCTAGGTCACGTTATGTAAGCGAACAGTTTCAACGGCAGGGATTGATTGATTGATTGCATTGTCATGAGTTACTGAATGTGTTGATAGGAATCGGGAGCTACATGTAGAACTTGTGTAAAGGTATTTACACGATAACATGTTCGGATTGTGTGCTTGTTGAAGGGAAAGGTTATGGTGGGATCGAAGCAAGTAAACAGTCGAAGCGCCATGTTAATGTTACGGTAGGCTGAGGTGGCAACACCGCTTGTGACGGCACAGAAGGTGGACAAGTGATCAAGGGAAGGATAGTTTTGTGCTGGGTAGCAAAAAGATAATGTATTTTAAAAACCGCTAAGATAATATTCTTTCACATAAATTAACAGTTTGTTGAGAATGTAAAATTTGACAGTCGCCACTTATGAGTCACCTGATTGGACAATGTCATGTGACGTTCAAAAGTAGTTCCGTTTCTTTGCACGAGATGGTAACACACATGTGTGTTACCAACTCACTGTTATCTAATGAGTGATCTCACCACGGTTGAGTAATAAATAGGTTTATCTGATCATTAAAACTTGCAATTACCTGCTCAAACATGTTTACATTGACAAATTTTATTCAACCTTTAATATTTTTGGCATAGTGATCATGAGACATGTTTAAGTAATCTGTTTAATTCTATCCATGTAACATTTAATATCTCAAAATAATTTTGGGATTCATATGGTTAATACAGAATTCAAAAATGGTTACTTTCAAGCGAGTGATAGCACTTTAAACAACAACTCTAAAACGATAACAAAAGAGTTTAAGGAAATACACATATTGAAACTGTCATGAAATAGTTTGTCAAAATCTGACAAAATAAGAGAGGCTGGATAATGGACTTGAAAAGAGATTAAGAAAATATATTTTGAGTAATGGTTGGAATTTATTTTTAAAGCTTATTTGGACATGTGATTAATTTCAGAAACCATTAATTATTCTGGTGAACAGGATAATTCTATAATGTTAATCTTCTTCACATTAAATTGTTTGAAAACCCTTTACGTATTGGTAACGCTTATAACAAATTTAAACACTAGCCTACATATCAATTTACAAAAACAAACCACCTTTTTTTAAAAACTATTACAGAAAACTAATTTAGCACTGAACAATGGTATACAATGTTTTCGCCACCAATCAGGTAATCAATTACGCGTATAATAGGATAGAGAAATTGCCCAAGTCTGACATGTAACCAATGTCTACTTTTGTGATTATTTATATGATCCTATTGCGTGACCCATGCTTGCATTATGAGCATATATGTATTTCCATGCTTGTAGGGTAATCACCCAATGATGTTGCTATTAACATACAAACTCAACATGTATGTGGCATGTGTTAGAAGAAATAATGGCATGCTTTTGCATCCCTAAAGTAACATAAATAGTTAGACATAGGGCGCTTGTGTTGAAAGTGCTTATCAATCACGACATTCTTTTATACCGAAGATATGTTGCTGTGCTTATCTACAGCTCAAAATATCAAGATTTTACATAGAGTTCAACAGTCGGTGCTATCGATTAAGACGTGAAACATTGTATGTACTGAAATGTTCAATCTGTATAGAGCTATTATTTTCATTGATTGATTGATTTCCTAGCTTTCCCAAGTTAAAGCTATTAATATCTCACTTACTGGACATGACTTTCTGTTCATTGTACTGTGTCGCCAGCATCTTTCAAAAGACATCTGGTGAACGTTACCCACTTTTTAACGATATTTGATAGACGACGGATGTGACGTTTTTCCAAAAAGGCTAGCGTTAAGAAGCTGTTGAAACATATAATACGTCCATTAACAAACTAAAATATGATAATTGTGTTCTCTTCATCAAAGCGTTTATAAATTCGTTTACAAAATGTATGTTTCGAGCATTATCCATTTAAAAGATATAAACATTTATGTACGTAATAAAATCATTGTTAATATGAAGTTTTTGTAATCCAGTTTTGGTGTAGGTAGCGTACTGACATAGTGAGATATTATCCAGGGACACTGGAATAGCATTAGATTTCGATTCTCAGTTGACCCTCAAACACGTTTGGTTGTCTTCTCGCAGGAACAATCATTGTGTTAATTATACAACAGTGTACATTTATGGATTAACCAACCATGCTTTCAGGAGACAAAAATCGATGTAATGTATACTTTCTGTAGGTCTATGGCCTAAATGTTGATAACAAATAGAGAGAAGAGAGCAGGGTCAATTGTAACAAGGACAATTACTTAAAATGTTCAAGTAGAGTCTTGTGTAGAAGTATATATTCACTTTGCTTTCCCCGCCGTTGGCTCCAATATATAAATGCACACAGCTTTCCAAACAATAGATATAAAAGACAAAAATCGCTTCGTTTACATGGAAGTAATTTTTCACAAACAATAAGAAAACGTTGGTATGTTAACTGTGTTACGAATCATGCAATTTTTAACTTTATATGTAACCTTGAGCAATACGGTCATATCATAATGCAGGAATGTATTAGAATGACATGAATCAGAACTGTCGAGTTTGTGGACAAAGGTATCCCAGTGTTTCGCTTGCCCTTATATTTGTTGCCTGAAGTTTCAGGCTTCCTTTATATTTTTTAAATAAACATATTTCACATATTCAATTGTTACAAAATACTACGACACCAATCAGTGAAGTCAGAAGGGATTGTATATTAGGTTACAATGATTGAAGAGAAGTTAGCCCGAAATTAATTACTTGAAAAACACAAAAGAATGACTAACGTTTATATCCTTCCTTCTAATTGTCAATAGACTAAAATAATAGCCTTTCGACCATAATAGAATTGGCTATGTTGTTGACGACAAGATGATAAGTATATTCTTTAGGATAATTTCCATTTTCGGTAAATTGATCTACCAAACTATGAGCAAATTGTCTTCACATTCATAATCTTTAAATATCAAACAAAACCATTATAACGATGGATATAAACCTTTTGGTAATGAATTCTTAGGAATTTGTACACAGATAAACATATTCATATTTGCGATAGATAGAATGTTCATTAAACAGTTCCTTAAATAGAAAGTATCGTCCAAGTAAGAAGCTTATATAGTTCAATTGCCTCATATAATATTTGAATGAAAATAAAAGCCGACAAAGCGCCAGAATGTTGATAACTGATGCTTAAACTAAAGTTCACATGAGGATAACATGTTGTCGAGTCGTCTATTTTCTTAAATAACACATCTCATGGTACTCTTCATTCTAGATTACAGGGAAGAGTTTATCTAATAACGAGAGAGAGGGTGGTGATAATGGGAGAGGATTTTAAACTCTGAGGAGTTTGTTTATGTTACAATTTTAGTTCACTTCATAATCAAAAAAGTATTTCTCAATAAAAGGCCTATCCATTTCAGGTGCAAACACATGTCGTCTTGAAGAAAATACCCCTTAAGTATATGTGATAAAGCAATAAAAATCAAACATTTTGACTAAAGTAAACCATTTTTTTCTGGAACCACAAGAAACTGCTCTTTGGGTTTAGATTATCAATTTTCAATTAGAATTTGTATACCATAACTCTGTGACAACATTTACGCCATTTCATGTATATCGTGAATTATATCAGTTTAATTACAGCAGCTTTGATTAGGTAAATGTTTCGTGCAGAATGCTTTTAATGAGTATTGACATAAATCGATGACCATTATATTTCTATTCCTTTTTATTTGAAGTAGTTTTCATTGTTCTAATTTGATTGCAAATGTACCATTAAGATCTATTTTCTTATCCCAAAGTGTCTCATTAAAGGGAAGGTTTTTGAGTATCGAGATGAAACCATGCATCTATTCACGCAATTCTTGTTTAGTTTAACTGCTACTAGAGTCTACCTTTAAGGGGCAGTAGCACGTTTTTTGATAGTTTTATATATTAAATTTTTCACTGATAATTGTATGTAAGTGCTTAATGTATTATTTTGAAAGTGTCTAGAATCTCATTACACAAGTCAATAATCCATAGTTAGAGGACAAAGTATGAAGATTCACATAAAATCTATTGGCAGCCATTTTATGTGAACATCTTTTTATTCATTTTGTGTAAGAAAAAAGGAATCGCATGGCTAAACTTTACACTATATATTTGAATTATTACTGCTCCATTTAATTTAATTACATTGTCTTTCAGTTGGAACCATTAAATTTTATTATCCTGACATCACCTTATATTATCCCAAAAATATGCTACTGCCCCTTTTAAGCAAAGCCAATACAGTTGTATGTCCATGTTTATTGGAATAATATGTTTAACAATATGTTTATTTCTTTCCCTTAAAGTTTCGGTGAGATCACTGACGATGAGAAATGTTATTGTTTTGTTTATAACCGTTTGCAATCACCTTTATTTGCCGACTATTGTCATTACATAAAGGTCTTTATGACACATAGTGTAATAACATGGTTGATTTATTAAACAGCAATATCTTCAACGGGAGAGTAATAAAGCTAAATATACCTACGGCACGTGACCGGTTTTGACCAATGGTAAGCCGACATTGCTGTGCAAGTTGAGATAAATAATGATGTGCTAAGCTTCGCAAATTAAATAACATATCACTTTACATGACAATGGTTAATACTCAATAATCTCTTCTTCGATTTAATATATAATATGTTATTGTCTCAGGACAACATACTGAAGTCACATATGCTCAGACAGATTGTGAGGTATAATCCCATAGAAATGCCGTATTTGGGACTGTCATTCGTCATACAAGGATACCATAGACATTTAATAATCTTAACATTAGTGAAAATCTGTTGAACGTATCTGTTTCTTGCCGCAAGTCAGTTTGAAATAATGTTTGTCTGGTGATTTTTGTTACAAAAAACATGCACTAAATATTAGTATTCAATAGACACCAAGTCCGTAGCTTTCCTCCAGTTGATTATTTTTCTATTTTTTATTTTTAGTGAAACACAGTTACAGAATTCGTTCTCACTGGCCTGTGCGAATGTCCGGTTTCAAATTAGTAGAAACATATAACAGAAATATGCTCACCGTTTTATAGCTTCTTTTCAAATGTAGGATGTACTGTTTACAGTCATAATTATAAACATATTGCTTTATTTTTGATTGCCATTGTAGAAAATCCTTTTAACTGGACATGTTTACCAAGTAGATGACATTTAATGCATGGTTACTAGCTCTATTATTTGTAAATTGTGAATCATCTAAAAAGTTTGAATTCCTCATGACATGACACATACACTACAGTTTCCTTTCAGCACACTACAGATTATTTCAAACACATCAGGCAATTGAAATAAAAATATGCACTCTGTTTGCTGTCAACAAATAATAAAAATTCGTAAAAAAAGCTTGACGTTATCAAATTATGATTCAACAAAAGCTGGCTTGGGAATAGCATGCTAGGGAGTAACCTTTTATTTTCTCAAATAACACATCGCATTTGGTGCTGGTTATTCGTGCATACAGAGTAATATTTATTTAATAACTGAGAGAGGGTTATAAATATTATGCAAAGAGGTTTTCTTCTAGGTCGTATCGGTACATTCTGTCAATGACATTCCATCATTGCTACACTTTTATCATAAAGCAGTTCTGTTATTGATTTTCATCGTTGCACACGAAATTATTCTTTGAGGTTTTCTCCTGTGGCTACTTTAAACCATGTAACAAAACTGTAAAGTCAACATATCATCTCATGGGAAACACAAGGCAGCAGGAATTATGAAGATTTTGCTTAACTTAGATATCTTGAGACTAAAACTACAGGGGGATGAACACATATTTTCCAGAGACCTATATAGTTCAACATTGTTTACTTGTACAGATAGCTTTCAATTTGTTAAACAGGATGTTTAACTGTGTTTATGCCGGCCTACGTCGGGAGTAAAATGAGAAGTGCGTTTTGTGAAATCATTATAGAGAAACTTTCATTTAATAGATTTGACCTTATTAAATCACATGGGTAATATCAACAATAACCAACTGGTGACGGGTAATGACAGATTATCTTTCCTTCGTTATATTAATTGTGCAATTATCTCACTAATTGCGAAATAAATATAACTTGTGTCAATGTCTCTGAAGTCCGCTCAGTCACAATGGCCTTGATTATATTGGAAAACAAACTAAAGAAAACTACAACATGTTACCATTTTACTGTTTAAGTTTTCTTATTAAAAGTGATAATGACATTTTTAATTGCAGGCTCGACGTTGTTTGTTGTAAACAGCCCTGAAACCTTTTTAATTATTCAAACCTGATACTGTTTTATTGAGTAAATAGAAATCTGTTTGCCGTGGGGACTGTTTTCATCTTTTTTATTTCCATACAACCTAAGAAATCTAAGAAATATTTAGAATTTCACCATTTTAGGAACGCTTAATGGATACTTAATGTTCTCTTCTCTCTTAAGGAACCTCTTCTGTCAGTGTTTCATATCAGAACTACACAAAGAGATAACATTGCATAGATATTGAAACCAGTTACGATATAAACAATTGGTATTGACAAATTATTTCTCAAGGATAATTGCTCAACAGCATATTATTCATAACATTAACAGCTTGAAAGAACAACAACGATCTCAATTCATCGTAGTTATGTTCTACATAACCAAGTCAAAAGCTTATAGGCGGAAGATCAGTAAAAAAAAACAAGCAATACAAAAATCCAAAGGCAATCGCAAAACATTGTATGGTTAAGCATAATATATTCGTAAAGAGAGAATGACATTCACTTCATAAAGTTGATAAAAATCCCAACTAATTGATTAGGTTCATTGATCTCATGATGTATCTCACTACCATAAAATTACAGATAATTGGTTTGGTTTACAACATGCTTGGCAAGCAGATTGCATTATAACGTTGAGGATGTTAATGTTATCAAAGAAGCTTTGAACTAGAGTAATCCTTCGTGTTGTAAGCTTTTAATGATTATGTACAAAAGCAGTTTGGCATTTTAGTAGTTTTCATGGTTACTTAAAGTC
Source organism: Steromphala cineraria (assembly GCA_916613615.1). Classification (NCBI taxonomy): domain Eukaryota; kingdom Metazoa; phylum Mollusca; class Gastropoda; order Trochida; family Trochidae; genus Steromphala; species Steromphala cineraria. The sequence continues at coordinate 85,055,788 of OU744721.1, forward strand.
TCTTTGATTCTTGTAATGTTGCATACAAAGGGTTCATAAATTGTTGTATACTAAGCACAGAGTATCTCATTGTACAGCAAGATTTCGAAGACTTCGAGAGGAAACTATGCTTCTATGCAACGATAATTCAAGTTCGGAAATAACAGGCAAATGGCCAACGAAGAGGAGGAATGACTTTCACTCAGATAAACGAATATATTCAGTTCATGATTTGATGAATGATATACCATGTATGTATATGCATATCAGTGAATTTTAACACATATTTCTCACTTGGTGTATGATGTCATCATGTTCTCTAAATTATCTAACATACAGAATCAGTCCATATATTTGTCACATGTGATCGATAATTCACTTATCAGAATGTTGACACTGTAATTATCCACAGCCGTATCTAATCTACATATTAGAATCTCATCACAGTTAGATGAACCGAACTGTGACCCAAACAGTTATATATCTCTAGGTACACAATCACAGGATGATTGTCTTGTCATAATTTCCTACTAAAAGAGTAAATATTACAATATGGCAAACCACTTAACTGTTTCACCCTTTAACAAGTAATAGAAACGACTGTAAAAAAAATTAAAACATAACAAGTCTTGAACATAATGCTTTAAATGTGTCGATTTGTTTGCTTGCAGAATAACGCGCCTTGACAATATTGATTATATAACAAGCAATATCATGTATATGACGTGAATGCACAAATTACAATTCAGTAAGGTAATACGGGGCTAACTTCACAGACCCTAATACAGGGACAGTAAACAATGCAACATAGTGAATTATGTCTAAGGCAATGAATAATGAACATTTAGGTATAATTGACTTGCAATTGTTGAATAGACAATTGGAATGATGTATCGTTGAAATCAAAATGTCCACTTGTCAGCGCTTCTGACTGAAAAAATATCAATTCCCTATTTGATGTGACGGGAAAAGCAACATCGATTTAAGGCATATACTGTTTTGCTGGATACTAAGGAGGTTAACCTTGAATGTTTGAAAATCAGAGACATGTTATACTTGATCTATAGCGATTAATAGATTTAAATTGATAACACACGTACAATGTAAACTTTCAATGCAGAATTAAATCGCTATGAATCAAGTATAACATTAGAAAGACAAAATTCAATGAGTGCTCAACTTCCTTACACTGACATTGGGGACGTTTCGGTAATGAGCCTTAAAACGTTTTCAAGCAAATCAGCATGAGGATCAATACCGAAACGTCGGCACTTTCAAATGAAGAACTTGTTCATACATAGAATTACGTACAGTAGAACCTCGCTTATCCGGACCTTGGATAATCGGAAACCTCGCTATCCAGACGATTTCATAATGAAACGAATACTTTCTGAAGTAAATGTACTCACTTATACAGACCTTGTGCTTCAAGATCCGAACGCCAATTTTTCAAACTACGTCTGCATATTTGTACTGAAATCTGATTGCTGATTAGCATAATCAGTATCAAAACTGTCTTAAAAGGACTCGTCTCGTTAATTGTAAATGCACCAACACTTGTTTGAAGTTTGCACAATCTACTCCAGTTGAGACTTGTAACTTTGGGATTGACACGCGAGCTCATATCTTTGCAGTTACAAAATTATATAAATTACAGACAACTACTGAATACTGATATCCTACAGAAGAAGCTGATCATATCAAAATACATAATCGTTTTGTTTCAAATAAGCGGACAATTGTAATCTCTAACAAAAACGTGTTTTTCTTACACAATCAACTTATATCATACCACTCCAACAGCTCAGTAAAACATATATCTGATTTTCAAATACAGTTTTATCTCAATTCTTTTTTTCTCAATTCGCGTTTCTAACAGCAAACCAATGTGACCTTGTGTCAAAGATTATGACGTCAGAAGTGCTCATATAAATGACGTCACTCCATTGTTGTCGTATTCGAAGTCCACTATAGTCATCAAGAGGAAGGTGGACCAATTAAACTTATTATTAAGTTGAAACTTTAGTCATTCTGGTTAAACACAAGATATTTAGATATGATTTATCACTTTACAATATATCTATCTCAGTCAACATCAGAATACTGGTTCTAAAGTTGCCAGTCGAATGTGTCAATGTGCAGTGACACGGCCTCAAAATCAGAGGAATTTTTCTTATGCCAAATAAACAAATGTCCCCTTACCCATTAGTGGAAGTTCTTCGGCTGTCAAAGGGTAAGCTTCTTCGGGTCGACTCTATTTCCCTTCTGATTAAAGTTCTTTCTGTCTGATACCCGATTTTTAGAACATTGAAAGGTTATGTCTGTCAAAACATTAACACAGGATATTGTTTTTCATATTGTGTATCAGAATGGATTGAAGGGTTGTATCATATTTGGACGCCGGTAAAGTTTATGGAGGTTCTAACATTCAGGGAAAATCGTGTATACAAAGTCTAAAAATCTGTCCAATCCAAGTGAATGCAGATTTCATCGAGTTTGGAATCGCATTCGCTTTACACCGGGATGATGTTCTTAAAATTCCCAAAAAACCCTTTTAATTACATCAGAGAACCAGTCCTTCCCTGTTCGAATTCCATTATTCTGTCTTACCTAGAATTCCGTCATCCTCACCAAATTTAGCAGATAACACATACCAAGAATGGGCGAGACTTTAAAAATATAATTGGAAAAATGGCTCTGTCTATTGAAAATTTGAGTGTCTGTGTTAATAAATTACTAAGTGTCTATAACCCCCGGCAGTATAGCTGAAATGGATTTGTCCGCTATTACTGATGTGATTAAAATGTATGGAAGGGATGCACTTAACATTTGTCGTCAGATAATGAATTATTTTCTCTTTTTTCTTGAATTGAATAAAACTATGTTTAGCAGCTTAGCATTATCTGACAGCAAAAACGTTCCAACCATTTGAAACAGTACTTATCTAATATAAGTGTACTATCGGAAACCCCCGTGGGGCTCCCGGGTTAGAATAGGGCCTCAGTACTCCATGCTTGTCGTATGAGGCGACTAAAATGGGGCGGTCTGTTTGCCGTGGACTGCGACCTGTGTCGGTGGAGGAAGGGATTCTGGTGGTTGAGGTTGGTGTATGCCTGCGGGTGTGCCCGCCAACACACCACTTTGACCCTAACTTCAGTTAGACAGGAGGTCAGATGGGCCCAATCTGACCAATCGGCTGGTCATGCTAAGCCCTTGGTGTTTTTCTCTTTTCTCAGCTTCAATCATCAATTGTCTTTTCAAAACAATATAAGCAATCAAGCTTATCTATCTATTTATTTAGCTCACTCACTCAAAACTTTTTTATTAATTCAACATTCCAATACCCAACACCAAGAAGGCAGTGGCCAATGGGTCAATCCAGTAGAGCATTGGCAACGCTCATATTGGAGTATGCCAGTGCTGTAGCCCTGGTGTCAGTTTGTTGGAGACCCACAAACACTTGGCATCCCCTTGTTGGACTCCGTGGAGGGTGGGGAGCAGCACTGGCGAGACACCTAAAAATAACCATGGCATCCCTTAAGAAGCGCAAAACTGAGGCATTATCAACGTCCTCATCTTCGGATGAGGAATCAAACAAATCATGGCCAAGATTCTTAATGATGGAGGGAGGCAGCAATGGTGGCGAGCCACTTAAGCTTAATCCCTTTGCTATTGAAAAAGGAATCAAAGGAGTTGCTGGTACAGTTAAAAACATTACCAAACTGCGCACTGGCTCTCTTCTTATTGAGTGTAATACTCACCAACAATCTGCAAATCTTCTCAAACTCAAAAATTTTGCTGGGGTGGCTGTTAAAGTCGCCCCTCACCGTTCTCTCAACAGCTGCAAGGGCATTGTTCGTGACAGGGACAGGGTCCTTTCCGACATGTCCGAGGACGAGCTTGTGGAAGAGCTCAAACCCCAAGGCATCACACATGTGAAGAGATTCACATACAAGGATAAAGAAAAGAACAAGACCTTTCCATCAAACACCTATTTGATGGAATTTGGTACTTCAACACTTCCCCCTAACATCAAGGCTGGGTATCTTCTTATCAAGGTGGAACTATACATTCCAAACCCACTTCGGTGCTTTAAGTGCCAGAAGTTTGGACATGGTTCCCGCTCTTGCCGCGGTAGCACCGTCTGCCAGAAATGTGGCAAGGGGGACCATGATAGTTCCACCTGTGAAGCTCCTCACATGTGTCCAAACTGCAAAGGGCCCCACATGGCGTCCTCCAAACAATGCCCTACTTTCATCAGAGAAAGTAAAATAATTAAATTCAAATCTGAAAAAAATATCCCATTTGCGGAGGCCAGGAAACTGTTCTCTGCAAATGAGAAAGCTTCCTACGCTGCAGCTGCAGCTACTCCAAAATCAAAGGCATCAGTTGCCATCCAGACTGACACCACCTGGCTCAATCAACCAAAGCCAGTCAAATATAAACCTCAACTAGCAAAACCTAACACTATTCAAACTCAAAAATACAACAACATCACCATGACCACTTCTGATAAAAACTCAATATACAACCCTAATATCCCAACAACTCCTTTGGCTCCTAAATCTCCTCCTTCTCCATCAAATGAAAACAAAAAGAAAAACAAAAACAGGAACTCAAATAAGCACAAAACCACTGACAGGGTCTCAAAGGCTAACAAGAACCCTGTCAGTGTTTCAAACAGGTTCCAGGACCTGGACCTGGACGAGAACATGGACGAATCCCCATGTCCTTCCAGGTCAACAAGTCGCTCTCCATCGCGGCACAGAGCATCTTCTGAGGATCCAGGTGGGCGCAAGCTCTCCAGGCTCCTAGAATAATTTTAAAATGTATATATTTTCCACATTTTTATTAACTATGGCAATATTCCAATGGAATTGTCGTGGTTTTAAAGCCAATTTTAATGAGCTTTCCTTACTTGCTCAATCATATAATCCTCAGGCAATATGCTTGCAGGAAACCCATTTTAAACAATCGGATAATACCACTTTGCGTGGCTTTACTTTCTTTAATGCCTTTTCAGCGGAATTAGAAAAGGCCAAGGGTGGTGCATCAGTCCTTGTTCGACAAGGAGTGATTCACAGTCAAATCCCTCTCAAAACAAAACTCCAAGCTGTAGCTGTACAACTCAGCTTATTTAAAACCATAACACTATGTTCAATATATGTTCCACCATCAGATACCCTTAGATTGCAAGATCTTGATAATCTATTTCAACAACTCCCTAAGCCATGTGTCATTCTTGGGGACTTTAATAGTCATAACCCCTTGTGGGGAAGTAATTCCACCAATGACAAGGGTAAAAAAGTTGAAGATTTTCTTGACAATAATGGTCTCTCATTATTTAATGATGGGACAAATACTTACTTGCATCCTGCTTCAAGAACATATTCTGCAATTGATTTATCAATTACTGACCCATCTTTGCTTAACGATTTCACTTGGTCAGTCCACGAGGATATGTGTGGTAGTGATCACTTTCCAGTGGTACTGGAGCCTGCACTGCCTTCACCTGAAGAACACAATCCTCAGTGGAAATTTGCAAAAGCAGACTGGGATACATTTTCATCCCTCTGCAGGGAAAACATAAATTTCAAATCAATATTAAAATCTGAAGATCCTATTCAAACATTTTCAGATAAATTAATAGAAATTGCTGAGGAAACTATTCCTAAATCAACATCCAATCCTCGTATTGTTAAACCATGGTTTAATGATACTTGCAGGCAAGATATCAAAGCCCGCAAAAAGGCTGAACGCAAGTTCAATAAACATCCAACTCCAGGTAATCTTGATGGCTGCTGCAAAGCCCGGGCCAAGGCTCCACGCACAGTCAATCAAGAAAAACGCAAATCTTGGCGAGGCTATGTCTCAAAAATAAATTCCAGAACGCCTATGAGCAAAGTCTGGAATATGATTAGTAAAATCAAAGGCAAAGGTTCTAAATCAACAATAAAACATCTCAAGGTCAATGGTGACCTCCTTACAGCTAAAACCGACATTGCCAATAAGTTGGCAGAAACCATTTCCAAAAATTCTTCATCAGCAAATTATGTCCCTCAATTCCAAAAATATCAAAAGGTTTAAGAAAAACAAAAACCTAATTTCAAATCTGATAATGGGGAGGACTATAATGAGCACTTCTCCTTGTCAGAACTTAAAACAGCACTTTCCAAGGCTCACGATACAGCTACTGGTCCTGACAATATCCATTATCAATTGTTAAAACATCTACCAGAATCTTGCCTTGAGGTTTTGCTTGAGGTATATAATCATATATGGGAAACGGGTGACTTTCCATCTTGTTGGCACAATGCCACCATCGTCCCCATTCCTAAACCAGGAAAGGATCACACAGATCCTTCCAACTATCGTCCTATAGCCTTAACTAGTTGCGTATGTAAAACTATGGAACGGATGATCAATGATCGTCTTGTCTGGTACTTGGAAACCAACAAATTACGTACTGACATTCAATGTGGTTTCCGTAAACAAAGAAGTACAACTGATCATCTTGTTCGATTAGAATCTTTCGTAAGAGATGCATTTATTAATAAGCAACATGCTGTGTCAATCTTTTTCGATTTGGAAAAAGCATACGACACCACATGAAAGCATGGCATCCTCAAAGACTTATTTGAATTCGGCCTGCGGGGTCGAATGCCTCATTTTATCTCAAATTTTTTACATGATCGCCAATTCAAGGTCCGTGTGGGTTCCACTCTTTCTGAATTCTTTGATCAAGAAATGGGTGTCCCGCAAGGAAGTATACTATCAGTTACATTATTCAGCATTAAAATCAATAGTTTGGCTAAAGTATTAAACGATCACACAGATGGTTCACTTTTTGTGGACGATTTTGGAGTTTCTTGCAGAGGCAAGAATATGCCATCAATTGAGCGGCAGCTGCAGCTCTGTCTAAATAAAATCCACAAATGGTCTTTGGAAAACGGCTTCAAGTTTACCAAAGCTAAAACATCATGTGTGCATTTTTGCAATATGCGCAAAATGCACAAAGATCCAGAGCTTTTTCTGGATAAAACTCCAATCAAGGTCGTACCTGAGGCCAAGTTTCTTGGTCTTACTTTTGATAGTAAATTATCATTCATCCCTCATATCAAAAACCTTAAAGCTAAATGTCTTAAAGCTTTGGACCTTCTAAAGGTCGTATCTAACGCTAAATGGGGTGGAGATGAAGAAACTCTTCTTCATCTCTATCGATCTCTCATCCGCTCTAAACTCGATTATGGATCCATAATCTATGGATCTGCCCGCCCCTCTTATATCAAAATGCTAGATACAATCCACCACCAGGGTCTCAGACTTTGTCTTGGGGCCTTTAGAACTTCACCTGTCGAAAGCCTTTATGTTGAAGCTGATGAGCCATCTCTAGCAGATCGGCGCATCAAGCTAGCACTCCAATATATAACAAAACTTAAATCAAATCCTTCAAATCCTGCAGGCTTTCAATGAGCTTCGCGATTTCTATTCAGATTACAAAGCAATTTACACTGATGGCTCTAAGGATGGCATTACAGTTGCAGCAGCAACTGTTACACCCTCAACAACTTACGCTTCAAGGCTGCATGACGGCAGCAGTATCTTTACTGCTGAAGCAAAGGCCATCCTGAAGGCCATTCAGCACATCAAAAATTCAACTCCAAATGATTACATTATTTTCTCTGATTCCTTGTCCTGCTTGCAGGCTATCAAAAACTGTAAAACTGATCACCCCGTGATCAGAGATATTCTAAAACTTCATAATACCTTTCTTCAATGCGACATTGTCTTTTGCTGGCTTCCTAGCCACATGGGTATTAGAGGCAACAATAAAGCTGATACAGCCGCGAAGGCAGCTTTAAACTTCAAAACTATTTCACCAACTAAAGTTCCATATACAGATTCAAAACCAGCTATTAAATCCTACATTAAACAGCGTTGGAGGTCCCAATGGGACCAGCAACAACATAACAAACTTCATACCATTCAACCTCATTTAGGTTATAAATCTCTTGCTTCTTTTACCCGGCAGGAAGCTTGTGTCCTTCGACGATGTCGTATTGGACATACTCATTTAACTCATTCTTATCTTTTAAAGGGGGAAGATCCCCCTATGTGTATACCCTGTCAATGTCCCCTCACTGTTAAACACATATTGTGTGAGTGTTGGGACACAGCCCAAATCAGGGAAACATTTTACCCTAATATTTCCATTTCACAACTTTTTTATCACTTCGGTGAACACCGTATTTTAGATTTTCTTAAGGAAATCGAGCTTTTTGAAAAGTTTTATTATATGAAATTTTAATACTATATATCAGCTTTTAACAACTTTGTGATATTATGCTGATGTTTTTCAGCCTTCGCGCTGTTCCATTTTCTGCTTTTGCAATCATTTTCATATTTAGGCAATTTCATTAACTTTCTCGCCGCTAATGGCTGCAATATTGCCCAAGCGGCGCTAAACAATAACTCACTCACTCACTACTATCGGAAAAACATATGATACAAATGTTGTGGGTAAAGTTACAAATGGCCTTACCATTCACATTTAACAGCTATACTATGTTCTCATGAACTGGTGACACGTTAATCAAAGCTTATTGTCTGCGACATTTACAGACATAGGTAGTTTCAAGTTAGCTAATGCCTTCTAAGGTAACAACGTCAACTTTGTATATAATGTTACGATCATTTATTGATTGTAATGCTCTATGGGTTGATCGATCATTCTATGGGTCGATTGATCCTTCATTGATTGGTAAGACAAGGTTGGCCTTACTACGGCGAAGGGGCAAGTGATTATTGCTTAGAGTAACTAGTTTCGTCCACTGTGTTGGGACTCGTCAGACTGAAGAAGCAATGGGTCTGTCTCTCCTTATATACTCTTTGAGTATATATTTTTATTTCCTTCATTGATTGATTTTTTGGTCAAATGTCCCCAATGTCAAAGTTAGGCAGTTATTCATCCATAGAAGTACTTCTGTCTTTCTTATGTAATACTTGATTGAGAGCGACTTAATCCAGCATTGAAAGTTCACGTTGTGCGTGTATTATAAATTTTAATCTACAACTCGCTACTGGATGTAACATCATCTGAACATTTTCAGTTAGACATTGCTATTTTGAAAGAGGTGATTTTCGAGTTGTTCAAATCTTATGCCTTGAACGATGAACTCTGGAAAAGTAAACTGTGCAGTCCTGCATATTTTTATTTTTGAACTACAAAGGTGCTTATTCTAAGAAATTAAGGATGAATCAGAAGCATTTTGTCCTAACAATTACTTGTAAAATATGCTTTGGATTTCAGTTTGATAACATTCATTCCATATTGTGGTTTGCTTTCCGTTTCTCTATTTTGATGGTTTTAATGAAACATTTTCCTTTAAGGTAAATATTTAAGTTTAAGGCAATCAATACAGGGGTAATATTTGAGGGTTACACTATTTTGATAAAACTGCTACTTTTATTGAATTGTTGTTGGCTCGAATCAAAAAAGTTCTTTTCTATCTTTTTCGTATTAACAGCTTGACAAAGAAATTGTCAAATTATCCCTTAACGAAATGGTTTTAAATTCCAAACAAGATTTAAAATCTCTCCAGTTTATTGAATTTAACACAGCTGTGAAGAATTGACAGTATTGAAGGAAACTATTGTCGCCTAATTAAGTCCAATATCCTTATCTCATGAGTCTTCGTTCTAGAGCTTGGCAAAGAAAGATAAAGCCAGTCATCTTGAAACTTCATTAAAATCCGTATCTATTTCGGAATTCAGCTAAATCTATAAATTTGAAATCAATAGTCTGTAAGGTCAAAAGCATTAAACAGATTCACTATTTGAATTGTTACAAATGCCTCATTCAATCTCTAAAGACAGGATATATGTAAAGGGATAAACCTCTACCTCTATAGATGCAAACAGGAAGCATTAAGTGTTCCGAAAATAGTTGTTGGATCTCTCTGATTGGAATGTGAGACAGTCTCAGTGACATGTGAGTCCCTCTGCTGGCACTTAAAACCTTTATTCGGTTACTGAATTAAGAAGAGGCCTTTTAAAGTGACTGCATGTCTGTATGGTTTGACAAGAATTGTGTTGATGACACTAGCTAGGTAGTAAGGAGGTTAAAAGGATTCCCTTTTGTCGATTTTAATTAGGGTGATTCACCATCCAATTGGATTGTTTTTAATGTGAAAAAACTCTTAACAAACGACAAAGTAGTTATTTGGCCTTGAAAAGTGAACTATGTATCAGTCTCAAACAATTTTTTAACCAAAAGCAACACGACAATGAGTTTAATCAATGAGATATGTATTTTAGAATACGTCTTTTAGTCTTTTAGGAGTAACAAGATGTACCAATATAACCAAACGTCTATGATATTGTCTCAAACTTTTAATGGGGACGTTTGCCGTGTAATGGAATATTTAGACAAAAGGGGCAAATGTTGTCATTTACCACTTTATCATCTCAAGAAAGTCTTTGGTTTCAATTTATATTTTCATCTAAAAATTATTGTCATATACACTATAGAAACATTTTAAATGGAGTGCAGCACTGTATTTGAGGTGTGGTCAATATCAAGGCAAACAGCATATGGCATAAAGTATCATTCATTGATGAAATTCTTTAACAGCATCAACATCTATTTAAATTTGATACTTCTGTGAGGTCAATAGAGGTTGTCTTTCAAATTTTATTCTTCATCTAACATTAAAATAAGTTCATAATATGTAATAACAGTAACAATCATCGGAGACAAATTACATATATTATTATTGGACGTAATATATTTTCGACTGAATTGTTTTCATGTCAAAGTGAAATAATTACAAAATGGTTTTGTTACACTAATTTCCGCGATTCTGATTGGACGAGAGCGCTCAAAAACCTGCTGCCATTTCTCGATGAATACATAAAAATGTGCAACCATACCATGTGAATTCATTCCTTGTGACGTCACAATCACCTGACGCCATAGTCCGGTTTTGACAGTTGCGAGTTACGTTTTGTTGCAAAGACAGATAAAACATATCTTGTCACTTCCCACCTGCGTTTGTAACAAGTAAATACATTCCTCTCCTTAACACAATCCATACATTCACCGGAAAGGCTGCATTTTAATAATTACGAGTCCTCGAGCTTGTTCGCTCCGAGAGTCTGGCAAACGGCGGACATTTTTAACGTTGTGTGATATGCTAATTAGGATTATTCCGAAAATGCGGAATCCGGTTAAGACGAATTGTGATTGAATTGGTGTCAATGGTTGCGAAAACGAAATTAAATCTTCGGCCGTTTTAGTTTATGGAGTTGATTCAACTTTGTATTGTTTCGTGTAACAAACCACAATCTCACGACATTGATGTTAGATTTTTGTGAAAATAATTAAGAAAAACTTTGTTTAAACGTTGATTTTGTAATTATAAGGATTGTTTTACATGTTTTGTGCCTCTATCGATGTATAACAGCAACACATTTTGTATAAAATCGCTACGCTACGCTACGCGATTTTAAACAAATTGTTGCTGTTATACATCGATAGAGGCACAAATAATGTAATACAATCCTTAAATATTATTTTCCATGTTGAGAGCCTAAAAAAGCATAGTAAATCTTTTTCAATTGTCAACTGAAGCTACTTAACATGTCTGGATGTCTTCACAATGGACCAATTGTTTTATAATTGACATTGAATTGTTCTATTGTAATCTATTTTGAGTGATCATGTTTTTTTTCTGAAATCGATTTCAAATCATTTTTTTGTTGGTGTTTTGTTATAATCCTTGTTTGATTCCTAAGTTAAAGTCTTAATGTATTGACAATTTATTTCGGAGTTAATTGCAACTCAAAAGAAAGTTGATTACTCGAGGTTTGCAATGTTTTTCACTGTATACAGTAGGTTTCTAATTTTGACATGTTTCTAATTTTGACATGAACGTTCCTGTAATTACTATTAGGCATTTTTGTTACCAGTTTCTTGGTTATGTTTCTTCAACTCATTAATCAAATGTCAAAACCCGCAAAAACGACAATGACATTCATGTTGGCAAGGTCATTCATACGTTAACATCGCATTGCAGTAGGTCAAGACAAAAGGTCATGAAAACTTTAACCATACAGAATTCTTTTTAAAATTGTCATCACTTACTTCAAACTTTATTCCTTACACCAGTGTTATAATTCCGACGTCAAGGTTTTGCATTTCGATTTGATTGAATGCTGTCTTTTGGATTTTCTTCTTTTGGTTAATGTGTTTTCCATCACAAATGCATTGAAATTCTGTTTTGCTGATTATGGATAATGTAGAAATTTAAGATGTTGTTCTTAGGTAAGTAAGGTATTGTATCTTCTGTACTATCAAATGAAAACTGAATGACATCAGAAACAAGTCTTCAATGAGCACAATTAAATAAACCAATAAACCAACAAAGGTTTCAAGATATGCCTATCAAACACAAACCATGATAATGAAATTGGAGTAGACAATTACGAAAAAATACCCACTAACTATATCTAGAGACATACACAGCTGAATGTCCGTTTTAGTTTTATCTACAACCCAACAGTTAAAACCCATCAAGTAACTTCATCTTCTCTCTTTCTTCCTTGACATCCTCTTGAGGCCTACTGTGGCACCTATACAACATATATTTTATTTTATGGAATATCACCAAACAGAGAGTTGTTGTAACTAATAAAAAAGACAATCAAGCTTCACGCAATAGAGAGTAGATAATAAGCACATTCAGATTTGCTGGTTCAACGAATGTTTGACAACAGTGTCACAGCAACTGTCATTTACCATATATGATGAATGAATTTGAGGTTTTGAATTCACTTTCATTATCATAAACAAAATAAAGATTTGTACATGTAGAAGCATATATGAAATATAAGATTGTTATGTTACTAAAAAAGTGAACCGGTGCTCTTCACGCTGTTATAATCATCCTCTATTATTGGACATCATGATCAAGAATATTCAACCTTTCAGGACTAGCAACTCTGAAATGTAATGTAAGAACAAACATAATTTTGCGCATTTAAGTTGGCAAGAATTTTAGTTACACCAACATATCAAAGTCATGTTTATATATTATCTTATATGAGGAGCGCGGTGGTGTAGTGGTTAGCGTGCTGGCCTATCACGCCAAAGACCCGGGTTCGAATCCAGGTGGAGACATTTGTGACCTGGGCTTTACACCGTGTTGTGTCTTTAGGCAAGGCACTTCATCCACATTGCACTCAATCTACCCAGCTGTACAAGTGGGTACCTGAATACGGGAAGTACGGACCTATGTGGTCGCGCGAAGCGCTTAGTAGCGGCTTTGAAAGTACTTCCTTCAGGGAAATAATGTACAGCCAATGAGCAGTGCTTGCACTGGATATAAGGCTTAAAACTGTTCATTATTTATCCCTGTAAACATGCAGTGAGCATTTTCATGATAATCTATCAATTTTAGTAATGGATAATGGATAGTTTTGCTACCTTAAAGCATAATCAAGTTTAACTAAGGACGTCTGAACAGTTACATCTTGGAGATAGCATATACATGTAGAGAATTATCATATCAGATGAAGGATTTCAGAATCTTAAGTTTAGTCTATAGTTTAAGTTTTGTCTTTAGTTTAAGTGCTCAGTTTTTATGACCTGAAGTGTTAGGGGAAAATACCCATACACACTATCACAGTTTTAAAGCTTAGCTGATCTTACTCAAGATGAATACACTATGTTATGGGCAGTAGTTATTGTTGTTCTAGATTGGTCCTGTAAAGTATCTAGTTACACAACATTGTTACTGTTTCATAGAATAATTAATTCTGTTATTAAGAGATTCATGATTCTTGATTTTTATGATATGACTTGCATGAACACGAAAATACGATATTAACTTTTGATATTTGATGAACATTTCTATTCCATCACTATTCAATTAAAGATCTACTTTCTTTTCAAAGATGAAATCATGTAAATTAGAAGACATCATACTGGATGTCATGTAATTACAACAGATTTGAGTCACCTTTCTTGCAAAATGTTTTGTGTTTATTGATCGGACGCAGATGGGTAATTTCTTATATGATAACCAAAAGTTTTCTTCATTCATTTCACAAAGGTTCAATAACTATCCAGTTCTTCTTAGTTTTTTTAATTTTTAACATTAACACGTCTATTCACGTTATACAATTATTGTTCAGACATAAACAATACAATGATCAAGAAGGATTCGGAGTGTGTATCATCTTGGTTCTTAATTAACAAAATGAGAGTGAACAAATGTCAGATGAAATAGAGGATTCATTTTTCACAATGTTGACGGTGTAAATTGACCATCAGTATCTAATCTCCACAGGAGAAATTCATTAAAGTAAATCAACTGATCTGTGAACAGAACGATTACATATCACTGGGATACATAATTGAGGGTTTAATTGTCTTGCAACATCTTTCAATCTAAAAAGTCAACAAAAGAAATTTGAATATGGCAGAAGCATTATCTTAATTAGGCAATAAACATAATCGATTTAACCTTCAAAAAACGATTATATCTTATTACGGCAAAAGTCATATAGAATAACCAATCTATATTGTGGAACTTGAACAGGACCCATGTTTATAACTGCTGTAATTAGAACAGGTTATAATGTCATCGATTTCAATTGTCATATTTCAGATGAACTTTCAGATAAAACAGACATAAAACGATGTTACTTAGTAAACAACAGTCACTAAAACGAAGGTGAATAATTCTTCTTATTAGGCAACAGCAGATAATGATTGGTAAAAAGTACTATACTACCTGTTTAACTGCCTGAAAGTTTATGATGAATAAGTGAATAATCCAAAAGCAATATCCAGTCATAGTAAGAGTTACCTTGTCTGCAAATTTATTTATAAGGTGTGGTTAAAATTCCCATTTTATACAATTGTAGTTTACCAAAAACGTGTTCGTTGTAGACCAGAGAGAGTATGTATATCGTGATACAATTGCATGACTAATTCCATTACATGGCATACCCAAAAGGAAAAAGTAATCAAGAATTAGTTGGGTAATAACATATACATACATGCCAAAGGACGTTGCGTCTTTCAAATCATAAAAGTATATTATCAATAGAAGCTTCTTTCTTTCTTGCTAAGTGAATGTTATTTTGGTTACCATTTCTATTCAATCTAAGAATATTGTTATCTATAAACTATATCCAAATTTATACTGGAGTGGTACTCTTAAATTGTATTATCCCGATGATAAATCCGACTTTGACATGATGAACACGTAGATGCAGCTTATGATTGTATTCTTAAGATTCTTTAACAGGAAGCTGAGACAGCTTCATCTTTTCATCATATCTCTGTCAATCCAATATGAAGGTAAGTTGCTCAGAATACCTCTCATGTGACTCAGTGTATTTGTCTGACAGTGTTAACTGGAGTACTTTTAGATCAGTGTCGGATCAACGGAGATAAACAAAATGGATGACTTCAACCATAGACATTTTGGAATCTGCGTTGATATCCTGGGCCGACAGGTTCTTAATACTTAAATACGAAGCAAATAGTGTAACCAGATATATTCTGAAAGTTTGGTCCATATTAACGGTATGAAAACATATTGTTAGAATGAGGTTAGCGATTTGGATTGTTATGACGACGTTGCATGACAAAGCAAACAAACAGTCGCAAAATGTTTCCTTTACCAAAGTATAATTATCCGTTCAAAACTAATATTTTTTTAGAAAGACATTTGATTCATAGACATAAGGTTTTAAAATAAATTTTAGTTGACAGAAGAAGAAAAGAATAATACGATGATACATTACATTATTATTTTGGATCAAAGACTGTTCGGTCAGTATGTATACATATTTTTATGAATGGATGATGTTTGTCCACTCAAATTATGTTGATTCTTTTAATCTGCGCTATCAAACTACATCTTCGTTATCGTTTACGGTAAGAAATCTGAATAAAGTTTATTATATATTTCACTTATTATTCTGTATACTTTTGTACCTTATTATCTTTTAATGAGCGAAATCTAGAATTCAAATAATGTGGAGTGAGTGAAATTCAACATATTAAAGACTGATATATTTTTTAGTTGTCCTTTTTATTCAAGAAAATAAAAACGCTTGATCTGTTATTGATCTGTTTCTCTAAACATGTTAAAACCCTGAATCTCTGGATTGTTAGAGCTTTATTACAAGAGAAATCAAGAAGATAAGGGGTCCCAAGTGCAAGGAGGATGTTGAGGAAACTTTTGTTGAAGAGAATTTGGATTCATCCTTTGGAGTATGGGTTTAGCGAAACTAACTGTTTGTGGCAAAAATTACTGAGTACTGAGGGTAGTGTAACGTTTGCAACTGGACATGTGTCAGGAGAGTCAGACTGACTAGTGTGACGCCGAATCGGCCCCAACTGCCTTTCATGTATTCCAGGTATTCCTGATTGTTTGTGTCTAGCTTCAAGGTTTACTCACCCCAATTCACTCGTCCAAAAGGAGAACACCGATTTCAAAACAAACTTCAGTTTTGTTCCATCACAAGGAATTTAGGAACGATTCAGGGTTGGATGTGTCTACATGTAGTTGCCCCGTCTCCTTCAGGATTGGTATTTTCTCATTTAAAATTGGTTTGGCTCGACAAGGTAGGCTCCTTTAGCCTTGCTATGTAAGTTTTTGTTCTAATTTAAAAGGCAAAAGAAAGTATAGGTCGTGTTTAAATGATAATAATGACAACAAAACAAGTTGTATCAGTACACTGTTTGGTTTATACAAAAGACGGGTTTCATATCATCATTGTGGCACAATATCATAAGCAAACAAAAAATACATGATACGTGGGATCTCATTGAACAGTGGTGGGGTCAAAATAAGTACTGTTCAGTGATTACTGAATCCACATGCTTGATTGCAAAAGTTCTCAAACCTACACAGCACCGGTTTCAGTAGCGTGTATGTCCACCATGTGCATCAATGCAGGCAGTGATACGTCTCCTCATCGATGACGTCTGATGACGTTAGGTGAAATTCTTTGCCATTCTTCCCTGAGAGCAATTTCAAGTTCATTTATGGTCAAAGGTGGTCTGTCGAGATGGTCCCAAATGTGTTCTATTGGGTTCATGTCCGGGGAACAGGCAGGCCATAGCAGAACGTGAACATTGTGCTGATTCAAGAAGTCCCTTGTCAATCGTGCTGAATGAGGCCTGACATTATCATGCTGGAATACTGTTCCCTGTGGTTGATTTTGCAGGAATGGAAGCATTACTGGCCGTATAATGTCATCTCAGTACTTCGCAGCATTCAAATTCCCATGCACAATCACTAGTGGAGTCTTCTGCTCTCCACAAATGCCTCCCCAGACCATTACACTCCCCCACCGAATTGATGATGCTCTTGTACGCACACTGGAGCCAACCGTTCACCTCTCCGTCGGAAAACTCGTTGTCTGCCATCGTTCCTGAACAACCTGAAACGACTTTCATCGGAAAACAACACTCTGCGCCATTCCCGGACTTGCCAGACTCGAACTCGTCTCGCCCATCGTACTCTCTCACGTCGATGTTGGGCTGTCAAGTACATTCCTCTGTAAGGTCTGATACCTACAGAACGTAGTCTCCGTAGGACCGTACGTTGACTGATGCGACGTCCCAGAGCCGTTGCCGCCGTTGCCGCCGCAGTTACGAATCTGTTACGAAGGTGAATGGTTCGTATACGGTGATCTTCGTGCGGTGTTGTCACGCGTGGTCTTCCGGTTCTGGGCCTGTCCTGGATCCTGCCTGTCTGCCGGTGTCGTTGGAGGACTCTGGCCACCGTTAATGGTGTGCAACCGAACCTTCTTGCAATTTGGACCTGTGTTGCCCCAATCTAGTGCATTCCAATAGCTCGCTCTCGCGCCGCTTCTGTTAATCTTGGCCTTTCTTTTTTGTGCTTTCATCAGCTGGGTTTCCAACCTCCTGTATGCGCATATTTATACTCTACTTCAGCACGTGCATTTCGAGCTATTGGCTTAAAACGTGTTTTACCATTTTCACGTGAGGTGTGGTACCATGAAGGATCCGTTTCAGCGATGTGTTTCTCTCCGTATTGTACTCGGATAATGACATTGTGAACACATTTGGTTCACCTTTTAACAAAGTTTTAAAATAAAATTGTTTTTTCGAACCTATACTTTCTTTTGCCTTTTAGTTTATTTATGAAAATAACCATACCCTTCAAAATAACAAAGATCAATCAGTTGCCATGAAAACAAACATTTTTACAAGAATTTGAAACCTCCAAAAGGCACATCTACATCATATGAAGAGGATGTTAGGTAAATTCGGTTAAGTTTGGTCAAGTAGTTTCAGATTTATGCTCCGGAAACTAACCCCACCCTTCAAAAGGACATAGTTCAAACTGTTGCCATGGAAACTACAAAAATATAATCTAAAAGAAGTTGAAACCCCCAGAAGGCACATTTGCATGATATATATACCAAGTCTTATTTCTGATATGGTTTAATCCCTAACCCTTAAGAATATAATTAAACCTTATTCTTTAAACTTAATAAGATCACAATTCTAATGACTTACTTATTGTTTACGTACTCATTATTAAATCATACTGGTTTCAACTCTGGCCAATATTCCGTTACTTTGCTTTTGGTCAAAGGGGTAAGAGTCATACACAAAACATACTTGAATACATTGAAATTAAATGATAAAAGCTATATCAAATTATTGGGCCAAGGCACTTAACTGTTCCAAGCACCTGTCAGTTGCAACATAAAGAAGTCTTATCATTGTCCTTATCATTGTGTCCTGTGACAGGTATATTGAAGCAACATGACTGGCCACGACGCTGCTGAGTAGTTTATTCCATGATAAGCATTCAGTTGAAATGCGCACATTATGCGGTTATATCATGATCGTGTAAGAGTGTCTAGACAGAGAAGTAAAAGCATTTGACTTTAAAGAAGCCCTTTCAGACTCCTTCAATGAGATAGAGTACTGTCGAGTACCATTACTTGCTGAATGTCAAATTATGAATATCTGGAACACTTTATCATACGTGTCCGTTAAGAAAATATATGAAGTGCTTTTAATGTCATAGATATCAAAAATATTTATACTTCATTAACATAATTATATCTAAAGGGACAGTAAGATCCGAACTTCTTATCGCTAGCATACAAGAACGTAAAACAATGAGACCATTGCTTTCATATAGTAAATCATCTTAAATCATTACCAATCTGATAAATAAATTATGTGTGTCTTTTTAATTAAGAGATGACGTGAAATTTATTTGGTGTAAAAAGACATGTTTCCTTTATTATTAAAGAGAGTTTGATTCAATGACTGTATTGATCAACAATTAAACAACTAAAATGCTACAAACAAAAAGCTAAAAAGAGTACACACGTACACAATTTATTCTTCGATTTGTATCGTACAAAATAGAATGTACTATTTATTATATGCTAAGTGGTGAGAGACTGAGTTTTCTCAGTCCTAGAAAAGTGCGCTCGCCACTGAGTGTGATATCACTTGTCAAATGTCAGTGAAAATATCACAGAGGGGATGACGTCTTGTGTACAATGGTTTGACGTCACTTTTACAATCAACGCGCCGTCATCGCCGTCGCTAAGTTACGATCAACAATGGTATGACGTTGCCAGAAAACCTTTGAGTCAAAGCCTTTTGGACATAAATTACCACATTTTCGACCACAGAGGCATATAATAAACAGAATATCTTTTGTTTTGAGTGTGATATCACTTATCTCTCATCTCGTGACGGGGTAAAGCCTATATTTTCACTCGTGGCTGCGCCACTCGTGAAAATACTGGCTCTACCCCGTCACTCGATGAGAGATAAGTGATATCACACTCAAAACAAAAGATATCCTCTATATAGCTTGCATCAAAAGTTTTGAAACGTCGAAGGAGGCAAGGGAAATCAGAGTACACAATTAAGATGACGTATTGGTTTATGGTTTCGTTTAAGCTAAGGCAAGTTTTAGAGGGTGGTTTTCTTAAAAAATAAAATTAGGTATTTTGTCGTTGATACAAATTTCGGTTTTTGGTGACAGAATATTCTTGATTGTGTTTTATAAATTTTTTTATAATTGGAAACGCATTTAAAAAAAATGTGAAAATAAGAACAAACCTGAGTATGGCTCTTTAATGTTTGTTTTCATGGTGTCTTTAAGAACTATGATCTACATTAGTGGTTTTCAAGGTCATGATTGGGAAACACTGTTACCCAAACAGTTGGAATAGAAATAGCCTAAGTCAACTAATCTGGCAGCCTCTAAGAAAATATCATCCATCACTTTTTGTGGCTTATGTCAGTGATTAATGATTGTTAGAATTTTTCTTCTAAAAAACAAAAAAATAGGGCAAGTTCCATTTTCTCACGAATTCACTCTCAAAAAGATTCCTTAGATTGGAAAAAGTTTCCAACATGCCTTACCTGATAGTAACAAGTAAAACATCTTTTGTATTCTTTTGAACAAATATTTAAAAAACGTTTGACAATCACATAACTGCACGCGCTGTATCCATTATGATTTCAATGATCTGAAGAGATGGACTCACACTATCTAGAAATATCCAAATTGTTTACTTTCTCCGTGATATGTGATGTTATTAAAGTCACGTACTTCAACTTTACTCCTTACACTATTGTTATGATTACGACGTCAACTTCTTTTCATTTCGATTTGGTGGAAGACCGTCATTTAGACTTTCTTCCCTTATCCTGTCTCAAGGTATGAACGCTACGCTAACTCGACTAATCTGTACCCTGGGTTCAGAATCTAGATTCATTCGCCCGACTTGGGATAAAGCCAATCAAATCATTTTCTCGTTTGAATTTTATCGAGAAGGTGGCGAGAAAATGATTTGATTGGCTATATGTAGAATGTAAAGAATGATCATATCGGATGAAGGTTTTCAGAATATTAAGTTTAGTCTTTAGTTTAAGTTTAGTGTTTAGTTTGTTTAGTCTTAAGTTCAAGTGCTAAGCTTTTATGACCTAAAGTGATTAGGGAACACTATCACAGTTTTAAAGCTAAGCTGATCTTACTCAAGATGAATACATTATGTTATTTTTTAACTATAGGCAGTAGTTAGTTTTGTTATTTAGAAGACATCGTCATGGATGTCATGTAATTATTACAGATTTTAGTCACCTTTCTTGCAAAATGTTTTTTGTTTATTGCCGGACGCAGAAGGCTACTTCCTTTTATGATAACGTAATGTTTACTTCATTCATTTCACAAAGGTTCAATAACTACCAAGTTCTTCTTAGTTTTCTTAATTATCAACATGTAATACTGCATCTATTCCCGTAATACAATTATTGTTCAGACAAAAACAATCCAATGATCAAGAAGTGTTCCGAGTGTGTATCATCTTGTTTCTAAATTAACAAAATGAGTGTGAACAAATGTCAGATGAAATAGAGGATTTATTTTTCATAGTGTTGACGGTGTAAATTGACCATCAGTATCTTATCTACACAGGAGAAATTCATTACAGGAAATCAACTGATGTGTGAACAGAACGATTACATATCATCGGAATACATAATTGAGGGTTGAATTGTCTTGCAACAACTTTCAATCTGAAAAGTGAACAAAAGAAATTTGAATATGGTAGAAGCAAAATCTTAATTAGGCAAGAAACATAATCGATTCAGCCTTCAAAATAGGATATATTACGGCAAAACCATATAGAATAACCAATCTATATTGTGGAACTTGAACAGGACCAATGTTTATAATTGCTATAAATAGAACATGTAATAATGTCATCGATTTGAATTATAATATTTCAGATGAACTTTCAGATGAAACAGACATAAAACGATGTTATTTAGTAAACAACAGTCACTAAAACGTCTTATTAGGCAAAAGCAGATAATGATGGGCAAAGAGTACTATACTACCTGTTTAACTGCCTTAAAGTTTATGATGAATAAGTGAATAATCCAAAAGCAATACCCATCGTAAGAGTGACATTGTCTGCACATTTATCTTTTTGAGGTGTGGTTGAAATTCCCTTTTTATGCAATTGTAGTTTACCAAAAACGTTCATTGTAGACCAGAGAGAGTATGTATATCGTGATACAATTGCATGACTAATTCCCTTACATGGCATACCCAAAAGAAACAAGTAATCAAAAATTAGTTGGGTAATAACATATACATACATGCCAAAGGACGTTGCGTCTTTCAAATCATAAAAATATATTATCAATAGAAGCTTCTTTCTTTCTTGCTAAGTGAATGTTATTTTGGTTACCATTTCTATTCAATCTAAGAAGATTGTTATCTATAAACTATATCCAAAAGTATACTGGAGTGGTACTCGTATTATCCCGATGATAAATCCGACTTAGTCGTGATGAACACGTGCATGCAGCTTATCATTGTATTATTGAGATTCTTTTACAGCAAGCTGAGACAGCTTCATCTTCCATCATATCTCTGTCAATCAAATATGAAGTTAAGTTGCTCAGAATATCTCTCATGTGACTCAGTGTATTTGTCTGACAGTGTTAACTGGAGTACTTTTAGATCAGTGTCAGATCAAAGGAGATAAACAAAATGGAGGACATCAACCATAGACATTTTATAATCTGCGTTGATATCCTGTGCAGACGGGTTCTGATTACTTAAATACGACACAAATAGTGTAACCAAATTTATTCTGAAAGTTTGGTCCATATTAACTGTATGAAAACATACTGTCGGAATGAGGTTGGCAATTTGGATTGTTACGACTACAGTGCATGACAAAACAAACAAACAGTCGCAAAATGTTTCCTTCACCAAAGTATAATTTTCCATTCAAAACTAATAATGTTTGAGAGAGATCTTTGATTCATAGACATACGGTTTTAAAATAAACTTTATTTGACAGAAGAAGAAAAAATAATACGAAGCGACTGGTTTGTTTAACTTGTTGTGACACTTTTCGGATTCAATTTATCAGGATTAATGCAATATACCTTGCGATCTGCGAGTCAGACATGATACATTACTTTTTATTTTGGATCAAAGGCTGCTGGGTCAGTATGTATGCATATTCTTATGAATGGATGATGTTTGTCCACTAAAATTATATGTTGAATCTGCACAATCAAACTACATCTTTTTTGGTAACGATAAGAAATCAAGAAATCTGAATAAAGGTTATTATATATTTCACTTCATTTTCATTTTTATACTTTTGTAAATTATTATCTTTTAATGAGCGAGATTAAGAATTCAAATAATGTGGAATAAGAGAAATTCAGCATATTCAAGATTGATCAAACGCTTAATTTCTTATTGAGCTATTTGTCTAAAAATGTAAAAGCCATAAATCTCTGGATTGTTAGATCTTTATTACAAGAATAACCAAGAAGATGCGACGAATTATGGTTTATCTGTCCTGAGTGGAAGGAGGGTGTTGAGGAAACTTTTCTTGAAGAGAATTTGGATTCGTCCTTTGGAGTATTGGTTTAATGAAACTTACTTTTTGTGGCCAAAATTACTGAGTACTGAGGGTAGTCTAACGTTTGCAACTGGACATGTGTCAGGAGAGTCAGACTGACCAGTGTGACGCCCAAACAGCCCCAACTGCCTTTCCTGTATTGTTTGTGTCTAGCTTCAAGGTTAACTCACCCCAATTCACTCGTCCATAAAGAGAACACCGATTTAAAAACAAACTGCAGTTTTTATTCCACCACAAGGAATTTAGGATCGATTAAGGGTTGGACCTTCATGTATTTTCTCATTCAAACTTGGCTTGGCTCGACTAGATAGGTTCATTTTGCTTTGCTATTTCAGAGCTTTCATTCTAATTTAATGATATCCCTTAGTGTTACAAGTCTGAGGATTCTTTTTGTGAATGAGTGCAAGTTTTCTGCTTGATATGCCTATCTATACTCGAACGAAATTCATTTTGTTCAGATCAGATCCATCAACTTTCCTGACACCCATTACAAACTAGAAAGTGTGTCTACTCGTAAAAAAATATGTCTCCCCTATACACCACCTAAGTTGAATTTCGTTTTTGAAAATGTTTTGTTAACTCAAATAAAACCATATTCTCTCTATAAAACAACTGTAAGTTTTTGTTCTATATATGAAACTAACCATACCCTTCAAAATGACAAAGATCAATCTGTTGCCATGGAAACATTTTTTACAAGAATTTGAAACCTCCAAAAGTCACATCTACATCATATGAAGAGGATGTATACTAAATTTGGTGAAGATTGGTCAAGTAGTTTCAGATTTATGCTCCGGAAACTAACCCTACTCTTCAAAATGACAAAGTTTAAACTGTTGCCATGGAAACTAAAAAATAAAATCTAAAAGAAGTTGAAACCCCCAGAAGGCACATTTGGATGATATGAAGAGTATGTATACCAAGTCTTATATCTGATACGGTTTAATCCCTAAACCTAAAGAATATAATTAAACCTTATTCTTTAAACTTAATAATATCACAATTCTAATGACATACTTATTGTATACTTACTCATCACTAAATCATACTGGTTTCAACTCTGGCCAATATTTCGTTTCTGTGCTTTTGGTCAAAGGGGTAAAGGTAATACACAAAACATAGTTAAATGCATTGAAATAAATGGATAAAAGCTATATCAAATCATTGGGGCTAAAGCACTTAACTGTTCCAAGCACCTGTCAGATTCAGTATGAAGAAGCCTTATTATTGTGTCCTGTGACAGGTACATTGAGGCAACATGACTGGTCACGACGCTGCTGAGTAGTTTAATCAGTTGAAATGCGAACATAAGGTTATATCATGACCGTGTAAGAGTGTCTAGACCGAGAAGTAAAAGCATTTGACTTTAAGGTAGCCATTTCAGACTACTTCAATGAGAAAGAGTACTGTCGAGTACCATTACTTGCTGAATGAACTATGTCAGATTATGAATATCTGGAACACTTTATCATGCGTGTCCGTTAAGAAAATAGATGAAGTGCTTTTAATGTCATAGATAAAATATAATATTTATACTTCATTAACATGTTTATATCTAAAGGGACAGTAAGATGCGAACTTCTTATCGCTAGCATACAAGAACGTAAAACAATGAGACCATTGCTTTCGTATAGTAAAACATCTTAAATCATTACCAAACTGATAAATAAATTATGTGTGTCTTTTTAATTAAGAGATGACGTGAAATTTATTTGGTGTAAAAATACATGTTTCCTTTATTATTAAAGAGAGTTTGATTCAGTGACTGTATTGATCAACAATTAAACATCTAAAATGCTACAAACAAAAATCTGAAAAGAGTACACATGTATACAATTCTTCGATACAAATCGTACAAAATGGAATGTACTATATAGCTTGCCTTAGAAATTTTGGAACGTCGAAGGAGGTAAGGGAAATCTGAGTACACACATAAAGATGACGTATTGGTTTATAGGTTCGTTTAAGCTTAAGCAAGTTTTAGAGGGTTGTTTTCTTAAAAAAATAGAATTAGGTACTTTGTCGTTGATACAAATTTCGTTTTTTGGTGACACAATATTCTTGATTGTGTTTCTAACCGAACTTTATAGTTCGAAATGCATTTTTAAAAAATGCGAAAATAAGAACAAAACTGACTATGGCTCTTTAATGTTTGTTTTCATTGTGTCTTCTAGAACAAGGATCTACATTAGTGGTTTTGAAGGGAATGATAGGGAAAGACTGTTACCCGAACACTTGGAATAGAAACAAAAGCCCAAGTCAACTGCTCTGGCAGCCTATGAGAAAATTATCATCCATCACTTTTGTGGTTCATGTCAGTGGATAATGATTTAGAATTGTTCTTCTGAAATACAAAAATAGGGCAAGTTCCATTTTCCGACGAATTCACTCTCAAAAAGATTCCTTAGATTGGAAAAAGTTTCCAACATGCCTTATATGATAGTAACAAGATAGATATATTTTGTATTCTTTTGAACAAATATTTAAAAAACGTTTGACAATTATATAACTCGATCGCTGTACCCATTATGATTTTAGTGATCTGAAGAGATCGACTCACACTATTTAGAAATATCCAATTTGATTAAATTCTCTGTGACATGTGATGTTATTAAAATTCCTCCCCTGGCTCTGAGAACTTACCATGTATAAAGGGGACTTTCATTATGTCTACTTCGCTGCTTTTACGGACAAGAATCGTGTTGATGTCACCAACCTGTACTTACATGTAAGTCAGTAGGATAAATGCATTCATCTTTGCCGATTACAAGCAACGTGACACCCAGTTCATAGAGGCCAAAGTTTATTCGCATTCATTCAGATGATGTGATTTGGTACATGTATGTTGTGTTTTTTGCGTGATATAAATTGTTCAAAAGTTTAAACCTTTCCTTCCGATTACTTGCGTTTCGAAAGTGGGAAAGTACACACCTACCACACCATACAAGTTAACTCTCAGGGGGGATTCCGGCTGGGTTCCACCCTCATTTCGGCTCTGGGCGGGAGTTCTGAGAAACTGGTATATCTAAAAAATATGCCCAGTGATCTTGTAAACAGACAGTGTATTCATATCGACGCAAACAACATGGAAACGCAACTGGGCCAACATAATGCAGACTTTTTAAATAACATAAATTTGTCATATATATATTTAAGCTAGATAGTGATATTGAGGCACGCCGTTCATCTAGAACTGTTCAGAAAGCTGTCTGAAGATTATGTGACAACGTTGCACAACCATGTGTAGTCGTACAATACACGAATGAAAAAAAGGTTGCGGAGGTGCCCTTTATTTGAGAACGAGAGATATTATTGTTAAATGCATGCATGCCTGTCTTTCCCAATTTTGATATTGATATTGATATTCTGTTTTATCAAATCCCAATGTTAAGTTTTATACAGAAAAACCCTACAATGAAACTTTCATATAAACGAAGATGTCTTTTATTCTGTTGATGTGAGTAAGCTGCATATTCTTGGTGTATTCCTTTTAAACGTGTTTTTGTCTCTCATTAATAACACGAACCGAAGTGCAGTAAAATATATCATTAGCACAAGTCTCGTGAGGCAACATGTCTGCCTACATGTAACAGCATATGTATATGCCGGGTCCCATAGTGTGACTAATCTTTCTATGTCCATTTCGATATTTTTATATACTGTAATAGACGAATAGCGAAAGCAATTATGAAGATGCGTTGATGTCCTCATAACATACCTTGCCACAATTTATAAAATTAGCACAGAGAGTGCGTTTTACTTTTTCACAATCCTAGAGGTTGAATTTGATGTTATTAAAGAGAATATACATGTACGAGTAGTGACGTGGCCAATTACAGCTTTGCGTGATGAAGAGAAATGCCATTATCCATACAGATACTCTGAACTAACTCTTCATCAACACAATGTGACACACTGGCATACATGTACATGTACTTGTCTGTCTTGCGTGAATCAGTTTCGAGAAGTTTTAGTCGGTGTTGGTGGTGTTGAAACTGGTAGACTTTGTATCTTGTCTCTGTATCATGCCTCCGACTTGATACCCTGAATACTTAGTTGTATATAATTGCCCATTTTAATTACACGAGTACCTTATTATCAATGTTTTCGAGCAATGGATATATCACACATTAGGTTTTTAAAAGAATCTGTTTATTGCCTAACTAGCGAAATAGAGGAACATGAGTCAATATCTCCTTGTATAGAGTGGAGGCTTTGTTGTGTTTTACTCGCCGCTCATGGCTCAAATAGTGCCAAAGCCGAATTAAACAATAACGCACTCTTCTGTGATTCTATATATGTTTAGTTAAAGAAAATAATTATTTTAATTGGTTGGTGGTCGATATTGTTATTTCCTATGTACATTTAGCTTGAGTATAAAACTATATATAATAGAATATATATTGAATATATATAGATATAGATATTGAACGTTGCAATTTCTAAGAATTCATAACGTGAACTGTAGATGTAATGTGGATGGAACATTAGAATCAGTGGAAAGACCGTCAACAGTCTCGAAACCCCGGAGACAGCACTAACTAAAATTCTGAAATTATTAATCGGAAGAACTGTTAAATATGTATTACTTTAGATAGAAACATTCAGATTCCTTGTCAATATTTGAAAACAAAATCAAATCCCATTGCAGGTAAAAATCTACGAGGATTGTAAAAATGAATCAGTATTATAAAATAAAAAAGATGTTCTGTTGACAACAGTTAAGCCACTATATCGTAAATAACGTCAGGGAAATTACAGCAGCTTTGATTATGCAATTCTTTCGTGAAAATTGTCTTTAATGAGTATGAACACGAACAGTTGACCATTATATGTCTTTTGATGTTTATTTGTAGTTTGCATTGTTTAAATTTTGATGGCAAAGGTACCATTAAGATCCATTTACTTATCCCAAAGTGTCTCATTAAAGGGACGATTTTTAAGTATCGAGATAAAAACATGTATCTTTTCACGCAATACAATTCTGGTTTAAAACTGCTACTAGAGCTACATGAAGAGTAGCCAATACAGTCGTAGGTCAAAGTTGATTGGTCTTTACTTAAACAGTATGTTTTCTTCCTCAACTTACTTAAGGGAGTAGGATTATGTAGTCCATAACGTTTACAACCACATCTATTTACCGTCATATCAATACAAAGTTATCATCAGAGGCACATCATGAGATTTGTTGTAGTGGGAAAATCATTATTCCTTAAGGACAATTTTTTTTAATCATGTAAAATCTTTATTATATGAACTAAATGTTTCAGAGAACTTGTATTACGAAATTTGTTCATTATTGCTTTAAACATCAAAGCTTATTCTAAATAGTTTTTTTTCTTCCTGGAAAATTGTACAGCATGAATGGTAACTATGGTTAGGAAACAGTAATACAATACCAGGATTTACACACAGGAAAGGTAAAGAAATGAAAAAAACCAAAACATTATTCACACACTTTCACACTTTCACACACACACACACACACACACACACACGCTAGAAGCTATGTAGACAATAAAAGTCGAATGAAATTAGAGAAGATTTTCACCAAGAGCCCATTTCTGAAAGAATTCGGTATGTTTTGATTTGCAAAAGTGTCTAGTTTTTTCTATCTGATAGAAGAATTTCACATAATTTAAAAAAAGATTTAATGTGTAGACTATTTTGCATTTTACATATATATATGTGGAATTTAGCTAGTAAAAGTATCAAATCCAAGATAGTATCACTTTCAAAATTTGGAGAATATCCAAAAATGTCTACAGTAAGATTTATGTTACATGCATGTTGGCACTTCTGAAAATTTGTTCCAAAAAGTTTTGCTTACCCTACAGTCCCTAAAAAGATGTTGTATAGTTTCTGGTCCAGCCTTGCAAAAAGTACATACGTTGTTGTCAACAATGTGCATCTTAATTAAGAATGTATTAAGAAGTAAAATTCTATGGAGCAATCTGAGCTGAAACCATTTTAGTTTAGGGTCTGGGGTAGTTTTATGTGCATTAACAAAAAGGCTTGGCCAGTTTACAGTGATTAAGAGTTCTTCTTCCCATTTTTCAATGGCTTTAAGATTATCCTCGGTTTGAGTTATGACATAATAGTATTTCTTTTTTGCAAGCAAAGAGATTACTTATAGAAATATTTGTATCTTTTTTTATTTCAAAGTTAGAATCCTTTTTAATACCCAAATGTGTCAGGTATTTATTTACTGATCTTATAATTCCATAAAATTCAAGAAAGTTTATATTGAAATACTTAATGCAAAATTGATGCAACGTCAGAAAGTTGCCATCAGTGTTAAGCAAACTAAATATATTATGTAAATTATGTTCATAAAATGTTTTGTTAAAGGTTTTTCTATTTATAGAGAAATGTTTATTGTACAGTGGGGGTTCTCTGAGGAACTCCTCATAGGTTTTTGGTATTATTTTGCTACTGTAATTTGAAAAAGCAACAAGACAATCTCTTCAAAAGAAGTTTTGTTGTCTTTAAGCAAGCTTTAGTGCATCTTCCGCACGCATCGGGCGAGATATGCATTTACAAGAAATTCATATTCAACCTTGCGACAACTCGAGGGGAAAGTTGTGACAGGAAGTAGCCTGATTATTGAGCTATGATGTAGGCCAATCAAAGGCGAGGATATATTTCAAATGAGCACACAAAACTGTAATAAAACGATGCGATGTCTAAATAGAAACTGAGAGATACAGCCTTATTCTACGCAGTATTTTGGTGACCTATATTCACGCATCGTTTTTATGAATGTTGTCACAACGCAACTAAGGGATTAATTAGAAATTAAATTTCTCTTCGAGTTCGAGTTGGACTGACGCAAGGGACGTAACTCTGTTTGTCCTACAGGGGGCGCTGATAGAGTCACAACTTTCCCGTCGAGTTGTCGCAAGGGTGAATATGAATTTCTTGTAAATGCATATCTCGCCCGATGCGTGCGGAAGATGGCTTTAGTGGGAAATCACTTCCAAAGGTGACTGACTATATCATAAAAAATCTGGATTAGTTTTTGTCATTAGTTGTTTCCACTTCTTTTCAAAATCAACATTTACCAGCTTCTTTATCCATATTATTTTCATAGCATCAACATATGCAAAAATATCTATCATTCAAGTCCCCCTTGGGAGATGGGTTTACAGGCAACAATTCTCTTTATTTTATCAGGTTTGTTATCCCATAAGAATTTGAAGAGGATAGTGTTAAACCTTTTTAGGAATTCATCAGAGGGATTAGGGAGGGTAAGGAGAAGGAAGTTTAGATTTGAAACGAGCATTGATTTAATTACTGTAATTTTACCTAAGGGCGTAATAATTATGTTCATCCATCTCTTAATTATAAGGACATTGATATAGCATTGTTTACTTTCGATTCAAAATCGAACATCTTCAACTATTACCAAAACATTTAAGCAAATGAGAAAACAGGAAAAAAGTATCATCCGCGAGATATTCTGACAAACATGTTGGAGAAAAGGAGCTAATCTTATGCTAGGAAATACTGACTGACAGACTTGAATCTGTTTACCAAGTATCTGTATTTGGTGATCTAAACGCTGAATGTCCATCAATACAAAGAAAAATATATCTTAATGACATAATACATATTATTTATGATGATTTTGTTACAAATCACATTTTCGAGTAGGACTTGTCTACTGTATGTTGATGTGTAATTTGCAAAGTATTGCCCGACAAAAACATGTGAATGGCACTTGACCTGACAAAAACACTGCAATTTCATTTCAGCGAGAGTAGTCCTTTTCAAACACATCAGGCAACAGAAATAAAAAAATAAACTCTTTTTATGTAAACATATAAATAAAAACCGACCAGAACCCCGGTGTTATCAAATTATGTTTCAACAAAAGCTCGCTTGGGAATAGCGTTTTAGGGAGTCCTTTTATTTTCTCAAATAACACATCGCATTTGGTGCTGGTCATTCGTGCATACGGAGTAATATTTATCTAATAACTGAGAGAGGGTTATAAACATAGTGGCAGAGGTTTCTGCTGGCTCTTATCACTCACAGTAATTCACTAATCTTGCATCAATGCTGAACCTTCTTATCGTAACTTAATGTTATAGTTATTGATTTTCATCATTGCAAACGAAAATATTATTAGAGGTATTCTCTTTTGGCTACCTTAACCATTTCAAATAGTCAATACCATCTCATAGGAACCATAAGTCTGCAGGTAATGAATAAAATGTGTCGTACTCCTTAAATATCTTGGGATTAGGATCAACTGAGGGATTGGAACATACTGAGACCGATATTGTTCAACATAATTTAAATAAAACACCTACTTGCAAGCCATTGCATAGTGTATGTGTCTGGTAGATATACTGTTATATTGTTAATACGGTAGTATCTTTAAGTTTTCAGGTAAACATTACTTAATGGCATTTTTGTTACATCCTACTGTATTAATGAACAGTTCTACTACTTCTCCTATTCATGTTCCTTCTGAACATTCACAGGTGATTACTCTGTCAGACATCATTATCTGCCCTTGATTTTCTCACGACTCTTTATCGTGGTCAGCTTAAACCAATTGTGTGTGGTTTGATGTCAGTGTAAGCACATTGACTGTTTACATCTACATCTTTTGTGTCAGTATTAAGCTTTAAAACATACGAATTCTGTGAATATGATGTTTACGAAATGGTCCATAGTACCTCAAATTATGTATAGGTTAATGTCCGAGTAACTCTCCATTAGGATATTAACCGACTTAAATTACACTCAACTGAATGCATTTTCAAAAACATAACTTAAAATATTTACAAAGTTGAAATTTAAAGTGAAAAACTTGAGGTAAAATACAAC
The DNA here is from genome assembly GCA_916613615.1 of Steromphala cineraria. Taxonomy (NCBI): domain Eukaryota; kingdom Metazoa; phylum Mollusca; class Gastropoda; order Trochida; family Trochidae; genus Steromphala; species Steromphala cineraria. Next base: position 85,088,095 of record OU744721.1, read on the forward strand.
GCTCCATTATTGAAAAATAATGGCGCGAGAGAACAATAGGATGACCTCACAAGTGTAATTTAATGGATTCTTAGCACCCAAACTGAGCATAATCGTGTCAAATTACTAATTCAAAACAAGCTATATTGTTTATGAATTGATCGTGTAAGTGCATTTAATCTTTGAAGTCAGCTCAGTTACAGCATCCTTAATTTAATTGGGAAAACATATAAAAGGGTACACAAATGTTATTATTTTAATGTTCAGGTATTCTAATTAGAAAGTGATACTGACAATTATTTGTGATTGCAGGTTTGCCATAGTCTTTTGTAAAAATGCTGTGACACATTACTTTTTATAAGAACCAAATTATCTTAAATATAAACATGTTGATTACCTCAACCTTCAAACATTTCAATAAAAACTTAGAAATGAGGCAATCGATTTGATAATCGTTCCGATATTCTCCTTTTAGTAACGTTATTTGATCCCTCACTTGTTGAAGAAGTACAAGTTCTCATGGATATTCAACTTCTTTATTTCATGAATAAGATTTGACTACATTGAAACGTCGCAACTCAAACAACCTCACACGTGCTTTACTCTCAATTTCATTTATTAGTGTTACATATCGCAACGACACTGAAGAGGCTACAGTGCATAACTATTGGTACAAATTACTTTTTAAACACGTGGTATTACAAAACTACTTCTCAAGGGTAATTGCTTTACACAATTTTTTTTATGATACACTCGAAGTTTGAAAGAATATAAACGATCTCATAACCTATTCGAAAGTATTTCAATGGAACACCAGCACATAAATAATCAGCAATGGAAAAATCAAAAGGTCATCGCAATAGACTTTAAAGTTTATTTTCATGAAAGAGAATGACCTTCACTGCATCAAATTGATTAGATTCCTTGATCCTCAATTGGTAACCAATTCATGATGTACCACATAGTTACTCAATCACCTCTATGATTTTGGTTAACATGTTTGCTAAGCAGATTGCAATATATCTTCAATTATATCAATGTTAACAAGTATTTGTCACAAAGATGACAAGATCCCCCGCCGCAAATTGATGTGAACAAAATGCATACTGTATACATAGAAAACACTTGTCTACACTTGTCATGCTACTAGATGTCATTTAGACCACAACAAATCAACTGGTCCCTGGGTCTTCCATATATAAGCCTCACTGTGACCTTGAAAATAATGTGAAGGTCACCAAAATCGCCCGGCGCCTTCCAAATAAGATGCATTGTGTAACTTATGAAGAGAAACCAGTTAATGGTTCTTGAGATATGCCGCTGACAAGCCTAAAATGCAGGTTTCAATGCTGAAATTTTCAAAGTCTCGCTGTGACCTTGAAAATAAAGTGATGGTCACCAAAATCGACTGGGCCCGACGCCTCCCCAATAAGATGCTTTGTGTAAATTATGAAGAGAATCCAGTTAATGGTTCTTGAGATATCCCGCTGACAAGCCTAAAATGCAGGTTTCAATGCTGAAGCTTTCAAAGTCTCGCTGTGACCTTGAAAATAATGTGAATGTCACCAAAATCGAATGGCCTGGCGCCTTCCCAATAAGATGCATTGTGTAAGTTATGAAGAGAATCCAGTGAATGGTTTTTGAGATATCCCGCTGACAAGGGTAAAATGTCAAAGTCTCGTAATGACCTTGAAATGAAGGTCAAGGTCATGAACCTCTTTAGGGTCCTTGCTCTCATGGTGATGAAGCTATATACAAAAACTGAAAAGAATCAGGTCAATAGTTTTTGAGTTATATTCAATGTCATGCGTCGGGACGTACGTACGTACGGACGGACGCTGCTCAATACTATATCCCCCGCTTCGCGCTAAAGCGCGTCGGGGGATAATAAAGCAGCTTTGAACAGGATAATTCTTCTGCAATACAATGTACAAAACCAATTGACCCTTTTACCACTTTTCATAATTACTTTTAATTATACATAAAGTCTTTTTCTTCCTTGTAATTGTTTGTATAAACGGTTCATAATTATTCTATTCACCACATTAAACAAAGATATCGAGAATTTCGAGATGGAGCTATATTTCTATGCAACTAAAGTTCAGGATCAGAAATAACAATCAAATGATGTTTCACACGAACTGAGGCAAATGTCTGCATTCTATTGAAAAAATGAATAATATATTAAGCGGAAGCCCAGTTCATGATTTGCTAGATAATATACCACGTGTGAATATCGGTAAATAGAGGACGTTCTCTTTTGGATGTTGTATTTTGTCATCTTGTTGAACCATATTTGCTAACATACATGTACAAAATCAGTCCAAATGTATGTCACATATGATTGACGATTCATTTCTCAGAATGTGGACATTGTAAATAGACCAGCCGTATCTGATTACAGATTAAAATCTCTTCATAAATAGCTGAACAGAACTCTAAAACAAATGATTCATATCCCTTGGGGCATAATCAAGGGATAATTTGTCTTGTCATGATATTTTACTTTATTAAGTACACAAAATCTTGAGCAAACAGAATAATAGGACGTCACCAGACAACACTGATCAGATAATTTCAAGCCATTAATCATAATTAAACAGGACAAAGGTAAACATTGTTAAATCAAGTTTTAGCATATATAATGCCTTGACCTGAATGAACAAAATTTAATTCAAATTAAACACACAGAAGCAACATGATATAGTAAATATTGATTGATGTGAGCAATAGTGATTTTGGCCCGGCGCCTTTCCAGTAAGTTGCTTGGTGTAAGTTATGAAGAGAATCCAGTGAATGGTTCTTGAGATATCCCGCTGACAAGGGTAACATTTCAAAGTTTCGTTGTGACCTTGAAATAAAGGTCAAGGTCATGACACTCTATAGGGACCTTAATCTCATGGTGATGAAGCTATATACAAAAAATGAAAAGAATCAAGTCAATAGTTTTTGAGTTATATACAATTTCATTCCTAATACTATATCCCCCGCTTCGCGCTATAACGCGCGGCGGGGGATAACAATATATATATTATATACTATTATATCTTGCAGGTAAGTTATCACATCTCTACGACCATACAAATCCTAGATGAATTCCTTTTCTTAATCTTGGCTGGAAGCGAGGAAGAGAGCCCACAAGTCGACCATGTCTCCGGGTATGCAAGGGGGACGGCAAGACAGAAGAAACAAGTATTTGTCACAAAGGTGACAAGATCCCCCGCCGCAAATTGATGTTAACAACAAGAAGCGGGACGTACGGACGTACAGAGCTGAATAATATGTCCCCCGTGAAGACTCAAGGTTAATGGGTTCATGAGATATGGCCCTAACATTTTCAAAACTGGTCAAAGTCTCGCTGTGACCTTGAAAATGAGGTCAAGGTCACCAAAAACTTTTCAAGTCTGCGTATTCCTCAGATGAAGACTGGTACCAAGTTTGAAGATTCTAGGTTGAGCGATTCATTAGATATCACGCTAACAACATTTTCAAAACTGGTCAAAGTCTCGCTGTGACCTTGAAAATGAGGTCAAGGTCACCAAAAGCTTTTCAGGTCTGCGTATTCCTCAGATGAAGACTGGTACCAAGTTTGAAGATTCTAGGTTGAGCGGTTCATTAGATATCGCGCTAACAACATTTTCAAAACTGGTCAAAGTCTCGCTGTGACCTTGAAAATGAGGTCAGGGTCACCAAAAGCTTTTCAGGTCTGCGTATTTCCCAGATGAAGACTGGTACCAAGTTTGAAGATTCTAGGTTGAGCGGTTCATTAGATATCGCGCCAACAACATTTTCAAAACTGGTCAAAGTCTCGCTGTGACCTTGAAAATGAGGTCAAGGTCACCAAAAGCTTTTCAGCTCTGCGTATTCCTCAGATGAAGACTGGTACCAAGTTTGAAGATTCTAGGTTGAGCGATTCATTAGATATCACGCTAACAACATTTTAAAAACTGGTCAAAGTCTCGCTGTGACCTTGAAAATGAGGTCAAGGTCACCAAAAGCTTTTCAGGTCTGCGTATTCCTCAGATGAAGACTGGTACCAAGTTTGAAGATTCTAGGTTGAGCGGTTCATTAGATATCGCGCTAACAACATTTTCAAAACTGGTCAAAGTCTCGCTGTGACCTTGAAAATGAGGTCAAGGTCACCAAAAGCTTTTCAGTTCTGCGTATTTCCCAGATGAAGACTGGTACCCAGTTTGAAGATTCTAGGTTGAGCGGTTCATTAGATATCGCGCCAACAACATTTTCAAAACTGGTCAAAGTCTCGCTGTGACCTTGAAAATGAGGTCAAGGTCACCAAAAGCTTTTCAGCTCTGCGTATACCCGAGATGAAGACTGGTACCAAGTTTAAAGATTCTAGTTTGAGAAGTTCATTAGATATCGCGCTAACAACATTTTCAAAACTGGTCAAAGTCTCGCTGTGACCTTGAAAATGAGGTCAAGGTCACCAAAAGCTTTTCAGTTCTGCGTATTCCTCAGATGAAGACTAGTACCAAGTTTGAAGATTCTAGGTTGAGCGGTTCATTAGATATCGCGCTAACAAGAAGCGGGACGGACGGACGGACGTACGGACGTACGGACGGACGGACGTACGGAGCTGAATACTATATCCCCCGCTTCGCGCTAAACGAGCGGCGGGGGATAAAAATAGAGCCATTGGCTCTGTAGCTCATCAGGCTTCATCATCAATTATGCTGTAGAGTGTGGCCAATGTGATTCCCCCTTTGTAGAGGCTTCAGGGTCACCAATCATAAAATTAAGTATATAGGCGACAAGTTTCAGTTTTCTAGGCCTTATACTTTAGGAGAAGAAGATGAAAATAGATTTGAAAGACGTTCCTGTTGCCTTTAGCCAAAGCTACAATTTATAATCCTCACTAGCCAAGGAGTCTGTACACAAAGTTTCAGCTTTCTAGGCCCTATGCTTCTGGAGAAGAAGATGAAAATAGGTTTTTAGGGCGTGGCCCCTGTGGCCCTTATTAGGGGTCACAGGGCCACCAAAGCTACAATTTATAATCCTCACTAGCCAAGGAGTCTGTACACAAAGTTTCAGCTTTCGAGGCCTTTTGCTTCTGGAGAAGAAGATGAAAATAGGTTTTTAGGATGTGGCCCCTGTACCCCTTTTTAGGGGTCACAGGGCCACTAAAGCTACAATTTATAATCCTCACTAGCCAAGGAGTCTGTACACAAAGTTTCAGCTTTCTAGGCCTTATGCTTCTGGAGAAGAAGATGAAAATAGGTTTTTAGGGCGTGGCCCCTGTGGCCCTTATAAGGGGTCACAGGGCAACCAAAGCTACAATTTATAATCCTCACTAGCCAAGGAGTCTGTACACAAAGTTTCAGCTTTCTAGGCCTTTTGCTTCTGGAGAAGAAGATGAAAATAGGTTTTTAGGGCGTGGCCCCTGTGGCCCTTATTAGGGGTCACAGAGCCACTAAAGCTACAATTTATAATCCTCACCAGCTAAGGAGTCTGTACACAGAGTTTCAGCATTTTAAGCCTTATGGTTCTCGAGAAGAAGATGAAAATAGGTTTTTAGGGCGTGGCCCCTGTGGCCCTTATTAGGGGTCACAGGGCCACCAAAGCTACAATTTATAATCCTCACTAGCCAAGGAGTCTGTACACAAAGATTAAGCTATCTAGGCCTTATGGTTCTGGAGAAGAAGTCGAAATTCCACAAAGTTTACGGACGGACGGACGGACGCCGGACACCATGCCATGCCATAAGCCCATCGGGCCTTACAGGCCAGATGAGCTAAAAAGAGACACTTACAGCAGCCCAAGCACTTCTTTAACTTCATAATCCTGATGCTTCGCTGACTGAAGAGGGTATCACAGAACTTACACAAAGTGATGTCAAGCAAGATGAGACAGGTCACAGCTCTGATCATGAATCTGTTGATTCTGACATGAGAATTACCGAGAAAAGGCGGGGAAAAAGATGCAAAGAACGCTGTCTGAAGACCTGAAGTTGCGGAAGGACATCTAGGACCAACACCTCTCTGATTCGAGCATGACAATGAACGATTTAAATCCTACACTGGCTTACCATTTTTGCTGATGTTATCAGCTCGGTTTCACCTTATTTCCTAAACACTTAAAAGAAAACTGTGTCAAGGACATTCAATAGTGTTTGTGCTAAGATGTTGGACAGAATGGGATGTCTAATGGCATGGCCTGAAGGAGACCGACTGAGATTAACCATACCTATGATCTTCAGTCGTTATTTTGGTTTAGAAGTTGCAGCAATTATTGACTGCTTTCGAGTGTTTTGTGAAAAATAATCTGGTTTAACTCCATGATGCCAACATGGCCCTCCTCTCAACACCGTAACCAATCAAGTTTTTGATCAGTTTGACGGAACAGGGGACTGTCTCTTTCATATCACGAGCATGGTGTGGTCGAACAAGTGACATAACCATGACAAAACATTGCGTTTTATTCTAAAAAATTAGTACCTGCTGATCGTGTGATAGCTGACCGTGGCATCAACATTGCCTCAAGCGGAGGACTTATGTGTGCAGAAGTAAAATTCCTGCCTGAAAAACTGCTAATGTTTTCACAGTTACGTAGTCTTTTTCCTCCTTTTAATGTTTTGCATAGCGGTTTATAAATTGTTTTTACTCATTACAAAGAGTCTCATTCAACAACCAGATATCGAGAATTTCGAGATGGAACTGTATTTCTACCCAAGTATAATTCAAGATCAGAGATACTCAGTGAAATAGACAGGACATCCTTTTTTAGCGATTTTTTCTTACCATGATACAGAATTTTAATTTGAATGCTAACTATTCATTTATCATCGTTTTTCCAAACTTTTGTTCCTTACAGAATTTGTAAAATTCCCTGAAAATATGACGTTTCATGAGAGCGAAACTTGTATTTTTTACACCTTGAAATCATTTTAAAGTCACAATGTACGTTTCTGATGCAATCATTTATATTTGAATGAGCTATAATCTTAATACGGTTCTGGAAAGGGTACCGTGAGTGAGTGAGTTATTGTTTAGCTCCCCTTGGGCAATATTGAAGCCATTGGCGGTGAGAAAGTTAATGAAATTGCCTAAATATGAAATAAATTTCAAAAGCAGATAATGGAACAGCGCGAAGGCTCAAAAACATCAGCATCATATCACAAAGTTGTAAAGGGTTACGTTTTATGTACAATTTACATGACGCAATTACAATACCTAGTTGGGAAAAAATTGTTATATGAACATATGTAGAAATTTAATTGATTAGATGAAAAATACAAAAATTAACGCCAAAAAGACAATTAATTTATGTTTCCGTGAATACTTAAGGGTACATGTCGGATGAAGGTGCTTGATGGAGTTGACTGGGAGTACAACTTCCTAAACCAGTTCAAATTAGAGCACTTCCTTGAAGAACCTATTGGCCATTTCACTCTCTTCCTCCCAGAATATATTGTCTTGCTCCACTCGGCCCCAGTGAATGTATTTCTCAATCCAAACAAGAAAATCACAAAAGTCTCTTTAACACACAAACAGTTGCATCTGAATTTGGTAGAAGTATGCATGACTTTTCCTTATGCCATTCTCGTCCTTGTAGAGACAAAACTTAATCAAAAAGTGTCATCAGCAGCTTCAGCAAGATTGTGCTGTTCCTTAAAGAAGGGATGCTTTGTCTCCAGAACTCCTTTACCGCAACAATCGATGTCAATCCATCTGGAGATGCACCAAAGAAGCGCATGTCAGGGTCTTCAACGTGATAAGCGTTTCTTCTGCTTCTCAAATGCGTTTATCAAGTAGGGTAGAATGCATGTGCACAATTAATCGGATGAATAACTTTTGCATGTCCTCGGACGGACGGAATTGGTATTATTATATACATTTGTACGCTCGACCGTTGGTCGGGGTTTTAATAAATGTGAAAAAAGTATCATTAATAATTGGCATTGGCTGATGGTGTATAAACAGCAAAAATCGCTAAACAAAATGTAAGAAACACAAATGAGCGAGTAAAAGATTCGACTTTGTCCAACTTTTTTTATTGGTACTCCCAATCCTGAAATATTTGACAACACCGGAACGCGAAACACTATGAAGGAATTACTACGCCAATGTGTCCCTCAGTGATGTGGATGTTTGTTAGCTGTACTACATGTATTTTGTGACAATTTTAATCAAACTTACTGACTGGGAAATTTACAGACACATGTAGTTTGGGGGAACAGAGTTTATCAAAGTTGTCAAACTCGCATTTTCACATGTATAACACATGTTGTCAAACTCGATATGCAAATGAGGTAATATCAATGGCTACACATGTCATGTGACAAAAAATATGTCATGTCATTGGTTACTTCTGAAGAACACGAGTTTCACTGTGCGTAAACCGATGACCGTAACTTTAGTTACGATCATCCCAACATGGCGGCGGGTCATACGCTTCGAAACTTTTCACGCGCTATTCTAGTTGTTCAGATACATTCAGATATATTCAATAATGCGCTTAGATGCAGGTTGACGTGGAGACGAGATTCTAAAAATATTTCCCTTTGTAAATGCATATTATTGAATATATTCAAGTTTAAAAAATCGGGCATGATGACGGTAACTGAAACATGATGATGACGGTAACTGAAATGTTCGTCATAGCTAGGATGACGGTAACTGAGCATTTCCTAGATCAGTACGTGTAACTTTTAATGAAAAAACTCGTTAACGGACATACATTTTAGTAATTCAAAACGAAGGTTGATGGTATATTTTTGTATAATATTTACATGAGAAAGAGTTTTCTTATACTGGTGCCCATTTGAAGCCACATAACTTATTTCATTCCTATATACTTCACTCAACAACAGCACATGAACAATCTAAAAACGTCCAATTTAAGAAAAAAAATTCTGGACGAAATTGCTGGCATATTTGTTATAACGACTCATTTCCGAATTAAACTGTAAAGTTACCGAATAACAATAACATATTTCACTACGAACATTAAAATGTATAATTGAATTCAACAAACATTTAAAATAAAGAATATAGTTGTCAAAATCTTTTAATAATTATTCTATCTTAAAATATTCACCCTGAATCAAATTAGAAACGATTTCGCTGAACCATAGTTTTACAAACAAACCTATATTTTACGGCAAGCATACACTGTCCTGGATTGTATAGCCAGAGAACATTAATTGCTTTGTGATATGTAGTCTGTTTCACAATAAGACACAAAATTTGACGCAATACTTTAGAGTTTACAAAGTCTATGTTAAAGAGGAATCAAATGCGACTCTTAAATCACAGAAAAGAAGGGTCAAATTACATTTGCACCCCAGGATACCGGAACAAATATAAAGCTAGATGATTCATATACTAGTCTGATAGTAACCAATAAAGTAACGTTTAAAGTAAAGCTTCAAACTGCATAGCTTCCTGATAGTAACCGGCTCATTGTATTTTACTGCACACAGGAACTTCACAGATACATTTTGAAGATTTCAATACTGAGACAATGGCATATGTTATAAATATTCGTATATACCGTATTTCCTCTAATAAGCGCCGGGTCTCCAATAAGCGCCGGGCCTCTAATAAGCGCCGGGGGGTCATTGGTAGTTGAGAAAATAAGCGCCGGGCCTCTTATAAGCGCCGGGTCTCTAATAAGCGCCGGGTCCTAACTATTAGATAAATGATCGCTCAGTAAACATTTTACAGGTATTCATGGTAAAAGACGGCTTAAAACAATCTTCAGTGTCTGTGAAAGAAATAAGCGCCGGGTCTCCAACAAGCGCCGGGTCTCTAATAAGCGCCGGGGGGTTAAGGGGTGCTGAAAAAAATAAGCGCCCGGGCCCTTATTAGAGGAAATACGATACGCGTTTTCCTTTTGTATAGATACAAAATATATTTCCTTTTATATATCACCGTTTGTAAGTATCATGTCATCTGATTGTTGTCAATGACTACGCGTATGATTGTTTTCATTGTATTTATATCATTTCAAGGGCAATAGCAAACAAAAATCAGAATACGTGCCATATAAATCCCTTGGATAACTAGCTGAAATAAAACATTAAAATGTTTTTTACTATGAAATCTGTGTATTGCGAGAGTTTGCCTTCAAGTATCACTAAAAAGGTCATCATAAATCATTCTACATTACAATGTGTAAGATTAATTCAATCAAGTTATTCAACTGTTTGCTATGTATTTGCCCCTCTAAAAACAATATTATTGTGTTCTGTGAAATGGCTATTCCCAGCGGTTGATAATTAATGAAATTTCTATAACTTTGAAACTTAAAGGGACAGTAGAACGTTTATTGAAAATTTCATATTTCATTTTTTTCACTGATAATTGTAAATTAATGCTTAAGTATTATGTTGATAGTGTCGAAATTCCAATTAGACAAACCAATCATCCATAGTCAGGGAACAAATGTTAAGGTTCATTGGGCCATTTTTGTGTGAACACATTTAATTCACTTTGTGTAAGAAAAGGGAATCGCAAAGGCCATATGCTGAACTTTACATCATATATTTAATTTATTATGGCCTTATTTAGTTTAAATACATTGCCTTTGGAACCATTTATTTTCGTTTTCCGTCCTTCACCTTATATTACCCCTTAAATCGTGCTACTGCCCCTTGAAACTAAATGTTCATAAAATACAAATATCCTTATATTATAGTCATACTTCGTTTTTAAGCCCAGGGCTTAAATTCGTTTTTCATGTTTCTCAATCAAAACAGGTAAAACCCGTTATTAGACAGTGGGCTTAAATAAGTGCAACAACGGTTGGGTCGGGGTAATCTTACCTCTTGATATGGAGTTCTTAATGGTTTCCTTTACTTGTCAAAATATCAACACCTACTAGTGATAAAAATTGTTAACGTTTTCTTAATAATTCAAAAATGAATTTTCTAAAATTCAACAATCAACAAACAGGGACAATGTTTTTCTAACGGCTGTTAATATAAAATCAAATTGAAACACATCATAAGAAAATAAAACCGAATAATGTTTAAATAAATTTCATTTGAATAAAAGATATTATACATTTCTGGTAACAAAATAATAACAGTGTATTATATAACTTTAAAAAGATAGCTGCATTGCGTTGTCCAGTACGTTGTTTAGTGCTTCTAAAATACAAAAAAACCTACAATACAAATCATTACACAGGTTATCAGATGCTCAGCTGGTGAATTCGACTTCAACCACCCTCTGTGACCTCCTCAATGGTGAATATTTGCTATTTCCTACACGCTAATACACATTTTATTACTTTCCTGTATGCAGTTACCGTCATCTACACTTTTCAGTTACCGTCATCATGCTCATTTAAGATTTTCCAGTTACCGTCATCATGCCCGATTTTTAAAACTTGAATATCTGCATTAATATGTATTTATAAAAGGTAATATTTTTAGAATCTCGTCTCCACGTCAACCTGCATCTAAGCTCATTATTGAATTTATCTGAATGTATCTGAACAACTAGAATATCGCGTGAAAAGTTCCGAATCGTATGACCTGCCGCCATGTTGGGATGATCGTAACTAAAGTTACGGTCATCGGTTTACGCACAGTGTTTGACAACCCTCTACGCGTCAAAATCAAGTTTGACATCACCAAAAGTTGGTGAATATAGAGATTGATCATGTTTCTGACCAACAGTTTGAAAACTCGGAAACTGGTGTTGCGACTAGTCGTTGGCCCGTTAACACATTCAAAGTTCAGTTGAGCAAATTTAAGGTGTTGTCAGACTTAAGTTTGTCGCTTACAGGCCGCTTAAGGGTCGGGCACATCCAATCCACACGTCCAATTTTGAGATTTTACTTGAAGACATAAACAGCTTGAAGTACGACGTTTCCAGTTAGACATAGCAGTTTTTAATGTGGTGATATGCGAGTTGTTCACATATTATGAATTGAAATATATGATGTTATAAAACGAACCTCTGGAAAAGAAAAATGTGCATCCCTGCTTACTTTTGATCTCAGAAGTACATAAGTGGTTCTTTATGAAATTATGGATCAATAAGAAGCACTTAACAATTTCATGTAAAATATTCATGGATATCATTTTGATAAGATCCCTTTTATATAGTTTGCTTTCTGTTTCTCTACTTTGATGGCCTTTATCTCACATACATGTATTCCTTTAAGGTAAATATTTAAGTTTATTGTAATCAATACGAGGGTAATATTGGAGGATTAAACTATTTTGATAAAAATGCTACTTTAATTGTATTTTTGTTGACGAAAAGGGACTCAAATCAACAAAGTATTTTTTGATTCGTGTTAACTGCTTGACAAAGAAAATAGTATAGGAGCTTCCAGATCACTTCAAAATTGACCTTTCATGAAATTGTTTAAATTACAAACAAAATGGAACACAGCTGTGAAGTATTGACAGTATTGAAGGAAACAAGTGTCGACTAATTACATCCAATGTTGTGTTCTCGTGACACCTCGTTCTATAGCTTAAGTAAAGATTAAGTCAGTTGTCTTGAAACTTCATTACATTTGAAGTATTATCAATGATTCATTCAGTCTCTTAAGGCAGGATTCTAAAAAGTATATACGTCTACCTCTATAGATGCAAACAGGACAAATGAAGAATTCTTAAAAAGAGTTGGGATCGCTCCTGTTGGAGACTGTCTTAGTGACATTTGAGTGCCTCTGCTGACATTTAAAACCTTTATTCGATTACGGAATTAAGAAGAGGCCTTTCAAAGTGACTGCATGTCTGTCTAGACTGACAAGAATTGTGTTGATGACAACACATAGAACTTAACTAGATAGTAAGTAGGTTAAAATGATTTCTTATTGTCGATTCTACTTAAGGTTATTCACAAACCAATGGTTTGTTTTCAAAGTAAAAACAGTAACAACTATTAACAAACGACAAATTAGTAAGTTGGCATTGAAAAAGTTATATTGGTGTTGATAGGGCTTATCAATTATTATATTATGATAGGTTTCTTTTCTCAAAATGTCTTTGGTTTTCATGTTCATATCTATCTATCTATATAAATAAATGTCATATACAGTATACGTTAAGGTTAATTACCCTTACAAGGTAGTTATTAAAAATACTTTTCGAGGGCTGAGCCCTTGATGAGTGTTTTTAATTAACTACCGTAATAAGAGTGATTAAACGAATTACACCACGTGGACATACTTATCTTTTACGTGTGTAACATAGTTTTCATGATAAGAAACTATATACAACAAAATTATTCCCATTTTTCTAATAAGTAACTGCCCTAAGTCGGTTATTGTTTGCGCCAAAACTTACAGTGCGCCGAAACGTACCACTTAGCACTCACGTGACGAAACAGCGCACGCAATTCTCGTGCATGATTGTCTCCCAACATGTGGTCACACGACGATTGTCAGTCGATGCAATTCATTAGGGACTGATTAGTTGGTACACGATGTTTGATTCAGACGAAGAAATGGTGAACGTCTGTAGACGGCAAGTATCTGAGGTTTTATGTCGTAGGTTTAATACTTTTAATTTTCTCATATGACATTCAACAGATTTCCTGTTGGTGGGATATTCAGTCAGCAAGCCATTCTATCGCTCGAAGGAAAATAGTCAAAACCCATAAATACAGCCGTAACACATTGTTTGAGATGACAGTGGAGGTGCATGTTGGGAGCTACAATTGAATCACCATAAACATGATGGACCTTATTTACAAATTAAAAAATAAACAACCATGTGAAATATCTACATCAGTTTTTGTTATGAAAGGCTTACAGAGATGCCTCATCCAAATACAAAGGTTTGCCACACATTTTAAGATGAGGAAAGGGAAGAACACCTTTCAATACATACAATGAATATACTAAAGCCCAGTTTTCTATTCTTTGGCAGTTATTTTCGCTGTTCCTAGAAAAAGAGCATGAATTGCAATTGGATAATGGCATAGAATTTCGAAGGGTGGAAATAATCTAAATCTAGTAGCACAGTATGCATATACCAATAACGGGACTTTATCTATCGTGTGTTTCCAAGACACACTTTCAGCTGCTTCTGCCATCCTTGAATATCTTACATGTTGGTGTCTATCACGCAGGGGCCATTTCGCTTCGGGACAGCACATTCAAGACTAAAGTTTGTTCTCAAGGGTTTAGTACAGTAGGAACAGAATGCCCAATGAACCCACACAGTTTTCTAACAGCAGGGATATCGCGTGCAGCACACATTAAGGCAGCTTTCACAGTCACAAGGGTCTGAGCATCCCTTCACACCCTTCAAGAGTGCCTTCAGTTCAGCAACAAGCGGCTCGCAGACATAGTTCAAGGACTCAAGGTCTCATTGCAGGGATAAGACCAATAACGATGTCAATTTTTGTCTTATATATTTCGTCTCTAGGCAAGTTCATTACAGCCATCCTTCTCTTAAGCCCCGTTTATATGTGCGGTTACCCCCGGGGGTAAAGGCAATTTTTTGCCCCAGGGGCTAAATTTCGTCAAGAGGGGTATACTTACCCCCGGGGGCGAAGTGCGAAATATTTACCCCTGGTCTGGAGGTAGGGCAAATCAGATACCCTCGGGGGCTATAAATACCCCTGGGGGCAAACCTGTCATGTAAACACTTTACTTTGTATACCCCAGTTGGCAAAACTGAATATCATTATAAAAGTCAATATATACAGAGAAAATAATGCCCCTAGGTATTGCAATTTCATTTCATATAAACGCAATGCAATATTTGACTTTTACCAAGGGGTAAATGTGCGGCTTGTAAACCCACCTTTATAGGGCGCAAACCAGTTCACATTGCGAGCTAAGCCAAAATGACATTTCTTCCTCACGAGATCAATTACCATTGTATGACATAAAACTATTCCAGACATCGCCATCAAAAACATCTGCATACATGTAATCAGTATCTCGTGACCTCCACAAGTTACAAGTGTCTACACAACCAGGTACATTTAACATTTTCTGCAAGGGTTCGATTATTACCTAAAACAGATACAATAAGTGCTTCCCATTCTTGTAGCACAACAGCACACATATCCAACGAGAAGGCTAGTCTGGGTTTTACAAACGGTTTTATTTTTGGTCGTGCAATACTTTCCAGGCCTGTGTTACATTCACATCTTACGGGTACACGACAGAGTCATACCCAAGACCCTGTCGTGCTGCTCCCAGTGTGTCCAGGCCTGGAGTCGTGAACGAGTCTTTCCCCAATCTCTTGTTGAACTGAGGTTTCCCCCCTATTTCAGCAACATACATGGCAACACAATAGCAACATACGGTAATCTATCAGGTTCATAAATTACTAGGCTACAGATTAAATACTGGACAACGAGACACAATAACATACCATGTCTAAGGCTATTTAACAAGAAGCACAACACAGAAACCATAGTGATTCACTCAACACAACTTGTCATGCTAAAACAGTTTTACCATTTATCCATACATCATCATAGGAATGCAGCATACAGCATATTTACAATACCTATCTTCACATTTTAATAGTTTCTTAACCATATGCATGGTGATTAATTTACACTTTTCTTCTCACCAGGACTCATCAGTACACCTTGGTTGCCCCAGCAAATGAAGTGTATTTGCATTGAGGGCCTTACAAAATCCACCTATAAACAACATATTTACAATATATATACAAATACCTACATAACCTGCCTACAAAATCCTGGCCTGGCGGCGGATACTTCCATCGTTGTATTCCCACCGGACCATGGTGACATTATGTTGTTAATACCAAAAATAGCGGCCTAGGGCGAACCCCGCAAAAAGTGCCCGCATGTGTCAGATCCCGCTATCATCTCAACACATTCCCACAGTTCCCACCACTAGACTCATTACCTTATCGTGGTGCTTTGACGTCCCCGAGAGCTATGGCAGCTGGAGCTTACATGCTCCTGGGAGGATCACCCAAGCTGGACGGGTCAACGGGTAGAGACCAGGCCAAATTTGAGTCCTTCTAAAACCTGCTTTGTATCTCTTACATGTATTATGCCTTTCTTTCCGTCTTTTCCTCCTTGATCTGTCTACTCTCTTTTGGATGGCAACATCCACGTGTTTAATAACTGAAATATTGTTCAAAACACGTTAGACACCATCTCACTCACTCACCTAAGTTCAGCCCACTCTAGGGCAATGATAAGGTTTAAGCCATTAACGTAGGCAAAGGAACAATACATATACCTATCGAATGTACTCCAAACAAATTGCAGAATTTGGCGAGGCCACAGATCGGCCCTACAATATCTTGTATATCTAGCCACAGTAAGTAAATCTGCCTAACTGCGGGTGGCCATGTTTAGTGACAGCAGAGCAAACACACAACGTCGATAGATATGTGGAAGTGACGTATGTAAACTTTCATCCTGCGTGTATAAAATGAAATGCAATAAATCGTGATTTCTCGCCGACATTGAGTGTCGGAATCACGTGGAATTGACACAATTCATTCGCAATCCGCGGTATGTAATATTCCCCGATATATTGAACTATTAGTTTTAGGTTCTGCATTGAAAAAGGGATTGATATAAGGAGTTTGGACAGTGACTTACATAATATCTTTAACAAAAAGTTACATTAGTACGGAACTCTTATCTGTTGTTCTCAGATTCGCAATCGAAAAATGAGTAATCAGTATGTACTAATGAATTTTTGGACATAAATATAGGGAAAGTACTACAATTAAAACAAGAAACTACCATTACCCTTGTTCCATATATGTTAAGGAAACCCTTTTACTGGGCATGTTATAAGAGTTATTGTAATAATCCATATAAAATATGTACTCCTTTTTTTAGGCCGGATATCGTGTACATTACTCATCAACTAATACTTATTTCTACATATGTTCCTCCTATTTCATCCAATATTGTGGAAGAATGAAGCCCCATGAAATATCAATTCCGCCGGTTGAGGGTTAATATTCACTTGTGCATTTTCAGTATCTTTCCCCCCCAAAAACTACCATGCCCCTTTCCCTCATATTATAGTCCCGAAAGGAAAACCCTTTCCAGGGAGTGAGTTTTTCTAAGAATCTTTTCTATATATATACACCTCTTTTAGGGCAGAGATCGTGTACAATTCTCATAAAATAGGACTCAAATCTACATCATTGCCGTCGGCTTGCGGCAAACCCGTACCCAAAACAAACCCGTACCCACGTCAAACCCGTACCCACGGCTAACCCGTACCCAAAAAAAACAGAAAACCCGTACCCCACACTTTTTTTTTAAAGTTATCAGTAAATTATAACACAATACAAATGTTTTCTTTATGTATTTATTACATTGTTTCGTATATGAAATGAGACAGACATAGTTTCGTACTACAAACGGCAACCATGGTTTCGTATTATACATGCACAAACATATTCATGGTTTCGTACTTTACAAATGTTCACTTTTTATTATTAAAAACGTACATACATTGTACACAGCACTACAACATTTCATTTTCACATCAGCACTAGATCATCAATGTCACACACGATTGTCACACAAACTTAATCGATGTCTGGAAGGGTGATGGGTACCTCTCATTTTTCAACTTCTGGGCTTCTGTTTGTTTGCGGTTGAGTTGTCCGTCGGTGATGAGACGCAGTTGCATAGGCAGCAACTCTGCCTCTCTGTGCAAAAAGGGAACGAGAGAGTAGAAGGGGAGGTTCTTCCTCCCGGCCTTCTGATTAAGGCGCTTGTGCCATGCTTCCACGTCATTGTTTGTACGTACAGAATCCCCGAACACAGTCCAACTTGGAATCTTCCAAACTGCGTGGTGCATCCACGTTTGGTCCATGTGGTCTCTCAAAGGCCCAGTTGTCGCTTGGGTCTGGAGCTTTCGGAATGAGGGCTCGATGTGGGCGGCTTGTAAGAATTGCAACGCCATCAGCTTCTTAACGAACTTGTTGGTGCCGTCGTCGTTGTTGTAGGCGTTGGTTAGGCCCAGGGCTTGCACCTTCCGGTAGATCGCATGGTTGTGATGAAAGGTACAACCCCGGACCTCAGCTGTTGTGAATACTAATGAGAAACCTTTCCAGGAAGCCGCCTCGAAATCGAACTGAATATATGAAATATTACACGTTTCGTCCCGCCAGGAATCATCAGTGCAGCTTGGCTTTCCTTTAGGAAAACTGCAGACGTGTTCATAATTCTTAATATATTATT
Organism: Steromphala cineraria; assembly: GCA_916613615.1. Classification (NCBI taxonomy): domain Eukaryota; kingdom Metazoa; phylum Mollusca; class Gastropoda; order Trochida; family Trochidae; genus Steromphala; species Steromphala cineraria. Next base: position 85,106,217 of record OU744721.1, read on the forward strand.
AATCTCTTATTTCATACATTAAACTAAAAAATAATAAGTGGGTACAGGTTTTCTTCCCGATTTGGGTACGGGTTTGCTGATTTTTGTGGGTACGGGTTTGTTTTGGGTACGGGTTTGCCGCCTCCCTTGCCGTCCTATTTCATCCCATACTTTTGAAGAATGAAGCGCCATAAAGTATTAATTCCGCCTGTGGAGGGTTAATTTTTCAATTGAGCATTTTCAGTATCTTCCCCTAAAAAACTACCATGCCCCTTTTTTCTATATAATACATGTACTCCACAATGGCGCTTCATTCTGCTAAAGTATGGGATGAAATGGGACGGAAATTAAGTAGAATTTATTGATATTTTCCTGTATTCCTAACTTTATGAAACTTCTATCGTTTGTATTTCCAAATGATGGACGACGCAGTGGTTGTTTTGGTACCAGGAAGACATTGCATTGCCCTGTGTAGTGGGTAAACATGTTGGATAGCCCGTATGATCTCGATGAAAATACTCCAATTTCTACAGTGATTGTGGAATAATATCTCACACAAATGGCCTTCGATATTAGCCCCAGAGGTACCATTTATTCTCTTGAAATGGTTCTTGGCATGACTCCACGCCCCTTCTATTCTGTTCGTGTAAACGCTAACTTCTTCTTTGGTGGTTTGATTGATATACACTGTCGAAATTTGTATTTGTGACACAGAGTGAAATGTTTGTAACCTTCGTTGTTAAGTGTGTAATACCCTATCAAGTGGTCCGTGTAAATTCTGGATCCTGGTTCCACATGAGTCTTTATCAGCCCTATCAATGTTCCAACATTTCTATTTTCGATTGGGGAAAAGTAGAAGCCGGTTAGTGTCTCTCTCTACCATCCCTAAGATCCAATAACTGTCAATCTGGTTCAGGGACAGGCCCTGAGCTAATCCATATATAAACTGGAGAATGGCTTGTGAGTACATGTGTACGTGTGCCGACCATTCCTTCTACAACGCCAACGAAAGCCGTCGATGGTGTCTGCAGCAACCAGGCGACAAGGGGAAATACAAAGGGCACAAAACTAATCATTTCTCAAAAGATTATCGGTCAAGTGACAGTTATTTAAGAGCCTGGGCGCCGCCATCACAACTAAATAGAAATGCCAGGAGAAACCTGTGTTTACTTCCTGGATGCCAAACCTAAATACGATATAATATATGAACGTCCAAATATATGAACCACCTCGACAACTACGATCAGCACATCACTGTCTTCTTTCCATACCAACATGGAAACTAACATCTTTCGGCTTCCGCTCGTTTCAGTACTCTGCAGCTTGTTGGTGGAACAATCTGCCCGAAGATATTCAGTCATCACCGAGTTTGGACTCTTTCAAAACGAATTTAAAGAAAGTGTTATGGCTAGACTCTAGACTGGACGTGATTGAACTTTTGTGTAGCGCTATGAGCATGTGATTAACGTGGAATTTAGCGCATTATAAATGTACATATTATTATTATTATTATTATAATGAAGGATGACACTTATTGGTAATCTTTACGTCAGGAACACAACATAATGTAATATTTATTTAGGAATGTAGAAAGTAATGTATGACAATGCCTCAGAATTATATGGTGGTGTTTGTCCTTGTTGTGTCCGGGTGAAATATTATCATTTCTTCAATTCCTACAGGAGGATGAATCCGAGGGTGAAATGGGTGCTTCCGATGATATGTAGTCTTCCCGACATTCCCTGTACAGTGTCGACTTCCTCAAGTTCTTCCTCTGTAAGTAATACATTTTAGAGTCTCGATGGTACTATTTTTTTATCATGACCATTGGCGTTGAGTTAATTGGTCTCTTCAATGTTTCATCAAAGAGGAATTAACACCAAAGTTCTGTCCCTACGGCATCTCCCCAGCCAGGACCCTCACACCAAAAGGTACATATTAACTTATAAATCGAGGAGGGTGGGGCGGCCGGCCCACTGGAAGGGTGCCACATCGACAGGTGATATTATGATACATGACCAATATGACTATGACTTGCTGAAGTGAAATATTCCAATACATATACACAAATGTACCTATTTTTATCACAACTGTTCATAGCTCAGTCTGTTATTATTGTTGTAAAACCATGACAACTGTATGCATGTGTAATCAATGAAACCAATAAAAAATATAAAAAGACCCAACAAAACCAATTCTTTCGTTATTTTTTTAGTTAACGTGAACATACTGTGATCAATAGACCTATTGTATACATAAACTACATCTGGCTAACATCCCCTCTACTCTGACAGGGATCACTGTAACCAATCAAATCTCCACCTCTAATATTGGACTGGTCAGTTGATTGGCAAATCATTACCATTGGTCAATCCATGAACTTTGCAGAACACGTATCTGTCACAGAAGAAAATAGGATTGACTATCAAATACTGTTGTATCATTTATTGTGATGCAAGTGTTAGGATTGATGTAGAACGTTTTAAAAAAAGGCGGTACTACTTGATATAACAATATCATTCTCTCCCGACAGAGGCAGCTCAGTTACATCATTCCGATCTAGCTCAGAGCTACCTCTGTGGGAAGAGAATGATCCGATATATGAAATGTTCATAATGACCTCGATATAAAAGTGTAATCATTATAAAGAAATGTATTTCAAAACTGATGTTTATTGACAAAAAATCATCTTGGTCATGGACATGGAATTAATTCTTCTCTGACGTTGTTTCATTAACCTACTAGAATTCCTAAATATCATATCTTGGTTTTACTAAAAATAAAACATGATTGGTATTCAATCCAAAAGAACTATTGAATTTAATATTATTCCAAAATGTAGCTTAAGATTTTAAATGAGGTCTTCGTGCAACATTTCTCTATGAAATGCGTTCAGACATGATACAGTTTTGGTGAAGTAGGCTTTGAGAAATGCAGCCCTGCATAGAATAGTCTCGATCAAAAGAGTAATTTGTTGGTATATTTGAGATGACAGATCAATTCAGTTGTAAATCGATAATCATTTCAAGAGAAAGCGTGTTAAAATGTTATTTAGATTAAGAACAAAACTTTACCAAACTCGACTACTGTTTCTTTCTTTTCTAAACATTGTAAGAACTGCACCATATAAAATCAACACCAAGAGGTGTTTTTTGCATGAACAATAAGAACATTTACGAAAATATTAGTTTCAAGGTGGAAATGTTATCTTTTCATAATGTATATGCATAATGAACATCAAACTAGCAGAGAAACTTTAGAAATGAATGTCAAGATGAGATTGTCCACGCAGTTATATCCTGTTTGAAAGTTATAGCCAGTTATACAAAAGTTTTAGTAACGAATTTCAAGCAGGTTATGATCGTGTGAACAAACACACTTTGAAAATCGTTTCTTAGAAGTTATAAGTTGTTTTTAGAGCAACATTTGAAATATAAATGCAAAATCAAATGACAGCAACACATTTGATTTCACTTTATGTAACTCTATGTAACAAGTCTTGAGCTCAACTACATTAGTGTTGCTTCCCCATTTAAGTTGAATCATATAGTCGTTTCAAACAGAAGGTACCAAACCATTAACATTATATTGTTCTTTCATTCAAATACCATCTGTTACTCTCTTAAGCACGACCCATTGCCAAAATCCACATCTCACCATGCAAAGAATGCTTATTAAACCATCTATAAGATATTGAATAATAGGAATGTCTATCATCAATAATGACTTGTCATATTGATAATAACACACATTTAATTACAGTAGAACACGGATATAGCAAACAAATTTTCAAGTCCCGTCCCTATATAATATCATTTAAATCATATGCGTATAGCGAACACCGGATATAGCGAACTAAATTCTTTGGTCCCTTGGAGTTCGTTATATCCGAGTTCTACTGTATATTAATTACAAAGCACCTTCAACCAAGGAGCTTGTGTACTCGGTGAACTGACAAATACTCAGATTTATTTCCGTCGAAAGCAAAAGAATCTGTAAAAAATGTTAAGCAACGGAAATAAAAAAATGCACTTCTTTTATATCAAATATGAAAATAAAAACGTATAAGGAACCTTGGAGTTATCCAATTATGCTTCAACAAAAGCTCACATGGAAATAACATGTTGAGGAGACTTTCTTAATACTGGAATAACACATCTCATTCCATGCTCTTCATTCACCTAAAAAGGGTAATATTTATCTAATTACGGAGAGAGGATTATAAACAAAGTAAAAAAGCTTTCTGTTGATTTTTAGCACTCTGGGGACGCATAGACAGTGCATTATAAATGGAATCCGATATCACAAACTATTCCGGAGAAAGACTATTGACTTTTATAATTTGCAAACGCAATTTTCTTGATATGACATCGGCAACTATGGGTACACTTCTCATTCTCAAGAAGGCATGATGCAAGGAGAATATTTGTGGCTTCCATAATCTTTGTGGGCAAACTTCACCCATAAAGAGTGGCATGTGGCTTTTTCAAAACTGAAATTAAATCTGTTACTTAGTTATCTAAAGCGTGAAACAAAGAAGTCTTTTTCCCTGCAATTGGATGAAAGAAAAATATAACATCACTCATATCGCAACCCGTTTGCTGTCTACTGTGTACTGTGAAAGAGGCATCAGTGTCTGATCTCGTATAGCAAAAGTCTTTCAAATCTAAATGAATATCGTTATTATAGAATCCATATAGGATAAATACAAAGCACCCTCGAAATATTCAAAGATAATTGAAAATTATATTTCCAGATTTGTATAATGCTGTTTAATCAACTTGAATTGAGATCCACCATTTCCATGTGGCAGTTGTATCTATCTATGATTTTCTGTGTCATGTCCATCGTAATATGTTATTTTAAATATATATATATATATGTAAATACATGTTTAAGGACATCTTGTGAAAATCTAGTAGACATGCAAAATCATTTTGCTTATTTGCAGGTGTCCATTGCCATTCAACGTAGGGAAGTTTCTTTAATAAGCCAATCAGAACTAAGTATTTACATATTACAAGTCATATACCAATGATCCTTCCCTAACAAAGGAATCATCTTAATAAATACCTTTAGAGAAACCAACAAGATGTGTTTGTGAAACACGAATGCCCCCGGATGCATCCTGCTCGCTGTGTCAAGGTCATTGTCACAAGGCCAAATGTCATGGTGTCATCTGAAAGGTCTCATCACAAGGGATCCATATGTCAAGTATCAAAGAGCTAGCTCTGACCAATCAAAAGTTATGACCAAGGTTAAAGTTTTTGTGGACAAACGGACAGACGGACGGAAAAGGTCAAATATCATGGTGTCATCTGAAAGGTCTCATCACAAGGGATACACATGTCAAGTATCAAAGACCTAGCACTGACAGTATAGAAACTATAGCAAAGGTTAAAGTTTTCGGAAAAGGCTCGCTGTGTCAAGGTCAAGGTCACAAGGTCAAATGTCATGGTGTCATCTGAAAGGTCTCATCACAAGGGATCCATATGTCAAGTATCAAAGACCTAGCTCTGACCAATCAAAAGTTATGACCAAGGTTAAAGTTTTCGTGAACAGACGGACAGGTGAAAAACAATATACCCCCGGAATCTCCGATTCGGGGGCATAAAAATGTAAACTTTAAAAATTTCGTGTTCATGGTTACATTAAATGATCCACTAATAATATGGTATAATATTATATGATGGCCGAGTGATCTGTCTTCTGATTGGTCGAGGAAGGTGGTCACCGCCAATGATCAAACCCGCGGGAAACGTCACGCGAGGTCAACATAACAATCCAATGACCTGGAGCTAAAAATAGATCGCCACTACGAGGAGCGCCGTAGAGAGTTGCTTCCAAACAAACTTAAAACAATTGAATAGTTTCAAAATAACTGAAACTTTCATAAATCATATAATAAAACAGTTGTTGACTTCAGTTATCGGTGAATCCAATGGTTTATTGACCTCGGAAACTTATGTTCACCTCGGCTATCGCCTCGGTGAACATAACTGTTCCGAGGTCAATAAACCATTGGATTCACCTTAACTGAAGTCAATAATTGTATATTGTTATGTAGACATGTGTGTTGGATATGTTATGTAAACATGTCTAATGTGTTGTGCTTGGATATGTTATGTGTACTCATTTTATTAATAGAACACAATTTAAATGATTCATGTACATGCTTAACTTTAAAAAATCACGTTAAGTTTGACACAAATTTCCTTGATTATGATATTCAATTAACCATAGGATACGCTACATGGATTTCACAATAATTACTCATTTTGCTCATGACAATCGATTAGTTTATAATTTTATGATAGGTTCATTCAAGAACCAAAAAGTAACTATTAACATATTAACTATAAACTATTAACAATCTACTTTTCTTAACAAATCCATAAAGATCAAAGAGACATATCGACCCAGATAAAGCTGATAGATTGGAATTGTGCACACGTGTTTAATAATGAAGACTAACATCTTAAAAAACTAAAATGTTTATGAAGTAGTTGTGTAAATTAACAAGGACAGTCCTGTTCAAATCTTTAAGTTTCACTTGAACAGAGAAATAAACTGCAATTTTATGTTCAGCAATCTCGACATTGTACAAACATATCAAGGATTTAAATATAAAAGTGCAATGATTATAGATTCAAATTACAGGAGCACCGACAAAAACTGGTAGTTTTCAAATTATCTTGAATCAAAAGACAAAATGGGTATAACATGTTGGAAAGTTGTTTTATTTTCTCAAATAAACACATCAGATTTGTTGCTTTTTATTCTGAAAATAGGTTTTCTGCTACATTTTGTCTTTATGAGGAATCATTGATAATGTAAAATGCTGCACTTGAGCCATCCTGAAATATTGTTAAATGAAACGTTTATGCATATCAGATACATAATAAAGTTACGTCAATTAAAATTCTTTAGAAGATAATTCCTCGTCGAAAACATTAAATCATGAAATATGGACAATCAAAACTATCATTTAAGTCATGGGCGGTTCAAGCAGCACCGATCACTGTTTTACAGATCATCTTTCTTAATTGTGTTTTGAATATCATATTTTTAGAGATAGATGTGTTTTATTTTGTCAATATCCTTGAACGGTACTAGGCAATCGTAAGTTTAATTCAATAATGCATTTCAAATATAAGGTTACTTAAGGAAGATTTTGGGAGATACACATGTGCAATGAGACCATTTCATTAAATTTAATTAACTGATCGGAATGGACAAAATGATTACATATTACCTGAATTTTAATCGATTTACCTTACACGCTCAGGAAAACAGTAGGATCCTTTACTGATAGCAACGTTTTGTTTATATAATTTCGTATAGTACCTAAACATACTGTGATCACAAACCGATTGTTTACATCACCTACATCTGACCTAGATCCTCTCCTCTCTGACAGGGATCACTGCAACCAATCACAGCTTCACCACAATTATTGGACCGGTCACTTGATCGGCAAATCATGACCACTGGTCAGAGATCCTAGAAGTTTGCAGGACTTGTCACAGATCTGTCACAGAAGAAAAAAAGTATTGTCTAGTGTATACTGTAGCTTCAGTTATTGTGATGCAAGTGTTTGTATATGTTTTGTGTAGAGCTCATAAAACTATATTCAAATTAATAACAATAAGTAATTTATAGAACACTTGTGTCCATCCTATCAGTTGGTCAAATCCCAGTTACACTTCTAAGTGGTAGTATTTGGAGAAGAGATGAGTTTTAAGATTGGACTTGAGGACAACTTAAGTAAGAGCTCGAAAGTTCTTGATATCACTAGGGAGAGAGTTCAGAAGAGTAATTCGCAAGCTCAGGGGTGAATATCAGAACAAAAACGGTTTGACAGTTCCCCCACATACAGTTATGTAAGATAATACTGAAGCCAAATTAACTGGATTTAAAATTGAATGTCTTCTGGTAACAATGAATTATTGATGAAGTAGGCTGTACTGAACAGTTTATAGAGAGCAATCCTTTCTAAAAAAGCTTCAAAAAGTTAAATGGGTTGATCATAATGATATCCTAATATTTACAACTAAATGTGAAGTTATAAGTTCGATAAAGTTGCATTTTTTACAAAAACGGATCTGGTGATGAAATGAGTTACATGAAGACAAAACACTGGTGTAACTTTTTGTGACAAATTTTTAATTGAACATTTTAATTCTTGCCCGACCGTTTTAATAAGATTCCATTTGCACAAAATAAGGATGCATGAAAATGAAATATTAAAAAATAGAGCCATTAGCTCTGTAGCTCATCAGGCATCATATCAAGTTTGCTTTATACAGGCAAGATGAGCTAAAAATGAAACTGATGTCACCTATTGCAAGAAAACCTATAAAAAAATTACAAAACAAATGTATTATTATTCAGCACTTTCTAGATCGCCAATATCAGACAGTGAAAGAAGTCCACACTAAAATATCCAAGGAGAAATAAATTTGCCATAGACTGTCATCTAATGGAGAAAAATAGGTTTTTAAGATTGTGACCCCTGTGACCCTATTTGGGGTCATGGGGTCACGAAACCTACAGATAAGAATCCCAATTGGCCAAGGAGTCTACATGCAGTCTTTCAGCTCAATAGACCTTTAGGAGCTAAAGATGATGATGAAAATAAGTTTTTAAGGTCTGACCCCTGTGACCCTATTTGGGGTCACAGGTTCACCAAAGTTACAAATTAGAATCCCCATTGTCCAAGGAGTCTGCACATATCACTTTCAACTCTCTAGTCCTTTTAGAACTGGAGAAGAAGATGAAAATAGGTTTTTAAGGTTGTGACCCCTGTGACCCTATTTGGGGTCACAGGTTCACCAAAGTTACAAATTAGAATCCCCATTGTCCAAGGAGTCTGCACATATCACTTTCAACTCTCTAGTCCTTTTAGAACTGGAGAAGAAGATGAAAATAGGTTTTTAAGGTTGTGACCCCTGTGACCCTATTTGGGGTCACAGGTTCACCAAAGTTACAAATTAGAATCCCCATTGGCCAAGGAGTCTGCACATATCATTTCAACTCTCTAGTCCTTCTGGAACTGGAGAAGAAGATTAAAATAGGTTTTTAAAGTTGTGATCCCTGTGACCCTTTTCGGGGTCACAGGGTCACCAAAGTTACAAATTAGAATCTCCATATGCTAAGGTACCTGTACACAAAATTTCAGCTCTCTAATGTTTTTGGTTCATGAGGAGAAGTCGAAAGTGTCAAAAGTTTACGGACGGACGACGGACGGACGGACGCCGGACGACGGGCCATGCCATAAGCCCATCTGGACTTTCAGTCCTGATGAGCTAAAAATGTAAAGAGTCATAGATTGATTGCGATCAATTTTATGCTTTACAATTATCGTAGTGCATTGTCAAGCTGATACACAGAAATGAACCAAATAGTGTTCAAACTATATTTTCAATTTCTAGCATAGGGGACACATTTACATATTTTAGTATCTAGCAATGAAAGCCACGGTGAGTTTTAACAAATTGTTGTATGGTGATTGATGATAATTGTCTAAGGAAACTACTAAATGTGATGTTACTACACAAGCACAAACGGCTTTACCCTCCTGCACAATGCAAAACAGTATTGTATTAATGAGTCATTCTGCCTTAACACAACATACAAAAATCAAATCTGTATAATTTAAATTTTATTGATGTTTTTTTTTACCAAATTGAATACATAGTTGCAATGTTTTGTCAATTTTATTGGTATCATTTCATTACATTAAATATAAGCATATACAACTTAGTGTTAACAACATGTTTGCTAATCAAATTGCAATATATAGTCAAGTATGTCAATGTTATTTAAGCAGCTTTGAACAGAAAATTCTTCTGCGATAGGCTTTTGCTGGTTAGCTAGGTACAAAATCAGTTGACCCTTTTACTTCTTTTCATAGTTACTTAAAGAGGTTGGATACCTTTGTTACTGCATATCCGCAACAGTCAGATTGTGCTATTTTAAAGTTTATGCTGTTTTGTTTATTTTTCACTGAAAGTGTGAGACAAAAAAAATAAAAAAATAAATAATGATTTAGTTTTATCAAAAACAATGACTATGTTATATTTGTGAACATAAGTATTTGTTTTATGATAAAATTTATTTCACTAATTACCCTTAAGTACTAATGCAAATTTCTAAAAAGGGTAATGTTGACAATGAAGAGTTATCTCCCCTGGATGTTAATTTTCATTGATGTGGCTAAATTGAATGTGAATATCTCTGTTATCCCCTGGTGACATATTGTTTTTCCTTTGTAATCTTATTCTAGTGTGTATTTACTATAAAATAAACTAGTGTCCAAAAGAAACGTTACCATACATATAGCACGATAACTCAACCCACTGCAGATTGATACGACTTAAACATAGTTTTATCATTACTTCAGTAGTCAACTCACCTCTATGCAAAATTTCAAAACATTATCTTTTCATGTTTGCGAGAAACAC